>OZ020507.1:55296702-56496702 GCA_963971375.1 Platycheirus rosarum | reverse complement strand
TCGATGCTGCAGCATTCAGCAATTCATTAAAGTACATTTCCCATCGGTCCAGAATGCTTTCAGGGTCGGTGATAAGATTTCCCTTACCGTCTTTACAGTATGTGCATCGTGGCGAATATTGCCGCATGTTTCTGATAGATTCGTAGAACTTCCGCAACTGGTACAGACCTTGGCTTCTTATCCTTTCCATTACACAAACAAGTTTTCTCCCAGGCTCCCGGTCAAGAAAATCCGGTTGAAAACTTATTAATGAGATAGCACGATGTGTGATAAGAACGTTACAGTTTTTTGTTGTTGTTATTAGTTGGATGGGGGACCGTCCGAAAAAACCGACTGTGTTATCTGTTTTCCATTCTCTCCGTTTCTTCTGTCCTGTCCTGTATAAATGTCGTCTTGTGTGTCTTGTATTTTCTGAGCCGATGGCCTAATAGCCAGTCTAATCCTCGTAAGGGTATTTTCTTCCTACATTTTTCTCCCTAGTAAATCAATATGTAATGTAATCATAAGGGTATAAAGGTTTTATCAATAAGCACAAAGCATACAAGAAAAAAAATAGCCATTGACTGTCTTGAAGAACTGCTAATTATAAATTTCAAACTTTAACTAATCCGGATCATTTTAGGTTGTCTATATTTATGTTTAAAAATCGGTAAATTCCAAAATTTCAAAGCCTAAAATATAATTTCGGTAAAAGCAGCTTTGAGCACAACACATTGCTCAGAATTCACTTCTTGAGTTTTCCACAAATCCTTATTAAAGCATAATGTTTGCTAAAAGAAGCAATTATAAAACGGATCTAGGTACCCACATCCAGAGTTTTGAATGTAAGTTGATTTTATTATGTTCTTACTCTACCTCTAGGTTACAAGATTCTGTGCACAAAGCTTAATTCACTTCTTAAAAGAAATGGCTTCAGGTGTTTTTTTTTGCTTTATGTTGGGAAATTCATTCCTTACATTGTTAGGGATCCAAGAAGGAGTTCATATTATCAACTCTTCCTAGAAAATAAAATAAATCCACATTTTAAAAACTAAATTAATGATTTTAGTCCGTGGGCAATCTATGAAAAGCGTTCCTTACCTGGAAATCTCTTTTATCTACGATGAAGTTATAAATTTCTTTCTACCAAAGAATAAATAAATTAAAGCTTCTTTCTTAAAGTCTGTGTCTTAAAAGAAAAAAGCAGCCAAAAGAGAACTTATTTTTCAAATCTCACCATAGCTTGATAAGTATAATTCACATCTCTTCCACAGCACAATTTTCCTCATCAAATATTCTAAACATCGTCCCATTTTATGAGATTGTATTCTTCACCTGGGACAACTCAGAACAATCCTGAATCGTAGACAACACAAAAAATGTATTTTCTTTCTTCGACGGAAGGCTCACAAAAAGTTCAAATCAAAAAGGTGTGTATTTTTCATTCTTAAGTGCGAATTATATCCGACGAATTCGATTGGTTGTACATGGGGGTGAGTATGAAAAGCTATCCACAATATTCGAAATACTTAACAATATCCGGAGCAGATAGAACGGGGTTGAAGGACTTTTAACTATGCCATTTCAGCGGAGTCATTTGGGGGTTTTTCATTCATATGTTAGAAAAATTTTGCTAACTACCCAGCACCCCAGCAGGTACCTATTGTTTAACAGGGTGTTTCGGCGGAAAGCAAATCAATTCTATTTTAATCAATTCTAATGAATAATAATTTTTGATGAGTGCCGCTCATGCTTTGGTTCTAATTAATTTTGGTATACAAATTTACAACTTTTTGCATTCCTTGGTCTTGTTTTATTTTTTACTCTTGTTGCTGCTAAATGAAGTTTAAATTATTATTGAGTTTGTATCACTTTATGGCAAACTATTTAATTCATATATATTTAGTATATTTTTACTTGCGATTATAGGTACTATAATGCAAGTTATGGATTCGTGCAAAAAAATTGTTTTCTAACAATCAAACATGACATTACGATGATAGAGAATTGAAAAAAGTGGGTCCGGAAATTCCGTCCGTCTGTCTGTTTGTCTGTTCGCACCTCTGCAGCCTAAACGGATGGGCCGATTTCCTTTAAACTCGGTATTTAGTATTTATTTAGTAGTATCTCGGGGGGTGTTTTTCATGTTTGCTCTACAAAAAGTTTGATTTTCTCGAAAACCGCTCTAACGATTTTGATAAAACTTTCAGGGTGCTATTTTTTACAACAATACATCTTTCAGTAAGAATGAATTTTTCAAAATTTGTTCTATAACGGTTTTATCGTAAACCCTTATCACTATTTCAATAAAAATTTTGCACACAGGAAGTAATTTATAATCCAATTAATATTGCATTTAAAAATTTTCAAAAACTTTTTTTTTCGATTTTTTTAAATAAAAAAAAAAATGGTTTTCCAAATATGTATTTTGAAAAGGGGGTGATTGAATTTTTTTTAAATATTTTTCCCAAATGAAAACTGTAGATGTTTTTATAATGACATACTAAAAAAATTTAAAATATTTTTTCAAAAAAATGTTCAATAAAAACCGTTTTTTGAAAAAACTAGTCCAACGATTTTCAATATTTTTACTTGCGATTTATAGGAACTATAAGGCAAGTTATGCATTAGTAAAAAAAATAATTCTAACAATCAAACATGACATTACGATGATTGAGAAGTCAAAAAAAATTGGTCCGGAAATTCCGTCCGTCCGTCTGTCTGTCTGTCCGTATCGATATCTAAAGCCTAAACGGTTAGGCTGATTTGATTCAAACTTGGTATATAGTATTTTTAGAGTGCTCTACCCGACGGTTTTTGGAATTGGCATTCTAGCTCCAAAACTAACGGTATCTGCCATATTACTTTTAATGAAAAAACTAATTTTTTTTCTCGAAAACGGCTCCTACGATTTTGATAAAACTTTCTGAATGGTGTTTTCTGTGCAAAATCTATCTTTAAGTTTTAATGGATTTTTCAGAAAAAGTTTTATAACGGTACCTCCCACATGATCGGTTTTTTAAAATCAGACTTTCTCGTTAACTAATTGACGGATTTTGATGAAATTTTCTAAATATGTAGTATTTTATGATTTAAATAATATTGCTTATTAAAATTTTCAAAAATTGTTTTTTAATTTTTAATAATTTTTTTAAAAAAATTATTTTGTTTTTGGAATATTTTGAAAACGGATCTATAGATTTTTTTTTAATTTTTCTCCTAGTATAAACTATAGATTTCTTAAAATTCAAAACTGTAAAAGAAATTAAATGGCTTACTTTATTTTTTCCAAAAAAAAAAAAAAAACGTTTAAACTAGTGATTTAAGTGATTAACAAAATTTCAAATGATTTGTTACTTTCTTTTTTCAAAATTCTCAAGCCCCAAGGCAACTGTTGCACATGCGAGCAAGTTCGTGCGATTCAGCCGTGAACTTTATTTTATCTAGGTTCTCTTCTTTCTAGAAGACTAAAGTTAGTTTAAATTAATCTGTGCAACACTTTGTTCTCTTTCCAGTAGACGACTACTTGCATTCTCCCACCAATTGGCGATTTCAGCGCCACTCATTGCGGCTTCATGATACTTCATGAGAGTTACTAACGGGTGTTTTTTTACACGTGTGGTTTTCGATCTGGTAATAATTTTTTCGATATTAGTCTTTTTGACAGCTGTCACTTGATTTATGCTCAGTTTGGTTTGCCATTTCATAATAAAAGTATACTTACTCCTGAAGCGCGTTAGCAAATCCTGCAAGTTTATTACCAAAATAATGATTCGGTTATCGCGACGCATCCAATATTCGGTCGACATAATCGCCCAGCAGAGTCTGTAATTTTTTCGATATTAGTCTTTTTGACAACTGTCACTTGATTTATGCTCAGTTTGGTTTGCCATTTCATAATAAAAATATACTTACTCCTGAAGCGCGTTAGCAAATCCTGCAAATTTATTACCAAAATAATGATTCGGTTATCGCGACGCATCCAATATTCGGTCGACATAATCGCCCAGCAGAGTCTGTAATTCGAGCAACAATGCATCTGTTTCGCACCACGTTCACTCTGGTGGATAATGCGCATCCTCAGAACCACCGTTCAGTGCGCACCGAAGACGCTATTTCTGCTGAGGAGCAGAGTATCGAAGAAGACCCGAATGAGAAGGAAGGATCTTGGTTTGTGGGCTTACAAAATCCAACTCGTGCAATAATTAAAGCCGAACGACCATCACGCGAGTCGCAGGTTTGGTGAATGGGTCCAAAACGAGATGGACACCGATCCCGATTTTTACAAGAAAATTTTGTTGAGAGATGAAGCTCACTTTTGGACGTTAATGAGCAAAATTGTCGTATTTGGGGTGATCATAATTTAGAAGCAATTTTTGAGATGCCGTTGCATCCTCAAAAAGTCACTGATTGGTGTGCTCTATGCGTGGAGGGAATCATTTGTCCATATTTCTTCAAAAATGAAGACGGCCATAATGTTACAGTCAATGGGGAAATGCTATAGAGCCATGATTAATGACTTTTTCGTGCCTTAATTGGAGGATGTGAATGTGGACGACCTTTGGTTTCAACAGAACGGCGCTGCATGCCATACAGCCAACGCAACCATCAATTTATTGAAGGAAACTTTTGGTGAGCGCATTATGTCGAGTCGTGGGCCTGTGGCGTGGCCTCCAAGATCGTGGGATTTAACACCGCTGGACTATTTTTTGTGGGGTTATGTGACAAGTGTCTACTTGTCGAGACGATTGAGGCATTGGAAAAAAATATTTGGCGTGGTATTGCTAAAATACGGCCTCAATTGCTGCAAAAAGGGGTCGGAAATTGGTCCTCTCTGATGGAATTTATTCGAGCCAGCCAAGGCGCCCACTTGCCCGAAATCATTTTTAAAACATACCATTAAATTATATGCCTTTTATTTTTTCTTGAAAACCACACGTCTAAAAAATACACTGTTTATGAGCAGTGTATTTATGTATGTATTGTGATGTGGCAACAAGTTTAGATATTCGGAGGATACATTTTGTAAATTAACGACATCTGTTGGATTCATTGTGTACAACAACCAACATTCATTGTGAGCGCCTAAAAGTATGCTACATATTTGCAATATGTTTTAACTGAGTACTAAATCGAACTTGAAGTACTAATACGAGACTCGAATTAGTACCGAAAGCTTAGATTGTGCCAGAACCAGACAGAAGCTTCCAGTAGCTTGTAAACTTGTATAAATACAAGAGTAGATTGCATTGAAAGTTCAGTTTATTTTCGAAAGTGGAATTGTTAACAACTGTAAGCGTTAGTAAAAAGTGATTGAATTGATATTAAATACAAAGTGTTGAATTATAACAACGTATTTGAATTGAGAATAAGTGAAATAAGTTAAAATTGGTGTTATTTAAACTGAAAGACGTTGTGTTTTATAAAATAAAGAGATTTGTTGTATTATTTTGGAATTTTGATTGAGTTTTATTTGTCGAACCTCAGGCCAAAATATCACATTGGTGTCAGAAGTGGGATAAAACTCAGTAAAGTCCTAGAAAATTCCTAGTGACATTGTGAAAGTGGAATTTTCAGAAACTATTGAACTGATTGTAGTATAAAACTGTAAAAATTAGTGTTTGAAAAAGATTTTTTTAGAAGAAATTTTAAAATAAAACTGACTGTGTCGCGAAAATTGTGTTTCGGTTATAAAAAATGGGTCGAAAATTAGAACAATTGACAACAGCTGAGTTGAAAGAAGAATTAGGAAAAAGGAATCTTCAGACTTCGGGGCTGAAAAAGGAACTCTTCCTCCGACTGCAGAATGCTATTACTCAGGATGGTGAAAACCCTGATACCATGTTGTTCGATGTTGAAGAGCAGGGGAGAGAAAGCACAGTAAGTACCGTCGATGAAATGCCTACTTTCATGAAGTTGCTTCTGTCGAAACTCGATGCTTTGGAAAGTTCCTCGAAAGAACAAAAGAACTTTCTGGAAGAACAAAAGAATGAGCAGAAGAATTCGTTGGAAATTCTCCAGCAACAACTAAGCGGACAAAGGAACGTTCTCGAAGACCAAAGGAACGTTCTTGAAAGTAAATTCGACGAACAAAAGAATTCATTAGAAACTCTCCAGAATCAACTAAGCGAAAGATTTCAAATAGTAGATCAGAAATTTGAAGCCAAAATAGAAAGCTTAGAAGAAAAGTTCGGAAAGCAAGTTGAAAGTGTAGAACAACAGTACGAACATCTGGCTAAGGAGGTCGATTCTCTGAGGAAGCAGAAACTTCGGGAATATTCGAGCGAAGGTCCACGATGAAAAGAAATGCAGCCCCCAACCTTCGATGGTCAAACATAATGGCCAATTTATAAGAGGCAGTTCAAAAATCCTGAGGGGCAGGTAGCAAGATGGATCGAACGATTGCAGACTTACGGCTTCGAAGTACAGCATCGCAAAGGAAATCGCCCAAGCTTCAGCAGGACTGGGAAGGTCCCTACCAAGTAGTTAGGCGCATTAATGACGTCGTTTTCCGAATCCAACGAGGACCAAGAGCAAAAATGAAAATTGTCCATTTGGATCGACTGCATCGTTACCACGGAAACAATGATGATGTGCTTGTTCGGGACGAACAAAACTAAGAGGGGGACAATGTGATGTGGCAACAAGTTTAGATATTCGGAGGATACATTTTGTAAATTAACGACATCTGTTGGATTCATTGTGTACAACAACCAACATTCATTGTGAGCGCCTAAAAGTATGCTACATATTTGCAATATGTTTTAACTGAGTACTAAATCGAACTTGAAGTACTAATTCGAGACTCGAATTAGTACCGAAAGCTTAGATTGTGCCAGAACCAGACAGAAGCTTCCAGAAGCTTGTAAACTTGTATAAATACAAGAGTAGATTGCATTGAAAGTTCAGTTTATTTTCGAAAGTGGAATTGTTAACAACTGTAAGCGTTAGTAAAAAGTGATTGAATTGATATTAAATACAAAGTGTTGAATTATAACAACGTATTTGAATTGAGAATAAGTGAAATAAGTTAAAATTGGTGTTATTTAAACTGAAAGACGTTGTGTTTTATAAAATAAAGAGATTTGTTGTATTATTTTGGAATTTTGATTGAGTTTTATTTGTCGAACCTCAGGCCAAAATATCACATTGGTGTCAGAAGTGGGATAAAACTCAGTAAAGTCCTAGAAAATTCCTAGTGACATTGTGAAAGTGGAATTTTTCAGAAACTATTGAACTGATTGTAATATAAAACTGTAAAAATTAGTGTTTGAAAAAGATTTTTTTAGAAGAAATTTTAAAATAAAACTGACTGTGTCGCGAAAATTGTGTTTCGGTTATAAAAAATGGGTCGAAAATTAGAACAATTGACAACAGCTGAGTTGAAAGAAGAATTAGGAAAAAGGAATCTTCAGACTTCGGGGCTGAAAAAGGAACTCTTCCTCCGACTGCAGAATGCTATTACTCAGGATGGTGAAAACCCTGATACCATGTTGTTCGATGTTGAAGAGCAGGGGAGAGAAAGCACAGTAAGTACCGTCGATGAAATGCCTACTTTCATGAAGTTGCTTCTGTCGAAACTCGATGCTTTGGAAAGTTCCTCGAAAGAACAAAAGAACTTTCTGGAAGAACAAAAGAATGAGCAGAAGAATTCGTTGGAAATTCTCCAGCAACAACTAAGCGGACAAAGGAACGTTCTCGAAGACCAAAGGAACGTTCTTGAAAGTAAATTCGACGAACAAAAGAATTCATTAGAAACTCTCCAGAATCAACTAAGCGAAAGATTTCAAATAGTAGATCAGAAATTTGAAGCCAAAATAGAAAGCTTAGAAGAAAAGTTCGGAAAGCAAGTTGAAAGTGTAGAACAACAGTACGAACATCTGGCTAAGGAGGTCGATTCTCTGAGGAAGCAGAAACTTCGGGAATATTCGAGCGAAGGTCCACGATGAAAAGAAATGCAGCCCCCAACCTTCGATGGTCAAACATAATGGCCAATTTATAAGAGGCAGTTCAAAAATCCTGAGGGGCAGGTAGCAAGATGGATCGAACGATTGCAGACTTACGGCTTCGAAGTACAGCATCGCAAAGGAAATCGCCCAAGCTTCAGCAGGACTGGGAAGGTCCCTACCAAGTAGTTAGGCGCATTAATGACGTCGTTTTCCGAATCCAACGAGGACCAAGAGCAAAAATGAAAATTGTCCATTTGGATCGACTGCATCGTTACCACGGAAACAATGATGATGTGCTTGTTCGGGACGAACAAAACTAAGAGGGGGACAATGTGATGTGGCAACAAGTTTAGATATTCGGAGGATACATTTTGTAAATTAACGACATCTGTTGGATTCATTGTGTACAACAACCAACATTCATTGTGAGCGCCTAAAAGTATGCTACATATTTGCAATATGTTTTAACTGAGTACTAAATCGAACTTGAAGTACTAATTCGAGACTCGAATTAGTACCGAAAGCTTAGATTGTGCCAGAACCAGACAGAAGCTTCCAGAAGCTTGTAAACTTGTATAAATACAAGAGTAGATTGCATTGAAAGTTCAGTTTATTTTCGAAAGTGGAATTGTTAACAACTGGAAGCGTTAGTAAAAAGTGATTGAATTGAGATTAAATACAAAGTGTTGAATTATAAAAACGTATTTGAATTGAGAATAAGTGAAATAAGTTAAAATTGGTGTTATTTAAACTGAAAGACGTTGTGTTTTATAAAATAAAGAGATTTGTTGTATTATTTTGGAATTTTGATTGAGTTTTATTTGTCGAACCCCAGGCCAAAATATCACAGTATATACAATGATCAGGGACCTGCGGCTTGCTTTACCTCCACGTGGTGGTCCCCGGGCAATGATTTGTGTATATTTTTGTACACAAATTAGCAAAAATTGCAAGCACTTCCTAACGGTTGGCAAGGGGCTAGTAACCTCTCCCGTTAACAAATATCACTCAGAACCCGACAACAAGCCTCGGAAATATACTGATTTCTCAACGACGAACCAAGCAACGACAACGGCTAAACGATTTAAGAATTTTCTTATGGAACTTCAGAACGCTTTATAGAGCTCGAGCTGCACAACAGCTAGCTGATGTCCTGGCCATGTATAAAGCTGACATGCGGTAATGCGATTTCAATCCAAATTGATATTCAGGGAATTGTTGGTAGCCTTAGTAATTTAATTTTAAAATATATTCGAAAACTTTTTTTTGTATTTTTAATAATTTTCTTAAACTTTTTTTTCATTTTTAAAGCATGATTCTTGGAAATATTCTAAGAAAAAAATCGTTCTTCGATATTTAATTTTAAAATCATTTGTCGGGGATTTAAGGAAAGGCTAACTTTGCTGTACCTTGACCCATGTTAATGATAATGATAGTAACTTTGTTTAGGACTTTATTTTTAGAGTATGAAAGAAGTGAAAAAACTGCCGATTTTCAGTCTGTATTCGTCTATTGTTAAGGGGCAGAGAGGCGTGGTTGTGGAATTTATGTTTTTGTATCTACAGGGTATCCCAAACAATATATCAAAAATTCACAACTACCTGACTTTTTGTAAGGTAACCCCCTATTTTCAGTCTTCATTTACTGGTCAACTGAATCGTGCCTTAGAATCCATAAAAAGAATTAGGGAACACTCTGTATAATAGGGGCGGCAAGGTTCTAAAAGGTATATACATACATATTATATATTATATATATATATATATATATATATATATATTCTCTGAGAATTTCAGCATGAGGCAGTAAAATCTGCATTCAATTTAATGTAATTTTTCAAAATGTCGAAAAATATGTTATGTTTGCAATTATTTATATTACTATGAGTTTCAGTAGTATCTTCGTCCTTAGCACATAAAGGTTCGTTGTCAAAGAAGCCAATATGAAGCCTGAGGATAATTTTTCCATGTTATAATGAATGTATTGTATACATACGAGATTACTTTCAATAATTAATTTTACTAGTACTTTTGAGTTCAAAGAATGAATATTACAAGTCCATTACCTGTTATCATACAGTATTGAACATTATTTGAGCATAAGGGCCCCCCAATAGTTAAAACGTTGGATGTTAACTCAAACCCCAAACCCATTCGAAGTCTGTCCCCATAGTAACTATTTATCTACTCGACGCGACGACGGGAACTTTTCAAACGAGGTGTAGAATTTGGGATTCCATTGCCGTTACGTGTTTCATCCATTGTCGATTGTGGTTGTCATATCACCGTGCTGTTTTATTCACCCTCTTCTTTTAATAAGATTATATGTGACATTATGAAGACGCTATTAACAAAATAAAATTTTCTCTTCTTAAGCGTAGGTGGCCCCGGTGTAAAATGAGGAATCAAAAAGTTTAGAAAAAGTGAAACACATGTAATGTTATGTTTCAGTAATGACGGTAATGACATTCGCTTGAGGGAAAGATGACTTAAATAGTTTTTTCGCTTTGTAAAAAAATCATTGATTTTTTGAAAGTGTTGATGCAGTCAAGAATTTATGGAGTAAACCATAAAACAAGAATTAGCCATGAAACATAGGTACTGGCCAAAAATTCAATTCCTAATATTATACATATATAAAGGGTCCGCCATATAACGTTTTTTTTTCAACTAGTGCTTATTTCGTGAATGGTAACACTTAGCTCATATCTGATTTGACAGATAATTATTTTTATCCTTCCGCTGAACGAATATGGTTGTGTATACGACATTACTGCTTGCGATGGACTTAGAGAAGATGCCGATTTTGCCAAAAAAATCATCTTTTCAGATGAAGCTCATTTTGATCTTGGAGGGTATGTAAACAAGTAAAATTGTCGCATTTGGGGCACAGAAAACCAGCACGCATACATTGAAAAGCCGATACACCCAAAACAAGTCACTGTTTGGTGTGGATTTTGGTCCAAAGGCATAATTGGGCCATTTTTCGAAAATGAGCAAGGAGTGGCCGTTACCGTCAATGGCGATCGTTATTGGGCCATGTTGAACGAATTTTTGTTCACAAAAATTGAAGAGGAGGATATTGGCAACATTTGGTTTCAACAGAACGGCGCTACGTGCCACACAGCCGAAGCTACACTCGATGTTGATGAAGCATTTTCAAAAAAAAAAAGTTATTTGGCGGACCCGTTATAATAACTTATCTTGCGCGATATATCAGATACACTGATATATCAAATATTTACGTTGGGCTACAAAAAACCAAACATTTTCAAGACGTTGCGAGGCACCAGTTTTTCTTCTTCAATCGTATTGGAACCTGAGTTAATATTGCCTTTTGAACTGAGTTGAGAGAATCTTCCTAATACATAGTGTTTATATCGGAATTGCTTTGAATCGATATGCTAGACAAGGTGCAAAACCTTGATTCGATCAAAGCGTAAAATTATCGGAACTCTTATGGACGGATATGCTGGACAGGGCACATAAACCTTCACCAGCTCTATGATTTATACAGAAGGTTCTATGTACCTATGTATGTACATTTTGTGATTGTTGAATTATTGCCCCTTACCACTGGTGGGGGGAAGCAAATATTTATATTAAGAACACTCGTCGAATTGTGATAAATTGCTTACTTAGCTATATTTACAAAAATTAAATTAACAGAATAAACATGCAAAAAATAACTTTAACGAAACATAATACATACATAAATATGAGAAAGTAGTAGAATGTAGTGCCCCGTGGCTTAGTGGTTAGTGTGTCGGACTGCTAAGCGAAAGAACCTGGGTTCAAACCCAGCTCATAGCCACCTTTTTTTCTGGGGTACTGCCTCTTGCGAGGAACTGACAAAACTTCCAAGAGTAAAATTTGTCTCGAAAAAGTGCATCTCATGTAGCCGTTCGGACTCGGCGGTAAACTGTAGGTCCCTTCCATTCTTGCAGAGTAACAACACACACACAGGAATGGTTGAGAGTATAAGTCACTAGGCCTTGGCTCCTTAAGGAGCTGTCGCGCCAATAAATTTATTTAATTTATTTAAATATGAGAAAGGTATGCGCTGACCCAAAATGCAAAAAACTGCTTACTCTTGTGAGAAAAGAAAATGTACGTATATCAAAAAATAAAGCTTACAGTGAAGCTATATGCATGGAAAGAAGCCTATACATAGAAGCTGTTGCTAGTTTTGTTCCGATCTGGTGGAATAGAAATATACACATGGTAATACTAGATACATAGGTTGGTCTGCTTTAATTTATCCAACATGATATTCACAATGTATAAGTTCCATTGAGATTCATTTACGATCTCGTCTTGTTAGTTGTTACTCCTGCTGTCATGTGCATCATTATTATTTCAATTGTGGTCAATTCAGTCTTAAGATTCGTACACTGTCCAACATGGTGAAACGTATTTTACCGCTAAAAGAATAACTATCGTTTGGAGTTTTCCTTTCAATTGAGGAACATTGGACGATCATAGAATATTGCAAAGTTTTCCCGCCACTTATTGATCATAGATTCAAGATATATACTATTACCTATACTATTGGTACTTGGAAAATCTATTCTATCAAATGTTTTTTTCAAAATTAATGCAATCTGAAAATCTTCTGAGGAATCAGGACAGCCGGTAGTTACTGTAATTACTCACCAGAGTTTTACTTAACAATAATGTGAAGAATATTATCAAAATTCACAACATTTTTGACTTTGAGTATTGTCAATGAATTTCGGTGAACACACCTGAAGCACCTGAACATTTTCCTCCTATTATAAAACCGATTTATACTGATCAGATTTATACACATCAGTGTCATTTCAGATTATGAGCGGTGAAAACTAAATCAATGCTTTAATAGAAAGTTCCTCTTCATTACCTGCGTTAATAGGTACTACATATAAGGCAAGTTTAGGCTTCATTTGCTCTTATGTGCGGTCACAGCGTCGAATAAATTTGAAAAATATAAAGGGAACTTTAAAATTTTATTCGATTTCTCGTGACTTTTAATTGTTCGAAAAGTACGTAAAATAGTAAATTAAAAAATAAATTAAAAAAATTTTAATGGTAAAAAATATAAAAAAAAAGTTATTCTAAAATATATTTTTTTTAAATATCCTCAGATGCGAAATTGAAATTTTATTTTTAGGGCTAAAAATAACACCTGCCATACAGTTGCAGTCAAAATAATAGTAGTGCTCCTACTAAATATGTTTAAATTCTCTTATTGCCGTGATTTGATATTTGCACAGTTTCGCATCCGTAACAATTTTGTTGAATTTCGTTTTCTGGTAAGTTTTCATTTACACGCCGTTCTGAACCAATCAAAATAATAGTAGTGTTAGCAAAAGTCCAGCTGGCCTTCAGTTCTTTTAGAGTTTTTTAGAGTTTATTAATAAACATGTGATTATAAAATTTAAAATATTTTTTTTTGATTAGTTTTAAAAAGATTGATTTTTCAAAAAAAAAATATCAAAAATTAATTTTGATTAGAAAAAAAATTGATTCAAAATATTGATATGCAGAATTAATTTGGCTAAATAACAGACCGACAGACATTTTTTTCCACAAACTTGTTTGATTGTTATCTCAATTTTTTTCTTATTCGCGAATCCTAAACAATAAATTTTTTTTTTATAATTAACGCGCGCACAAGGGATTATGTGTTTCCCTTTTAATGTAGAACACACTGCACGGGCATTACGAAGATAGGGAGGGAAGAGATAGGAGGTGCCGATTAACATTGGTTTTGAATGTTAGCAGATCAAAATGGCAAGGGAAAATCCCGCCGGGTAAACTATTCCAAATTCGTGTTGTTCGGCTAAAAAAAGAATCCCTATATTTCACGGTACGTCCGAAATTGGGCTCCAGAGTGAACTGATGAGCATTCCTTGCGAGCCGAGTATTACGGGAGAAACTTTTAAGGGGAGGAATGCAACTGGCTACTTCGAGTGAACATTTTTTGTAAAAGAAACGATAAAATAAGGAAAGACATTAAAAATAATTATAGCCGGAGGTTGATAACAAACAAAATTCACGCAACACGAAACCAAATATTAAAGTTTAAATAAGTTATCAGTACTATTAAAGAAATTGAGGTAAGTATAACAATACTACTATTATTTGTAGGTATTTGGGTATCATATAGTCTATTACAGTAAATTTCATATAACTGTAATTAAAATTAATTTTGAATTTTTTTTTTGAAAATTAAAATTTTCAAAACTAATTAAAAAAAATTTTAAACTGTATGATCAACTGTATATAAACTCTAAAAAAACTGCATAACAAAATCAAACAAAATAAAATTAAAAAAACAGGATTTTATCAAAATCCGTTCTTCAATTTTCGAAATACTTTTTTCATAGATTCTTTGTTATCTAAGACGTGTGATGGCATACTTAATTTTTACCAAAAACCGTTATGTGTTGTGGTTTTAACAGTTTTTTAAGGTTCGGAAGGTGTGATTTTTGTACGTAAATGTTACTTGTTTTTATCAAAGATCTTGCCTTCCAATGTGATTATGCACATAAGAGCAAGTACGTGCGACGCAGTCATGCCCATTTTTTTTAATAAGGATGTGAATTCTAAAGTGTCGGCAAATTCCTTGAATAAGTCGGCATTTCAATAAAAATCTTCCCCCCCCCCCCCCCCCGCGGCTCGACCGCATGGCCTAAGACCACACTTCTATAAATTTATCAAGTTGTTGACGAATGGTATTAGACGCTCACATACTCCAGCAGAAAAAAACTTGTTGGCGATATTGATGATACTGATTCTGGGATTCCTTTCCTCGTGCATGTTTTCTTCTGACCAAATCTTGCTTAGAGTCATTGCCTGCAGGTTTGAAGAGTTTGGCAGCTAGGCCATCATCATAGGTTACACATACCATAAACATAGCTCTTCTGCCTGACAGCGGAAATTCGTTCGTCATCCCCGTCATACAGTCTGTAAGTGCTGTTTTTATTATTTCAGCATATACTGCGATTCAACTACGATGTTTTCGATGATTCAACTTCTGTATAGCAGTTCGTTTTAACCTTTCCAACTTCATTTCTGCAGTAAGCTCTCTATTTTCCTTAATTAAGCGCTTCTCATGCCCCTTTTTACTTGCGATTATAGGTACTATAATGCGAGTTATGCATTCGTGCATATTAAGCATTTTGAGATAACAATCAAACATGACATTACGATAATGGAGAAACATTTTAGTTACTGGCGAAATTCTGCCTATCTGTACGTGTTTTAGACTGCACCCTGAACGGTTGGACAATTGTCTTCAAATTTGGAACCGTTTTGTAGATAAACGTTATATTTTGCTGAAAAAAAAAATTAAATGGTGGGCTAAGAACGGTCTTCCATAGGACCGTTTTTTTTCATGCGACTTTCTCGTGAGATGGTTAACCGATTTCAACCGTTTTCAGGATGATATAGGAAGGCTAAGTAATTTCAATTTAAAATATTTACGAAAACTTTTCTTTTAGATTTTTAATATTTTTTTAAATTTTTTTTTGTTGAAAAATCGATATTTTGAAAACGTTTAAGTGAATTTTTTTTAAATTTTTTTTTTAATAAAGCTTATTTTTGTGCTAAATTTGCTTTCTTATAATATTTTTTTTATTTGTAAGAAAAGGTGTTAAATAAAAATTGTACCTACGATTTTGAATAAAAAATCACACTATTTTACATTTCTTATAGGAATAAAATGGCGTTTAATTTTTTCTGCTGAAAACTCTTTTACGTCCTTTTTTCGAACAATCAAAAGTCATAAAAATCGAATAAAAACTTTTTCTTATACATATATATGAAATTTACGTAGGACCAAGTGCGTGCGATCCAGTCGTGCAATTTATTTTTTTAAGCTGAAATATTAACGGTCATAAAACCGTTAAGTAAAAGCTTATTTTTCACGAAAACGGCTTCAAGATTTTTTATGGAAAAAATCAGTGCACTTTTGTAGATGTGGTATAATGTCCTGGTGGAAAAAATAGTAAGTTGTTTGGCTAAAATGGTACCCCCTATAGAACAGTTTTTTTTTCAACTTTCTCGAAAACTATTTAACCGATTACAATTAAATTTAATATTCAGGAAGTAGCCAAAGCATTTCGACATACAAATATTTTGGAATACTTTTTTTTTTTGTTTTAATAATGTAAACATTTTGTTTTTGAAAAATCGATATTTTGAAAACGGTTAGGGGGATTTTTTTTTAATTTTGTTTTTAAATGTAAATAATTTTTGTGTTTAAGTTTGTATTCTTGAAATATTTTTTTTAAAGCCGTTAAATAGGAACCGTTTTATTTATTGTATTTTATTTGTTTGCTTCCCGTTTAGCTGCATTTTTTTGCATCCTCAAACCGAGGGATTCGTTGTGGTGACCGTGTTAAACCCAGGACTTCAGAGGCATTCTCTCTACTGGCGTGTAGCCAATTGTTGCTAGTGTTTCTCAATAATTGATGCTGGTGGTAAAGGTTATTAGAGACTCAATTTGAAAAGGGACGCCTTGCTATTGCATCCATCCGACGTATAACTTCCTCACAGTTATCTCTTCTTGGCATAGGACGGGATATCCTTAACCGTACCTTGACTACAACTAGGCATTTGTCCGAAATAATGTTTACCCGGACATCCATGATACTGAAGCTGTGCCTTTCATGGATCCCAATTTGGTCAATCTAGTTGACAGTTTATCAGGAGATTTCCATGTGCCTTTTTGAATGTTGAGGCTTGGGAACTGCGAGGTATAGCAGCATATACATACATATGTACGTAGCCTGGCTGGAACTATAGACGTCACCTTAATTCCATCTTGACAATTTTTCCGCAGTAGCCTGGATGCAAGGAATAGTGGTAACACGCTCCAATAAATGCATATGAAATTGATTTGGGAAGAAATTGTCAGGTTAATTTTCACAAGAGCTTTAATATTGTGTTTGATTTTTCTTTAAGCGCAATAAACTATTGCGACTTAGAGTTCCTTAAAAACTCTTTCTCCGTTGCAGAAAAAAATAATAATTTTCTGGGTACCTTTTACCTGTTTTCCCAGTTACTCTACCTACACTTGTTGAATTTATTATGCTGCGACCTACATTATTTTGCAACACCCTCTAATGAAAGACCAATACACCCAATATGCCCACGAGCACAACCAAATTCAATTAACCTTTAATGTCATAGTTGTGAAAGTTAACCCGCAAGGACATCTATACAGCTTGATGAGTGATGATGAACACGGTGATTACAAGAGCCAAAAGATGGATGGCTTGATGTAGCTTCTCGAAGACCTTATCTCAGATTCATGAAATCCAATATTTTATGAAACCTGGTGCCAAAGGCTGGCGTAAATGTTTTAATTTTTCCCTCAGCGCTGAGAGAATTTACATGTATTTTTTAATTCAGTTTAGTATCACAGTAGATGTCGAGAAAACCAACATAAATCCGTCTTTAAAAAAAATTAAAAAAAATAAACCTCCAAATGAAAATGCTCCTCGGAAAGCTCAGCAAAAAACTTTTTACCCCCCCACAGGGCAGGGCTTTCCATCGACCATCATCGAAACAAGCTACACGGGTATCTGTACATTAAAGACCTTATCGATTTTCTATTCTATCTTTACAAAAGCCTATACTCTGGGGGTTAAAGTGCACTCCTCCACACACATAAGGGAAACACAGCAAATGAGTTTTTTTCCTTATGAAATATACTACAGTGGAGAGATACCTTTTTAGAGTTCCATGTTCCATCGGGTATAGAGGAAGGTCGGTTTTCTGGGGAATTATTTTCAGCATGAGTGCCAGTCCCCGGACTGGTAGCAAGGGAAGCAAGAGGAAGGTATTTATGCCGGACCGGTGAATTCATAAAGAAACAAAGTTAAGAGCGGTTTCCTAGGGCGACACAAGGGAGCCAGGACTGTTTCCCCA
The DNA here is from genome assembly GCA_963971375.1 of Platycheirus rosarum. Lineage (NCBI taxonomy): Eukaryota > Metazoa > Arthropoda > Insecta > Diptera > Syrphidae > Platycheirus > Platycheirus rosarum. The sequence continues at coordinate 56,478,854 of OZ020507.1, read as the reverse complement.
GCCAACCGGCAACCTTTATACCTTTACGTTTGTTGGTTGCACTGCATACTTATGGGGGAATGCATAACGACGATGGGAATAGCTTATTTAAAAGCCGAGAGAATGGTATGGAAATGCTGTTGACAGTCAGTGTTATTGGATATCGTTTTCGATATGAAGTTATATGTGCCACTTTGCATTTACGGTGATACTCGAAGGAAAGCATGAGCAAGTAGTGTGGGGGCAGTGCGCACAAATGTGCATGACAATGCATTTTGGGGAACCAAACATTTTGTGTGAAGACATAACTTCGGTTTGGCAGAAAAACGTTGACAGCATATAAGCTCAATGTAGGAAATTAAGGTTGATTCCGATGCATGCTATTGTGTGGGTTTGTTGAAGAGGTCTGGAATTTAAAGTGGATTTCAATATTAAATTGAAAGGGAGACCTACCTACCTATTGAGATAAAAGATTAAATTGATTGATTTGTCGTTGTAATTTATGAAACAGTAGTAGTAGTAGTGGCCTTACATCATTGCTTTTCTTTAGTCTAATCACAAAGATACCAGAAACCAGAAATCTCGAAAACTCATCCATTCGAAAAACAAAAATTGCAAAGTGTCTAATGTCAAGAAGGAAGCCGCATCTCCTCGGCTCCCGCGGCCTTGTTATTTTTGGGCCGATTAATCGCCCTTTGTATCTTCTCAATACTTGGTGGGTGGAGCATGGGGTCTTCTGCTTGAAATGGTGGAGTCTCCATTTCTTGCGTGAGCTGACCGTTCAACAATTTATTTTAGTACATTTCTCATCGCTCTAGAATGCCTTCAGGTTGGGTGATCAGATTTCTCTCCCCATCCTTACAGTATGAGCAGCTTGGTGTATATTGCGACATGCTTCCGACGCATTGGTACAACTTCCGCGCCTGGTGCGGACCTTTCTTTCCATTTCACACATACTTTTTTTTCCCAGGCTGCCTTTTTTTGTCTGTGAAATTTGTTCTCTATTCTTCTGAGCTATTTATACTCATCTTTACGTGCCCACGTTATATGAGACTGCTGCATTACTCTTTATCTTACTCTTCCTTCGAGTAGATGTCTACCGAATCTACTGTTTGACCACCCTCTACACAAGTCTGGTTTCCTTATCTTCATTATCTTCATTCTGGGTGATCAGATTTCCCTCCCCATCCTTACAGTATGAGCAGCTTGGTGTATATTACGACATGCTTCCGACGCATTGGTACAACTTCCGCGCCTGGTGCGGACCTTTCTTACCATTTCACACATACTTTTTTTTCCCAGGCTGCCTTTTTTTGTCTGTGAAATTTGTTCTCTATTCTTCTGAGCTATTTATATTCATCTTTACGTGCCCACGTTATATGAGACTGCTCCATTACTCTTTATCTTACTCTTCCTTCGAGTAGATTTCTACCGAATCTACTGTTTGACCACCCTCTACACAAGTCTGGTTTCCTTATCTTCATTCTGCTTTTGTGAGTTAAGGTTTTAAATAAGAGCGATAATTGAGGCCTATCTTGTTTCAGAATTTTCTTTGAAGTATTCAGCCAAAGTTTTTTTTTCAAAATCTGCAATTGTCAATTGTTGCCTGCAGTTTTGAGAAAATATTGAGAAATTCTTATATTTTCTTTTTTTCAGTGGCATTCCATGTTACCTAAGTTACACTTTGGCTAAAGTTATTATTTATGGTCTGAGAAAGTTACATTGTTTGATCAATGATTTCAATTTTGAAAAACGGATCATTTCTCCAACTCTTGATCAAACAATGTAACATTCTCAAACCATAAATAATAACTTTTCAAATCATCTATAAGCTGATATGAGTTCCATTCTTATTGCTTGAGTTCTCTTAAATTGAAAACAGTTTGAATGAACTAAGGAAAGCTATTCTTAATGTCCATTGAGTTTCTTTGTCGATCAACAACGGATAACGAAAGTTCAACTTAATGCGGTAGTATCAAGAACTGTCTGATCTTAGGAAAAAGTCAAGTAGACTTTTAAATAGAGAGGGTAATGAGTCTCCGCAATGGGATCTCTTTAAGATCAGCATAAATTAATACACAAACCAAACGACATAAGTATACAAACTCAGAAAAAATCATGTCAAAAGTGCACAGTGCTACAGACTTCCTTAAGAGTTCGGACATAACCATAAATGATACTTCAAATAAAGGGTAAATCGTAGATAGGAAGAAAGTGGTTTGGAGTACATATCATCTCTCAGCATACAAATCTGCAAATCCTGATAAAAAAATCATAATAAGCCCCAAAGCTCTAATAAATTAGTTGTATTAATTCTGGTGGAAATATTCGGAAAACATTCTGAACAACACATAACACCGATAGCGCAAATTACTTTCAATTTCGAAGGGTGGATGATGCTGATGTCTTGAGTGCAATATTGAAAATTAAATCTTGCGCCATGGGATTTGACGAAATACATCCACTTTTCATAAAAATGATTCTACCCCACATTCTTCCTGCCCTTACGCATATATTCAACACTATCATAATGACATCACATTTCCCATCCCTTTGGAAAGTAACGAAAATAACACCAGTTCAAAAAAAACCTGCTACCCGCATGTCTGACCCAGAGTTCAGACCAATATCAATTTTACCCTTTTTATCAAAAGTATTAGAAAAAATCCTGCACAACCAAATCTTATCTTTCTTAAACGTCAATAAGCTTTTGAGCAAACAACAATCGGGTTTTAGAACAAACCATAGCTGCATATCAGCAATTATTAAAGTTTCAGACGATATAAAAACGGCAATGGATAATGATCTGGTGTCGTTTCTTGTGCTCTTGAATTTCTCAAAAGCCTTTGATACAGTCAACCATAGATTGCTCATATTAAAGCTAAAAGAACAGTTTATGTTTTCGAACACAGCGGCAGATATATTTTTTTCATATCTCAGTGGGAGAAGTCAAGCTGTAGTTATGGATAAAAAAATAGCACGTCCATTAAATCTCATATCACGAGTTTTACAGGGGTCAATTATTGGTCCCTTGATATTTTAATTTTTTATAAATGATCTCCCGCTGCAAGTGAATTACTCCTCTTTAGATTTATATGCTGATGATGCTCAAGTTTGACTAAGCTGCAAGCTTGGTATGATTGAAGATGGGGCTAAAAAGTCTGAGAAAAATAAACTTCATCTTAACCCTAGAAAATCGAAATGCTTAGTCGTATACAAAAATAAACTTTATTACAGCTATTTTCCCAAATTGTATCTTGCTAATCAACAACTCGAGTATGTCGAGAAAGCTAAAAATCTGGGTATTTTGTTTAATCGCACTCTTACTTGAGATGATCATATTTAAATGGTTATCGGAAAAGTATACGGCTCCTTACGCAGCCTTTCTCTATCAAAGCATTTTACTCCCCAGCATGTTCGGCTAAGCCTAGCAAAAACATTAATCCTTTCGATTATTACATATGGATGTCAAATTGTAAGTACCCTTAACTCTGAAACGAAACGAAACTTGACAGTAGCGTTCAATAATATTACACGTTATGTATACAATCTCCGGAGATATGACCATGTATCAAACTATACAAACAACATCCTTGGCTGTGGTCTCTACACATATTTTAAAACACTTAATAAGATTTTAATCAGCAAACAGCCGGCAGCCGGCATATCTTTTTGAAAAAATACACTTTGTGAACTCATCTCGATCATTTATGTTATTGCAACCCAGATTTACTTGCCATAACTCTGAGCGTCACTTTTTTGTTGTTGTTATCAGGCAGTGGAATAGTTTACCCTATGTCATTAGAAAACTTCGCGGGACGTCGCAATTTCATGCGGCTTTATTCAGATACTTGGCAGGAAATTAAATTAAAAAAATATAAAATTGAAAATAAAGTACATATGTACTTCAAATGAAAAAAAAGAAACAAAGAACGATGGGTAATTTTAAATTCAATGCAAAATAAATATGTCTTTCTTGTCATTTTTTAAACTTAATTTATATAAAAATTTAACGAAATAAATACTCTTTTTAACTTTTACTACCTATTGTATAGGCTTCACAGCCCATTGTAAAAGCTTCCATTGAATAAATCAATGAAATGAAATGAAATGAAAATGAAATAAAATGAAAATAATCCATTTTATATGGAATGAAGTCAATGTCATTTTCATTTCAAAAGCAAACTCACACATATTAAACCAAGCCATTTCAGAACACTAGCTTATCCTCCCTTTTTTAAGAATTTAGAAAGAATAAATGAATTCCACATTCGCCTTAATTTAAGATATAATGTTCCCTCATAGGAGGCAGGACCATGTCGATTCTGAACTCTGCATCGATCATTGTTTTAGTTGCAGGTCATTAACAAGACTAGTCAAAACTTAGTTTGATCAGTATTAAGGTCCTAAGTTATAACTTCATCATGATATATCTTGTGTGAAGTTCTGAAAACAACCCTTGAAAAGATTAACATAGGCATAGGCGATATGCTGGGAAATTATGCTTATTCGCTTAAACAACCCATGATGTGTAATAAGCTAACAATGAATTTGTGGACTTTTGACGCACTTGGATGCTAATAAGTTCAATCACGTCCACTATGGAATTTCGACTGTACGCCTATTTTTTGTAAATTTAAAATGGCACTAACAGGCATTACAACAAAGGAATCCTGTAAGATTCGGTTCCCACTAGAACCGAATCATCATCCCCTCAACCAGCTCGCAAATCTTCCGGTTTTCTTAATCCACTTATACCACCGGTTGTTAAACATACTAAGCACTTGTCCGACACTAGTATAGAAGGGCGTAATGTAATGTCGCGTTTTTATCTTGCTTATCTTAATGATAAACCTGATTGATTGATACCAACCTTAAAGTGTTAATTTGGCAAGAAGGTCTACCCATTTATCGTAAGGAATTAATGCACATCTTTGTTCAATTTCATGATAGTCTTTCAATTAACCCTTCTTAAGTAGCCAACGATCTGTCTTCTTTTCCATTGTTCATATCATCGAAACGAGTATCTCATTTGCACAAATCCCATTCTGATTTCAAAAAACTATTATCGTCCCTAACTCTTCTCAAAACGTGCGAGGACTAAGATCCAAAACTTTAACCGTGTTTCTGAATTCCCAAAGCATTCCATATGATAACTTTGCTTTGACCGAAAGCAATCTGACTTCTGATGTTCTCAACTCTGAGCTCTTTACAGCTGAGTTCACGGTTTTCAGAAAAGATGTCATTCCAGGTACACCTGGTCGCGGTGTCCTTATTGCCGTTCGAAATAACCTCGACACTATATCTATAGAAATTCCAAATTTAACTGATCTTGAATACGTTGCACTCAAGGTTAACCTCACAAAAAAACAAATGTATATATCATAAGCTGTTACATTCGTCCAGCTCAAAAAAATTCATCCTACCGTCAAGCAGTTGATTTAATTGACTTTCTCTGAAACTGCCCAACCTAATGACGCAATTTTAGTTTTAGGTGAATTCAATCTACCAAATTTATCTTGGACTGCGTCTGATGATGAATTTTACTTCGTTCCATTAAGCTTTTTTTACTGCACCGAAGTGTTTTTATCTGACCGGGTGTTTGACTGTGGCCTTTTCCAAATCAATGGAACACCAAACTTCATGGGAAGATACCTCGATCTGGTATTTCTTCCGATGTCCATAATTATGTAGTCTCTGAAATCTCCCACCTCCTCTCGACTCTTGACCGCTTTTACCCCCCTCTAACTGTTTGCTTTTCTTATGAAAATCTTAACATCCACGAAGAATCAATTGGTCGCGGTTAGAACTTTCATAGAGCAAATTTTGTTAAACTAAACGAGCTATTAAACTAACTAGATTTTGAATTAATCTCTATGAATTCTGATATCAATGTTGCCATTCAACTTCAACTTCAATATTCGAACTTCCTTCGAGTTTTACTTTCTGCAACCACACACTTTCTGAACCCACAACAAAATCAAATTTCTTTGCCTCCATTTTTTCCCAAATAATAGGACAATCATCCGATATTTCCTAACATTAGTTACTTTAGCTATTTAAATAACTGTCCACAAACTTCTTTGACTTCAATCAATATTACCATTGATTTAGTTATTGTTAAAATAAATAAACTCTAAGATAATTTTATTCCCGGTCCTGATGGTGTCACTTCGATTCTCTTAGAAAAATGTGTGCATGCCTTATCCAAACCTCTCACTAATCTTTTCCTTCTGTCTCTCTTACAGAGTGTTTTTCCCGAATATTGGAAAGACTCCTTTATATATCCAATTCATAAAAAGGCCCCAAAAATGAAGTTGAAAATAATAGACCGATAGCTAAACTTTCATTCCTTAACTCTTTGAAAGTCTAGTCTATGATTCAGTCTATTTCCACTGCAAGTCTCTATTTTCCCCCGCCCAACATGGGATTCTTAAAGGTAGGTAACAAATACAAACCTTATAGAATTCTTCTCCGAAGCTTTAAAAGTTATTGAAAAAGGTTATGAAGTTGACACAGTCTATACAGACTTTACTAAAGTCTTTGATAAGGTCTCCCATAAAATCATTCGACTCAAGTTTGATGCTCTAGGTTTTCCACCGTGTTTTATTGAGTGGTTAATTGCATACTTGGAGAACCGAATCTATAGAGTTCTTTTCCGTTGTTCCCTCTCCAAGCCTACCTTCGCCACCTCTAGAGTTCCTCAAGGCAGTCACCTTGGACCGCTCATCTTTGTCCTTATTTAAGAGACTCTTCTCTCTTAATGTTTGCAGATGATATGAACATTTTTAAGGTAATTTAAACTCCTCCTGATCTCCTTCAAAACGACCTTAATCGATTTTTCAATTCAATGTTGACACCCATATTGACCAGATAATTAACAAAGCTAATCGTTATCTTGGTTTTATTAAACGTTTGTCTAAAGAATTCAATAATCCCTATGTGACGAAGTCCCTTTATATAACGTACGTTCGACCCGCTCTAGAATATTGTAGTCAGGTTCGGTCACCTTACTATGAATGTAATTCACGTAGAATTGAAGACGTTCAACGAAGATTAATCCGTTTTGCCTTCCTTGGGACGACAGAACCAACTTACATCCCTACCTTGACCGTCTGAAACTAATCGGGTTACAATCTTTAGGGCAACGGCGTCAAATAGCGAACATTACTTTCGCTCATCAGTTGATCCTTGGTAAAATCGATTCTGCCGCAAAGTCAATCTTAACACTTATCCCCGTAATCTCCGTTCCCGACAATTTCTTACCTCCCCCATCATCGAACCAATTATGGCACTTAAATTAGCCCTTCGAAATACCCTTTAAAATTAATACTTCCTTTCTTTTACCCTTTTAGTTTGTACTTTGTTTTTTTTTTTATAAATATTTTGTTATTTTTTTTTTTGTAAAAACGAGCCGTGGGTGGGCCCATTGGTCTATTTTAAAAACCTCACATAACAAGAACTAAAAAAAAAAACACAAATGTTAGCTCATAAGTCTTAGTTTTTAAGTTAAAGCTTGTACTAGCTCATAAGTTTTAGTTTTTAAGTTAAAGCTTGTACTAAGCTAAATATAATAAAATAAAATAAAAAAAACCGAGTCACTAGCGAAAATCACTTCACCGGATTTGAAGAAGGAAGCGAAAACAGCATCAAGTATCTCCGCAGTTAACCGAACAGTAAAGAAAACTTTAAAACCTACACATTTTAGGAGTGTCTTCTAGGCGAAGTTCTTGTAGTCTACAAAGCTCCTGATTTACATGTACATATGTACACGGAGAGAATTCTAGGATCAAATCAGAAAAATTAGCGAAAAAATGAGAGAAAAAATCACGAATATTTCATCTAGGCTCACACCTGCTCGGATATTTATAATTTAAGACTATTGGTTTTGCAATTTACGAAAAGAGCCGAAATGAAGAAATTGACAATCGAAAATAATCATCATATTTTAGTATCAATAATTCAACCGAGCGCAATAAAACATTACCATAAGCATATCGCAAATTGATTTCAATTTGTATAAATTCTGTATTTTCTTCGATTGTAAATTACAAAAGTTTGTTGTAGATTACCATCTTTAAGTTGTGGATTAAGAATCTTAATTTTAGAAAGCAGTTTGCAAACAAATAATATTGGTTTATTTAAGAGCCATAATTTAGCATTTTTCAATCATAAATTGCAACTTTTGGAGATCAATTTTCTGTCTTTTTCAAAGCATTTCCATCTTAATTCAAAAACATTTTGTCTTAAAATAAGAAGAACCTTTATTGCAATTCACAAATATAATTTTGAAATCACTGGCGTGGTTTAATTTGTATATAGGTATTGTTAAAAGATATAGTTCGCAATACAGCTGTATAGCTAAGATAATCAAAATAAATTGCATGACTGGATCGCCTGTACTTGCTCTTATATGCGGTCACAGATTCGAATAAAATTAGAAAAATATTAAAGGAAATTCAAAGTTTTAATTGGATTTTTCTGACTTTTGATTGTTTGAAAAAGTACGTAAAATAGTTTTCAGCGGAAAAAATTAAACGCTGGAAAAAAAGAGGTTTTCCGTAAACATATTCAGCACCAATACCAGATATCCAAAACGAAATCTTGGATATAATATAATATATATATAATATACTCGGAAACTCGGATATTGTCACGAGAAAAAATATCTAATCGGGCTATAAGTTGGAGTTGTTTTAGCATTTAGGCTGATGAAACAATGGATGTTTCCGGCACTGAGCAACTTTCAATATGTGTCCGATATATTGACTGCTTTACAGACTCCAAAAGTAGTATGATTCGGCCAGATTTTGTAGGTTTTGTTCCTGTTGATGGCCAAACTTCTAAAAACCTGGCAAAAACCATATTGCAGTGTTGTGAAGAACTACATGTACAGCTCTCTTTTTTTTCTAAATGAAAAACTTCGATTCTGTTTTTTATTATGTTTATTTGAACCTTTAGAATTGTATTGGTCAAGTCTAAAAGATGATATCGGCCAAATGGGCGCCGTCACAATTGATTGCCATACCGGCTCGTTTTATGGCATTTTTCATCACTTCAGCGAGAACTTTGCGCGACAAATTCTTGCACTCGTGTCGAATGTTGTCCTTGAGGGGTTTCAGAGTCTCGGGTTTGTTTAACCTTTAGAATTGTATTGGTCATGTCTAAAAGTTGATATCGGCCAAATGGGCGCCATCACAATTGATTGCCATACCGGCTCGTTTTATGGCATTTTTCATCACTTCAGCGAGAACTTTGGGCGACAGATTCTCGCACTCATGTCGAATGTTGTCCTTGAGGACTTCCAGAGTCTCGGGCTTGTTCACGTAAACACGGGAATTCAAAAAACCTCACAAAAAAGTCTGAAACGGTTAAATCGGGCGATCTTTTGGGACAGTGCAAATCGCCAAAACGAGAGATGAGGCGACCCGGGAACGCCGCCTTCAGAATATCTGTTCATATCGGTTCATGTATCGCTTCATGGCTTGTTCACTTGTATTCTGCATCTGTCTAGTCCACAAATGTCAAAACAGATTTCACATTGGCGGCCAAAAATGAGAGCATCTTCCAATAGGGTGATTTCTTTTTGCCCACCTTGTAGATGTGAACAAGTGTGTTGGTTAAGGTTATGACGGAGCGGCAAATATGTTAGGCCACTTAAGTGGAGTACAGGGTAAAATAAGGCAACAGTATCCAAATGCCACATATGTTCACTGTGCAAGTCATCGCTTGAACCTAGCTCTGTCTAATGCCATGTCGACAACCTCGATTCGCAATTGTCCTGGTGTAGTAAGCGAAATAGAATATTTCTTCCGAAGCCATTCAAATGTAAATAAGACTTTCCAAAACGCCATACAAAAGACGCACCAGAAAGCAGAAAAAAATGACTTTTGCGCATTTGTGAAACAAGGTTTATTGAAAGACATGACAGAATTATCTCATTTGTAGTGCTCTTCAAATGTATTGCGATTAGCCTTGAAGAAATATTCACCTATTAGACTATTTTAGAGATTCTATACTTATTCCCTCTCTAGGTTCTCTAATACAAAATCTTACTGACAGATGTTTGGTCAACGAAGACGTTTTACCATCGTTTTAAGTTCTGCTTCCGGGTTTTGCTGCCGTCAATCGAGTAAATGAAATGGAAAAGCTAACACTTTACTTCGACAACGCAATATCCTTGTTAGCCTTGTTAAACAGAGTAAATACTCTGGTGCGAAAAATTTTCATCGATTGATCCCTCTGCCGATGTTCTGATATATAGAGTGTCGATCTTAAGCTCATAGAGGCCGGACATCAGGTCGAGGTGCGCGCACAATTAGTTAAACGAAGTCCAAACAAATAATTGATGCGCGTTGTTATCGCGAGTGCTTTAAGGAAAAAAAAAATAATACACGCTCGTTGAGAAATTAGAAAAAAAAACCTCGCGTGTGATGTAAAAAAAAAATAATAGTGTTCACTCGCGTCGTAGGATGAATGAAAAAGATGCCCACTCGCGCTGAAGAAGTCAACAAAAAAAAAAATAAATAAAGCGCATTCGCATAACAAATTATCCTCTATTCTGTCCCAAGACCTTTGTGCTTAACTGCCTCTTTCTTATCTACTGTAGGCATCGTATGACCATACAATGCTTGCGGTAAATAGATAAGGGCATCTGAATTTGTCTTATTGTGCTGAATGTTTGGATTGATTTTTTGTAAACAGGCTGTCTTATGGGCATAACACCTAAGACAGTTTGATTATTACAGAAGTTAATTTTGATTTTCACTGCGCAGTTCGACTTAATCAGAGTTGTGTTTTGTATGTAAGTATTTTTAAATGGTAAGTGATTTTTGTGTCGTGTATTCAAATGTTCGTGGTTTAAGAAAGAATTTCTTTCACGTGTACGTCTACACTGTTCAACACAGGCCAGCTGTTTTGGCATTAAGTGAAACTCAGGTTGGAGCAAATACTGATTTATCAGAATTTGCTCTACATGGGTATAGTTTGGTGCCATTACTCTTTTCTCATCATGGTCTCGTGGTCTATGTTAGGAATGATATTGCTTGCCAGAGCCTTCCCCAATATGGGCAATGTTCCAACACGGACTTTAACTTCTTATGGCTCAAATTCACTGTCCGCAAGCATGTCATTCATTATTGTTTTATTTACAGGAGTCCAAATCTTGACAGTAATTCAACTTGTAACGAGTTTGATGCACTGTCTGATTCCATCTCGAAAATTGCTTCCCTTTGTCCTCGCACTGAAATCGTTATTGCGGGCGATTTCAATGTACACAATTCCAACTGGGTCAGACAACACCCGAAAGAAGGTATGTCGAGTTACGGCAAAAAATTCTGCAGTGTCCCAAAGGCAGTAAAAATTTTTGGTCATTTGTAAAAAATATAAAAAACTCCTCGACATCTTCGGTTCCAACGCTCATGGACAATAACAAACCAATTGTTTACTCTTCAGAGAAGGCAAACTTGCTCGCCGCCCATTTCGCTGCCAGCTCCACGCTGCCTCAAAGCAACGTTGCCCCTCCTGTACTTGAGAATGTAAATTTTTCCATGGGACACATTTTTTTCCGCACTCGTACAGTAGCAAGAGTTCTCAAAGATCTCGATATACACAAATCCGCTGGCCCGGATGGTATACCCCCGATTCTTCTGAAGAGGTGTTCTTCCACACTGGCAAAGCCACTGCGTAAGCTTTTCCATCGCTCCTACTCTTCTGGAATCTTTCCTAGAAGATGGAAGACAGCATTTGTCCAGCCTGTCCCTAAGAAAGGTGACCCATCCTCCCCCTCCTCCTACCGACCCATAGCACTGACATCCCTTCTTTCTAAGGTCATGGAAACACTGATTAACCGTCAGCTTAAGGAATATCTCGAAGATCGTAAGCTTCTCCATGACCGTCAGTATGGCTTCCGCAGCAACCGTTCCACTGGTGATCTGATGGCATATCTCACCGAACAGTGGAACAAATCTTTACATCGCTTTGGTGAAAGTAAGATTATTGCTCTTGATATCTCCAAGGCATTTTATAGAGTTTGGCATGAAGCTCTCTTATCGAAAATGCGTGCTTTTGGGATCGATAATACTCTTGTTCGTTGGATTAGAAGCTATCTTCTTGACCGTTCAATTCAAGTTGTATTGGACGGATTCAAGTCTGATTCCCATAAAATAAATGCTGGTGTGCCCCAGGGCTCTGTTCTGTCTCCGACTCTTTTCCTCATTTTTATAAATGATCTTCTGTCTGTTACTTCTAATCCACTTAACTGTTTTGCTGACGACTCTACCCTCAGCTTTTCATATTCGTTCGATAATTCACGTCCTTCGCCTTCGGACGTACAATTGCAACGGTGCCGTATGTCAAGCTCAGTAAACTCCGATTTATACAGCATTGTCAAATGGGGTAATAGAAATCGTGTGGAGTTTAATGCTTCGAAAACTCAATGCTGTCTTCTGTCGTTAAAGCTAAACATTCCCCCAATGCCATTGTCCATGAATGGCACTTACATCGAAGAAACCGAAAAGCTCTCAGTACTCGGTATGTGTGTCAACGACGACCTCCGTTGGAACGACCATATATTTGAGATCGCTAAGAATGCTGCAAAGTGCTTAGGTTTTCTGTATCGGTGTAAGAAGTACTTTTCCCCATCTGATCTGGCTACAATTTATAAAGCGTTTATACGCCCTAAACTCGAGTATAACTCCCACCTCTGGGCAGGTGCTTCGCAAACATCGCTTCACCTGCTTGATAGAATACAAAATCGAGCGTTAAGATTGATAGGTAATAGAACTGCCGCTGAAACAATTGCCCACTCGAACACCGACGCAATGTTTCATGTCTTTCCTTATTTTATCGTTTCTTTTACAAAAAATGTTCACTCGAAGTAGCCAGTTGCATTCCTCCCCTTAAAAGTTTCTCCCGTAATACTCGTCTCGCAAGGAATGCTCATCAGTTCACCCTTGAGCCTAATTTCGGACGTACCGTGAAATATAGGGATTCTTTTTTTAGCCGAACGACACGAATCTGGAATAGTTTACCCGGCGGGATTTTCCCTTTCCATTTTGATATGCAAACATTCAAAACCAATGTTAATCGGCACCTCCTATCTCTCCCCTCCCTATCTTCGTAATGCCCGCGCAGTGTGTTCTACATTAAAAGGGAAACACATAATCCCTTGTGCGCGCGTTAATTATAAAAAAAAAAAAAAAAAAAAAATTACACAAAAGTCGAAAAAAAAAAAATTACTGCGCATTGTTATTGCGAGTGATAAAAAAAATAATATTAAACACTCGTTTGAAAAATTGGCAAAAACCCCTCGCGTGTGCTGTAAAGAAAATAGCAATATCCACTCGTGTCGTTGGAAGACGATAAGATGCCCATTCGCGCTGTGGAAGAAAAAAAAATAATACACACTTGCATAACAAATCAAATTATCCTCTTATCTGTCCCAACCCTTTGTGCTTAGCTTAACTGCCTCTTTCTTATCTTCTGTAGGCATCGTATGCTTGCGGTAAATGGATAAGGGCATCTGAGTTTGTCCTATTGTGCTGAATATTTAAATTGATTTTTTGTATGCAAGCTGTCTTATGGGCATAACACCTAAGACAGTTTGTTTATTACAGAAATTAATTTGGATTTTCACTGCATGGTTCGACTTAGTCAGAATTATGTTTTGTGTGTAAGTATTTTGAAATGGTAAGTGATTTTTGTGTCGGGTATTCCAATGTTCGTGGTATAAGAAAGAATTTCTTTCAACTGTACGTCTACACTGTTCAATACAGGCCAGCTGTTTTGGCATTAAGTGAAACCCAGGTTGGAGTAAATACTGATTTATCAGAGTTTGCTCTACATGGGTATAGCTTGGTGCCATTACTCTTTTCCCATCATGGTCTCGTGGTCTATGTTAGGAATGATATTGCTTGCCAGAGCCTTCCCCAATATGGGCAATGTTCCAACACGGACTTTAACTTCTTGTGGCTCAAATTCACTGTCCGCAAGCATGTCATTCATTATTGTTTTATTTACAGGAGTTTAAATCTCGACAGCAATTCCACTTGTAACGAGTTTGATGCGCTGTCTGATTCCATCTCGAAAATTGTTTCCCTTTGTCCTCGCACTGAAATCGTTATTACGGGCGATTTCAATGTACACAATTCCAATTGGCTCCGCTATTCTGGTCAGGCAACACCCGAAGGAAGGTATGTCGAGCTCTTTGCCGGGTTACATCACCTTACCTAACTGATCGATGTGCCAACGCGTATACCGGATGTTGCTGGGCAAGCCGCCCATACTCTTGACTTGTTTCTTACTTCTCAACCTGATAAATATACCATTAGTGTAACTTCTCCATTTGGCACTTCAGACCATTGTGTCATTTCAGCTAATTTCTCATCCTCCACCCATCCAGTTAAAGAAAAACTTCCCACCAGGGCCGTTTGGCAATACGAGAAAGCCAACTGGGACGGCCTGAATATTTTTTTTCGAAACTTTAACTGGTCACTATGCTTCCTCGATAGTGACATTGATGCCAGTGCTGAAATTATCACAAATGTGATTCTTCTAGGGATGCGTGCTTTTATTCCTAACAGAGTAAAAGCATCAAACCTAAAGGCAAGTCTTGGCTTGATTCTGAGTGTTAGGAAGCTATCAGGCTCAAAGAAGTAAGTTTCCGTTCTTACAAAGCCAACCCTACAGAGGAAAATCGGAAAAAGCACAAACAAGCCAGAAACTCATGCAACTCCGTTATTGAAAGAACCAAATTTTTGCATGACCAAAAATTACGGCAAAAAATTCGGCAGTACAAATTTTTGCTCATTTGTAAAAAATATTAAAAACTCCTCAACATCTTCGGTTCCAACGCTCATCGACAATAACAAACCAATTGTTTACTCTTCAGAGAAGGCAAACTTCCTCGCCGCCCATTTCGCTGCCAGCTCCACGCTGCCGCATAGCAACGTTGCCCCTCCTGTACTTGAGAATGTAAATTTTTCCATTGGACAGAATTTTTTCCGCACTCGTACAGTAGCAAGAGTTCTCGAAGATCTCGATATACACAAATCCGCTGGCCCGGATGGTATACCCCGATTCTTCTGAAGAGGTGTTCTTCCACACTGGCAAAGCCACTGCGTAAGCTTTTCCATCGCTCCTACTCTTCTGGAATCTTTCCTAGAAAATGGAAAACAGCATTTGTCCAGCCTGTCCCTAAGAAAGGTGCCCATCCTCCCCCTCCTCCTACCGACCCATAGCACTGACATCCCTTCTTTCTAAGGTCATGGAAACACTGATTAACCGTCAGCTTAAGGAATATCTCGAAGATCGTAAGCTTCTCCATGACCGTCAGTATGGCTTCCGCAGCAACCGTTCCACTGGTCATCAGATCACCATACAGTGGAACAAATCTTTACATCGCTTTGGTGAAAGTAAGATTATTGCTCTTGATATCTCCAAGGCATTTGATAGAGTTTGGCATGAAGCTCTCTTATCGAAAATGCGTGCTTTTGGGATCGATAATACTCTTGTTCGTTGGATTAGAAGCTATCTTCTGGACCGTTCAATACAAGTTGTATTGGACGGATTCAAGTCTGACTCCCATAAAATAAATGCTGGTGTGCCCCAGGGCTCTGTTCTGTCTCCGACTCTTTTCCTCATTTTTATAAATGATCTTCTGTCTGTTACTTCTAATCCACTTAACTGTTTTGCTGACGACTCTACCCTCAGCTTTTCATATTCGTTCGATAATTCACGTCCTTCGCCTTCGGACGTACAATTGCAACGGTGCCGTATGTCAAGCTCAGTAAACTCCGATTTATACAGCATTGTCAAATGGGGTAATAGGAATCGTGTGGAGTTTAATGCTTCGAAAACTCAATGCTGTCTTCTGTCGTTAAAGCTTAACATACCCCTAACGCTGTAAAACAACAATATTAAAAGATTTATTATTTTTTAAATTAAATTTATAAAATAAAATACAAACAAAAATAAGACATTCATGTAGTTTTTTAATTTTTGTATACACAATTACTTCTTCAAAATTGAACAGGCCCCGAACCAAAAAAAAAAGCAAAATCCTGGCTACGGGCCTGGTGGCAGCATATTCTCAAGTCATTAGAAAATTTTTCCTTAAGACTAAAAAACTAAACACCATGAAATTGGCCATAGTTTAACCTTGTCATTGCTCTGTAAAAATATGTTTTCATAAGATGAAACTATGAAAATATTTCGTCTATGGAGTTTTCCTTGAAAGTGAAGAAACATTTTGCACATCCTCCCTTCAAGGAAAGAATGTATGTATGTAAATATTTCGCTCAAAAATCAATTTTACTTTAAATGCCATTTTATTTTCGGACTCTTTGCCTTAGTCCGTATTTTTTGGGACATCCTCATCATCAACAGGGATTCGGTCCGGGCCTCATCCAAAAATTTTCTCCATCCCGATTGCTGGCCGAAGCCATCGGACCATATCCAATCGCCCCAAAAAGGCGCCATTCAATCTCATCTTAGCATCTTCTTAAAACCAAAACTTTTGATGGTGATATCTCAAAATTATTACTGTTATCATATAATAAACGCAAGTAAATGTCCTGTGACAAACATGTTTATCAGAATTAAAAACGAGAATTTTTTGTTGAAAAATTACAAAAAATAATAAAAAAAAAATGTTTAATTTTGCAAGGCTGCTGTGGCAGACCAATTAAACATAAACTTAATAAAAATAAAGTATTTTTTATATCACATTTCAAAAACGCATTAGGAACATAAAACGTGCCTGTGTTATGAGCCACGATAAATGACGATAATAAAAATTGTAAGTAAGACGTCATCTGTCAACGAAGTACCATCGTTATAAAGGGAAAATGAAAAATAAACACAACACAAAAAGGTTACCCCTGCCTAAACATTGCATAACATAAGCCCTGGAATGAAAACCATGCTTCGTCGGCGGCGTCGATTCAGTCCCCAGAAACAGAGGATCAAGCCTAAATAATTAAACTAAATGATATCACTCGGCCATTTAGGTACCTGGATAATGGCATGTAAATTGCATTTTCACCGTAAATACCAACTTTATTAGGGGAATTAAGCCAGTTTACCTTCTCCGAGAGACAGTGTTCCCATCAAGATGATATTATTTTTTTGTTGTACTAAATAAAGTTCACCAAATGGGTAATTGGAATTTTTTCAATGTCACGGTCAGATAATGTACCAACGAAAGTTTTTAAAATGGTTTTCCCAACTCTCGTAACCAAAAATGGTTAACCATGACCAGATGTTACATATCTTTGGCCTAACCATAGCGTGTTCCTGTTTTCATTCACTATGATGGTGACTAATTCAGTAGAAAAATAAAATAAAAAAAAAAACTTTTATGTGGGTGCGCCCTAATCCACAAGATGTATCCTTTTATTTGGTGAATGAAATGAAATACATTTCGTTTTTACTACCATTCAGGGTTTTCAAGTTCATTGCCCATATTGGGCTTGAGTACACATATGAGTTGGTCATGTCTCATTTGGTCTTTGCTCAGCAGATATTTACGTACATATAAATCTACACTGTGCAAAGAAAAAAAGGGTTTCCTTTGAATATTTTTAGAAAAATACATTCAGTGTAATATTGAAACAATATTTTCTTTTAACACCAAGAAAAATTCAAAAATCTTTAAACCAGGATCTAAAAAGATTAACTGTTTATTATTTTTTTTACAAGACGGTGCACAGTGGAATATAAAGGTCTATTTAAAAATCGATTACTTTTTTGGTACTAAAGATAGATTGTTGAAGTTTTGTAAGAACATAAAGCAATATATCTGTGCCTAAAAGGTAAAACATCTTACGTCGACTTAAGTTGTTTTTTAAGCTATTCAACGTTATTTCAAATGTATTGTACTACTCTTTTTTTAAGCCAATTGAGGTGTAAATTTTTAACTTACTGTAAAATAGCTTAAGTCATCAACTGTAGTGCATGCATGAGGTGAAACAGCTTATATGTTTATTACTTCTAAGATTCTTTACCTCGATAAAAGAGTGATGAATCTAAATGAATATTTCCAGTAACTTGCGACTTTTTAATAAAAGATAAAGATTAAATAAAGATAAAAAGGACTATAACAGCTAATAAATTCAATGTGGTTTATTCAAGATATAAAAAGGAAGTGAAGTATAAGAAAGTATAAAAAGGAATTACAATGACATTATGTAAAAGGTAAACATTAATTTAGGTATGTTTACTTTTGCAATTCTGTGATAAGTGATGGGCAGTTTGAGTAGTTTAGCATTTATTACCATCATCTTCTCTTAAATGCAAAGCCATTTTATTAGTGTAAAGTATTCATGCTTTGGTCTAAATGTGGCTTTGGTCAAGATATCCACTGTCATTTTATCAGTACCAACGAATTTGACTTATATCTTCAGCTATTTTTTCACGTAGGAAGGGAAACTTCACATCGATATGTTTGCTACGAGCGTGAAAGGAATTTGTTGCAGTAAGTTTAATTGCGCTCTGTTTATTACAAAATAGAGTAATTGGAACTTTTTCTAACTGCGGCCATAACTAATCTTCCAATTGCTTCAGCCAGACAGCTTCCTTTGCGGCACTAGCTAGCGACATGTATTCTGCCTCCATGGTGGACAGAGTCACTGTCTGTAGCCTCCTCGAACTCCATGATATTGCAGCACCCTGAACCATAAATATATATCCTGTACATCCTATCTTCACTATTTGAGGTCCAATCAGCATCGCAGAACCCCGTTATAGATACATATTTCCATTTAGATTTTTGGAACAAACATGTTCATAATCCTTAGTTCATTTTAAGGTACCTCATTACTCTTTTAATAGCAGCCCAGTGTTGAGATTCAGGTCTCCGCTCTATAATCTGTACAATTTCTTGGTTATTGTAGAATAAAAGGAGATCATCCACATAAGTTGCGATGAAAATCATATCATCCTCCTCTAATTTTATAATAGACACAAATAGCAAATAGCACAAAAGCTCTTCAACCCAATGTCCTCTAGAGCTTTACAAAAAGTTTTATTTCACTGCATTGATGCCTGTTTGAGTCCGTATATGGCTTTATTCAATTTACAAAGTTGGTTTCCCATTTCATAAAGAGGTGGTTGAAACATATATATATCCACATCAGTTTCACCTTGCAGGAACGCACAAGCCGCATTCATTTGTTCGATTTGTAAGTCATATTTAACAGCCAAACAAACTCTGTCTGACCACCGACGCATTCCCTTTCTTTGTTCATAACCCTTTACAACAAATCGAGCTTTATACCGCAAAACATTACCTGCTTCATCTAATGTCGTCTTGAAACCCCAGCGACATCCACTGGCTTTTGCATTTGTTGGTAAGTCCGTTAATGACCATGTTGTGTTGTTTTCAATCAGCGACTTATACTCTGTGTCCATGGCTTCTTTCCTAGCGTCGGCATCTTCACTTGCACTTGATGATTGTCTGGATCCTTTTTAAAAACATTCTGACTTAAACAGCATTTTTACTTGCGATTATAGGGACTATAAAGCAAGTTTAGGATTCGTGAATAGCAATAAAACTGAGATAACAATCAAACATGACATTACGATCATAGAGAAGTCTAAAAAAGTGATCGAGATAAAATGTCTGTCTGTCTGTCTGTCTGTCAGTTTGTATAACGAGCTGCAGCCTAAACGGCTTAAGCGATTATCTTCAAACTTGGTGTGTGTGATTCTTTTGGTATTCACCAGAGGGGAAATTGAAATTTTATTTTTAGCCCTAAAAATAACGGTACCTGTCATATGACCGTTTAGGAAAATCTTATTTTTCTCGAAAACGGCTCCAACGATTTTAATCAATTTTTTTGAGAATTTCTTTGTTAGTATTTTCTATCATTTGATTAGAAGCACATATACGGGAAAAGTCTATTAACGGGACCTTTCATATAACAGGTTTTTTTATTTAGGGCTTTCTCGGTTGCCGATCTTTGGATTTCTATCAAATTTTATATTTAAGAAGATCTAGGTAGCCGAATTAATTCTGCATATCAAAATTTTGAATTCATTTTTTTTTCTAATTAAAATTAATGTTTGAAATTTTTGTTTTGAAAAATCAATATTTTGAAAACTAATCAAATAAAATATTTTAAATTTTATAATCACATGTATTTAAAAAAATTTTAAAAATTCTAAAAAACTGCATACCAAAATTTAAAAAATACATTTTTCATAAATTCCTTGTTATTTATGACGTCTGATGGCATACTTCATTTTTATTAAGAACCGTGATTTAAGTTACATACTTCTCCACATTACTGCAACTATCTAGACTCGTTGTTATTAAATCACGTAATAAACCCACCTTTCTCGTAAGTCCGGAGTCATCGAACGCTTGCTGAAGTTTGTCCCATACTTCCTTCGCGGATTTTGCTTCCTGGATATGGACAAAAATTGTTAGGTCTACCAGCAATATTAACGTAGACTTGGCTTTCTCATCTTTTTTCGTATCAACAGTCTTACCACTTTCATATTCGGTTGTTTCCGATAGTCCCTCGTGTTCAAGGTATGCCCTAATGGCAAATTTCCAGGTGGAATAATTTTCTCTTCCAAGAAGTTTATCGATGTTTGTAGTATGGTCTGCAACCATCTCAAGGCTAATGAAGAAAAAACAAATTGCAGAAGATCGAAAAATATAAAGTAGCTAAACGTTTTAAAGGGCAGGAAATAATATTTAAGGTTATCTTATCAAATCGACTCGAATCAAAGTACAAGCAGAATGTTATGAAAAATACGATTTACTATTGGACTCTGGGCCCATAACCCGATGAATCTAAATGAATATTTCCAGTAACTTGTGACTTTTAAATAAAGAGATGAAAAAGACTATAACAGGTAATAAATTAAATGATATAAAGAGGAAGTGAAGTTAATAAAACAAAGTATAAAAAGGAATTATAATGACTTTAAGTAAAAGGTATACATTAATTTAGGTATGTTTACTTTTACAATTCTGTGATTAGTGATGGGCAGTTTGAGTGATTTAGCATTTATTACCATCAAAGAGACGTTTTTGTAGTTCTTAGGCCAGCTTAAGTTGCTTTACCAATTTTTTTATTTAAAAAGAAAAATAATTTTCAAAATCGTAAACAACTTATGTTAGTTAATCGATTTTACCGAATCATAGTTGCAAGAAGTAACGGCCTTAGATAGACATTAAGTTTTTTACTGTGTGCAAGTGAAGTTCATATTGGAACGTAAGTGCTAGAATTCTTATAGTAAATTGCAAAGTTTGATTTATAATAAAATTTTAAAAGTGAAGAAAGCAAATGACATAATTTTAAAGTGAAGAATTGATCACTAAAATTAAAAAAATTGATTAGTGCAACGAAATTTAATATGAAACGCGCACGTCAAATGTTGATGCTAGACTTATCATCACAAAAAAAAAAAATTAAATAAATAATCATACGGTTATGGAAAAATGTTATGAGCACATCAATGGCCCCGAAATAGAAGTATTTGCTGGGTCGAGTTCTGCTGAAAAAGGTTAGTTTATTGTCATATTACTACTTTAGTTGTTGTAATTTGTTTTGCTCTAATTATTATCATATTCATGGTATTCGGAAAGTCATCGTAAACGTAGTAAAGTTATAAACTTCGTAAATCCGCAACTTACAACTTACCCTGATGATAGACGCAAAGTCCGCAACGGGCGTCGCGATTTTTAATAAATAAATGTTGTTTTAAAAATTTAAACAAATTTTAAAATTGAAACATGGTCATATGACGCAATTTGAAAGTGTCATATGGCCATATTCAAAACTATGGCCAACTGTCGCTTTGCCAAAGTGTCATATGGCGATTATTTTTTTTTTTTTTAGATAGATAAGTTTTTTTATGTCGCTTTTAATGCATTTTACATTAAATCAGAGACAAATTGAAAGAATAACTTAAGTAAATGAATGACATTTTATATTTTAATAATACTAAGGTACTTAAAATAATAAATGCCACTCTAAGGAAAGTAATAACTCAAAAAATTCATAAGGGTGGGGTGACCCTATATAAGTAACATAATTAAAATAAAGAATTAAAAAATTGATACTTTAGAGAAAAACTTGTTAACAAAAGCAGATAGATCGTAGCAAAAAAGAAAGAATACAAAAAAAGAGGAAATCTGTTATAGTACATATCTTTCAAAATTGTCACCATTATTAAAGAATCTTACAACAACGCAAGTTGTTTCGTTTTGCACAATGGACAGCTTTCCGATTCCTTTGATGTGCGTCAAGGAGTGAGACAAGGAGATGTCCTGTCACCAATTCTGTTTTTACTGGCAATTGACGATGTGATAACTGCCACGGTGGGTGAAACTGAGAGGCATGGTATCCAATGGAGTCTGTTTGACAAACTCAGCCACATAGACTATGCTGACGATATATGTCTCATGGCGAACAACACGGCTGGCCTAAATCAAATATGTCATTCGCTGCAGCTAAATGGTGAGGTGGCTGGCTTAAGGATCAACGCAAATAAGACCAAAATAATGACTACGGGCCAAAGCACACAACAAGTTACTCTAAGGCAGGGACCCATCGAGGAGTTCACGCAATTTAACTACCTGGGCAGTTTCATAGCACTCGATGGCGGAACGGACCTGGATGTAAACAATAGAGTAAACAAAGCCCGTAGTTCATTTGGAATCCTTTCTCCTGTGTGGAACTCCAGCAAAATATCCCGTTGGAAGACCGAAAACAACTTGGAGGTCATCTGTTTTGGGGGAAGCTCGATCTCAAGGTTTTCAATCGTGGCCACAGCTAAGGTCAGTCGCGGCGAATCGGGACAGAAGGAAGGATCTTGTTGCTGCCCTATGCTCCAGAAGGAGTTGAAGCGCTGCATTGCAGTCGGATAACATATATACATATCTTTCAAAATTTTTTTCAAAAACAAATAATGAAGAATGGATCATTGTTAAACCAAAACATCAGAGAAGAGAGGTTCAATACCAGCATGATCAAAAAAAGTTTGAGCCATTCTTTAATACGTTTTACAAACATTCCAGAATTGGTAAGACTTCTGATAGTAAGAGGAAGTTTATTAAAAAGTCGGCATGAAAATACTGAATAAAAGTTACGAAAAGCCTAATGGCCTAATGTCACTTTCAAATGCATTTTCTTACCCAGTCTTACGATTAGGGACTTATATCCCGCCTTGTTAATCTTAGTATGAAGACGGTATGGAGGGGCATGCTGCCCCACTGCAACCACCCTGCTTGGGATCACTATAGGATTTGGAGAAGGCGCAAGGTTGGGTATGTGTAACGTTTCTTTTTGATTTAAAGAACTTTTGCATAAACCCAAATGTACGCCATACTCGATCATATGGCTATTTGACGCTTCTAAAAAGTGTCATAAGATCATATGGCAAAAAGTCGTAGTTAAATATGGCTATATGACTCTTTAGCAAAGCGACACATGGCCATATGTTTGAATATGGCCATATGACACTTTCAAATTGCGTCATATGACCATATGGAACGGCACCCATGGAGGCAGAATCAAAAACTTTCATTAATTACCACGTTTACATACTATTGTATTTAATTAATATGTGTAATTTCGTTTGTTTGCTTCTAGAACTAGAGGATCCCAAAGGTTTAGTTAATGCGAACACCTTGGTTGAAATCCAGGAATCTGATTTTGATTATGCCAACGATCTACTAGGTACAAGCAGTGAATTTTAAAGGCAATTGGAAAATCTATTGAATGCTGATTCTATCGAGAGTGGCGCCGATCAAGGAAAAGATTTTGATTCTGACGATGCTTTAGCTGATCCTGGCTTTCATTTGAATAGTGATAGTGAATTGAGTGAAGGAACTTAACGTGTAACTTCTGGAAGAAAATCTGAAGGGACAGAATGTCAACCGGGGGTAAAGAAAATTAAAACGGAATACTGGGGAAGGATACTTCAATAATTCAGGTAAATTAATAGCAAAGAAGAAGGTTAAGAAATTGGAAAATTGTCGCACGAGGTGCAAAGAAAAAATTTCACAAGAGGTTCAAAGGAATATATTTGAACAGTATTGGAAGCTAGGCAACTATAATTTGCGAGTAGCAGTTGCTGCTAGGCTGATAATACTTTCAGGAAAAAAAACGCAGAAACCCCACAACGCATTTTCGGACCATGACACATGTGAACACATATTTTTTGGAAGTTAGTGGCCGAAGAATACAGGTCTGTCAAAAATGTTTTCCTTTCACACTATGTGAAACCGAACAATTTATCAAAACAGTGGTGAAGAAGAAACTCGACTCTTCGGGTACAACCATTTCCCACGACAAATGAGGTCGAAAGCCTCCTCCAAATAAGCTTAATGATGCTAAAGAAATGGAAATACGTAACCATATACAAAGTTTTCCGGCATATGAGTGACCCTACACTAGAAAGCAATCGGCGCAAAAGTACTTTCATGCCGATTTAAGTCTTTTTTCAAATGCATCGGTGATTTACTGAAAAATATGGCACATCGGTATCCCTTACTAGATACTCCAATTTTTTTAAAACTATGAACATAAAATTTAAAAAACCACAGCTCGACACTTGCAATAAGTGTGAAATCCTGCAAATGAAATTAAAAGTGAGCAGCGGAAATGAAAAAGATCAACAAGAACTCTTTTTTTTTCAACGATGTTTCTAGTGTTTATGAAAACAGAATCAAGCATTCAAATTATTGGTCATAAGTTTTTTATACCAGGTCACACTCATATGGAGTGTGATATCGACCATGCGGCGTGACTCGTATCAATTCGTTCGCAAAGTGGGAACCAAAAAAGCCTTTCATAGTAAATACATTTCTAGACTTTTTAAGAACTTCGAAAGAAAAATTTCTTCAAGATGAGCCATTTAAAGTATTAAATTTGAAGCGTCGATGTGTCTCAAGCGCACAACTCTCTGTGCTACTTACAACCTTTACCCCTCCATGCAAAGAAAAGAAAAATGATCTGATGGACCTACTTCCACTAATCGATACCTCTTTTCACAGTTTTTATAAAAATGTGCCTACTGACAACGTACCAAATTATCATTCTGATCTAACTGAGAAACCTGATTTGTGAGTTGTGTCACTTTTGAACTACATACATATGCGGTTACAATGAGTGTACAAATGGTAGGAAAACATCAATAAATGACGATTTTCCGTTTTCTGACTTTTATCACATTTCGTTCGGTTATTTCGGAAACCCGCACCTAGCTGTTTTAATAATTTAAACCTAGGCTACACTTTGATATAAAATTTGAAGCGTGGGGAAGCGTGGGTAACTGCCAAAAGTCTCTCTGAACTTAAAGAAAATTTGTTAGTTCTCTTTTTTAGTTTGCCAATCAATAACTCGTGAACCGGACTATATAATTGAAAACGCAATATTGTTCTAAAATCTCCAATTGTCTTTTCGTAAGAAATTTTTCTAACTCCTAGTGCAAGCTAGAGCCGTCCGTGAGTTTTAAGTGAGAAAAATAGTCACCTACATACTGCGCCCAAAAAAATGCTTTCCTATCTTTCTAAATCTTCTAACTAGTGTCGTGCAACATCATGTTGCATTCTAAAAGGCAATATGCTTTACAAACACTTGGTTAAAAATATTTTTTTTTTAAATTAAGCACAAAAATAACGTTCATTTGAAAAGAAAATTTTTCAAAAAAAATATTTTTTAAATAATTAAAAATGCAAAAAAAAAGTTTTTTAACAAAAATTAATGCAAAATTACTTCGGCTACCTACGTCTTCTTGAATATCGATTTTAATTGAAATCGAAAAACTAGTTTTCGACCGGTCCTATGGGACGTAACGTTTTTAGCCCACCATTTTCAGTTTTTTTTCACCAAAATATAATGCATACCTACGTAGTACAATGATTTTTTTTCAAAAGAATACTTAGAGCCCTTTTCGAAAAAAATAAGCTTTTACATAACGGTTATATGACAGGTACCGTTAATTTTGGTGCTAAAACAAAAATTGAAAAAAAAAACTCGTCTGTAGAATGTTAAAATAACCTTAATTTCTAAATTTGAAGACGATTGGCCCAACCGTTTAGGCTACAGTCCAAAATACACCCGTACAGACAGACAGACAGAGAGACAGACAGACAGACAGACGGACAGAATTTTGCCAGTAACTCAAATATGTTTCTCTATCATCGTAATGTCATGTTTGATTGTTGTCTCAATTTTTTTTTCACGATAACTTGTATTGTTATTGACTCCTCCTGACTTCCTTTTCTTTAATGATGCGAAGCTTATTTGGAGTTCGACCTTCGAAATGATCATGGAACTTGCCCCACTTTGCACACCGATGGGGGCATTTGCCAAATTGTCTTCATTGAACCCGGTCAAACCACGATTCTCAGTTCGCCATTGCGTGTTGCTATTTCGAAGGTAAAAGTGATTCAACAGAGCCTCTCTTCTCCAAGTCGTGGTTTGGGTGAATGGACTCATTCACTTCCTGAAAAGCAGAACCCACCTTCTCCAATGGATTTTCGATCACAAGGAAATCGTCGTCCAAGACGGCATTTCCACAGATCTGTCAGTTGTTCTCTGAAGCTTAAGACACGGAAGATCGTTTTGATTTTTCTTTCTGAAGATTTTATTAATCTCGGGAAACATACTCGGGTCGCTAGGATTAACGGCTCGAATTCTGTTATCCCAGTATGACTTAATAGACAATCTGTAATTTTGCTTTATGAGCGAGTTGACCTTTTTTGATTGACGAATGCAGTGTCCTAATCTTCAGATCGTTTCTGTCAGTAAACTGCTTGTATAAGAGTTTTAATCTTGTCAGAAGGCCCCCCTTTTGTCTGTGTAGTGCTTCTATTGTGGCGGTCTTGTAAATTTCAATTGCATTTTGTTCTTTGTATCGTGGGATTGTTCTGTCCATTGTTTGTTTTACGATACCATCCATCTTAAGCAGCAAGCAGGAGGTATACATCGATCACTAAGTTCGATAGATTTCTGCCGTTGGGAGGCGAAATGTCGTTGGAAAGAATTTCTCTTGTCAGGGGGTTTGGTGAAACGTGGTCAGCGTGCCTTACTAAAATTGTAAGAGCGCGTAGGGACAAATTCATCAAACACCACAAGTTCGTTTGGTGGTTGTATGACGGCGGCAAATTCGCGGTGGTCACTGTCGTATTCAACCGTCCGTAAACCATTTTTTGTCTGTTGATGTTGACCCACAGAGTCAGTTAGTGTCAGTTTTCAGTTTAACAGTAGTAGATCTAGAAAAACACCGCTCCTTAGGAACGGTGGTCTATCTGTAGCAAGCAAACACCTTATCTACTACACCACTGCCGGAAGATTGTACTGATATTTTGAAAAACAAAAGCCGATTTTTACTGTTAATTTGGAATGTTAGTTCTTCTAAAACTGTAAAAAAGAGATAGTGTGGTCTATACTCTCTATACACAAGAGCGATAGCTTTTCGTGAAGCAAACTATTGGCGATAGCGTTCAGTGCTATCGCTTTAACGATTATCGTGCGAAAAGTTACATGATGAGACCACAGTTTAAGCAACGTCGAGGAAATTCTTACTTATTGAGAAACAGCAAATGAAGGAACAACTGTTCCAGAAAATCAATTGCTTGACCCGTCCGCCGAATATTCTGTTCCAAGGCGTTAATTGTCTCGGGCTTATCTGCGTAGACAAGCGACTTCACATAACCCCACAAAAAATAGTTCAGTGGTGTTGAATCGCACGATCTTGGATGCCACGCCACAGGCCCACGATGCGCTCACCAAAAGTTTCCTTCAATAAATTGATTGTTTTGTTGGCTGTATGGTATGTAGCGCTGTCTTATTGGAACCAAAAGTCGCCCACATCAACATCCTCCAATTCAATCACAAAAAAGTCATTAATCATGGCTCTAAAGGGTTCCCATTGACTGTAACATTATGGCCGGCTTCAGTTTTGAAGAAATATGGACCAATGATCTCTGTCCATAGAGCACAATGACTTTTTGAGGATGTAACGGCGTCTAAACAATGGCTTGTAGTTTATGATCACTCTAAATACGACAATTCTGCTTATTAATGTACCCATTCAACCAAAAGTGAGCTTCATCGCTGATGATGGCCATCTCGAACATATTCACCGAACGTGCGACGCGCTTGATGGTCGATCGGCTTCAATTCTTGCTGGAGTTGGATTTTGTAAGCCGCAAAGCCAAATCCTTCCGCAAAATCGTCCATGAAGTGGGTGGGCACAGCTCCAATTGTTGCGGGAGCATTCGGGTCTTCTTCGATACTCTGCTCCTCAGCAGCAATAGCGTCTTCATTGCGCACTGTACGGCGTCTCTGAGGATGCGCATTATCCACTAGATTAAACGTGGTGCGAAACCGATCCATGGTTGCTCGAATTACCGACTCTGCTGGGCGATAATGTTGACCGAATATTGGACGCAGCGCGCGATGCGATAAATTTGTATTAATTTTTTTTTGTTAGGGTTTTAAAAAACCATTTGCTATCAAAAGATATGTTTCCAGTGGATAAGCGCCATCTCCAAGAAGTTGACACTCTGTCGGAAATCTCAATTTCTTTTTTGTGATTGTTTTTTTTTTAACGGACTGTTGTGCCAAACATTAGCATTATGGCAGCGTTCATGGTGACCGACAAAAGCATCAATGAATTTCATGTTGCTATCAAGCTATCATATGCCTGGAGTAGAAACGGCAATAATTACAAGTTTTGATTATGAACAAAAAGTTGGTAATTTACTTGAGCAATGACAGAATACAATCCTTTGCGGTTATAAAATCTAATCGATTCATTTTTAGGCTGTGATATACGAATGTGCATACCATCAATGCACCCTTGCACAAATGGAAATGGATGAGATCGGCTTTTTTGGAAATCTTCCATGGTTCTGTTTTGCGTAAGTTGGGAAGATGGAAAATTTATGGTACTGTGTTTTAGCTCCGAAATGAGCCTTATAGTTTTTAAAAACGATGCTATGGGACGTAGCTTGTCCAATGTTGAATTGTCCGGAATTTCTCTGTAGCTGTTAAAATTACACAACTTCCAAAGTGTAACATACAGGCATTGTTGAAGGGAATATCCCGGACGACCTTAATGTTGTTGCAACATATTGTGCAATTTCTGAAAATAAAGGATTGAATTTATATATTCAAAATTAAAGTATTTTATTAAGTATCTACATGAAATGTATTCCGCGTCATTATAAAATGATTATGGAAAACGTCAACAGGATATTTTTCAAAAGCTTTAAAAAATGCAAAGATTTAGGAATTTTTCTTTGGAAAAGCTGAGGTTTTAGAAATGATAAGGCTTCCACACGTTTATTTCTGTGAACTTTCAAAAACATTTTCATTGGAACTTTGGTATAGCCATTGCATTTATCCATGGGGTTTGACAGCAATAGATAATTTCAAAATTTGATTTAGTTGAAAGTTTTCCATGATCATTTCTGATAATGGTTCCTCTGGGAGGTGGTGGCCACACAACTAATATGAAAACGGTCAAAATCCCATCAAAAATTAGCAGCTATGTGACAGCTTGATTCAAAACCCACAGCCATTTTGGGTTCACTAGCATTACTTCAAGCGATTGGTCTTATTTTTATGGTTCGATGTAGCGCCACCGCAAAGTGGAATATGGTAGAACAATGGCATTTCATAAATGTTTTATATTTAAGTTGCAACTGAAATTATACTTCAATTTCATTTAATAGTTTAATAGTCAATCTTTACTATTATGTAAAAATGTCACACAATTTTAAGTAAAAAGATTGTTTTAGAAGCCCAACTGCTTGATTTTTGTATATATATTTATATAATAAGGAAAGACATTGCGTCGGTGTTCGAGAGGGCAATTGTTTCAATAGCAGTTCTATATCAATCTTAAAGCTCGATTGTGTATTCTATCAAGCAGGTGAAGCGATGTTTGCGAGAGATGAGAGTTATACTCGAAATTAGGGTGCATAAACGGTTTTATAAATTGTAGCCTTCTACTTCTTACACCGAAACAGAAGACCTAAGCACTTAGCAGCATTTTTATCGATCTCAAATATATGGTCGTCGTTGACACACATACCGAGTACTGAGAGCGGTTTCTTCCTTACAAGCGCCATTCATGGACAATGGCATTAGGGTTATGTTAAGCTTTAACGACAGAAACAGAACACAGCATTGAGTTTTCGAAGCATTAAACTCCACACCATTCCTATTACTCCATTTGACAATGGTGTATAAATCGAAGTTTAATGATCTTGACACACGGTACCGTTGCAATTGTACGTCCGAAGGCGAAGGACGTGAATTATCTAACGAATATGAAAAGCTGAGGGTACAGTCGTCAGGAAAACAGTTAAGTGGATTAGAAGTAACAGAAATAAGATCATTTATAAAAATGAGGAAAAGAGTCGGGACAGAACGCAGTCCTGGGGCACACCAGCATTTATTTTGTGGGAATCAGACTTGAATCTTCAATACAACTTGTATTGAACGGTCCAGAAGATAGCTTTTAATCCAACGATCAAGAGTATCATCGATCCCAATAGCACGCATTTTAGATAAGAGAGCTTCATGCCAAACTCTATCAAATGCCTTGGAGATATCAAGAGCAATAATCTTACTTTCACCAAAGCGATGTAAAGATTTGTTCCACTGTTCGGTGAGTTATGCCATCAGATCACCAGTGGAACGGTTGCTGCGGAAGCCATACTGACGGTCATGGAGAAGCTTACGATCTTCAAGATATTCCTTAAGCTGACGGTTAATCAGTGTTTCCATGACCTTAGAAAGAAGGGATGTCAGTGCTATGGGTCGGTAGGAGGAGGGGGAGGATGGGTCACCTTTCTTAAGGACAGGCTAGGCAAATGCTGTTTTCCATCTTCTAGGAAAGATTTCAAAAGAGTTGGAGCGATGGAAAAGCTTACGCAGTGGCTTCGCCAGTGTGGAAGAACACCTCTTCAGAAGAATCGGGGGTATACCATCCGGGCCAGCGGACTTGTGTATATTAGAGATCTTTGAAAACTCTTGGTACTGTACAAGCGCGGAAAAAATCTGTCCCATGGAACAATTTACATTCTCAAGTACAGGAGGGGCAACGTTGCTGTAAGGTAGCGTAGAGCTGGCAGCGAAATGGGCTGCAGGCAAGTTTGCCTTATGTGTAGAGTAGACAATATGTTTGTCATTGACGATGAGTGTTGGAACCGAAGATGTTGAAGAGTTTTTAATATTTTTTCACAAATGACCAAAAATTTGTACTGCCTTTGGGACACTTCAGAATTTTTTGCGGTAATTTTTGGTAATGCAAAAATTTGATTTTTTCAATATCAGAGTTGCATGTGTACCTTGCTTGTTTGTGCTTTTTCTGATTTTCCTATGTAGGTTTGGCTTTGCAAGATCGGAAACTTACTTCTTTGAACCTGATAGATTCTTTATACTCAGAGTTAAACCAGGACTTTTCTTTAGGCTTGATGCTTTTTTCTCAGTTAGAATAAAAGCACGCATCCTCAGAAGAATCACACTTGTGATCATTTCAGCACTGGAATCAATGTCACTATCGAGGAAGCGAAGTGGTCAGTTAAAGTTTCGGAAAAAAATATTCAGGCCGTCCCAGTTGGCTTGTATTGCCAAACGGTCCTGGTGGAGAGTTTTTCTTTAACTGAATGGGTGGAAATTTTCTGGCGAGAAATTTTCTGAAATGACACAATGATCCGAAGTGCCAAATACAGAAGTTACACTAATGGTATACTATACTTATCAGGGCGAGAAGTAAGAAGCAATTCAAGTGTATGGGCGGCTTGCCCAGCAACATCCAATATACGCGTTGGCACATGGTAAGGTGGGTTAGATGATGTAACCGGCAAAGAGCTCGACATACCTTCCTTCGGGTGTTGTCTGACCAGAATATCGGAGCCAATTGGAATTGTGTACGCAATAACGATTTCAGTGCGAGGACAAAGGGAAACAATTTCGTGTCCATTTATTAAACTTTTGACATTTTTGAACTATCTAAGAAACGATGAAACACAAATTCCTTGCATCATTTGTTGCAAGAATACTCTCACAATTCTTCTGCAGCCGTACAAACACTTTAAATTATGCTTAAATGATTATACGCAGGTGTCGCAGAACTATAAAAAATAACAACCCGATTCTGTGCCAATTTGTAGACAAATTGTTGAAAGCAGCACAAGAATCTTCTCTTAGTAATATACGTGTACATTTATGTAAAAACTTTAATTGTAGCTTAAAAATACCTGCATTTAAAATAAATATGTAAGGATGGCTTTGAATTTATTTTGGGAAAACAAAGCAATCGAATCGAAATAACAAAACGAAATGGCGCCAAATCTCTCCATTTGGGCTTTTTTCACTTGGCCTTATTTCATGGCACTAAAAGAACCCTTACATTTTTTGAGCAGTGTATATTTTGTTGTTTGTATAATTTACTTTTATTCTATTCCTGGTCATTTGATTGATATTGTTTTAAAGTTTTCACAGCCATTATCCCTTTGGCCATTTACTATCAACTTTCCGTTCCGAAAGAATAAACGATTTGTTAATGTCATTTTTACAGGTTGAGGGTCGTAAATTTTATTTTCCTCACAAAAAATAAAAAAAAAATGATAAGGAAAATGGTTACAAAGTGTCCTTCCTCAGGACATACCCATGTGTCGTTGTCATTGCCTCGTGTACATGTTGTTGTCCTGGTTTTGCAATATTCCTTTGGCAAATAATTTTATGGCAAAATCTACTTCAGCTCTCGCTCTCGAGTAATTAGCTCGCGGCCAAAAAAAACTTTGTACATTAACTTAATTGTACATGAAAAACAGCACTTAAATGATATTCTTTGTGAGGTTTTCTTTTATTTGACATTTTTGAGATAAAATGTTGTATTATGTGTCCTGATGCCAATCGGTAGGTTTGCTGATGCTCTTGTTACTCCCAGAGGTGGACTGGACGAGGAAGCAAGGAGCATACCGCAAAAGCTGGAAACTTCAAGTTTGTAATCATTTTCTTTCAGTTTTTTTATTTATTTTTTTGAAAAGGTCAACCTTCTTTATCTGGAATAGTTGATGAATATACTTTAGGATTTCATTTTTCTTAATTAAATTTGAAGTTTTTTTTACATTTATGTAATATTTTTTTAGGATAAGGAAAGATTAAGGACGGGAATAAGGAAATTCTCATTAGGCAATAAGTAGATATATAAAATGGTTTTCGGTCAATTTAAATTCACAACTTGGAAAATAGTATTTTATTTTTCCCGGGAAGACATTTTTCGTCCACTTCTATGGCTGTGCTTTGGCTATGGGTTAATGGTAGATATTATAAGGATTAAGATTAAAGTTTAAAAAGTTTTTTTTTATTCTGAGAGGAGACTGGTCATTAAATTGTTATTTTTTTCAGAACTATAGCAACGGATATCACATTGCTCGAGTTGTTATTTAAAGCAACAGCTTTATAGCAACAATTATTTGAAAAGAAGTTCTAATTGGAAAGCTTTCTAATTGCAATTGCATGGCATTGAAAACATATGGCTTTCATCATATTTTAAATAACCTAGAACAAGGCTTATCAAAATTGTATACTTCATTTCTCAGAATTTTGGCTTTGAATAACAGCTTAATCAAACAAAGAAATTTCTTAACATTCCTTTCGTAAAAAAAAATATCATAAAAGGACACCTTAGTTCTGCGAGTAGGTATAATGCGTCTCGAAAAAAAATCCATTTCAATAGAATTCCATACAATAATATCTGCACGGCTCCGTATCTTTTATATCGGTTGCGTGTACTGTTGTTGTTAAAAATATCATATGAATTCCTTATTATGTAAGTACGTAGTCATAAAGAACTTCATGTTGCATGTTTGTCTGCTGTAAGCTTAAGTTTAATGGTGAAAACACAGAAATAAAACATTATTAAAAAGAATTTGTACAAGAAATGCTTTTAAATACAAAGGTAATTAAATAATTGTTGTAATTGTTGGAGCGGGAAAAATTGAAAATAAAAACAAATATGACTGTATATTGTTTCTCTGTATATTGTTTCGCAATATCCAAAGCAGAGAGCAACAAAACTGTTAGATTTTTCTGGTTGGGCATTTCATCGCATCCTTTTTAGTATATTGAAGAATGTCCATAAATATCAACGGAAAAATACATTCAAAGCATTAATGCACCTAAAACAAGTTTTCCTTGCGATAAAGCAAGCGATGAATATTACTTTGAAAATATAGCTGTGCTGGCGGCCTCCACTTGCGATAGTGAAAGCATGCTTTGAGGCTTGCTCTTAATTCATCGCTAGTGAAGGTCGTAGTTTATACACACATATACTTTCAAAACTCAGCAATGTTATCCATTATGCAATATATCAACTTACTGCACTTAGTGACTTAAATGCGATAATAGTTTTTTTTTAACAATTTTAGTCTTTTATATGTAAAATAATCAAATTTGACTGAACTCAGAAAACGAGTCACAAGAACGAATCAAACTATCATGCATACGAAATGCTGTTTAATAAAAATGAACATCATCATGATTTCTCCTACTTTTTATAATTTTGATTGATTGAGTATCTACCTACCTTACCATAGGTGGCACTACATTCCGGGGTGCAGATGGGCCTCTTTCAACAAACCTCTCCCGCCAACTCGGTCCCTAGCTAGCTGCCTCCAATTTCGCAGGTGGAGTAGGTTGAGATCCTCTTCCACTTGATTCTCGGTCTTTCTCTACTGCGCCGTACCTCTGGGTGGAATTGAAGATTGATGTCCATCCGCTCTATAATCCAGCCATCTGAATGCGTCTGCACCATAGAGCAGGACTGGGATGATGAGGGTCCTATAAAGGGACAATTTAGTTGCCCGAGAGAGGGCTTTGCTACTCAATTGTCTTCTAAGCCCGAAGAAGCAGCGATTGGCAAGAGTTATTCCTTGTTTGATTTCAGCGCTGGTGTTATTGTTGACTTTATAGCAGAGCCAAGGTAGACAAAGTCCCTAACTACCTCAAAGTTATATCTGTCTATGATGATGTTTTGTCCAAAACGTTGATGTTGGGTGTCTCTTTTTGAAGACAACATATGCTTGGTTTTGCCCTCATTGACTTCTTAACCCATCTTCGCCGCGCCGCTTCAACCCCAATACTCACAAAAGCGCTACTGATACGCTGTGTTCTTCCGATTTTGTCAATATCGTCGGCGTATGCCAGGAATTGGACGGGCTTTTGAAAGATCGTGGCTCTGGTGTTGGCGTGAGAGTTCTGCACTATTTTTTCAATCATGATGGTCAATAATGGATTTTCCCCCGTGGATTAGTGGTTAGTGTGTCGAACTGCTAGGTGAATGAGCCTGCGTTTGAATCCCGCTCATAGATTAACAACACACACACATGAATGGTTAAGAGTATAAATCACTAGGCCTTGGGCCCTTAAAGAGCTGTCGCTGGTTTCAACCCAGCGATTTGCATGTACACTAGTGTGATTTTTCCTTTTGTCAAGTCGCAACAGTGAGGCTTTCTATCTGTCTCTGCACTGGGAGTTAATAATAAAAGAAGAATGACCATAAAGAAACTTTATTCTTTGATGCTTCATCAAAGTTGACTAGATAAACATCTATTCCCTTAAAGTCGAAAATGGTCTAAAGTTAGGTGACGCGATGTCAAGAAATGCCGTAATAATTAAGTTTCAATTAATTGTACACAATTCACAAGTCAACCACATTTTTACAGAGTCAATAACTAACTTATTCTAATGATATTTACACTACGTCAATAAACAATGGGGTGGTATAATAATGCTGGACGAAAAGCGGTTATGGATAATTTTCTTTGTCACATTTATGTAGAATGATGATTGTGATTGTCAATGCGACAACTACAAGGACGATCATGTTATTGACAATATCTTCATATTGACAATAGCAAATTGACAACTGATCATTAAATGTGAAAAACAAGTCTTCGTATTTATAATTTTTGAATACAGTTTCAAAAAGAAGCATTTATCAATATGGTCTACAAAGAAACTCAAGACTCAACTCAACTCAAGAAATTCAGGGTTGCTCGAAGGAAATGCAGATAACCACGTCAATCTAGACCAAGCAGAATTGCACGAAGTACTATCCTTATGAAAGACTTAGTCTCCAACACTAGCTTCAAAGCGTGATATTATTGGGATAATCTCATTTTCCAGAATATCTGGGTAACTATCTGCTACTTTGAAAAAATTTAAATTGCCCAAATCTTTTCCAAACTCATTTAATTCATTGCTCTTAATTGAAACAAAGTGATTCTTTTATTTTTCGTTTAACTAATATTTTCACTAAGAAAGAACGTATTTCCTTTTAACTATTAAAGACACGACACGAAAAAAAAACCCATCTTTAACTAATTTCAAGGCCACTCTAAAAGGATTGAATTGAACCTTATCCATTAACAGCGATAGCTAAAGCAGTGCAAGCTGAAGCCTCTAATACCCTTTTTTTACAAAGATGTTCACCACAAAAAATCGATATTTTGATTTGATTTAGTTTACTACATCTACAGTTCAATATAAAACTAGAAAAAGCTTTTCGTGGCATCAGCAGGAACTCCAAATTACCATTCGAAATAATACATTCCCAATAATACGGTTGACTTAACACTGAACATGGACACCATAATGAGTATTTTCCAATAATCATGAGTCAACGTCATACTATTTCTGGCGACTCCCGTCGCCAAATCCAGCTTACCGATGGCATTGGACGATTTTGTCGACGCACCTACGAAAACTTAATCAATTCAAATCAGTAATCAGTAAAATTGAGTTCGTTTGCAAAAAAACGGGTACCCGTGAATATTGTTTATCCAAACACATCGCCATGGGCAAAATAAATTAAGTGCAGTTGCTGGAAACATTTAATTGGTAGCAGCGTTCCGTCTGTATTGCGAATTTAAGAATGGTGTGGATGACCCTTAAGGTATTTTCTCAGGTCGCCGCCCACTCGATAAAATCAGCGATATCGTCGCTAGTCTTCACATTATTAATTACCTTTTTTATAATACCATTAATACCAAAAGACAAACAAGGCTACGTGACGAATAAATAATAATCAATCACTCAGACTTCCTTAATCATCCTGGAAACGGGTGACACTAAAATTTTAATGAGGTGCTCCAGAAAAGTTTTGAAGTATTAATGCAATTATTATTATTCTGTTTGCGTCAATTGGTTTAAACTTATGGCAGGCAGAGTCGAAGGATCAACAAGTTGATGGAATATTAAGCTCAGAAGGGCTTGCAAAGGATTAAAGAGCTAAGCGGCCGATATAGATATCAATATGCAAATTATTGAGTTTTGGTGTTTGTTTTGTTAATTGATATATACAGGGAGTTTCAATTATCAAATTAAACATACATCTATTCGGGAAGGGCAGTCTTAGTCGCATTTGCATTAAGGGGATAAGAGATTTGCAGTGTGATTAACGAGTTACCGCGGACGAGACGAACATTTTTAAATTTAGATTTAGAAAATTTGTATTCCTTCGTTTTGTAATTTCAATATTAAAACTAGTACAACTATCATGAATTGAATGTATTGAATGATAATTGTATGAATAAGAAAGTTATGTGGGGTGACAATCAGCAATGAGATTACGTTAACATTTATATTTAAAGAAAAAAGTTATAAACTCTACAGAGATGATTTAATATATAAAAAGAAGTATAAAAATTCATGATCAAAAAAAAAGAGCTCTTGCTTAAAAGTTATGTATAAAATTTAAGTCAATCGTGAATAGCCAGTCTTAATAAAAAAAAAAAAATTTGATTAAATTTTGAGTTTTTTTCTGGTAGGTAACGGTAATTTATTAAAGAACTTTGGTGCTGCTACAGTATAAAAGTTAGAGTAGTGAGTTTTATGAGCAGTATGTACATTGACAAGGTGCATGTTGTTAATTCGAAGATTATACAACTCCGAGTTTCTACTAGGAATATTACCACTTTGTTTGAAAAATTCTTTCAATACTTTAAAAAACATATAGATGCCTCATAGGAAGTATTCGTAATTCTTTGTACAGTGACCAACTTTCAGTAAAACGATTTTTGTTTGTGTCTAAAAGTATTTGCATAGTAAATAGAATCTAATTTTAAACAAGAATCGGAACAAGAGTTTTTATCTTGGAAATTTGGTTTAACACAATTGTGTATTGGAAATCTGAATTGTTTACACTTCGAATCATGAAAAAATAAATTGTATTTACATGCTATGTGACCAAGTGTTTTAAACGTCATGAACTTAGTTTTTTGACTTACAATTAATTTGTGGTAGAAAACCAAGTTCTTAGAACTTCAAGGTCCTCTTCAATATGCAAGATACAATTAAGATCTGAGTTTGACGTGTAAGTAAATGAAATGTCACCTGAAAAAGCCGTGGATAGGCTATTTAACCGTAGCTTAAATATCGAATTAATGTACATCAAGAAAAACAATGGGCCAAGTACGGATCCCTGTGGTACACCTGTTTTTAAAAAGCGAGATTCACCATGTGTACCGTTTACAATAACCTTTTGTGCTCTTCCTTTTAAGTATGATTGCAACAATTTAAAAATTATTTCTCTAATTCCTGCATTGTACAGCTTACTAAGCAATAAATCGTGATCAACCATATCAAATGCCTTTGTAATATCGATAAAGAGAGCCATTGTTGATTTATTTTTATTCAAGCCGATGACGTAGAGCTGACTACTAATTGCATCTTCAGTTGATTTTCCTGAACGAAAACCAAATTGATTTTCGCTAAAAAACTGTATTTATTAAGGAAGCAAGTTATTCTATTAATCGTAAGTTTTTCAAAAAAAAAAATAAAAAATGTGGGAAGAATAGAAATTTGTCAGTAGTTTGTCATATAATTCTTGTCTCCTTTTTTGAAAAGTGGAATAACCTCGGTGCATTTGAATTGTTGGGGGAAACAGCTTTGTTCAACACTCAGATTGAATAAATAACTTAAAACATCTGAAACATAAAAAGCAATGTTTTTAACTACATACGTTACCAGACATTTCATCTGGAGTGCACTAATTCTTATTTTCAAAGATAAAATAACTTTGTAGGTTTTAAAAGAGGTTATTGGATTAAATACGAAGCTTTTGGATTTGAGAATTCAGCATCTAAATAATCTTGACTACAATTACAGTCACAGCCTTTATAGAAAGACGGCTTCAAAGATTCAGATATCTCAGTAAAGTATTCATTGAATTTATTGGATGTACAGCTGAAATTTGTTATGGAAATATCACCAACAACAATATTCTGTTTAGCTTCCTCGATTTCCCTAAAATGCTGTCAACTACTTTCCACTCTTCTTAAATTTTACCCTTTGATTTTTGAAACAAATTCGAATAATAATTTTCCCGAGCCAATTCAATATTTGAGCGAATAGTCTTACACAGTTTTATATAATTATTTTTTTTAATTTTTCATTGAGTGAATGTTCTTATAAGTTTTTGTAGTATATTATATAAAAAATATAAAAAAAAGATGTTCTTATCCAAAGTTCTTTTAACTGAATAAATCATTTTACCCAGTATCAGGAATTTTTTTTAATATAGAAGTCAGATTCCAGTAGAATCAAATATCAAATATTGGTCCTCCAACATGTAGTACTGAAGGAATATTCTATGTCTACTCCGCTTTTTCCTATTCACGCTGGGAATGTTATTCCTGGAAAAAAATATGAATACATACATAAATGTCACTGCTTTATTAGTATTAATACCCCAAAAAAACATGAATTTATTTGTGTTAAACTGATAAAATGACGAAAATATTTTGTAATAACACACTATGACCGAAAAACCCATAAAGCAACACTTTAAATTTAATTAAATTATTAAAAATAACTGTAATTGATACCCAACACAACATCCGCATGCAGAAAGATAATCCTACCCACCATCAATCACTTAAAATTCCATTAAATAATTATAGAACTGACGTTAGAAATATATATATTTTTTTTAATTTTGGTTTTATATATACAAACAGTTATGTGTAGAAATTATTTTTCTACACAATTAAAGGACTGTGCTAAAAAACTTCGTCCTTAAAAAGCAAACCAAAGAGAGGAAAAGATAGAGAGGGCAATAAACATACAGAACAGATAATTATTGCAAAAGTTCCATCGTGCGTATCCTTTTGCATTTTCTTTTATGTTGTAAATGAGGAAAAATTGAAAATGAAATTACAAGGAATTACAAGAATAAGATACGGTTTGTGTATTTTACTTCTCCTTTGAATTAAGAAACCAAATTGGAATTAGAAAAACAACAAATTGCTGGCATAAACAGATATTCAATACCTTGAAACATGAAATTCAATCTGAATTGAATTTTGTTATTTTTTGTTTTTTAAATTCTTTTGCAAGGATATTCTAGAAAAAAAATCACTTCGATATGACAAATCTTTAAAGATTTGAAAGATTGAAGGAACTCATGCAATTCCGTTATCAATAGAACCAAATTTTTGCATGACCAAAAATTACAAAATAAGAAAGAACAATAGCACTAACATCCCTTCTTTCTTATGTCATGGAAACGCTGATTACAAGTTGTATTGGACGGATTCAAGTCTGATTCCCACAAAATAAATGCTGGTGTGCCCAAGGGCTCTGTTCTGTATCCGACTCTTTTCCTCATTTTTATAAATGATCTTCTGTCTGTTTATTCTAATCCACTTAACTGTTTTCCTGACGACTCTAGCCTCAACTTTTCATATTCGTTCGATAATTCACGTCCTTCGCCTTCGGACGTACAATTGCAACGGTGCCGTATGTCAAGCTCATTAAACTCCGATTTATACAGCATTGTCAAATGGGGTAATAGGAATCGTGTGGAGTTTAATGCTTCGAAAACTCAATGCTGTCTTCTGTCGTTAAACCTTTACATACCCCTAACGCCATTGTCCATGAATGGCACTTACATCGAAGAAACCGAAAAGCTCTCAGTACTCGGTATGTGTGTCAACGACGACCTCCGTTGGAACGACCATATATTTTAAATCGCTAAGAATGCTGCTAAGTGCTTAGGTTTTCTGTATCGGTGTAAGAAGTATTTTTCCCCATCTGATCTGGCTGCAATTTGAAAAGGGTTTATACCCCCTAAGCTCGAGTATAACTAACACCTCTGGGCAGGTGCTTCGCAAACATCGCTTCACCTGCTTGATAGAATACAAAATCGAGCGTTAAGATTGATAGGAAATAGAACTGCCGATGAAACAATTGCCCCTCTCGAACACCGACGCAATGTTTCATATCTTTCCTTATTTTATCGTTTATTTTACTTTACAAAAAAATTTCACTCGAAGTAGCCAGTTGCATTCCTCCCCTTAAAAGTTTCGCCCGTAATACTCTTCTCGCAAGGAATGCTCATCAGTGCACCCTATTCGGACGTACCTTGAAATATAGGGATTCTTTTTTAGCCGAACAACATGAATTTGGAATAGTTTACCCGGCGAGATTTTTCCTTGCCATTTTGATCTGCAAGCATTCAAAACCAATGTTAATCGACACCTCCTTTATTTCCCCTCCCTATCTTCGTAATGCCCGCGCAGTGTGCTCAACATTAAAAGGGAAACAAATAGTTCTTTGCGCGCTCGTCAATTATAAAAAAAAATGTAACGGGGATTTACCGTGAGGTTTGATTTTCAATAAGCTTTTTTGACAGATCACGCCTAACTCGAGACTCGACTGCTATCAAACTGCTCTTTCATTTTTGTTCAGTATCGGTTGGCAATTCAACATGGAAAGACTCATACCACAACTGTGTCTCCAAATTGTTCAGCTGTTTTACGAAAATCAGCGTTCTATGAGAAATATTTTTCGTGCGATCCGAGGAAATTACGGTGTACATAACCGACCTACTGAAACCACTTTTACCATTACCATTCGTAAATTTGAGTCCCAGT
Organism: Platycheirus rosarum; assembly: GCA_963971375.1. NCBI lineage: Eukaryota > Metazoa > Arthropoda > Insecta > Diptera > Syrphidae > Platycheirus > Platycheirus rosarum. The sequence continues at coordinate 56,436,949 of OZ020507.1, read as the reverse complement.
TTACATTAGTGGATGATACACGATCTACATCCAGCACATAGTGGTGAGACTATAGGAGCTGTAGCTGAGAGTGTACACGAAGACCGTGACGAATCGATTAGTTATCGTTCTCAAGAGCTTGACTTGTCTTTTTCGACAACTTGGCGTATTTTACATCAGGATCTCGGTCAAAGAGCACAAAATTCAACTTGTGCAAGAATTGAAGCCAAGCAACTTCAATTTGCGTAGTATTTTAAGTGAATGGGCTTTTTAAAAACTCAATAAAAATCCGGTGTTTTATCGTGAAATTTTGTTCAGTGATGGCTCAATGGATACGTTAATAAACAAAATTGCCGAATTTTGGGCTGATGAGCAACCCGAAAAGTACAAGAGCTACCATTATATCCATTAAAAACAACTGTATTATATGTGTGTGTGGGCTGCTGGAATCATTGGTCCATATTTCTTCAAAAATTAGGCAAATTAGAAGAATGTTACAGTCAATGGTAACCGTTACCGCGCCATGTTAACGTACTGAACGTTTTCCTACGGTAAATTGGCCGCCTAGATCGTCCAATATCACATCTTTGGTATATTTTCTCTGGGGATATATGTAAAATCTCAGGTCTTCAGGAATCATTACTCGTATTATTCGTTATGCTCGAACGAGTCACCCAAATTGGAACTTCCGAATGGACCACGTCGGATGTAGTCATTGCCAACATTTACATGATATCATTTTCAAAAATTAAATGCCATGAATTGTTCTTTTAACCGACAACAGAAATTTTAAGTTCACTCTCAAAGTTATGTGTTTTACATAACTGTATGTATGTAGAATTGGGTAGCAATCATGCCAAGCAATAACCTGCAAACGACGAAAAAGTAACTAATGTCAACGGTAACGCTACCATAACGAACCCGAAACAGAACAACCTGTCGAAAGAACAAGGAAGATTCGGGGGAGTACAAAATATATTGCAACAAAAAAAACTATTGCTAGTTATTTGTTGTTGTTTTTTTTGTGAAGTTTTTTTTTTTTTGTTGAATTAAATTCAATAAAAAGGTTTTGTGTCCTTTACTCCAAAAAGTGTACGTTTCGCCCAAGCATGAACGGTGGGCTCATCAGTTAGACCGTTCATGCTCTTCTAAGACGCACAAAATAGGTCGATGATTATCGACTCCTCATAAAACACATTGCAGAAAGCAATAGTGAATTATATTTCTTTTATTGAATTTAATTCGGGGGAGTCTTCAATGTGTTATCAAGAAAGTAGGTCGCCTTCAGCGTTTAATAGTTTTGTCTTACACTACAGTTTGCTTAAGATAAATACTCAATGTAAATTCTTTTATCTTTATTAAAATTTATTGCTCAACATTTAAAAGGTTTCTTGTTTATCCTGATACCAAGATACATATACAAAATATATCTATGACAAAAGGAAAACTACAAAACGAATTCATTTAACGAAAAACAAAAACGAAAAAGACAGAGATAGTCTGAACAAGCATCGAAGATATACATATAAATGAAAAAGACACGAAATTACTAAAGGAGAAAAAGATTGTCTGCTAGAAAAAAAAATTGGAATATAAAAATGAATAAGTAAGACAGTCTTAAAGTTGCGCAGCCATATTGCCTTCTGCAAACGAAAAACCAACCTAGAATTGGCAACAAAGCGCAAAAACTTGCAATATTGATGGAGATTTATAAGTCCGACGAACTCGATTCGGAAGAACTGGAAGCTGGTGAGATGGATAAGGTAGAATGGCAGAAATGGCAGACACAGATGGACGACCTAAAGAACACAATGACAAATCTGGTCAAAATGTTAGGTGAAATGGCTGTTAGTAGGAGCAACTTCGAACTGACATCTGCACAACGGCAGATGACGACAGACAATCAAGAAACTCAACATACTCTTCAGAAAGCAGCACGGTCAACTACAATGTCGCTCGGATTTGATTCAAGGAAGCTCTAGGAGTCGCAATATGCAACGTCACCCATAACCCCAACACGTTTCCCGAACAGTACGCACGATATCCCGGATTACGATCCACTGAAACGGACCCTATCATCTCAACAGTCAACAAAGTGGAACAACTACGGTATTTGTATTAGTGGAGTGATGAAATGATTCTTTTTGTGGTACAACATAAATTGAAAGGAATAGCGAAGGATTGGCTTGATGCACTGTTGATGTTTCAGACATGGTCGGATTGCAACACTACTCTCTTAAACGATTTCCCTAGTTCCATCAACATACCAGAAATACCTCGAGAACTAATGAAACGCAAACGTTAGCCAAGTTAATGATTTGCGGAGTTCTATTGCGTAATGCTTACCAACGGAAGACGGAGTAAGTTGGATGATCTTTCCCTTATTTTGTATATAATTAATGGTATAATACCATGATGGTATACACAAACGCTTTTGACTATGAACTTTCGGACGTGCAACTATCTTTTGAAGTCAATGGAGAGTTTGGCAACAGTAGCAGTTGCTTCGCCAAGATTTATACCAATGCACGGGTTAACTGATGAAAAAGAACGTACTCCAGACCGAACGGATGTCAGAGGTACTATATTTACCAACTTAGCATTAAATGCTACAATTGTAACCAGATGGGACACATTCGATCGAAGTGTCCTCAGCCACCAAGGAAAGGACGGTGCACAATTTGCAATAAAGCTGGTGATGAGTCGAAAAGCTGTCGTGGTAACAAATCAACAATCGCCAAGGTCGAAAAGAACGAGGTTCTTTCCACCAGTCATGAAAGAAATATTCTGCATTTATTGACACGGGAAGCACTAGCGATTGCTATTCTCACTTCATTTTGGTCGGGTGGACCGAACTTTTGGCTGTCATCGTCCATGTTGAATGGTTCATTCTGCCTGACAGCAGGATTTTGGTATTCATCGCCGTTTAACAGTCTGCAGAAATGGTCCTTCCATGTAGCCAGCACCGACTGTAACTCTACTACGAGGTTTGCATTCCTATCTCTACAGGATTCCTACAAAAGATTTACTCCTTACCTATTTTGGCGTTAAAATCGCCTAGTACGATTTTAACGTCGTTATTAGAGCATTGCTCAGAGGTTTTGTCAAGGAGCTCGTAGAAGTCATCCTAGGTGGTGTCATCTTTGTCCTCTGTGGAGGCATTAGCGCATATTAGGCCATTGCCATCGCATATTATCCCGTCGCACTGTCTGAATGGCAGTAATTCCTGCTCTGTAGCAGTCTAGAACCTCCTCAAGTGGTCTGTTAAGAGTTCTAACATTCCACGTTCAGATCTGAAAGTCGTTGTTCTTTTCCGAGGCTACTTCTCGATTCGCAACATTTTAATTTTTCCATGGCGGGGCTGTTGACCCCACGCACAACCCCCAACCTGGAGGGCTAGGTCCTTTTTTTGGATTCCTTGAACAAAAGGAACCGGAGAATCCGGAATCAGTGACCCGCTTCGGGGATATGAGTGCAGCCGTTGGCCCATTAAGAGCTCATCCGACAACATCTCTATTTCAATGTCCTGACTTGCATTGAATTGTCCCATTGACCTTATCTTCAAATACGTCGAAGTTGCTCATTAGGGCATCTGCTTCGTTGACTCTTAACGCTCAGAACAGTCAATAAAGCAGAGCATTAAAGTGTTGCTATTTTTGCTTATAAGTTATGCAGGAATGTCCGGATGGACAGACCAATACCCGGTGGTTAACACGGGGAGGGAAAATAAGCAGAATTGATGCCTACGAGATAGTTACAACACTGTGCATAGCCTGGTTGACGCCGATCAGTGCCTACCCTATTCATACAACACCCAACCACCAAAAAAATAAATATGAATACAAACAAAAAATAAAAATTAATTATTAGTCTAAAAGTTCTTAAGTTAAGCTCTCATTTGAAACTTTATTTTTATTGCCTTTTATTTTTTTATTTATTTTGTTTTGTTATTTTATTTATTTTAAATCGATACAATTGCCACCATTACTATTACAACCATTGTATATACATATAGACGAGAAAAAATCTTTTTACCTAGAGCCGCTTGGAGTGCTAGTGTAGGGACATTTTATTTGAGTGAGAGAGAATTAAGAGCATGGTTTTTAGTGCTATGCTTTGTGCTTACTGCGCATGTGCAATGTGACTGGGTGGCATGCATCTTATTAATTGCTTAGTGGCTGCATATGTATGTATATAGAGGGTGTTTTTTTAGACGTGTGGTTTTCAAGAAGAAATAAAACGCATATAGTTTAATATTATGGCCAAGAATCTGGCTTTAGTATAAAGATAAGGGTTTGCATTATGTTCTAAAAATGATTTCGAGAAAGTGGCCGCCGTGGCTGTCTCGAATAAATTCCAGCCGAGGCCCAATTTTCCCAATTTTGTGAAAATCGGGATCGGTGGCCATTTCGTTTTGAGCCAATTAACCGAACGTGTGACGCGCTTGATGGGCGTTCAGCTTCAATTTTTGAACGAGTTGGATTTTGTAAGCCTGCAAACCGAGATCCTTCCGCGCGCGATGGCGGATGGACTCATTTGGGTCTTCTTCGATACTATGCTCCACCGAAACGAACCATTATTTTTGTAATTAATTTGCACAATTTGCAAACTATGTTCAGGAGTAAGTCTATTCATTATGAAATGGCAAACCAAACATAAATCAAGAGACAGCTGTCAAAACGACCAACTCCGAAAAAAGTATTGCCAGATTGAAAACCACACGTCTATTAAATTAAAAAAAATATTTTTTTTAGAAAATTCTTTATTTTTTTTAATTAGTTTCAGACTTTTCTTGGAAAAACTAAGTATGCAATAATATTTGAAAACTAAATGTCTATCGAAGAAAAAAAATATTGAAAATCGTTCGACCAGTTTTTTTAAAAAGTCGTTTTTTTGAAAAACTTTTCGAAAAAATATTTTAAATTTTTTTCTAATATGTCTCTTTAAGGCAATCTGTAGTTTGAAAATTTTGAAATGCGAAATTAATTGAATTATAAATGACTTCCTGTAAAACTGCAAAATTTTATTGAAATCGGGATAATAGTTTACGATAAAACCGCATTTGAAAAAACCGGTTATATGAAAGGTACCGTTATAGAACAAATTTCGAAAAAAATTATTCTTACTGAAAGATGTATTATTGTAAGAAATTAGCACCCTGAAGATTTTATCAAAATCGTTAGAGCCGTTTTCGAGAAAATCTAACTTTTTGTTCAAAATTGTATGGCAGGTACCGTTGTTTTTCCACCAAGAGCAAAAATGAAAAACACCCAGAGATACTACCCAATAAATACCAAGTTTGAAGCAAATCGGCCCATCCGTTTAGGCTGTAGAGGCGCGAACTGACAGGCAGACAGACGGACCCACTTTTTTCAACTTCTCTATTATCGTAATGTCATGTTTGATTGTTAGATTTTCTTTTTTTGCACGAATCCATAACTTGCATTTTAGTACCTAAATCGCAAGTACAAAATATGACGGTGGGCTAGAACTGGTACCACCCATAGGAGTTTTTTTTTTGGCATCGACTTTCCTGAGAACTGGTTAGGTAACCGATTACAACCAAAATTGATATTCCGGAAAATGTATGATATTCACTAAAATATATTTATATATATTTAAAAATAACAGCAACATATAAAATAATGTGCTATACCTTTTTAAAGCCAAAAGTCTGTTCTATCATATTATTTTTTAAAACTTTAAATATCTACAGAAAAAATTGAAAAAAATAAGTTATTTTAAACTCAAGATTTTTTTGATTTTTTCTCCTAGTATAAACTATAGATTTCTTTAAATTGGCATACTCAAAAAAATTTAAAAAAATGTTTTCGAAAAGTTTTTCAAAAAACTGGTCGAACGATTTTGAAATGAAAAATTCATAAAATAGAAAACAGCAAAAGAAATAAGATGGCTTACAACATTTTTTCCAAAAAACGTTATGAATAGTGTTTTTTTGATTTCATACAAATTTTATTTGTTTCATATTTTTCCCCAAATTTTGTTAAATATTGCTCGGTTGAGCCCTAGCCATTAGTCTAATGAAAGGAAACTTCGTTATTTTTAATTATTATTTATTTATCGTTATTTATTTTAAAGCATTTCATGATCGTTACAGCATACAGCATACAGAATATGATAAACACATGCAAAAACAACTAACAAATAAAAAAAACAGAGAAGCAGAAATACACACAAGCAGACAAACAGACTGACCTACATACAGACGGACAGAATTTTGCCAGTAACTCTAATGTTTCTCTATCATCGTAATGTAATGTTTGATTATTATCACAATTTTTTATGTTCACGAATCCTAAACTTGACTTATAGTCCCTATAATCACAAAGCTACTTGTGCATAAACTTCAACATCAACGATAACGAAGTCAATGAAATGAAAATTCAAAAAATAAAATAATTGTCGATCCTCTTCGTTGTTCACTGTCACTGAGAACAGGATATACACAATACACATACACATGTGCTTATTAAGTTTTCCTTGTTAGTATCTCCCTCACCCTCGCTCACACCATCAACCACACCGACGACCGACCGATCGACCTGAATTTAGCTGAAAATTGTATTAAAGATAATATAACAAGTCTACCTATGTAAATACACACATTATGTCTAAATATCTACCTACCCTCGAAAGTTTTATATGAAAAAGTATAAAACTCAAAATAAACTTATCAACCTGCTTAAACATATACCCACCCCCCCGACCATATTCATTTACAAAAGTCGTTTTTCTTCTTTTTTTGTCACTAGCCATCTCGTCACCCTGCTTGTGTGAAGCAATCCAGTTGTGCAAAAAAAACTATACTCGCATCATTGTATAAAAACTGCAAACTGCAAAGAGCAAAGTACATGTTCACAGAGTTTCTCTTAGAATTCTCTTTGTTCGCCGCGTTCGCCTCTTTCAATTTACCGAGCTAACTTTACCTAGAGCCGCTTGGAGCGCCATGGTCCACATGTCACCATGATAATACTATAGCAGTTCATATACAATGATTACAACTGGAAAAAGTCATTTGCATTGCCTTGTTTACTTCCACCAGGGCCTTACTCTTAAAAATCGCTCTCTTTCAATCTTTCAAAATTAATGTGTTGAGCGGAGTAATTTGAAAAGAGCTGCTCAGTAGAATGGAGAAGTGAAATGCTTCAGGCTATAACAAAAACTGTTTTCTGTGTTTACTATGAGTATGAGTATTAGTGTGACCACCTTTCCAAGAGCTCATTTACGTTTTCATTATTATTCACTACAAAATTTTAAACGCAATTTTGGAAAAAATAACGCAGTTTATTATAGTCCATATTCTAACATCAAGAACAACAATTAATTGATCCTGTTTGGTTTTCTTGAACGCATATTTGCCATCTGATACAATCTCACTAAACAATTGAAACTGCTTCTGTAAAAATTCGAAAAACTCCGTTCAAACTATTTTAACGTTTTACCGAACATATTAAATATCTCGCAACTCGCAAGGTTTCGATTTTCAAATGTGATTTTTCACCGCTCCAAATTTGGTTGATGAGGGAAAATATGCGTTCATCGGTTCAATGTGCCTGCCAAGGAGAGAAGGAGAGAATGTACGAAAAAATAATAATAATAAATAAAAATAATAAAATTACCTAACTTAACTTAATTAACTAAGGGTGGCACGGTGAAATATCGAATACTATAAAAACAATCGAATTATTGTTCTGTTTCGAGATCTCACCAAAGAAAAGCAATTGTTGACTGGTTACAAGGAAATCCCGAGCATCACTCTTTGGTTGACCTGTCTCAACCAAAACCAATATATCCTAGAACTCCATCTCATTTGGATTTCTTTCTAGTTACGTCGAACTTCATCAACTTTCTACCTGAACTACGGAACTACAATTGTATTGCACACGATAGTGATTCCGACCATCTGGCATTAGAAGTGAGGGTAAGACCTAATCAAAGGATATTCTGCGAAAAACCAGAACAAGAGCTCGACATCAGGTATAACAGAGTGAACTGGAAAACATTCCGTACCGAAATAGAAAGAGATATCCCGGAAGTCCCAACCAACAGCAATCTCTCTAAAATCGATGGTGCCATACTCCAATTCGAGACAACAGTCAACAACGCCATGGAAAAGCTTAAGACTGCAAGAACCAGCACCGATATGTAAATATTCCGGAACATACACAGGCCATATATGCTCACTGACAGAGACTCCGCAAAAAGCTTCAACGGATATACCACAGGTTGTTCAACAGAGAGAACGAAGAGTATAGACGCATGTCGCATATACTTCAAACTTCAATGCACCAACACCATGTTGAACCAGGCAGTGAAACATCACTAGGAGGATGAATTCAGGAAAAGACTTGCGAACATCAAACCGAGACCCGATGCCTTCAACAAAATTAACCAGCTCGTTGGGAAAAAGAGCTCGATGCCAGATACTTTTATACAGGGGCAACATTACACACCAACCGAAAAAGCATAAGCTCTCGCTAAGCATTTTTAGCAGAGCTTCAAGGATCGCCCGCCCAATAACTTTCCTGAATTCATCGAAGAAGTCGAAAACAAGTTTGAAGAAGTTGTCGCCTCTAATACTTCAGTCACCAACTTTAATGAGCACAATCCTGCACTCGCACCAACTGGAGATTCTTTTACTTCCATCGAGGAGGTAACTGACATAATCCACGGAGGAAATTCTATGAAGTCAGCAGGAAATGATGGGAATTCTAACTAATTGAATCCACAGACGACTTAGCTGATTTCTGCCATGAAGAAGCCTATAACAAAAAATACTGTAACAGAGAATGTCAAGCTTAGTGAATAACAAGATTGCTCCGGTTATTATAAGTATTCCTAGTTATTCTTTTTTTGTTCTTCATCGGTAGCGACAAAGATTCCAGCGCAGTTTTAGTAACAAATGTTATCCTTTTAGGTATAAGAAATTTTGTCCCGAATAAGTCAAAAACTATCAAACCTAAAGATAACTCATGGTTCGATTCGAGCTGTAAAGAGGTTATCAGGTTAAAAGAGGTAAGTTTCCGATGTTATAAAGCCAACAAAACCGGAAAAAGTTTCAGTTAGCTAGAAAGGCCTGTAATGTTCACATTCGCAAGACTAAGATTTTACATGAACAAAAAATGAGGCAAAAAATACTGCAATGTCCCAAAGGCAGTAAAAATTTGTGGTCATTTGATAAAAACGTAAGGAACTCCTCTCCAATTCGCTGCTACTCGAGAGAATGATTTCATGGGATCAATCTTTTTTCGCACTCGTAAAGTCGCAAGTATATTAAAAGATCTCACCGAAAAGTGGATACAATCTCTCCATCGTTTTGGGGAGAGCAAAATTATTGCACTTGATATTTCTAAAGCATTTGATAGAGTTTGGCATCAAGCTCTTTCATCGGAAACGCGTGCTATTAGACTCGACGAATCTCCTCTTCGTTGGATTAGTAATTACCTTTCGAAACGGTCAAAACAAGTTGTATTGGACGGATTCAAGTCTGATTCTCACAAAATAAACGCTGGCGTGCTACAGGGCTGTGTTTTGTCTCTGACTCTCTTCCTTAAAATAATCAACGACTTATTATCTGAAACAACTAATCCTATCAATTGTTTCGCCTACGACAGTACTCTCAGCTTTTCATATTCGTTTCCAGATTCACATCCTCGTTCTTCGGATGTTGAACTGCAACGGCAGGGTATGATAAGTTCATTAAATTCCATTTTCAGTGGAAAGACCACATATTAGACGTTGCCAAAAGTGCTGCGAGATGTTTAGGTTTCCTTCGAAGATGCAAGAAGTTCTTCACCCCGTCTGATCTGGCTTCAGTATATAAAGCATATATTCGCCCTAAACTTGGGTATAATTCCCACATTTGGGCAGGTGCTCCTGTAACCAACTTGAGTTTTCTAGATAGAATACAAAAAAAGCTTTAAAAATGATAGGTGTTCGAACAATAACAGAAACATTTACATCTCAGCACAGGCGTAATGTCTCCTGCCTTTCATTATTTTACCGCTACTTCCATAAACAATGCTCTACCGAAATAGCCAGTTGCAATTTTCCCGTGAAACAATTCAACGATACAACGGCCCATCAATATACCCTTGAGCCCAACTTCGGACGTACTGTCCGCAGTAGTCCAAATCCTTTTGTGCGGGCTAATTACATATATTATATATTTTCATCCAAATTATCTTCTCTATATTTACTTACTACTATTATTTGTTTATACTTCATTAACATTTCCGAGTTTTTATTTTGAATTTCTAATCCTCATCATCATTATTGTTTTCTGGTTTGTCTGTACATTGAAACAGATTATCCATTTCTGGTTAGAATTTATTGGGCATCTCCCATTATTCATTGATAATGGTGGTAGGTCCCATGGTCCCAATGATCATAACCGTAGGGAAACTGTACCCGTTTTCAATAGAGATAATACATGGAAAGTTATCAATTTAATACTCTTATGTAGGCAATACACCACGTTACAAGTGTGTCACCTAAATCCGCCGAGTTTGAAATCTAGATCAAAATTGAATGAGTTCAGTTACTCGTTTAAAGGTTCTAAGGTTGATGCTGTATGTGTTAATAAATCCAAGGATTTTATTTAGTTTTAAGAATTACAATATAATAATTGAAACACTTTCTTTCGTATTGAAAATTGAAATCAAAGAACAGAGTGAGAGAGTATTGATTAACAATAGTGAAGTAGGTTTCAGTTTAGTTGGAGCTTATACACAATGGTTGCTATAAAGGTACTAACGGGTGATTTTTTTGAGGTTAGGATTTTCATGCATTAGTATTTGACAGATCACGCGGGATTTTAGACATGGTGTCAAAGAGAAAGATGCTCAGTATGCTTTGACATTTCATCATGAATAGACTTACTAACGAGCAACGCTTGCAAATCATTGAATTTTATTACCAAAATATATATATAATATATGTAATTAGCCCGCACAAAAGGATTTGGACTACTGCGGACAGTACGTCCGAAGGTGGGCTCAAGGGTATATTGATGGGCCGTTGTATCGTTGAATTGTTTCACGGGAAAATTGCAACTGGCTATTTCGGTAGAGCATTGTTTATGGAAGTAGCGGTAAAATAATGAAAGGCAGGAGACATTACGCCTGTGCTGAGATGTAAATGTTTCTGTTATTGTTCGAACACCTATCATTTTTAAAGCTTTTTTTGTATTCTATCTAGAAAACTCAAGTTGGTTACAGGAGCACCTGCCCAAATGTGGGAATTATACCCAAGTTTAGGGCGAATATATGCTTTATATACTGAAGCCAGATCAGACGGGGTGAAGAACTTCTTGCATCTTCGAAGGAAACCTAAACATCTCGCAGCACTTTTGGCAACGTCTAATATGTGGTCTTTCCACTGAAAATGGAATTTAATGAACTTATCATACCCTGCCGTTGCAGTTCAACATCCGAAGAACGAGGATGTGAATCTGGAAACGAATATGAAAAGCTGAGAGTACTGTCGTAAGCGAAACAATTGATAGGATTAGTTGTTTCAGATAATAAGTCGTTGATTATTTTAAGGAAGAGAGTCAGAGACAAAACACAGCCCTGTAGCACGCCAGCGTTTATTTTGTGAGAATCAGACTTGAATCCGTCCAATACAACTTGTTTTGACCGTTTCGAAAGGTAATTACTAATCCAACGAAGAGGAGATTCGTCGAGTCTAATAGCACGCATTTCCGATGAAAGAGCTTGATGCCAAACTCTATCAAATGCTTTAGAAATATCAAGTGCAATAATTTTGCTCTCCCCAAAACGATGGAGAGATTGTATCCACTTTTCGGTGAGATCTTTTAATATACTTGCGACTTTACGAGTGCGAAAAAAGATTGATCCCATGAAATCATTCTCTCGAGTAGCAGCGAATTGGAGAGGAGTTCCTTACGTTTTTATCAAATGACCACAAATTTTTACTGCCTTTGGGACATTGCAGTATTTTTTGCCTCATTTTTTGTTCATGTAAAATCTTAGTCTTGCGAATGTGAACATTACAGGCCTTTCTAGCTAACTGAAACTTTTTCCGGTTTTGTTGGCTTTATAACATCGGAAACTTACCTCTTTTAACCTGATAACCTCTTTACAGCTCGAATCGAACCATGAGTTATCTTTAGGTTTGATAGTTTTTGACTTATTCGGGACAAAATTTCTTATACCTAAAAGGATAACATTTGTTACTAAAACTGCGCTGGAATCTTTGTCGCTACCGATGAAGAACAAAAAAAGAATAACTAGGAATACTTATAATAACCGGAGCAATCTTGTTATTCACTAAGCTTGACATTCTCTGTTACAGTATTTTTTGTTATAGGCTTCTTCATGGCAGAAATCAGCTAAGTCGTCTGTGGATTCAATTAGTTAGAATTCCCATCATTTCCTGCTGACTTCATAGAATTTCCTCCGTGGATTATGTCAGTTACCTCCTCGATGGAAGTAAAAGAATCTCCAGTTGGTGCGAGTGCAGGATTGTGCTCATTAAAGTTGGTGACTGAAGTATTAGAGGCGACAACTTCTTCAAACTTGTTTTCGACTTCTTCGATGAATTCAGGAAAGTTATTGGGCGGGCGATCCTTGAAGCTCTGCTAAAAATGCTTAGCGAGAGCTTATGCTTTTTCGGTTGGTGTGTAATGTTGCCCCTGTATAAAAGTATCTGGCATCGAGCTCTTTTTCCCAACGAGCTGGATAATTTTGTTGAAGGCATCGGGTCTCGGTTTGATGTTCGCAAGTCTTTTCCTGAATTCATCCTCCTAGTGATGTTTCACTGCCTGGTTCAACATGGTGTTGGTGCATTGAAGTTTGAAGTATATGCGACATGCGTCTATACTCGTCGTTCTCTCTGTTGAACAACCTGTGGTATATCCGTTGAAGATTTTTGCGGAGTCTCTGTCAGTGAGCATATATGGCCTGTGTATGTTCCGGAATATTTACATATCGGTGCTGGTTCTTGCAGTCTTAAGCTTTTCCATGGCGTTGTTGACTGTTGTCTCGAATTGGAGTATGGCACCATCGATTTTAGAGAGATTGCTGTTGGTTGGGACTTCCGGGATATCTCTTTCTATTTCGGTACGGAATGTTTTCCAGTTCACTCTGTTATACCTGATGTCGAGCTCTTGTTCTGGTTTTTCGCAGAATATCCTTTGATTAGGTCTTACCCTCACTTCTAATGCCAGATGGTCGGAATCACTATCGTGTGAAATACAATTGTAGTTCCGTAGTTCAGGTAGAAAGTTGATGAAGTTCGACGTAACTAGAAAGAAATCCAAACGAGATGGAGTTCTAGGATATATTGGTTTTGGTTGAGACAGGACAACCAAAGAGTGATGCTCGGGATTTCCTTGTAGCCAGTCAACAATTGCTTTTCTCTGGTGAGATCTCGAAACAGAACAATAATTCGATTGTTTTTATAGTATTCGATATTTCACCGTGCCACCCTTAGTTAATTAAGTTAAGTTAGGTAATTTTATTATTTTTATTTATTATTATTATTTTTTCGTACATTCTCTCCTTCTCTCCTTGGCAGGCACATTTAACCGATGAACACATATTTTCCCTCATCAACCAAATTTGGAGCGGTGAAAAATCACATTTGAAAATCGAAACCTTGCGAGTTGCGAGATATTTAATATGTTCGGTAAAACGTTAAAATAGTTTGAACGGAGTTTTTCGAATTTTTACAGAAGCAGTTCCAATTGTTTAGTGAGATTGTATCAGATGGCAAATATGCGTTCAAGAAAACCAAACAGGATCAATTAATTGTTGTTCTTGATGTTAGAATATGGACTATAATAAACTGCGTTATTTTTTCCAAAATTGCGTTTAAAATTTTGTAGTGAATAATAATGAAAACGTAAATGAGCTCTTGGAAAGGTGGTCACACTAATACTCATACTCATAGTATTAAATGTTTATGTTTCCCATTTTATGTATCCAGTTTTGTACTTCATGATATAAAAAAGGAGCAACCAAAGCGTCGCGTTTTGTCATCATGAACAAATACAAACAAATAACAACAACAAAACCTGTCAACTAGACTAAATTGCATGAAAATAAAGAAAGATTTCCGTTCGGAAGGAGAAACAGATAGACGTTTCAGAAATATTTCGCGAAGCGTCCAGACTTAAATAAGCATTTCCGAAACATTTAAAAAAACATTTCAGAAAGGTTTCTTTAATGTTTCTTAAATGTTTAAAAATGCTTCTTTGGTTTGGACACACCTTAAGGCTTTTTGTTAAGTTTGCATTATGACAGTCCATCGTAACAAAGCTTAGGTTCTAAGGATTTTACTAACTTGTAATTTACCAAGCTATAAAAAAATAATTTCAATAAATCCATGAGTGTTTTTATTGTATGTATTACTTGGTGGATTAATTGTGGGATATTCTAAATAACACGGGGAGAAAAAAGGAAATTTTTACATGCCAACGTGGAGTACTGGATGAAATGTCAAAATTAAGGTTTAATTTTGTTCCCTCTAGTGTACTTAGGAGGGCTAGTGTCGCCCAAAATAACTGAGACCAAAATGGAACCAACTTAGTTAGGCAATTAGCAGTCCATACTATAACATTGGGTTTATTATTAAGGTGATAACACTCCTGCTCAATTTCATAATTGTCAAAGGTAATGAAAAAGCACGTTGGGTTTTCTGCACAGACTTCTTTATTATAAGAGGTTAGGTATGTACATATATAGGTTATGATCCCACCACAGCCACTACAAGAGAAAGGAGTATTCTCACTCAACTTAATACTTACACTTAAATATTTATCAAACCAACAATAAGGCAATCATAACTAGACTTAATATTCCGATAAGGATAACCAGACGATCATATTGCACGCGGCACCAATATGTACACAAACCAAAACCTAAGTATTCCGATAAGGATAACCAGACGCAGCACCAATAAAACTCCAAACAAAGGAAGTGATAAAGTCTTAATCAGAGAAACGACAAAAGTCACGTACACAAATTACTGCAAGAAGTCGCGTACGCAGACAGTATAAATACGACAGGATAACACGCCAGAACACATTACTGATTTTAACTCAACTCGGATCAAAACGTCAAGTTCAATCACTCCGATTAATAAATATTATACTTTTAACGGTTTTAGTTAATAAGTTTAAATATCAGTTTTCAAATAAAAGTTTAAAAACAAAACTCAAAGTTCTTTATTCGATAATTTGGAATAAATTATTTAAAATGTTTGCTGTACAAAGAATTTAATTCTTAAATTCTCCTAACACAAACTGGGAATTGTTCACTAAACTCTGTTCGAGATATTATCCGACAATTTGGGATAATCTACTTGAAGTCCATCGACGAAGAATTTCTTAAATAAAATTATCTGATACGGATCGAAAATTGGCGCAGTCGGTAGGATATACTACAAATACAGTATATCCGAGAAATAAGAACCCACGATTGGAATACCTGGAAAATAATCTTTATTAAAAAGATTCACGAAGACCCGAAGTACCCAAGCAACAAACCTGGAAACCATCTTTTTCAAAAAGATCCATCAAACCAGAAAAAACTCACGGACTGATCTATTTCTTTCAAAAGACAACTCATCGTTGCATACGAAAATTTGTCAACAAAATAGACCATCCTTTCAAGCTGAAATCCATCGTCCCACTCCAATGCAAATGGTAATGATGAGAATCCTGTAGAAGGAAGGACAAAGCAACAACACCCATGAAGAAAATCTTCTCCAAAAAACAAAGAAAAATAACAAATCAACCTTACTCAAGATCCACAGACGAGGAATCAGACTCAGAGGTAATAAATTATAATCTAGATAGATTTAAGAATATAAAATTAAGTGATATAAAAAGTGAAAGCAGTGAAACAAAAATGACTCAAAAAACATTACTCAAATTGACGTTAGACCCACTAAAATACATAGAAAAACTCCAACCATTCGATGGAAGGAGAGAAGACCTCTACACATTCTTGACTAACGTAGACGGAATAATTCCGACCTTAAATAGGTACGATTCAACTAGTCAATTAATGTGCATAAATATTTAAGTCCAAACTGATAGGCAAAGCCAAAAGATGCATAGAAATACATGCACATCTGACCAAATGGTTTGAAATAAAAAACTTATTAATAGACAATTTCGGAGGATTTGAAACATCACTCCAATTATATGACAGATTACGTCAAACCCCATACAAAGGAAACGTTCTATAATTTTACAACGAGATACAAAGAAACTTATGTGATTTAAACCAAAAAACTGTTCAGGAAAACAAAACACATGAAATTCCTAACAACAATACAGCCGCATTAAATGTATTCAAGGAAAAACTTCCAGTTTATATGCGCACCATCTTATTCGCCCTTAAACCAGCAAATCTTCAGGAAGCTTTACACGAGCTTACATCTGCAGGGTTTATTAACGAAGAAAAAAATTTAGAACTCCCAGAATCAACAGAAAAAGAAATAACTTTCAAAACCAAAAACCTCAGATTAAAATTGACCAACAAAGAAATGATAGACCACATCATTTTACCAATAAAACACCTTTTAATCAAAACCCTAACTATAAAGGCAATAACTTTAACCGAAATTATAAACCACCTCAGAGAAACCACTATCCCACTCCAATGGATGTAGATCCCACATCCAGTCAACTCAAGAAAGTTCAAATAAATCATAATAAAGTAGGTAATGAGGATTTTCAACAAATAGCCTCGGAAACGCTTACACAAGACAAGGAGACCTACCCTATATCAAACTAGAAAAAGAAAATAAAACCATTAGACTTCTTATTGATACAGGAGCAACGAACAGCTTGTTAAATCCCTCTAATGCACCCAAAGAATACATTAGAAAACTCACAAACCCAATGGAAATTAAAACAGTAGGAGGTTCCATCTATATAAAACAAGAATTAATAATGCCCAAAGAAAAATTTGCAATTCCAACAAAACAAGATTGTACCTTACAACTCTATGAGTTCCACAAAGACTTTGACGGTCTAATAGGAAATAACATTTTGTGCCAAAACGACACAATAATCAATACAAAAACAATACAAATAAACAAATATTTAACTCCATTGTACTTCTCGCAAGAAGACGAAAAAGAATACATAAAAGAAATCAATTCACTTTACTCTCTAGAATACCAAGAGACTGAACACATCGAAAATTTGGATGATTCACGCATCAGTCACTTGAATATAGAAGAAAAGAAAGAATTGAAAACCTTATTAAAAATTATAAAAAAATATTTTACAAAAAAGGAAGTGATTTAACTTTCACTAATCATGTAAAACACACCATACCAACACAAAATGAAGAACCAATATTTACTAGAATTTATAGATATCCCGAAATCCATAAAAACGAAGTAAATAAACAAATAACTGAATTATTAGAACAAAAAATAATTCAACCTAGCGTTTCATTATACAACGCACCAATATGGGTAGTACCCAAAAAGGAAGACAAAGTAGGAAATAAAGAATGGCGCATAGTCATTGACTACAGAAAATTAAATAATACCACAAAAGAAGACAAGTTCCCTATTCCCTTGATTGACGATATTCTAGACAAATTAGGAAAGGCTAACTATTTTACTACGTTAGATCTAACCAAAGAATTCCATCAAATAGAAATTGACCCCAAAGATAGAGAAAAAACGGCTTTCTCGACACTATCAGGTCATTATGAATGTCATTTGGTTTAAAAAATGCACCTGCGACATTTCAACGCATGATGAACCAAGTCTTAAAAGAATTTAGATGATGTAATCATTTTCTCAACGTCCCTGAAAGAACACATAAACTCATTAAATAAAATTTTTAAGAGATTAGAAGAAGTAAATCTAAAAATCTCATTAAACAAAAGCGATTTTCTAAAGAAAAAAAGCGAATTCTTAGGACATATAATAACTCCGGACGGAATAAAACCTAACCCAAACAAAATTCAAGTAATACAAAATTTTCCCATCCCAAAAAACATCAAAGAAATACAATCTTTCCTAGGAATGACAGGATATTATAGAAAATTTATCCTCGATTATGCAAAAACTATAAAACCAATGACGAAATACTTGAAAAAAGATACCAAGATAGATCTGAACGATCAAGAATACAACGAAGCATTTAAAAAACTAAAATTAGCAATGTCTGACGACCTAATAAATAGACACCCTGATTTTACAAAACCTTTTACGTTAACTACAGACGCATCTAATTACGCAATAGGAGCAGTCCTCAGTCAAACACATGGACCACTAAGCTTTACTTCAAGAACGTTAAACGCACATGAATGCAACTATAGCACCAACGAAAAAGAATTATTAGCCATTGTATGGGCTACAAAGCAATTCCGACACTACCTTTACGGTAGGAGATTCAAAATACTCACTGATCACAGACCATTGATATGGTTACACAACCTTAAAGAACCCAATTCCAAACTGCAGAGATGGAAGATAAAGCTAGAAGAATACGATTTCGAAATCGACTATCTGCAAGGAAAAGAAAACAAAGTCGCCGACACACTTTCTAGAATAAAGATAAACGAAACAAACGAAATAAACAATATAGAGTTAGTCTCTACCAAACACTCAGAAGAATCTAGTAGCGAAAACCTAATTCATATCACCGAAAAACCTATAAACTTCTTCAAAAATCAAATAATCTTAGACATAGGAGAAATATCTTATAAAAAAATAACCTTTTACAAATCAAATAGAAGAATCCATGTAACAAAACCAAAATTTGGAAACGAAGATTTCCAAAAACTAATGTTAGAAATTCCAAATACCAAACAAAATGCGATATACATTAAAGACGAACGACTATTCATAAAATTCCAGAACTATTGGAAACAAAACCAAAACAAAAAATGCAAGTTATTAAGAAGTAAAACCTTATTAAGAGATGTAAAAGAATTAACAGAACTAAAAGAAATAATAATCAAAACACATTTAGAATACAACCACATAGGAATAGAAAAACTTCATTTAGAACTCAAAAGAGACATCTATTACCCAAACCTCAAAAAAGAAATTACAAAAATAATTAATAATTGCGAAACATGCAACCTAAAAATCGAAAGAACCCCCATAAAGTTACCTTACGAAAAAACCCCAATAAACACACATTTTTCCACACCTTACAGGCACACGGGAAACTCTGATATAGAACGCCTGCACAGTACTCTAACAAGCACCTAAGAATAATAAATCGAAGAAGAAGAAACACTAACCCCAGTAAACAAAATACTAGGAATCTACAATTAGGAAAAATAGATCTCAAAAGAATAGAAGAAACAAAAGAAAAAACTTTAGAATATAGAAACAAAAATAAATAACCCTGAAAAATTTTCAAAACTAAAAACTAAACATAAAAAAGTTAAACTACTTGAACAACAAGAGAAGAAAATAAGAATAAAACCCCATATTAGAGAACAAGTTTTACACAAAGACCAATTCAGGAAGAAGAAAAAGTATACTTCAAAATGATTAAAATAATCATAATACTAATCCCACTACTAGTAGCAAGCAAAAACATAAAAATTGATAAATAGAACAAGAACTTGTAGTTCTACAATCCCACCCAATTAAACTAATTCAGGATTATGAAATCTTACTGCACGTAATAAACCTAACCCATTGTCAACATCTAATAACAAAATTAGAAAATCAAATTATTCGATCAACCAAACCATACGACCTAATTAGAGAAGAAATTCAAACTCTAAAAATTAAAATTGCAACCATAATACCCCACCATATTATCCACAAAAGAGGATGGATTAATATAATAGGCACAGGATTCAAATACGTCTTTGGAACACTAGACGATGATGACAGACAATTAATCGAAAATAAAATAGACAACTTAGAGGACAATACTAAGAACAATAAACAAATAACAATAAACAATCAATTCAACGAACAGTTCAAACAGATACAAGACATATTCAGACAGAGTCAAAAATCACTGAACAATTATAAAAATGTAAATGATGAAATAAATAACATCCGAATGGAATTAGAATTAAATAAAAACTTTGTAAAATTACAAAAACTAATTGAAAAAATTGATGACATTATCATGACGAGTAGATCAGGAATGCTCACTCAAGATATAATCACAGCAAAAGAAATTGTTGATTATCAATTAAATTTAGAGAAAATTTAAGAAATCAAAATTGTATTAGCAACCTACAAAGAAAACTTACTAATTATCATTAATATACCCACATATTCTGAACAATTATACAATGAATTACAAATAATAACATTTCCAAAAGAAAATAAAACTATCAAATTAACAAATAATCATGTACTACAGAAAGAATCAAATTTATATAAATTTACAAATACAAAAAGGAATGTAGAAATAATACAAGATAGTTGTATTAAAAACCTCATGAAACATGAAACCAATATCGATTGTACTAAAGAACATTACACTAAAGAAAATGTAGTCTATGAAATTAAGGAAAAAATTATTGTAAAAAACCTAAAATACCAAGAAATTAAACAAAATTGTAACCCTTTAAATTACTCTTTAAAAGGAAATTATATAATCGAACTAGAAAAAAAACAGTCAAATGTTGTGTTTTTGCACTTTTTATAAGTGCCGCTCTTATTCTAATCCTCGAGTATCAATTCTTCAGTATTTGCTACCTTATCTTTGGTCAGCCGCTATCCTCGGCGCCTTAGGCTGAAGACATACTAGAGCTGCGAGGATAGCGGTGAAGCGAGAGTCGAGGATAGCGGCGAAGAAGGAGATCGTTGGCCAAAGATTAGGTAGCACATACTGAAGAGTTGATAGTCGAGGAATATAATAAAAGCTGCAAACATGCATTCCTTGTTAACGTATTAAAAAAAAAATGACAAGATAGAGTCGTATCTATCAACTTCCTCTTATGTGCCTTTTGACATTGGAAGGCAAGTACGTGGAAAAATAAAACGGTCTGAACTTTTAAAAAGTATCAAAAACACAACACTTGACTGTTTTTAGTAAAAATGTAGACCACCATCAAACGTCTTGTATAACATCAAATTTATAGAAAAAATATTTCGAAAATTGTAGAATGAATTTTGGTAAAATTCAGTTTTTTATTGTTTTTTTTTACTTTTGAGTTTGTTAATAAACATCTGGTCATAAAATTAAAAAAATGTATCGATTACTTTAGAAAAAAATGGAAATAAAAAAAAAAAACAAAATTAATAAGTAAAAAAATGTTGGTATGCTGAATTAATTTGGTATCAAAATCTTTTCAAATATAAAACTTAAAAGAAATTCAACAAGCCGTTACCGAGAAAGAAAAAAAAAACAAAAAAAACCTTTAATGAAAGGGACCTATTATTAAAAAAATACCAATTCCTACAAAAATAATTTTTTAATAATTATAATTATATTTATATATAATAATATTATATTATATATAATATATAATTATATTATATTATTATAAATTAATAATTTTTTTATCAAATTTGTTGAAAATAAGCTTTTCCTTAACGATTATATTGTATTTAATTAAAAAGTCGCCTCGATAGGAGCGAAAAAAACAAATCTGTTTGAACGCGCCGCTCTCCTCGTTTATAAGAGCGCTGTTACCTCGCCACTAAGCGCCTCAGCATGCGATTTCTCATAAGAAAGTATGTGTTTGTTTTCGCCTCTCTCCTCGACTCTAGCCTCACCGCTATCCTCGCAGCTCCAGTATGTGTTAAGTCTTAGGAGTTATAATTGACAAAAAGCTTACTTTTAAACACCACATCGACAAAGTACATTCTAAAAGGTTTCGTATGCTAGGTTTTTTTATTTAAGACAATATTCCGCCTGTCGATTAATCTTCAGTTGAAGGCTTTCTGGTGATTCTGAAAGTACCACCAGATCATCGGCATATAGAAGGACATTGATGTTTAAATCAGAAATACGGATTCCTCCAAGAAGACAAGCTACAACATCGTTAATGAAGAGTGCAAACAAAGAAGAAATCCTTGTTTAACGCCACTATTCATCTCGAACCACTCGGAATAGATTGATCCATCCCATACAGCTGCTTTTGACTCGGTGTATAAATCTTTTATTATATTGATGAAGTTCGAAGACAGCCGTAATTGTGAAAGCTTATAAAAGAGGGCATTACGATTTATGACATCAAAGGCTGCCTTGAAATCAACAAATATGCATATCCTTTTTTTTCTGGCTTGAAACGCTTTAATAATTAAAGTTAGGGAGCCTGATAGTCCGAAAAAATGTTGTAAGTGTTAACCCCTGTTTCTACTCTGTTGGCAAGCACACCACAAAACAATTTTGCCAGGACATTCATGAAAGAGATGCCTCGATAACTTTCAACAGTATTTAGGTCTCCTTTTTTGTGGATTGCAAATATCAAAGATCTTTTGAATGACGATGGGGCTTTTTCTCCCAAGATTATTTTATTAAATAACGATTTAATGGAAATGTAAAGCAACAGTTGAATTCTTGAAGAACTCGTATGGTATCCCGTCTTCACCAGGAGCTTTTCCATTTTTGCCTTTTAAGATCGCAGTACTTATTTCCGCTAACGAGATTTCCGAATCAAGAATCTCATCGAATCTTTGGCTCCGCATAAGAGAATCTCACATCTGGATTGCAAGAAGACTTTTGAAATGGTTAGACAGATCTTAGCAGATTATCATATTCCTATTGCAAAACTCTATCCATTAATCTCCCTGACTGTCTTCCAAAATTCCTTCGAACTTTTTATCTGGCCCAGTGAACAAGCTTGATGGTTTTCAAATTCGGTTTTTGTCCGTAGGCACAATTTCTTATAACGTTTGTTAGCTTCAAGGTACCACTTCTTCAAAATTAGACACTTAGAATTTCGTATCGCATTTAAAAGAGTAAATGATTTTTTCCGGGCAATCATACATTGTTTTTTAAACCACTTTTCTTTAAAGTTAGGCCGGTTTTTGGGAGAGATATTGTCTGTTGAATTTCTAATGCAAGATACTATTTTGTTAGCACCTACTTCGGCAGACTCGGTCGTAATATTTAAACTCGCTAGGTTTACTTCCAATCTTTGCTGATATACAGCAGTTGTTTCTTGTTTCAATTTCAATCGTTGTAAAAGTTTCAGATCTGTTCGCTTAGGTGTAGTATCATCAACCCAGTCTACAACTATTGGTATGTGATCGGAATAGTTCTTACACTGGATTTCAAATTTTTGCACTAAATCATTCCAATCGTTGTTAATCGCACTATAGTCTATCACATATTTGCCTTGTCCTCCTAGAAATGTAAAATGCCCTTTGATGTCACCATTCGTACAGCCATTCAAAATTGTACAATCAAACAACTGGAGAAGATCTAGAAGATTTGTTCCATTTTGATTTAAAACTCCATCCATTGATGTCCTTTGACTATAATTTATTAAATTATTTGTTGCGCTTTGTACTGTTTTAGTTTGCAAATTGCTTGTTCTTGCATTGAAGTCACCAATAACAAGAATGCTTTTTTTCCAAAGTGATGCATGATGTTGTTAAGTCGCTCGAAGTCCTCACTCCACTTATTGCAGTTTATGTAGAATTGAAGTACGTACAAGTTATGCTTACGCAAAAGTTTGACAATCGTTTCTCCTTCATGCACTTCAAAACCATAAGTTGCCAACATCGAATTTTTAATCCCATAGAGAGCTCCCACGCTTGCACGTCCTTTCGTATATGTTTTTACTGCTTCATACCAAATTAGTTTAAATCCACCAAAATACTTAGTAAACGTTTTGAAATTTTCTTTAGTTACATGGGTTTCGTACAAGAAAAATACATCAAATCTTTTAACATAATTAAAAAAGTCTACAAATAAAATTTTATTGCTTAGTCCTGACACATTATACGACAAAATATTACTAGATCTTAAATATATTGAACTGACGGCATCACAATTTCAATTAGGTACTACAGTACTAGATCTTGCATTATTTTGAGAAAGTGGCATCCCTGGTGCAGCATCATCAACTGGTCTAGACGATTGGCTATGACGTCTGCTTGACAGCGATATGAGTTTGACAGTTTCGAAGTCAAGTTCGCCAAACATCATCGTTTTTATATTTAAGATTATTGTTATTATTTAAATAAAATGCTTTTTCTGCAACCACCAACGAATTGTTTTTAATTTGTATTTGTTCATTAATTTTTTTGGTTTTAATTACTTTCCTATAGCTTAGTAGTATTCGGCGTTTGAAATGCATTTGTTTTGTCAGGTCTCGTTGTAAGAAAACACCTGAGCCTTTGAGCTTCGATGATTTTTTTAACATTTTCAATGAATTTTCATCATAATTTTATAACAGAGTTATTTTCACTTAATTTGATTGTATCTGTTAGTTGGCTTGGGTCACCAAGCAGAAGTTGGTTGATGTTTTGAATTTTTGCTTGAGGGTCAACATGCTCATTCAGGATGGTGAGAATGATGTTCTTACTTCGCAAAATCCTTGTTTGCATCTCAAGCTCTTCTTCCAATGCATCACACCTGTTTTCAAATTGTAGTATTTTTCTGGTCAGATCTTCATTTTGTAAGCGCAAGGATTTAATCTCAGTGTTTAAGCTGTGAAGGTCATCCTTCGTAGCTAGTTTGGCAGTAGCGATTTTGAGTTCCTTGTGAAGAGATGAATCGATGATTGTTTTTATTTTTTAAAGATCGGATTCAGAAATAGACATTTTGAATCGAGAAATATTTTTTCATTCGCAGTATTTGCAAATTTGAATTTTGGTGTAGTGGAATTGTCGGGAGAAGGTTAGTCAAATTTTCTTTTCTGATCGATCATGTGAAACGGTTATCAACACATTTATTTAGGTTTAAAGCTTATTAGGTATCTATTGTTACCTGATCAGTCACAACTTTGCAAAGATAATTAAGACTTGAGAATCTTCACAGATAAGGATATGTTTTTTTTTTTAGTGAAATACTATTTAATTTAAATAAAAAAGGAGCGATAAAAAAGTGGAATGATTATTTGACATCCTGTCCGGTCGAGCCTTCGGGTTCGAAACAGTCAACAAGTCGGCATAGTTTTTGCACTGCCCGTTTATATAAGCCAGCAGAAGTCTTCAAAGTCACATTTCGGATTAAGCCATCACTGCCCGGGTAAACCTCCACTACTCTTCCTAATCGCCAATTGGTAGGTGTCAGGTTTTCATGGCGAACGAGGACAACATAGTTACTAGAGTTTGAAGTAGTCTCTGGAGACTGCTTAATCGATCTGTCAGTGAGATGACGCATCCATCACGCATTCTTGTAGTGAGCTAATGAACGCCTCTCACAGATATATTCAGTGAAGTTACCTTCTGTTTCATTTGGATCGCATTTAACTCTTCCGCCGAAAGGGGTTCCGCAAGTTCTAGATCAGGTTGAATTGGAAACTCTATTAGCCACGTCGGGCCAAACCACCAAAGTTGATGTTGCAAAAGATCAGATACGTTCATACCACGATTAACACAATCAGCTGCATTGTCTGCTGAACGAACGTGGTTCTAGAGTTTCGATGGCGCAATTTGCTGAATCTGTCTAATTCTATTGGCCACAAATGGTTTCAACGTCATCGGCTCTTTCCGTCCGACCATAAGTAAAATGGAGTACTCATTAAACCCAGTGCTAAACTAACATTTTGTAGCATGAAGGCGAGGAGATGCGATGGATACGATCCAAGTGCTGCTGGTTTATCCAATCGCCACTTACATATGCGAGCGCAGTTGCAAGTAGAACAATTTTATCCGAGTTTGATCCACAATTGATCTTAAAGTCGGCTAGTCATGCTGTTTGTTGAATAGCTGGTTGCGAGTTCCGATTTAAAGTACGGATTGTTTGAATAGGTGATGTCAGTGGTTGTGTTTGCGGTTGACGACAGAATAACGTGTGATGTTTCCGACCACACTGATGGCACCCTCCAGCTGGGCACTAGCGTGAATAATTTCCATACTTTAGGCAATCGAAGCATAAACCAGAATGCTTCAAGAGTTCAAAACGCTGTTCAGGTTTCATAGAGGGGACATGTTGGCACCGGCTAATTCGGTGTGGTCGTCCCTGACAATGAAAACATTTACCACCTCCTGCCATCGCCACATGTGATTTGACCGAAGGATGTGTGCGTTGTCAAAGTCTCTGCTCGACTTGGAACATTTACAAGTGCAGTGGTTAAACTATGTGCTCGTTTTTCCAAAAATATAAGCAAGTCTGACAGGCGTCGTATTTCGTTTGACGAACAATGCATACACCATATACGTTGAGTGCTCGGAGGGAGCTTGAAAACAACAATAGGAGTTGCTAGAGCATCCCACATATCAACGGGAAGCTTCATAACATGAAGAGCGCGAAGTGAACACTCTTTTTCAAGCTGAATTTGAGGCTTTCATTGTAAAAGCTTGTGGTTTAACGTGAACGTCTCGTTGAATATCGTTATCACCTGTTCAAAAAGTGCTTCATGTGCGTCGAGTTCGTCGATCTGGGCGTTCCCTACCAATGTGTGATGGTGGCTGAGGAAGCGATTGTAGTGTGCTTCAACAGCTCTTAGCTCCTGATTTAGCTGAAATACATCACAGCCAGAGAGATTAGCATTTCTTAAATGCTCCCAAATGCGTTTAATTCCATTGCTAACTGCGGTCCGTAGATTAAGCTCAGCCATTGCGTAGAAATTATATAAAAAATAGAGAAAAGAGTTGTGGTTAGCAAAACTCAACTTAAATCTTTATAACAAATTTATAAAATTCAATTTATTATATTTGTCCTCTTAGGAGGCACCAAAAATGTATTGTAAAAAATACAAGACAAAGGAAAAACTCTAAGAGCAAAAAAGCACGTTGTTCGAATGACTTTTATTATCTCAAACCAAAGAAGGAAATCCAATATAACAAATGAAAGAAAACAAGTTTGCAGGTATGCCAAACCAGGTATGTATTTTTTAACTTGGTATGGAAATCAGTTTGTGGAATGATTATAAGACACATTAAAAGAAGAGTTTAAAATTTGAGATAAGTCATGTTTCAACTATTATAATGACATGAAACTTATGAGTCGAAGAATATAGAAAACTGGTTTGTTTTAGTTCGCAGGCCACCAGCTTTTTGAAAATAAACACGAATTTCAGACAAATTCAATCTAGGCTTTGAAGCTTTTACTAAGTCACCAACGTTCGATTAAGCATCGAAACGAGTTATATTGATTTTTTATACATACATTGGGACTGACTGACCAGCCTCGTTCTTACAGTAAGATGACTGACTGACTAACTGTTATTTATATGCAATTTACAACCTGTACAACAATTTTTAACTTTTATAAATTCATTGCAATACCAGAGTTATCTTGACAGGTTTGACAGCAAATATATGACGCCTGTTCTACAGTTCGCTTGACTGACCGCAGTATGTGTGTGTACACAACTACTATAACTAATTGTCAAATTATCAGCTTTTATAAATACAAAGCATTATTTTGGACCTGGCTTTTAGACTAATAAGAGAGGCAAGAAAAAGAATAGAATGAGACTCTGCGGATAGCTACACAAAAAAGTCCTCAAACGAGATAAAGAAAATATTCAGAGAAAAATTGCCGTGTTGGAAAAATTATTTTTCCACCAATAAAAAAGGAAAATTAAAAAACGGAGTACAAAAATGCAGCAAATGACTATACCAGAACTCATTCATGTACAAAAATCCAATTCCGTTCATTGCTTAATGTCAAATTTTAAATACCAAAATATGTTTGTCATTCCGTTTCTGCTCATACTAGTGTGTGGACGCGTGTTTTATTCGGTCCTTCAAAAGTGATTATGTAGTAAATTCAATAATCCTAATAAAAAACAATAAATTTAGCTTTTTTGACTTTTTTTAATTGTTCGTGATGGACGGGGATAGTAAAATTCCCAAAGTGCCTCCCGACAAAAGACCTTTTTCCGAAAAGATAAAATTTTGTTCCTCATTGCTAAGTGAAGCAGACAAAAAAAATATGGAATCCGTTACGCGTAACTGGATATTTAATAATGAAGACCCCATAAGCTCTGGGGACACGAGCGAGATGGAGACATTGTCTAACTGCGCAGTACTTCAGGAAATGGCGTCTGAGGGCTTTGGCGTCAGTGAAGCGAGGCCAATCAGAAGCTGCGTGGTAATTGGCCACGAGTACAATTTAACTGCTGCTAAACAGTTATACCCCAACTGTAACTCAGAAGAAGTATTCAACCAACTTCTTTTCAACGACGACGAGGCGTTCAAGGCAGTTTTGGCCAGGAAAACGAGACAACATACTCCCATTATTGTCACAAAAAGGTTAGCCAAGGAAGCGGTGAATAACAACAACCGGTATAGTATTTTAGATACCGAAGAAGATAAAGTCGATACCCAACTTAATACAGGCGTCGCTATGGACTCAAGCAGCAGTCGTGAAATTCATTCTGACATCAAACACACCAGGCTCGAACAACATAAACAGCAACAAAAGTAGCGGTCCCACCATTTCTTCGAAGACCGAACCATGGTGCCCCACCATCTTTACTAAAGGAATATCATCCAAATACATTTTGAAATTTCTGGGTAAACCTTATTACAATCTTGATGATATCAAATTCGTTGCGAGTGGTTTCGATCGTTTAAAAATCATAGTAAGAAGTGTTGAGCTTCATAGTTTTTTTGTAAACAAATTTAAAGAATGCAATTTTGAGTCATTCTCTTTTACGCCAAGACAATTAAAAAATATATAACTATTTTGAAAGGCATGGCCTTTATTTACTCACCTGAGGAAATTCAAAAGGAATTTAACAGGCTGGACCCCTCGTTAAAGGTAACTATCAAAAGATTTGAGACCAAATGGGCCAAAATTCACAACTACCCTCTTGACTACTTCATATATGTTCTGGAGGACAGGGAAGAGGGAAAGCCTCCAAAAACTTAAACTAAAAAACTAAAACCTCTGCTAATGTAAATAGTGTCGTATACGAACAAGTTAAGAGGTTCTATTAGGACCAAGGCTCCACAAGAACTACCTACCTGCTCCAAAGTCAAGTCAACCCCACAACGATGTCTCAGATTTTAAAGATGAGTCTATTAGACTATTTGCTATTCCAATTACCAGCCTTATTTCAAAAATAAGAGGCTTTTGGCCTATTAACCTGAAGATGGATGACTCGCAGAAACCAGGTGCCTACTTAGGTTTTATCGCCTCTCTCTCCCCCCCCCCCCTTCACCATGATTTTTCAACTTATCACCTCAAATATTAACTCACTATTAAAAGAAAAGGAAATAGAAATGGACCTCTTACTAAGAGACGTCCTCCAGAATACGATAACTTGCTTACATCCCATTTTTACAAAAAAAAAAACAATCCCCCAATACTTACAGAGGCTGAGTAACTCAACATTTAATAAACCCAAAAATTATAATTAATGTACATATTTAATAAAAAAAATTTTCTTTTCTATAAAAAAAACCAATTAAATACGTACTTAGTGTTATCTTGATTGTAAGTAGACTCACTCTCGTACCTTATCCTTTTAAGTATAAACTATATATAATTAATAATACAACAAGCGCCAAGCACTCATTCCACAAACAAACAAAAACGAGCATTCATTTACTGAATTTTAATCAAATTGCTCAGTAAATTAAAAATCTTGTTATCCAACTCAATATTTGCTTTGCTCATTATATTGCATTGTAATAATTAATTGTATCCAAACTGCTGTCCCCTAAAATGATATAAACAATAATAGTATTCCTTGAATTTTAAATCCACGGTAGATAGAGACGCACATAGGGGCACTATTTCTCATGTGAAAATTTAGACAGTCTTTTTTTTACCTAAACGTTGTATTTTCATCACATTTGATAAAATTAAAACCATACTTGTGTAGCCAGACGAATTTCTAAATTTCTAAATATTTTTTTGTAGTTTAAAGGTGGTAATTCCGTATTTCAATTCCTTATTAATTATAACTTTGGCATATGACTCCATCAGTTAACTGAATATTTAGAAATCGACAAACCATATTATGTATTCCTTAAAGCACGTTCTATGACATGTGAGGATTCACACATTAAATATATATAACATACACACTACACAGATGTCGTCAGGGTGTTTAGGTATTTCTACGGAAGAAAAAATAAAATATTCTAACCCTTCTTCGATTGAATTAATCATCAAATATTTGAATAAAATCATCTGCAGCTTTTCAAGGCTTGTTGAGGTTGAGTATGTCACGTTTCAATTCAAATGCCATAGATATCAAAAATACCAAAAATTACAGTCAATCAATAATTTTACTGTGGCATTCAGAATACATGGTAACCTCAACATGTGTGTTTTGTGTCCAAGGACTGCTTACTTACGAAAAAGTTTGTATCTCACCAATTACTCTAAATAAGTCGTTTAAAGATCGAATTTCTAGATAAAAAAACTAAAAGCGATTCGAAAGATGGCAAATAATAATAAATATTAATGACACTGAAAACAGAAGTATTCCAGTACAAAACAAATTAAAAATATCAATAGATAGAAATCTATACTGTTATCGCGCTTTGGTGATTTAAATATACTAAGCATAGCAAGGACGAAAAGGGAATTTAAATATAAAAATGCTAGTCCAGTACAATATTGAAACAAGTCCTGTCGGGGCTCTTTGTCATAGATTCTTTTTTGGCCAACACCAAAATTAAGGACCCTCGAGTGGTTTCGATTTATTTCAGATTTTAAAATCCACGCGGATGTAAGTAACGTAGTAGAACAACACTAACATAACACCATTTTTGAAATTAATGTAATGAAAAAACGTGCCCGGAATTTTATTTGCCCCGAAGGGAACACGTTGTATTGATAAACATGATGGAAATTCTATTCATTTAAAGATATTCCATCTGTGAGCCGATTTTTTTTTTAATATTGAAACTAAAGCAGGAAAATGATTTGAATTTGCAAGATGAAAACAATTCGATTGGTGGGCAACATTTGCAATCAAAATACCCTCCTTTTCTGATAAATACCCCATTGAATTTTCATATCGTATAAATAATATTATTCCCTCGTTTTTCCTTTGGTTTCTATGAAAAGGTTATGCAAATGAGAATGAATTTTCATTGTTTCATTTCCTTCTTTGGAATTTTTTGATGTTGTTGTGTGCTTTTTTTACAGCCCTAGGATAACATTTGCAAATGGATTTCTGGTCCTTTGGTTATTTTTGTAATATTTACGATTTTATTTATGAATCTGAATGAAATAATATTGGTGTATGCAGCATGAAAAGAACTTGGAAGAGGTAATGCAGTGTGTGGAATACTTTTTGGTGAAACAGTCAGAAATTAAGTTAAGTCATTTCCAAAAATAAAATAATGAATGAACAAATAGGGAAGGAAAACGAAAAGGAATGGAGGAAAATGGTAAAATAATCATCACCAGGTCCTGTAACCCCAATCCGGGCATAGGGTTACAACAAAACGTCGCTAGACGCTAGATATCCTAAACATGGCCAAGTCTTTTTCTGGGAATTAGCTTCTGCTAGGACTGTTAATTTCCATGATGTTCTTGGTCTTCCAATCCACCGTGAACCCTGAGGATTCTATTCAAAAGACTGTTTCACAATATAATCGTTGAGTTTTCTCAATGTGTGACCAATCCATTGCCATTTGCGCTTTATTATGTCGACGTCCAAACGCTTCCGACTTGTCCTTGCTACAATTCCTGGTAAGAAATACTGTGTGGCTAGCGATTCTTCAGGATGTGACGTAGACAGCGATTCACAAAAGCCTGCAATTTTCTCGAGACGGTAGCCGTGATTTTCCAGGTTTCGCAAGCACATAATAGCACGGATTTAACATTGGGCACGAGTACGATAACTCCGGCGCCAAGATTTAATAACGGTTTCTTGTAGAGGGGTTAAATACAAGTATTTTTTACTATAGGAGGGGGGTCTATCTCCCCCCGTTTAGGAGGTAAGGGCGATTTTCGAAAACAAATTCTTTAATGAAAAAATAAATATTAAAAACCAACGGCAACACTTTAAAACCATTACTATAACGGTTTTAATATCCAAAAATCTGCTCTTTAATCCTACATTTAAATGAAATTATGATGAAATGAAAATCGCCCCTACCTCCTAAACGGGGGGAGATAGACCCCAAATTTGACTGGTTTTCCAAATTTGGAATAGAGAACTAAATGCAACGCGGGCTTTATTTATTCTCTTTTTTACGTCCAAGTCCGTACCACCGTTTGCTGATACAATACTTGCGAGGTAATTAAACTGTTCGACCTCTTCAACAGGGGTGTCATGCAGAATAACCCGTTGTTGTGTGGGGGGCCTGTCAGCATTATTTTTGCCTTTTTGCTATTTATTCGAAGACAGCACGATTTTCCTTTCACACGAAGAGTTTGACACATCACGTTCAGCCCACTGATGTTATTTGCCATGAGACATATCGTCGGCGTAATCCAAATGACTAAGCCTCTCAAACGTTCTCCATTGAATGCCTTGATTCTACGTTGTACCAATACTGGCTGTCAGAACATCCACATCGCTAGCAGAAATGGTAAAATAATGAAATTCAATGATGTTAATATTTTTCTTTTGAATCACAGCATCATTTTAAGTTCAACTAAAGTTGTAAAAATATTTCTGAAAGCCCCTTCCACTCAGCTGTTTGATATTAGTTTTAGTTTAGTTTATTAAACTCAATGTAGGCTTACACATAAGGAATAAAGTAAAAAGAATAAATAAAGCTATTAAACTATACATTTTTGATATTTTCAAAATCTACAAGCAAAGATAAAAAGGGAAAAAAAAGTTATAAATTTACACCTTTTACAAAAATCTAAATAAAAAAAAGGAAAATACTTACTTACTTAGTTAGGGAGCGCTACAGTTCGGGACGAACCTGGGCCTATACCAACATGCCTCTCCAGCCAGCTCGGTTTTTGACTAGCTGCCTCCAGTTTCGCATTCCAAGTTGGCTGAGGTCGTCATCCACTTGAGCGCGCCACCTAAGGCGAGCTCTTCCTTGACTGCGACTACCCTCTGGGATGGATTCGCAGATCCTGCGAGCCGGAGCATTGTTGTCCATTCGCTTTACATAACCTAGCCATCTTAAACCTGATATGCGTATTTTTTTGACCAGGTCAATGTCGCTGTACAACTCGTATAGTTATTGGTTGAACCTTCTCCTCCAAAGCCCGTTAACGCAGATAGGTCCAAAGTCCTCCAAAGAATCTTACGCTCGAAACGACTAAGGATATCTTCATCCGCTTTAGATAGAGTCCATGCCTCGGCGCCATAGAGCAGGACTGGGATGATTAAGGTCTTATACAGAGTCTCCTTTGTCTTTCGAGAGAGGGCTTTGCTACTCAATTGCATTCCTAGCCCATAGAAACAGCGATTGGCAAGAGTAATTCTTCGCTTTATTTCTGACGAGATGTTGTTGTCAGATGTTATAGCGGATCCGAGGTACACAAAGTCCCTAACTACCTCACAGTTGTACCTGTCTGTTATTGAAATATTAACTGTAACGTCCACACTTTATTTTTTTGTATTTAAGTTTTCATATAATTTTTATTTAATTCATTACTGAAATAATTCTTTATTCTCATTTTTCATTTTCTGTTTTGTTTGCGCATAGTATATATATATTCAAATTGAATTTCTACACATTATGAGACTTATTGTGGAACAAAATAGAAATTAAAAATAATATTTGTTGAAAATATTGAAGAAGATCACATAAGACGGGGAAACTAAGCGGAATTTTTGCATCAGGATAATGGCGGAAGCAGTAGCACCAAAATTTGCAAAACTTAATAACACTAATTATGCAAATTGGAAATTTAAAATGGAGTTATTGCTGCTTAAGCAAAATTTTTTGGAAAAGGGTGATCATTAAACAGCGACCAGCTGAAACCAAGACACAGGATGGAATCACAGTCACTAATCAAAAGGATATTGATGAATGGGATCAATTGGACGATGAAGCCAGATTAACAATAGGTTTGTCGGTCGAAGATAATCAACTAGCGCTAATTCGTAAAAAGAAAACAGCTAAGAAATCATGGGATGCATTAAAAGAATACCATGAGAAAAATACATTATCAACCAAGGTATATCTAATGCGTCCAATTTGTTCTTTGAAGCTGGAAAAAGGAGGCGATGTAAAATTCCACATAACCAGAATGCCAGATTTGTTTACAAAATTACATGACGTTGGTGAAGAGGCACTGTCGGTGTCGGATAAATGGAGTGCAGCGATGCTTTTAAGCAGTTTACCCGATAGTTATGATGCTTTAATCACAACACTTGAATCACGAAAAGAAGAAGAAGTCACATTTTCATTAGCGCAACAACGAGTGATTGCTGAGTACGAGCGACCTTTGCATACATAAAGTGGTACAAGTGGAAAAAATGAATGGATAGTTGATTCAGGAGCGACCAGACATGCAGTAAACGACAAAGGATTTTTCACCAATATGGATGAGTCATATAAAAGTACAATCAAATTAGCAAATGGTGAAAAATCTAAAGTGGAAAGAATTGGAACCGGATTTTTGCGATTTTGCAATGAGAACGGGAACATCCACAGAGCAAAGGTAACAGAAGTCCTATTTTCTTCAAGTTTGGTAGGGAATATTCTATCTGTCAAACGGCTTGCTGACAATGGAATGGGCGTTGAGTATGATAATCGAATTGGAGAAATAAAGTTCCAAGGCGATCAAATAGGAGTTGCAGACGTTGTTGGCGATATGTACATATATATTGCGTCAGAGTGACACAGTACACGCGTTGCATCACAACGAAAAATGTATTAATACGTAGCACCGAAAGATGGGACATCGTAATCCAGAAGCAATTCGTACTATGGAATCAAAAGGTTCAATTGAAGGTTTACAGATTGTCGATTGTGGGATTAAGGAGACATGTGACACTCGCATGAAGGGAAAATTGACTAAAATTCCATTTCCAAAGAAGTCAGAAAGTAAGTCATTAGCACCATTAGATCTGATTCATACAGATGTGTGTGGACCTATGCAAACGATGACACCAAGTGGCAAGCAATATATAGTAACATTTATCGACTATTTTTCGAGTTTCACGATTATATGTTTGTTGGCACGCAAATCAGAAGTCAATCAGAAGCTTAAAAAGGTTGTAGCGTTTTGTGAAACAAAATTTGGACGAAAGCCGAAAATTATTCGTTCAGATAGAAGCGGTGAATACACGAGAAAAGACATGACTGATTTCCTGAAAGCAAATGGAATACAAATCCAGCTAACAGCAGCATACAGCCCACAGCAAAATGGGAAGGATCCAAACCAAGTCAAAATGTTTTGTACACGTTCCGGCAGAAAAAATTTGATAATGCAGGTATCAAAATGATTTTCTTGGGATATGATGATCAAGCTAAAGCATGTCGATGTTACAATCCGGAAACCAAGAAAATCATAGTTAGTCGAGATGTGAAATTTTGTTCATCAAACATATATGAGACTGACAGCGAAAATGAAGTTTCCATCGAATTGAATTCCAGATCAAAGAATTGCATCAGTTACAAACCCAATATGGATCAATTTGTACAAGAGGAACGAGAAATTCAGAGGAAAACTCAAAAAAATTACCGGATAAACCAATAAGAGTTTCACAGCGTATGAATAAGGAAATTCCACCGAAACGTTTAAATGATGAAATTAAACAACGGATAAACGGAATGTTCATGGCAAAGGAACTTACTGAGCCGAAGACATACACTGAAGCCACCGAAAGTGACGACAAGGAGCACTGGCTCATAGCGATGCAGGAGGAGATTGAGTCACATCAAGCTAATGGCACTAGTCGAGCTACCAAAAGGAAAGACAGCAATCGGAGGTAAATGGGTTTTTAAAATTAAAACAGAGGCAAGTGGTGAAATTGAGCGTTAAAAAGCTAGTTATGTAGCTCAAGTTGAGGCAGTAGATCTTTTTTAATTAAAGTTGAATAATAATAAAGAAACATTTAAATTTCGAATTTAATATTTTGTGAATGTAAAATGGAGAGGGAAGCTATTTTAGCATTGACAGTGGACGGACTTAGAGAACGACTGAACTGAACCTAAAGACGACAAAAAGAAGAATACAAAACAGGGTGCATACTGCAACAGATGAAGCCGAAGAGATTTCTGAAGTTCGGGTCTCATTTTAATTAATTTTTAAACTTGAATGACATGATTTATTTCATACTGTATTTTCTTTATACATTTTTTTTTTTTTTTAATGAAAATTAAATATGGCCGGATTGGCGCAATTTTTAAAAATTATACCAGTTTTATTAGGTGTCTAGTTCACAATAGTAAATTAATTAATTTGATTTTATTAGAGTGTTTTCAAATTGAAAACGTTTGCACCGACAAAACACCGGCCACGTTGAATGGCTGCAAGTCTTCAAACTTCATAAGGAAGAACGGCCAGCTTAACGATTGGACGTCTCAGGACCCCGGTTGGCGTTTTGACGTCGGCGACCCTGACCTTTCCGTCCTGCCCTTCTACGACCGCCACGACGAGCAGATACTCCCTGGACCACTTCTGCCAGAACTGCTGCTTGAGCCAGTATAGAAGCTGCCATCTTCTCAAGCAAGCCATTTGCTGTTCCGGCACCTTTTCTGGTGGGAGCGATCGTAAGCTGCTGCCGATCAGTAGATGCGCTGGCGTTAATGCTTCTCCGTCGTTGGGGTCGGCGCTTAGAGGGGCGATTGGCCTTGAATTGAGGATTGCCTCGACCTCGATAAGAACGGTGAGGAGTTCTTCAGATGTGAGAAGAGCGTTGCCCATGGTACGTTGTAACAGCGTTTTCGCCGCTTTCACGGCCGCTTCCCATAGGCCTCCGAAGTGTGGCGCTCTCGGTGGTATGAAGGTAAGCTGAACCCTTTCTCTGCCGCGTACCGGTGAACTGCTTCTTTCCCTTGCTCGAACTCCTCTTGAACATCCCTCAGGATCCTCTGAGCTCCCACGAAGTTCGTCCCGTTGTCGCAGTGAATCGTCTTGGGAACTCCTCGGCGACAGATAAACCTTTTAAGGGCGAGAATAAAACATTCAGAAGACAGAAGACACAAACAACAATATACGTTTTGTTCGGTGGCCGGCCACGAATTTTAAGAGTGGTATACACCGGGCCACAGAAATCTACACCGCATATCAAAAAGGGTCGTTACGCTCGCAATCGATCGGCTGGGAGATTACCCATTATTTGTGTCAGCAATTTCGGTTTGTATTTGAAACAGTGTATGCATTTTCGCACGACCTTTTGGCATGCTTCTTTGGCATTCATTAACCAAATTTTTTCTCGAAGCAATGCAACCATAGCTTGAGGTCGAGCATGATAATTCTTCCTATGTAAGTACGTTAAGTACGTTTTTACAAATGGTGAATTTTTAGTTAATAATAGTGGGAATTTGGCATCGTACTCAATCGGTGCGTTTAAAAGACAACCACCTACACGAATTAGTGAGAATGAAGAACCGTTCTCAGTATAATTTTGAATAAATGGATTGAGCCTTTGAATACTGTTTTGCAGAATAACTTTCTTTTTCAGTTTTTTAATTTCATCGGGAAATTCATGATTTTGAATTATTTCAACTATTTTAAGAAACGATAAATTCAACTCTTTTGCCGTTGGTAATTCTTCGAAAACTTCTGTTTTATTTTTTGATCCTTTATAAAATCGCATTATATATGCGAATGTAGTCGCAAGGTCGATATATGAAGTTTCTTCTTCGATATATTCTAAAAGTTTGTTTTGAGGTTTTTCAACCGCTATCAGAGCCATGTTTGTTTTTCTTTTTTCCAAGGCTTCGTCTTCTGGAGACAACTCAAAATGCGAATTGACCGGCCACGATGATGGTTCTTCTAATAAGAACTGTGGACCATTGAACCAAATTGACGCATTGAGCTCATCAACATTGCAGCCTCTTGACACAATGTCTGCTGGATTTTGTTTTGTTGGCACATGTTTCCATGATACTTTTTGTGTCCACTCTTGGATGTCGGACACTTTGTTTGCAACGAAAGTTGCAAGCGCAGTTGGATGTGTTTTTATCCAATGTAAAGTTATTTCGGAATCGGTCCAAAAAACAACTTGTTCAACGTCTAAAATCAACATTGCCTCTACTCTTGTCCATAACTTCGCAAGTGTATGCGCTGCACAAAGTTCTAATCGCGGAAGCGATTTCGTTTTCAAAGGGGCCACCTTAGACTTTGCAGTTAGTAGCGTCGACTTGTTACCCGCCGTGCTTTGGCTTCGGATGTATATACAACAACCGTAAGCTCTAGTCGATGCATCGGCAAACCCATGAACTTGTATTTTGGCGTTTGAATGAGGTGGTTGGGTGCTGTATGAATAGGGTAGGCACTGAAAGGCATCAAACTGGTGATGCACAGTCGCTGCAACTATATCGTACACATCAATTGTGATTATTTTACCTCCCCGCGGTAACCACCGGGTACTGTTCTGTCCTTCCGGACATTCCTGCTAAGCTTATAAGCGCGAGTGTTGAACACAGAAAAAATAGCAACACTATAATGCTCTGCTTTAATGACTGTTCTGATCGATTCGCAGAAGTCTTGCACGAGCCCCTCAGAAAGAGGACGTACGGCGGATGAGCCCAACCAACTGGACCAACGGTGGCGTCAACAGTCAACGAAGCAGACGCCCTAATGAGCTACTTCGACGTATTTGGAGATAAGGTCATTAGAACAATTCAATGCAAGTCAGGGCATTGAAATAGAGATGGTGGCGGATGAACCCTTAATGGGCCAACGGCAGCGCTCACATCCCCGAAGTGGGTTACTGACTCCGGATTCTCCGGTTCCTTTTGTCCAAGGAATCCAACAAAGGACCTGGCCCTCCAGGTTGGGGGTTGTGCGTGGGGTTAACAACCCTGCCACGGAAAAAAGAAAAAGTTACGAAGCGATCAATAGCCTCGGAAAAGGACGGATTTACTGTTGACGACCCGGAAAAACGAATCAAGGACAACGACCTTCGGATCTGCACGTGGAATGTTAGAACTCTTAACAGACCACGTGCATCCAAACAACTAGCGGAGGCCCTAGACTGCTACAGAGCAGGAATTACTGCCATCCAGGAAGTGCGATGGAATGGGCCGGGCAAAAGGAGGATGAAAAACTGTGACGTGTACTACGGTGATTGCGCAAGAAGACCACAGCGTTTATTTGGGTGCGGATTCGTCATAAGCGGTAGACTTAGGCAAGAAGTCTTGGGCTTTCGACACGTAAGTGAGCGACTTGTGACAATCCGTATCAAGGCTAAATTCGCCAACATTAGCCTAATATGCGCTCATGCCCCCACAGAGGACAAAGATGACGCCACCAAGGATGACTTCTATGAGCTCCTCGACAAAACCTATGAGCAATGCCCTAAATACGACGTTAAGATCGTACTAGGCGATTTTAATGCCAAAATTGGTAAAGAGGAAATCTTTGGTAGGACTGTCGGAAAACATAGCCTACACGACACAACGTCTGAAAACGGACTTAGGCTAATTGACTTCGCAGCGGCACATAACGTCACCATTGCAAGCACACGGTTTCCTCATCTCGATATACACAAAGGGACTTGGCGACACCCAGATCAAAGAACCGTCAATCAGATTGATCACGTTGCGATCGATGCAAGACACGCCTCCAGTATCTTGGATGTTCGCACCTTCCGAGCAGCTAACATCGACTCGGATCACTACCTTGTTGCAGCAAAGGTAAGAATGCGAATAACCCGAACTCCACAACAACGGAGTAATACTGTGAGGAAGTATGACGTCGGAAAGCTGCAATCGCAAGAAACCGCCAGAACCTATGCCGATCGAATATCCCGTAACCTCTCAAGAAATCCAGTACCGCCAGCATCAAGTGCCGAAGATCAGTGGCAACACTGCCAACAAGCCATCAGAGATGCCGCAACTGATGTGCTAGGTTTCACCAGACCACCACCACGAAACCTCTGGTTTGATGACGAATGCAGGCAGGCCCATGCAGCCAAACAAGAGGCATATAAAGCGGCGCTGCAAAGAAAGACGAGAGCTGCTCGCGAGCTCTATGAGCAGAAAAGACGGGAAGAACACCGGCTTCTCCAAAAGAAAAAGAGAGAGCATGAGAAGCGCGCGATCGAAGATATTGAGAGATGATACTCCAGGAACAACGTGCGGAAGTTTTACCAACAGGTAAAAAGAACATGCCAAGGAAAAAAATCCCGCACAGAAGCCTGTAGAGATAGGAATGGAAACCTCGTAGTAGAGTCACAGTCGGTGCTGAGTACATGGAAGGACCATTTCTGCAGACTGTTAAACGGCGATGAAGGCCAAAATCCCGCTGTCAGGCAGAATGAACCATTCAACATGGATGATGACAGACAAAACTTCCGTCCACCTGACCAACATGAAGTAAGGATAGCAATATCTAAACTCAAAAACAACAAAGCTGCTGGACCCGACGGATTACCCGCCGAACTTTTTAAAGCAGCCGGAGATGACCTGGTGGAGTGCATACACCAACTCATCTCTAAAGTTTGGTCAGAAGAAAGTATGCCTGATGAATGGAACCTCAGCATCGTTTGCCCGATCCACAAGAAAGAAGACCCTCTAAACTGCGCCAACTATAGAGGAATAAGTCTCCTGAATATCGCCTACAAGATCCTCTCTGCCGTACTATGTGAACGCCTGAAACCTTTCGTCAGCAACCTGATTGGCCCCTATCAGTGTGGTTTCAGACCTGGAAAGTCCACAATCGATCAAATGTTCACGCTACGGCAGATCCTGGAAACCACCCAAGAATTCCAAATCGATACTCACCACCTCTTTATCGATTTTAAGGCCGCGTACGATAGCATTTATAGAGACGAGCTATACAGAGCCATGTCAGGTTTTGGCATTCCCACAAAACTCGTCCGACTGTGCAGGATGACGATGGAGAACTCTCGCTGCTCCGTCAAGGTTGGTTCTGACCTCACAGAAGCTTTTGACGTCAAAAAAGGATTCCGACAAGGTGATGCGCTATCGTGCGATTTCTTCAACTTAATACTTGAAAAAATTATAAGAAACTCGCAAGTCAATTGTAGTGGGACAATTTTTTTCAAGTCTGTGCAATTGCTAGCATACGCTGACGACATAGACATCATTGGCAGAACTCGGCGAGCTGTCAGTGGAACGTTTGCTAGCATTGAAGCTGAAGCGGCTAAGATGGGACTAGCAGTCAATGAGGCCAAAACGAAGTACCTGCTGTCCACAAAAAGGGACACACAACACCGGCGGATTGGACAAAACATCACAATAGACAGGTACAACTTTGAAGTAGTTAGGGACTTTGTGTACCTCGGATCCGCTATAACATCTGACAACAACATCTCGTCAGAAATAAAGCGAAGAATTACTCTTGCCAATCGCTGTTTCTATGGGCTAGGAAGGCAATTGAGTAGCAAAGCCTTCTCTCGAAAGACAAAGGAGACTCTGTATAAGACCCTAATCATCCCAGTCCTGCTCTATGGCGCCGAGGCATGGACTCTATCTAAAGCGGATGAAGATATCCTTAGTCGTTTCGAGCGTAAGATTCTTCGGAAGATTTTTGGCCCTATCTGCGTTAACGGGCTTTGGAGGAGAAGGTTCAACCAAGAACTATACGAGCTGTACAGCGACATTGACCTGGTCAAAAAAATACGCATATCACGTTTAAGATGGCTAGGTCATGTAGAGCGAATGGACAACAATGCTCCGGCTCGCAGGATCTTCGATTCCATCCCAGAGGGTAGACGCAGTCAAGGAAGACCTCGCCTTAGGTGGCGCGCTCAAGTTGAGGACGACCTCAACCAACTTGGAGTGCAAAACTGGAGGCAGCTAGCCAAAGACCGAGTTGGCTGGAGAGGCATGTTGGTTGAGGCCCACGTTCGTCCCGAACTGTAGCGCCACCTAAGTAAGTAAGTAAGTGAATGAGTTTCAACAAACCTTGGAATTTTTATCTCGCCAAGTTGAGATAAATTGGTTTTGAAGTTTTGCCAACTTGTATCAAGGCGCAATGGAATCGACTCATCCCAATCAATTTTTGCAATCCAAAGTTCTTGCAGTAAGATTTTTGCTTTGGTTACAATGGGGCATAACAACCCAAGAGGATCGAAAAGACGAGCGAAAACTGATAGGATGTTTCGCTTAGTAGCTCGTAGATCATGGAAACTATTTTCTAAGTAGAAGCTAAATGTGTCTGCTTTTGGATGCCAACAAATTTCCAGAGTTTTCGTTGAGTCTGAATCATTGAAGTTAATAGATTTTTCAGAACTCTCGGTATTGTATAACTCTGGATGGTTTGAGTACGACTTAGCTAACTGAAACCCTCCCTTTTTGAGAACTTCTTGTATTTCAAATTTTATTACTTTTAGGGTTTCAAGATCATTGGCACCTGTTAAGAGATCATCAACGTAAAAATCTCTTTTAATCACATTAGACCCCGTGGGGTATAAACCTTGGTTAGCATCGCCTAACATCTTTAAACACCGTATCGCTAAAAATGGCGCTGGTGATGTGCCATACGTCACAGTGTTTAAGCGAAAATGTTGTATGCTGCCTCCACACTATGAGCTGGTAAATCGAGTGCTCTTCAGCAACAAGAACTTGCCGGTACATTTTCGTTATATCCGCCGTAATGGCATATTTGTTTGCACGAAAACGGAGCAATGTCGAAAACAGCTCCTCTTGAATGGTTGGCCCAACCATCAAGATGTCATTCAATGATAATTGAGAAGATGTTCGACTCGAAGCGTCGAAAACAACTCGCAGCTTTGTACTTGTGCTTTGCGGTCGCAAAACACATTGATGTTTAATGAAATAGTGCGGGCTATTCGGGATTTCGTTATTTGTTGGAGACATGTGTCCCAATGAAAGATATTCATTCATGAAATCCATGTACATGGCTCTTAATTCACTATTTTTGGATAGTTTTCGCTCAAGTGCGAGAAACCGACGTTTGGCAGTTTCAAACGATGATCCAAGCGAGTTTGAAGACAATTTAAATGGTAGCTTTACCTCAAAGCGACCTATTGGCAAAAGTTGAGTATTTTCAACAAAGTGTTTTTCACATAGTTGTTGTTCTGGAGTTAGAAACTTTTTCATTTCTTCAG
This sequence comes from Platycheirus rosarum, assembly GCA_963971375.1. Classification (NCBI taxonomy): domain Eukaryota; kingdom Metazoa; phylum Arthropoda; class Insecta; order Diptera; family Syrphidae; genus Platycheirus; species Platycheirus rosarum. Next base: position 56,393,795 of record OZ020507.1, on the reverse strand, counting down.
GAATTTCTTCCAATAACCAAAATTTTTGTACAATTTTGTCTAAGTCTAATAATTCATCAGACTGACATACGAAATTACACTGCTTGGTATTTGAGTTTGTACCTCTAGGATATTTTCCAGATATTATCCAACCAAGAAGTGTCTTTTGAATAGTTGGATATTCGGGACCTTGTTTAATTTGACCAACTGACAACAATTCAAAAAATGTTTCTGCTCCTATCAGTAAATCAATTTTTTGCGGCTTATGGAATAACGGATCAGCTAATTGAATGTTGGAAGGAATAGTCCAATTCGAAGTATTTATTGCATGATCCGGTTGATGCGACGATATTGAATTCATAACCCAATAATCAGCAGAAAACGAATGATCATTAAATCTTGATTTTACTACTGCATGTACTTTTCTGTTAACAGTAGTACTTGCCTTTCCTATGCCAAGTAAATTTAAGGATTTTTCTTCTTTGCGAAGCTTTAATCTTTGTGCGAGCTCTTCAGTAATAAAGTTTACTTGAGATCCAGAATCAAGTAATGCTCGAGCTAATGAGTATTCACCAGTAATGCCTTTTATTTGCACAATTGCTGTTGCAAGAATGACCTGGTCAGTCGAAACAGAGGCATGCATGGCTTGAAAGCTCGTAGAAGTTTGTGCCGGTGAACTATTGAAAGTTGTTTGGTACTGGTGCAGCAATGTATGGTGAGATCGATTACAAATACTGCACCGACTTAGTTTGCATTTCGAAACTGTGTGTCCTTTGCGAAGGCAGTTAATGCACACAGGCACACTTTTCGCAAAGTCAAATCTTTGCATTACTGGGATTGAAGCAAACGTTTGACATATCGTAACGTAATGATCATTTGATTTGCAATATATGCATTTCGATTTATTTGGCTGTGGGTTAGAACAAGTAAATGAAGCTCTTTGATTTCTATTATGGCTCGATTCATGTTTCGATTTCGATTGCCTATCAGACTGCCTTAATTTGGAAGATGAGGCTTCTTCAGCAGAAAGGTGCTGATATCTTTTGTTGAGAGCCGATTCACAGTCACACCATAAGGGAAGTGTACTGAAATCTAATTGTTCTTCCTTACTAAATGTATAATGATCGCGTTTGTGATATTCTTTTCATCACCGAATGATAGAAGCGAATCATAAATTGCAGAAACAGTGTCTATCATGCTGCGCAATGCAGAAGCAGATGGTTTAGTAATTTCTTTTAATTCAAAAAGTGTAGATACATTGTCGAAAAATATTAAACAATTGTTGTCGTAAACTTTCTTTAGACTTGCTAGTGCTTTCGGATAGTTCTGTTCGGTAATTTGAAAGGCTTTAACCGTTCCTAAAGCTTCACCCGACAAACACGAAATGAGATGGTTGAACTTTCTATGTCTGGAAGCATCGGATCATTATCGACTGAATTCTCAAAAAGGCTTATAAAATTTTTATATTCTGAATATTTCCCGCTAAATTTCGGTAAAGACATTTTTGGAAGTCGTGAATGATGCGGGTTGCTGAAGGAATAATCAACAGCACTTGATTTGCGTCTCTTATTAACCATTGAAATAAGAAGTGCCTTTGCACTTACGCAAATGTCTTCCAATTCACCGCGGAAGTCATCAGTCCGATCAGCTGATTCGATTTCAGACTGACAAGCCATAAGTTGGTCAATGTATGAATCTAAAATGTCTAACCGACATTCTAATTCAATTGGATTAAGTGACAAAGTTTTTTCTTCTAAGCCCGTTTTAATTCGTATAATATTATTTTTTATTACTTGTCGTTGATGCCTTAATTGTTCAAAATCTGCGTCTTGTTTGGGTGAAGCCTGCCGTTTCTTGCCCGTCATTATGATTTATTTATTTAATGTTCTAACAAACTTTCGAAAAAAAGAAAACAAAATGTATTTCCTAGAATTAGTTTTTCTAGAAAGCTATTCAATTTACTTCAGCTTTTTTATTTAAAATTGTTGGAAAGTCGTTGAAAAATTAATTTATTTTCTTACGAAAATTCCACGAAAACGAAAATTAATTTAAATAAAGCTGTCGAAAGTTGTCAATTTTTCAAACATCAAATTATTTAAAACGAAAATACAAAAAGTAATTTTTAAAAAAAAAGTGTTTGCTGAACACACTCTTCGTAAAAAAATTTCAAAATTATTTTGTGTCACTGCACACGACCACCCCTGACAAATGAAAACTTAACGAAAGTTAAGCGAACTGTCAAAACAATTTGTCAATGTCAGCTCAACGTAAACAAAATAATTTGCACGAGTTTTAGTTTCGATAGTTTGTATTGTTTATTAAATTTTTTTTTTTTTTATTATTACGATTAATAATCGCAAATAAAATTGTTAATTAAAAAATCGCGAATTTAATCAATCGAAAAAGGTTTCGATTGTATCTACGTATGCATACGTGTGTTCGAGCAACGAAGTGACGATGTACGACGATGACGGCAGCGGCGGCGGCGCGGCGAAAATTACAAACAAATGTTATTGTTAAAAGTTTTAATGTTTAAGAATTATTAGCTTTAATTCCACTTTTATTGTAGATCATTTAATTTTTAATAAATGTATTGTGTAAAATTTAAAAATATGAACACTTTATTTTATTTGTTTCACAAGTTTCATACATATATATGAATAAAATTGCAAATATATGACAAAAACTGAAAATGTACAATGTCAATCAAGGACAAATGCCGCAATTAATTTGGCAATTAAATTAATTAATAGAAGCACTTTCAAATTTTGTAGATACCTCAGATTCGTCCTTAGAATCTACTGTCCTCTTGCACTTTTCTGGAATGCAGTGATTTTGCATTGGGGTGTTCTGGGAGTCTTTGTTCAAGTTGTGAGGTATGTACTTATGTATGCGACGGCTGGTGCGGCGGCGTGCTGTTGGATGGATTCTTTTTGGTGGTGGTTTTTAAGATGCGGCTTTTCTTTTTTTTTTTTTTTAATTAATATTTAATAAAAAGCGCGCTCGATTTCGATTTCGATTTCGAAAGATAATTCCACCAAACGATAATTATTAAACTCGCGACGGTGAAGTTAATTATGTTTTATAATAATATATGTATATATATACATAAATATATGTTTTAAAAAACTGCCGTTTTCGAGTTTATTTATAGAAAAATTAATTAAATTTAATTGTCCCTGCTCGGGCGCCATGAAAAATTTGTATTAATTTATACAAAATAGTTATTTTAAACTTTAAAATTACTTTAAAAAAATAAACGAAAAAGAAATCGGCAGAAGAAAGAACACCGTGCGGCTTCAATTTTTAAACTTGAATGACATTATTTATTTCATACTGTTTTTTCTTTATACATTTTTTTTTTAATGAAAATTAAATATGGCCGGATTGGCGCAATTTTTAAAAAATATACCAGTTTTATTAGGCGTCTAGTTCACAATAGTAAATTAATTAATTTGATTTTATTAGAGTGTTTTCAAATTGAAAACGTTTGCACCGACAAAACAGATATCCTCATCACAGATCAGAGCGTGTCGGCGTTATTCGACACGGGTAGCGACGTAAATCTGCTGTGATATGATGCACTGTTGAGGATGGAATTTATCGAACTAAGTCCTGTTAAGAAGAGTTTGTCGGGGATAGGTCAAAAGAAAGTTACTACGCTGGGTTGTTTAGAAGCTAAGGTTCAAGTAGATGGTATTGAGCTGATGCTCATGTTTCATGTCCTTCGAGAGACATATATTCCATATTCTGCAGTGGTCGGGAATGAAATCTTGAGGGCGGTGGATGTGACTATCACAAAAGATGGGGCTGAGTTTGTCCGTAGACAAACCAAAGAAGAAGCAGCTGACGAGAAGGAGAAACCAGTTCAGGAAGTCAAAGCCAGGACTGAGTTTGGAAGCACAAGCCAAGCAGGCACTCGAGGAAGTGTAGGGAGCAGAGCGAGTTGTTCGAGAGACCAGGGACGTGAACACTTGTCCCACAGGAAAGAAGGAAGCCTGGGATTGGGGGTGCTGGAACGAAGAGGTCAATGAAACACCATCGCTAAAGATGAAGAAGATGGAAAAAATGAAGAAGATGAAGAAGATTCTGAACTCTTGTCCGAGTTCAGAACAATGTGCTTGTCGGCTGTAGAAGATTTCGTAAGCGAAATAGAAATAGATGTCAACTACCTAGAAGTCTGTAAGAGAGATGAGTTGATGGCTCTTAATGATGGATATGCACCAAAGCAAAGTAAGAAGTCACCAGTGGAGATGAAGCTTTTGTTAAAAGATGAAGCAACAGTTTATCAAAGACCCAGAAGGATGTCATATGCGGACCAGCAGATGGTCGAAGATCAGGTGGCAGAATAGAAGAAAGAGTGTATAATACAGCGAAGTACTTCAGAATATGCATCATTCAATCGTACTAGTACAGACGAAGAACGGAGCCAAACTTCTCTGCTGTGACTACAGGAAGCTGAACGAGAAGGTCATCAGGGACAATTTCCCAATGGTCCCGATTGATGACGTACTGAACAGACTTCTAGGCGCCAAAGTATATACCACCTTGGACTTTCCCAATGGATTCCTTCATGTTCCCATTGAGGAAGGTTCAAGAAAGTATACTTCTTTCGTCACCCACAACGGCCAGTACGAATTCTGTTATGTACCATTTGGTATTTCCAACTCGCCACCAGTGTTTTGCCGATACATTTCTGCAGTCTTTAGGTAACTGATCGTTGAAGGAACAGTCATTCTTCACATGAATGACATTATTATTCCCCCTAAGGATGAAGATGAAAATTTCGACAAGTTGAAAATCGTGCTACAGGTAGCGGCCGAATATGGACTACGCATTAGGTGGGAGAAGTGTCAATTTATGAAGAAGATGATTGACTTTTTGAGCTATATAGTGGAGAAGAACACTATACGTCCGTCAGCTGAAAAAAAACCAAAAACGGTTCGAGATTTCCCAGTGCCAGTCGACCAGAAATCGCTTCAACGTTTTCTTGGTCTGACATCATACTTTCGCAGATTTGTGGATTCTTTCGTAACGGTCGCGAAACTATTGTCGGACCTCATAATGAAGAAGATGCAATTCAAGAAGAAGCTGGAACAGATGGTCGCAGTTCAGCAGTTGAAGGAAGCATTGGTCAGTGCACCAGTACTCAAGCTGTTCGATCCCAAGGCGTCAACCGAGGTTCATGCTGACGCTAGCAAGCATGGCTATGGAGCAATTTTGTTGCAGAAAGATGAAGAAGACCAGAAGTTCCACCCCATTCAATATATGAGCAGAAAAACAGAAGTTCATATGAGAAGAGAAGTTCCACTCATATGAACTGGAAGTCTTGGCTATAGTCGAAGCACTGAAGAAGTGGAGGGTCTACTTGATGGGACTTAAAATCAAGATAGTTACTGACTGTAATGCTTTTAGGATGACCATGGAGAAAAGAGAAGTGCCGACGAGAGTGTCCCGTTGGGAAATGTTCTTGCAGGATTTCGATTACATCATTGAACATCGTCCAGCAAGTAAGATGAGACAAGTAGATGCGTTAAGTAGAGTGACCTGCCTTATAATCGAAGAGTCGTTAAAACTTCGGATTATAGAGGCGCAAACCGCTGACCCTTGGATAAAAGCGGTAAGAACGATCTTGGAAAGCGGATCTTATGAGGATTGTTTCTTGGAGGCTGGGATATTACACAAGGATTTAGTCAAGGAACTAGTTGTAATCCCCACAGCGATGGAGCAGGAAATTATCCATATGGCACACGAGGAAGGACACTTCGCCATAAAAAAGACGCAGGATCTCGTAGAAAGAGAGTTCTACATTCCGGACTTGAAGAATAAAGTAACCAAGATTGTGAGATGGTGTGTAAGGTGTATCATAGCCGAGTCAAAAACCGGGAAGAAAGAAGGCTTGTTGAAGCCAATCGACAAGGAGCACCAGCCGCTAGGTACATATCACGTGGATCATGTCGGTCCAATAGAGACGACCCAAAAAAGATATAATCATCTACTCGTTATAGTAGATGCATTTTCAAAATTTACATGGCTATATCCAGTAAGAAGTACCGGATCTGCTGAGGTGATCGAAAGGTTGAAGTTACGTCCGAGATTCCTAGGACCCTATGAAGTCACAAAAAGAATTGAGAACGGCCGTTATCAGGTACTAAAGGTCGGTGTTCATGAGGGACCTAACAACACCACCACAGTTGCCGAATTCATGAAGTAGTGGATTCCTCCATTGGAGGCCGAATGAAACATCAGGGCAGCCGAATGTGGGATGGGGCTAATCCGCAGACGTAGACTGTACTGACACCAACTCTAACGACGACGACTGACTGAAGATCACTTATTTTACATAAAGTACACATTAACACAGAAACACACACGACGAACTAACAAAGAACTCGAAAGTATATGTGATGCGCCCTCTCTATTATATAGCTTTTTTTGTGAGTAAAATGTTGTATTGAACATAGTTGGGTAGTTGGGCATCATCTGCAGAAGAGATAAGAAGTAAAAATTGAAGTTAGCACAACGTCGCGCCACACCACCGTTTGAATTTATAATTATTGTGTATGTCGCCAAACTACGAATAAAAATAATAAAATATGTAAAAATACTACATATATATATAGCGCGCCGTATTATTAAAAGTCATATTAAGCCTTCTCTTGCTGATAGCATCGCAGTCACAGAAAATTTTGCATCCGTAACTGAGAATCGGTAATACTAGCGTTTTAGCCAGAAGCATCCATATTTTAAGATTAAGTGTTTAAAGATAGAGGCCTACAACCTACGTAATACTCCATAGACTTTACCGGCGGCAGAATTATTGTGCATTTCCCAAGACAGCGTGCTATTGCACAACATTTCAAGATTTTTGACAGTATTGATGTAAGAACTGCTCGAGTAGTTTAAGTACAAGCTAAGAAATTAATCCAAGTTCAACCTTTTCTGTTTATGACAATGCATTTGGATTTAAAAGGATTCAGGGACAGACAATTTTCTGCTGTCCAGCGGGAAATTGCTTTAAGGCCCCTATTAATACTTTCAGCACAGTCTTCAATATGTCCTAAAGGACAACTTTTATGTAACTGAACATAATCAGTATACATTTGGACAGAGGAACCAGCAACCCTTGATAAGAGTTCATATATATAAAGCGAGAACAGAAGAGGCCCTAAGATCGAACCCTGAGGAATTCCTCTAGGGGCCGGAAGGAAATTTGACATTAGGTTGCCAACTGTAATAGTTTGTTTTCCATCCCGAACGTAGTTCGATAACAAGAAAACATCGGATGTCATAAAATGATGATAGTTTGCAGAAAAGGTAAGCGTGATCTACTGTGTCGAACGCTTTGGAAAAGTCGAACAGTACAAGAAAAGTGACATAGTCTGCATCCAAGGCAAGCCTGATGTCTTCAACAATGCGGCTATGCTTTTGGCGGAACCCAGACTGTTTAGTGCTCTAACATGGGCGTTAAGTTGTTTTTGTACTACCCTCTCAAAAACTTTTGACAAAACAGGTCAATATTCATTTCCACTCGTATCTTTGGGAATATATAAAATTTTGACTTGCTTCCATTGGGAAGCAAGTTATTGAACGTGTGTACAATATAACGTAAAATAATATGCAAAAGTGACCTTATAAATACAGGATGTATTATATCAATCCCTAAAGCATTGAAACTAATAGATAAAACGCTTTCAATTAAACCAGTGGCTTCCACAACAACTGAACTCGAAACAAACTTCTGAAGAATATTCATTAGGAAGCCGGTAAAAAGATGATTTAAAAAATCAACATTTATTTATAGAAGGAAATGGTTTTTTAAGAAACAAATTAAGCAATTCCACCAGAATTGTGTCAGGCATAGGAATCAGATGGAAAACATGGTAATTGTTGACCATGTTTTCCATCTGATATATTGCTCATATTTCACCTCCAGTTTCCAGTATATATGTGCAAAAGTTTCTCTAGCACAATTATTATTGTACTATGTTGGGAGCGATCGATGGTATCATATACCAATCAAACCACCATCAGATGGAAATGCTGACTACATCAACCGGAAAGGATGGCTATCCATGGTCTTACAAGCAGTAGTTGATTGTAACTATTTGTAAGTATTCTTTACCCACCTTGGGGTATCTATACTGAAACATTCTTCTAAAGGTTTTTGGATATTACTTGGAAACATTGGGGATTAGTTCACGTTGTCACTGTTTTGAAAGATTCCTACTTAAGCATTAACATCAGCAGCGTTAAATTTGTTAGAACATTTTCTTTTTTAAAAATTATCCACTAAATTTCACTGTCTTCAATAGCAAGAGAAACAATGAATGGAGCATATACATACCAGCATTCTTTACCGGAAATCCTGTATGCCCACTACTGCCCTGGCTTATGAAAGGATACACTGGTACTCTTAATTCTGAAAAAGATTCATTCAACGCCTATTTGAATAAGGCCAGAATAGTAACTAGTTGATAATGCTTTCGCTCGTTTAAAGGGAAGATGGAGAATTCTCCAAAAACGTATTGACGTCGACGTTAATTTTTTGCCCAATATTGTTGCAACTTGCTGTGTGCTAAATAACATTTTAGAGAGAAGAAGAATATGGACGCTGGAACGTCCAATCATATTTTTCTGCAGCCAGTTTCAACGAGTGCGACATCAAGTCTCCAAGTTGATGAAGTAAGAAATCATCTGAAAATGTATATGAGTCAAAATTTTCCAAGAATTTAAAAACAATACACATTTTAATTGTTAAATTAAAATTAAATATATTATAACATTATTTCAACACTAAAATTAAAAAAAAAACATTTTTCATTTTAAAAACAAAATTACAATATAAAGATTAACAGCCTAAAACAATTCAAAGAAAGAAAAAAATAGATAAATATTTTCACTCATCATCGACGGAAAAAATTAGATAAAAAAATCCTGGAGTCTCCGGTGTGGATGTCAAAGGGTAATGATAAATGGGAAGATGAAGAAGTGGTATTTGTTTCAGGATTGAGGATTTTCTTTAACCTTCCTATACCCGCGCATCGGTCTGTGAGACCGTCAAATAACTTTTTCCCAAATATTTTAGTAACGGTGCAATTTAGCGCAGTATGCTTTATGGTAGCTTCGTATATTGTATCATCCCTTATTTAAGTGTGGTTTAAGTTTTTGTGCGGTGAACACTTGTAGTGGTTTTAGGCATCATTCGGTCTATGAGACCGGTGCAGATATACACGTAACAAATTTGAGAATGAATTTTTGTTTATGCATGTATTTATGCGTTTGTATCCTTATTATTATTGTGTTATGTAGCTGTATATTAAATTGAGTATTGGAAATGGATTTCCAAAGGATAACGTGGATGGTTGAGGAAGAAAATTCGGATTCCAGTTACTAAGACGAAAATGACAGCAATGTAGAGGACTAGGTTGAACTACAGGAGGCGATGAAGAAGTTGCAGAAAACTCTGCAGACCACTAAATTGGCAAAGATAACAAAGAAATGGAAGAAAAATACTCCATTAATGAAGGTAAGACGACAAAATAGAAACATTGTGATCCAGCTGCCTGGTGTAAAGGGCGAAGCAAAAAACATAAAAGAACCAGGTATGGATGTTGTTTTTTACTAAAAATGTAATGAGCCAGATCACGGCCAACACGAAACAACAAATTAAATTCTTAACATCTAAATTTGAAAGAAATCACAGCTACATACAAAAAATACTTCAGTCCGTCTCAGTTTGTAACAACCTGAAGGTCCTTATTTTGTGGATAACAGTGGTTTTGCGTCTAAGTAATGTTATCATAATAGTGGCCGCAACATAAGAATTGATAACTTTTTTACAAGTCTTCCCCTTATTGATAAGTTAGAAAATGATAACAGACTGCCAGTGAAAAGCACGATTCGCAAAAATAAGAGAGAACTGCTTAAAAACTTCACCGACGTTAGACGCCTAAAAGAAAAATCCAGCTTATTCGGATATAAACTATAAAGGCATTTGTACCCTTGTTTCCTATGTGCCAAAAAAGAACAAGAATGTTCTAATTGTATCAAGTATGCTTAATAATCAAGAAATCAATGAAAATACAGAAAAGCCTTAAACGATAATGGATTATAATGCGACAAAAGGAGGTGTTGATAAGGGGTACCAACAGATGGCCGATAGTGATTTTTTCGGCCTGATGAACGTAACGGGTATAAACTCGTACGTTAAATATGGTCTCAACAATCAGAATAAAAAAGTGACTCGCAGAACATTTTTGGAAGCTTTATCATATGATCTCATAAACGCACATTTGAGGAAACGTGCTAAGAACACGTGTTTGCCGCGATCGCTAAGACACAGGATTACTGAGATATGTAAGTTAGCTAATAAAACTAAATTGGTCGCTGTAGTTATTGTTCGTAAAAAAAAGACGAAAGCCACGATATAATTGTGTTATTTCCAAGACTTGTTTTTGTTTGGGACATGCAATAATAGTTTGTCCCGACTGCCACGAAAGAACTTTTGGTGATGAATAGTAATTTTTTTTAGTGTTCCTTTACATTTTAGCTTTAAGTTTATAAAGTTTTTGTTTTTTTAAAAGAAAAAAAATTTTTGTTCAAGTTTTTGTACCCTTTATGAAAAAGTACCTTTTTTAAGAGACTTAAAAATAAAACTCCCATATATTAATTAAATGCAATAAAATATAACTTTGTTTTATTTCATTAAGAATATATCATTCTACTGATTAAAACAAATTTCATTAAAATATTCGAAGTAGAAGGGAAACTACAGCCTCTTGAGTTTCGGTCCCAGAGATCGTGCGCGGGTATACGTGTTATTTTTTTTAACGCGGGTATAGGAAGCTTAAGCTTCTTAAAAACTTATCAGTGTTTTCTTCCAATATTTTCTTCGCAAATTGATCTTCAAATTGCCCTTCATTCCAGCGCTGAAACTCAAGATCAATTATATCTTTCTGACTTTGGAAAAATTGGGCATTCAATAACTCTTCAGTCTTTTTAATACTTCGCTCTAATTTTTCCATGCATTAAGCATAACTTCCTGCAGATTTTTTTGTATTTACTTTGAAATGCAAAAAGTTAAAAATATAAATAAGTTAAAAATTAAAGTTTTGAATGTACATTTATGATGTTGACGCAGGGAGCATATATGGATCCACCTCCTCTATCAAACAATCTATATAACTGGTTGGTTTTATGTTACATCAACTAGAAAACGTTATATAAAATGAGAATTCATACTTAAGCTTGTATTAGACGGTCCTTGTAATCTGTTATTGCCGTGACATTCTGACGTCACTATGACGTAGTTTTCTGCCCTAAAAGTGTCACGTCGTGTGATCGTCATTGTTTTGCATGTCATTGCCGGGACAAAAACAGTGACAGGCACCGTAACACGTCACTTTTATGTCACTTCAGTGACAAATGACAAGGACCGTGTAATAGCCCTGTCACTGTTGGTGGGACATCGTGACACGTAGCTTGTCGCTGCAGGGACTGTGTCCCAACCGTGACACGGCAGGAATTTCTGCCATGTCATTATTTGTCACGGTTGGGCGTTCGGAGTTGAGCACACTTTTATTCAATACGGCGAGATGATGAAAAAACATTTTATTTCAAAGAAATTTGCAAAATTTAAACAAAATCAAGAAAAATATATGTATTACCACTAAAATAAATTGCACGACTGGATCGCACGTACTTGCTCATATGTGAGGTCACATCGTCGAATAAAATTTAAAAAAATGCACGACTGGGTCGCACGAACTTGTTCTTATGCTAGATAATTGTTTAGTGGCTGCATATGTGGAAGAGTGGAAAGTTTTAAGGTAAAAATAAAGAATCAAATAAAATTGATTTTATTGAAATTGAAGGAGTTATTGAATCTGATTCTCGAAATATTTCAAATAAATTTTACGAACATTTTATTAAATTTTCAACCAAATTAAAACCTAATTTTACTGGTTTTAGTTGTAATTGTTCCATTTCTTCAGAAATTTGCGTAGACGATATGCAATCAAATAGTTTCGTTTTTGATACGATAACGTCAAGAGAAGTTTTCAACGTTATTATGTCTTTAAAAAATGAACATTCGTGTACTAGTGATGGTGTATCTAGCCATTTGTTAAAAAATGTTGCTTGGTATGTTATGGACGTTCTAGCGTTTGTATTTAATAAATGTGTTGAAACATTTTTTCCAGATCATCTTAAATGTGCTGAAGTCATACCGCTCTTTAAAAAAGAAAAGAGAAAACTTATATCTAACTATAGACCCATTTCACTTCTTTCAACTTTTTCAAAAATTTTTGAGAAACTAATCAAAGTGCGAATTTTTTCCTTCTTGGAAAAGTTAAATTTTTTCTGTAATAATCAATTTGGTTTCAGAGCTGGTTTGTCAACAGAAGATGCTATTCTAAGAGCTTGTAGTCAACCGTATGGAAGTTTGAATGACAAGAAGAAAACTATAGGCCTGTTTATTGATATGAATAAAGCTTCCGATCTAGTCAACCATGAACTTTTACTGAGAAAAATTTATAATGCGGGATTTCGCGGTAGTTTTTTCAATTTGCTTAACTCTTATTTAAAAAATAGAAAACAAAGAGTGAACACCAATGGAATGTTTAGTGAACAAAGACTGCTTAAAAATGGTGTTCCTCAGGGATCAGTGCTTGGCCCTTTGTTTTTCTTAATTTATATAAACTCCATTTTCAAACTAAAATTAAAAGGTATTTCAACTGCATTTGCTGACGATATCGTATTCACATATTCATAAAACACTGTCTTTGAAAGAATTTCCAATATTGAAAATGATCTTGAAGAAATATTAAGGCAGTGGTTTACTTATCACAAATAAGTTATAAGTGAAAAAAACTTATGGTGTGTTTTGGGGTGTCTGGGAATAGTCTTTATGACTTCAATTTACGGTTCCATAGTCACGATTGTAAACAGTATTCACCTTTTCATAAGTGTGGAATAAGTAATTTTGAGTACTTAGGAGTTATAATTGATTACAACCGGAATTGGAAAGATCATATTCAAATGCTAAAAAATTATTTGCTATCGGTCATACGAAAAACTTATTTAATAAAACCCTTCTCAGAAAAAGTTTTAAAAATGATCTATTTTGCTCTCGAAAACTCGAAGTTACAACACGGTATTAGTAGTTGGTGTGGATCTTATGCAAATACTTTTCCACCTCTCTTCTTTTCTATAATGTTATTATTATTTTATTCTTGTTACTTAAATTCTTGATTGTCACCCAACATCAGTTATTAATGAATTTTTAAACTAGATGTGTCATTCATCGCTAACTACCTAGATAAAGAATGTACACTATTGTTCTTATTTTATTAATAAAATGTGTATTTCTATAAATTTTAGATTGAATGAATAAAATTAAATACAAATACAAAAAAAAATATGTATTATGTATAATAAAGCGTGTTTTTTAGACGTGTGGTTTTCAAGAAGAAATAAAACACATATAATTTGACGTTATGGCCAAGAATTTAGCTTTTTTTTAGCTGAGGCCCAATTTTCCCAATTTTGTGAAAATAGGGATTTGTGGCCATATCTTTTTGGGCCCATTCACCGAAAGTGCGACGCCCTTGATAGTTTCTCGGCTTCAATTCTTGCACGAGTTGGATTTTGTAAGCCCGGAAACCAAGATCCTTCCGCAAAATCTTCCATAAAGTGGATGGGCACAGCTCCAATTGTTGCGCGCGATGGCGGATGGACTCATTCGGGTCTTCTTCGATACTCTGCTCCACCGAACCGAACCATTATTTTGGTAATATATTTGCACCATTTGCAAACGTTGTTAAGGAAAAGGTCTATTCATTATGAAATATGACTAATCAAACTGAGCAAGTGACAGCTGTCAAAAAGACCAACTCTGAAAAAATTATTGCCAGATTTAAAATCACACGTCTAAAAAAAACACCCTTTAAAATAAAAAAAAATATTTTTTTTCGAAAATTCTTTCATTTTTTTTTAATTAGTTAAAAAACTAAGTAGACAATAAAATTTGAAAACCAAATGTCTATCGACGAAAAAAAAATATTGAAAATCGTTCGACCACTTTTCTTTAAAAGTCGTTTTTTTTTGAAAAACTTTTCGAAAAAATGTTAAATTTTTTTTTTAGTTTGTCATTATAAGAAAAACTGTAGTTTTCATCTAGAAAAATTATTTAAATAAAATTCAATCAACCCGTTTTCAAAATATTTCGAAAACCAAATTTTTTTTTTTGAAAATTTAAAAAAAAATCGAAAACAGAAGTTTTTAAAAATTTTGAAATGCAAATGCGATAATGGCTTACGATAACACCGCATTTGAAAAAACCGGTTCTATGAGAGGTACCGTTATAGGACAACTTTCGAAAAACTCATTCTAATAAAAATATGTACTTTTGTAAAAAAAAAATCCTAAAGGTTTTATCAAAATCGTTAGAGCCGTTTTCGAGAAAAGCAAACTTTTTGTTAAAAAATGCAGGTACCGTTATTTTTTCTAACTAGACCTAGAGCAAAAAATGAAAAACACCCCCCAGATACTACCAAATAAATACTAAATACCAAGTTTGAAGCAAATCCGCCCATCCGTTTAGGTTGCAGAGGTGCGAACAGACAGACAGACGGACGGAGTTTCCGGACTCACTTTTTTCGACTTCTCTATCATCGTAATGTCATGTTTGATTGTTAGACAAATAAATTTTTTCAATCCATAACTTGCATTATAGTACCTATAATCGCAAGTAAAAACATGTTTGTGAATTGTTTTCAATTTTAAAAAATTGAAAAAATTCATAAGAATTTTTGTTCAATCGTTATGCTTTCCGAAAGTGAAATGTTAAGCATCGCATCGGCCAAAATAGAGTTTCAATTTTGGACAGTACACCCATCGCTGTATAAAATGATTCGTCTGATAGAAGTATTTTCTATCTGTGCCAACAAAAAGTTACTCAAAATGGTAGCAAACTCCTGGGCTTCCGTTTCCTTCCGTTTCATTCCACAAGAAGCAATAGCCCTTTTTGGAAATTAATTTGAACCTGCACGAATAGAATTTTTAACCAAAGCACTAAACTCATTAATTTTACCGTCTTTGAATAATGGATTCAGTCCGATATCCATTTAAGTTTAATTTACGCGCAAAGTACTGATGCTACAATCAAATGTCAAATTAAATTAAAAATTAAATCTTTCAACAAACACTCATTCTAATTTCGCAGCTAAATCTAGATCTATTGTTTTGAAAGGTCTGGTCCTTTGCATCTTTCTGTACTTCGATCTTATGGTTGCCAATGCTGAAAGAAGGCGACCATAGACCATTTCCTTTTCTTTAAAAAATCTTGTAAAAAATCGATTGCTTAGGCAATAGGTGTTTACAAAAATTTCGGCACATCCAACCTTCTGCAGAGCTCGTGGATTTTTCCCTTTTTATTAATTATATCCTTAATGGAGTCAAAGAGGGAATTCCAACGGGTTACTACTGGTTACTTTAAGAGTGAACCTAATACCTCAATTATTTGCTCCGATGTCTGTTTACCTTGTTCCAAAGGTTAGAACATTTTTGCATGATCTTTGGGGTAACAAATAAATATAATTTTAATTTGTTCTTTAAGATTGCAATTTTTGCTGAACTTACGGCTTTATGTTTGATGTATATTGGAGCATTTTTCTGAAGAATGCGCGTCAAATCTAATGACGCCAATAGATTTAAAGTATGCGTCGCACATTTTATGTTTTTCGGTGGGGCACTATTCAACTGTTCATTGTCAAAGTCAGGTATGTCCAGCTCAGAATCACTTTCTCCGTCCTCTGCGGCACTATTTCTTTGGCTTCTGTTTACACCGAACTCTCTAAAGGCTTTCAAGAAGTTTGATCCGTTATCCGTTACATTGCCACAGTTCAAGCCAAACTGCGAATGGATTTCCTGGATCATGTCATTTATTCGATCATATGTATGTGATCCATAGAAACGTTTACATGATAAAGCCACTGATTTTGTTTGGAACGACTTGTCTATCCAATGGGATGTATAGCCAAAGAAGCTGCGGTGTTTTGTTGACCAAACGTCAGCAGTGGTGCAAAAATACAGATTTTGCGATATTTTATCTTTAATATCATTGACCATGCTTATATATGTTTCATGAATCACTTTCAAGCTCGTTAGTCTGCTCATGATTTGAACATCGGGGTTGATACATCGAATAAGGTCCTTAAATGACTGATCCTCTACGAATGATATCGGTAGCATATTATTAGTTAGACATCGAACAAGGAGAACTCTGACCTGATCATTTTTTGACAACTTTTGTTTAGTCTGAGCTTTTCAACCTTTCAAACTTCTGAAACTCTTTGGGATGTTTCGTTCTTTAGTGCCTAATGAAGTTTGACGTAACTTGCGTAGACCCTTGCAACTTAGATTTGCAGGAGGAGCATTGAGCCAATACCTCATTTCTTGCACGTTGGAATTCGGTATTATTCAACTGGAATAGAAGAGGAAAGAGGAGGAGGAGGAAAATGTCAACATTAACTTGTTAAGGTTCATATTATCAATGCCGTATAAGTGCTGAGCTATTGATTTCATGCGAAGTAGAAACACACTTTGCAATAATTGCATGAGTATACACTATACAGGGTGATTCGCATACGGTGTGACAAAAAGCAAGAGTGTGTAGGTTAGATTGAGACAAGGAAAAAAACGTGTGCAGGGGGGGGGGCACCAAGAGGTGCATTAATAAAAGCATTAAATTTTAAAAATAAAAATTGTATTTTTTTTTATTTTCTCGACCCAACCTACACGCTTTAGCTTTTTGTCACACCGTATGCGAATCACTCTACATAATATTTCCAATCAACATACCTGCTTGATTATATTAAAAAAAAATTGCGGAAAAAATGGTATTTCCTTCAAAGGTCATTCTTGTTGATTCCTCCAATGAATAAGATGATGCTAGTGGTTGGGATTCTGTGGTTTGGTTGGCAATTTCATCACTAGCAGAGGAACTTGGAGATGCTGATCCTATTCTTTGCCGTTTTCTAAAGCATTTAGCAACGTCATCCAAATGTTCACCTGATCTCTTATTCTTTCCGTCATTACCATCCACATCAATTATTCCAAATGACAGAAAAGAAAGTACCCCAACAAGTCCCAACGGCAAACCTTTGTCGAGCATCAGAGTTAATAACCTAAACAGCCATTTCCGAAAAAATAAGCACAATTAATATGCGTCCGCTCATAACACTGTATAAATATTTTGAGAAAAAACGAAATTAGTTTTTTACGACAAATCATGTAGCATGTACGCATTAACAATATATTGAACTTTGTTTGACAGTAATCACATGTAAATAAATGGATTTACCATTATTATTATACTGCAAATAAATAAACTTCACTGCTTAGCACTGTACAATTCTTCTTCAATTTTTACTCAGCACACTAACATCAATAAAAAATTGACAACAGCAAATCTTCATCACTTTATCACTCCATTCTTAAGGGCCCAGCGACCTATAGAATCCGTTGCGTCCGTTGCGGCAACGAATCCGGTGACATTGCCGCATGCGATGAAAAGAGGTGACCAAATGAATCCGTTGCGTTGTTTTGACACAAAATGTAAAACGAACTAGCGATGGGTCGATTGGTGAGTTAAGAGTGATAGTGTGATTTGGTAACTGGTAAAGAGGATACAAAATATTAAAATCGTACTTGTTCGATAGCGATATTAATGCATGAAGATTATAGGAAATACACGAATATGGATTTACATATTCGTTTTCTAACGAATTGCAGAGAATATTTTGTTCGCTATTTTGGTAATTTTGCATTTTTATAGTAATTTAATGTAGTAACATAAGAAAAGAACATTTTTTTATCTAGATCACTTTAGATACCTTGATTTTCAGCAAGATTTACAGCGGTTTGCACTACAATATATGACATTTGGATTTTGTTGTGGTTTTGAAAAGTTTTGTCATAATAAAAGTAAAAAAAATCGATGAACAGTTAAAAATGTTGATCGAGTTCTTAGAATCCGCATTAGATACAACGGTGCAACATTATATATGCTTCAATATGAAACTAAAACAAATAAAGTATGGTGCTAAGATTATAAGAATGGTTTTTTAATTATTTTTTCTCAGTGTGAAATTAGATTTTATATAACGGGAAATCCCTATATTATTTTTCAATGCCAACTTTCACAAAATACCATTTTGAAAATTTACCTTAACACAAAATACTGCCTAAATCCAATAAGAACACAATTCTTTAAAGTTCTCAACGTGTTAAACTAAATTTTAAATAGTAAAATGGTTTCCGTTTATAACTCTGGGCAACGTTCTCAAAATATTTATTATTAAACAATTTGCTTCAATATTAATATTGATGTTTTAATCAAATTTTCTAGGGAAACCAATTGATTTTATTCTAGCTTGCTCGCTCTTCTTATTTCTTTTTTTTTTTTTTGCTGTGGAAACATAACAGCAAGTTGTCAAATGGTATTCAAACAATTACAAAAAAAAAATCAATCTTGTTTCATGTTTGTTTTAGCAAGAAAAAAAATTAAATCTGAAAATTAAAAATAAATCTAAAAAAAATCCCAGCATTTATTATTTTATATCCCCTTCTTTTTTCCGTACTTGTTGTTACTTAGCTCAATTTTCGTTGCTACTTATTGTTATTTAAGTAACAACAAGCGCAGTTTTAGCTGCAACTTAAATAACAACAAGTAGCAGCAAAAATTGCGTTAAATAACAACCCATGACTAGAAAACCATTATTAATTACAATTGCTTTTACAATTACAAATTGCTTTTGACATTCAATATCATCGGATTTGCCGGATAGAAAAGTTAAAAGTTGGTCTACGGTGCGGTGCGTCCGGCACATCCTATGGGTCACCTCCCATAAGAACGCGTGTATTTAATAGAGCTGTCAGTTATATGCGGCACCGCAACAGGTTTTTTTACTGTCAGTCTATTCACATACTCGTCAACAGAAATTCAATTCTACCTTTATATTTAAACACAGTCAAACATCGATAACTCGACCACTATTATGCCATATATATATATTTATTTCCAAATAGTACTTTTTGACTTGCGATTTATAGGACTATAAGGCAAGTTATGCATTCGTTAAAAAAAAAATTCTAAGAATCAAACATGACATTACGATGATAGAGAAGTCAAATAAAGTGGGTCCGGAAATTCCGTCCGTCTGTCTGTCTGTCTGTCCGTATCGATATCTACAGCCTAAACGGTTGGGCTGATTTGATTCAAACTTGGTATATAGTATTTTTAGAGTGCTCTACCCGACAGTTTTTGGAATTGATTTTATTGAAAAACTTATTTTTCTCGAAAACGGCTCCTACGATTTTGATAAAACTTTCAGAATGATGTTTTCTATGCAAAATCTATCTTCTAGTTTTAATAGATTTTTCAGAAAAAGTTTTATAACGGTACCTCCCTTATGACCGGTTTTTTTTAAAATCAGACTTTCTCGTTAACTAAATGACGGATTTCAATGAAATTTTCAAAATATGTAGTGTTTTATGATTTAAATAATATTGCTTATTAAAATTTTCAAAAACATTTTTTTTTTAATTTGTAATAATTTAAAAAAAAAAAATATTTTGTTTTTTGAATATTTTGAAAACGGATCTATAGATTTTTTTTTCTCCTAGTATAAGCTATATATTTCTTTGAATTGACATCAAAAAAAAATTTTAAATATGTTTTCGAAAAGTTTTTTCAAAAAAAACATTTTTTTTAAAAGAACTGGTCGAAGATGGCTTACAACATTTTTTCCTCAAAACGTTATGAATAGTGTTTTTTTTTTGATTTCATAAAAATTTTATTTGTTTAATATTTTCTCCAAAATTTTATTTCATATTGCTCGGCTAAGCCCTAACCTACATACATACCTACGTATTTTAAAGCATTTCATCATCATAAAAGCACACATAATAAATCAGAAATTCCTATGATAAACACACAAAAACAACTAACAAATAAAAAAAAACATTCGATTACTACAGAATGCAAAAATTTCAATCGAGAAAACAAAAGTTTACACCTGCCCCTAAATTAACAAAACCACTGTGTTAACTTTTAATATTGTCTCTATACCCACTCGCTTAACAGTAGTTGGAATGTGTATCTTAATTTTAGTACCTACCTTCCTTCGAACCTTATTATAGGAAACTGATATCCTTAATAAATTCCATTAATACCTACCCACACCATACGTTTATCGATTCATCAAACATAATTAAGCTATTTTAATTAATTTGATTTCAAAAAGCAAATTGTTATTGGGACCTATATAGGTCCCTTTACCTAACATTATTGCCTTACTGCTGATTCCCACGAATCTTTATGCCAGTTGTTCAAATTTTTCCATACCAAAATGAAAATTAAACTGGATAAAGTCCTTTAAGATTAGCAAATTATATTATAAACAGTAAGCAGCAAGTGGAAAGATAATACACTAAAAAACTGCAAAAGCTTACAATCCTATATATTTATGTGTTTATCCCTTTATCGTGACGCATGTTCGTTCGATCTTCAAACCACAACGATTCTAAAGAAGTTGCACGTCAAAAAAACATTAAAATTAAATCTTTGTCAAAAAGACGCTTGTACCTAAAAAGGATTAGCACACGGGAGCAAGTACGTGCGACCCAGTCGTGCCTTTTATTTTAAATTAAAAGGATATTTTTTATGACATACCATAGAAAACTGAATTCGGTTGTTTAATGTCAAATATAATGCTCAGAAAATGAGTGGTTCTCTCAAACCGGAGTGAAAATGTTAAAAGTTTGTCTACTTTGTACGATGCGTTCATCGCATGCGATGCTTATGAGACGCCCCTCATAAGAATGTGTATTTAATAAAGTGCTCAGTTGAAAATTACAACTTAACGGACGGACGGATTCTATGGGTCGGGCTCTTTATCTTCATATTTCAATGCTATAAAGATGATTATGAGACCGGTAATGAAAATGATCTCAGTAATCTGCGAAGGTAACATAATTCATAATGCAATTCAATTTGAAATAACTAATACCTTTATTTTATTTGTTTTCCTTACAGTGATTTTGAATTTGTCAACGCCGACGATGCTATGGTGACAGCTATTTAGTTGTCACCTTCATACATTTGTGTATAAAATTTGTGGGAAAAATAAGTTGTGTCGGCTTGAGATCTATTATATTTCGATTGTTTTATGAAAAATAAAATATCAAATTTTAAGCAAAAACTGTAAAATGTAGTAATTTATACTTCAATGCAAACAGAACGAGAAAGAAGACAATTAGGTATAACAAAAGTTCAATTGCTTCAAACTTAAGAAGCAAAAAAATATTTTCACATTCTGCAAACAAATTTTGTTGGCGGCTTATTTACGTTGAAGGATCTCACATATTGCTCCCATTGATACTTTTAAAATACATGCATAGTAATGCTCGCCAAGAGCCCGGGATGCAGTTCCATATACACCGAGATCATCGAAATTTGTTGTTTGTAGCCGTCCTTAATGAAAACAAAAATTTTTCTTAAAATATACATGAATATTTCAAGGAATATGTACTTATATTTTTGGAAAAAAAAAGTTGAACACAAAACAATTGAAACCAATTTTCACAACAAAACACAACAGTTGATTGAAATGACATTTTATTTTGTGAGTGCTGCCAAGCGCTGACAGTATTTTAGCGATTACCTTACGCAGAGCTAAGAGAAAAGTCGATAATCAAAATTGACCATCAAAAGACAGTCAACTATCACTTTAGCCGATTCCAATCCACAATTCAGTTTTTTCCCATTGTTGTTTTCTTACCAATAAATAAATAAATACTGCTACGATCAAATTTATTTATTACACTTTTGTTTACATTTTCCAATACGTTTCTGTTTTTCCCTTATTGTTTTGTTCCTTATAAGTTCGTGAAATCTTTCTTCCCAAAACATTCAAATGATTTCAAAAAGAATTCAAATGAAATTAAATTGAATTCAGTAAATTGAAAAATTTACTGAAGTCATTATTATAATTCAATTTCATTTTTTCCATTGACTTCAATCATTTGAATGGGGTAAAGTAACTGCTCCATTCGATGACTTCAACATGAATGCTAAATTCATTTCTTAAAGTCACAATCAAAACCTGCAGTCAATGATTGCAGTGCTTTTCACGGAAAATCAAATTACTTCTGGTAGCAAATGATTGAATTCTTTTACAGCTCTGTGAGTGCAAACTGCATAGGGACCTTCCCAGGTAGTACTACGAAATACTGAAATCTCTTAATAGTACGGTACTGCCAAAATTACTCGGAAGTAAAAAAAATTGAAGCCGGTGTACCATAAGGAAGTGACCTAGGACCATTCCTGTATTTGTTACAGTGGACAACAACGCTATCATGACCATCTTATCATATTAAAATAAACGAAACAAAATCGACGCATATAAACTTTACCAACAAAAACATGAACAATGATCCAAGTATAGCAGTACCTTACTCCAATACCGCCAAAAACCTTGCAATGACCTTGGATGCAAAGCTTGAATGGAAAGAGCACATCACAAAGAAAAGAGAAGAACTAAACTTGAAGCATAGAAAAATGTAGGATAGGAAAGAACTCTGACCTATCTATCCAGAACAAACTTATGTTATATCCGCAAGTACTGAAACATGTTTGGACATATGGCATCCAACTATGGGGTTGTACAAAGAAAACAAATGCTGAACCCTACTTCGTGGAGTAATTAATGCCCCTTGGTATATAAGAAAAAAATTTTTTTTGTAGTTTTATATTTTTTCAGTTGTTTTTTTCTTATTTTTTTTTTTTTTTTTATAATTACCGCGCGCACAAGGGATTATGTGTTTCCCTTTTAATGTAGAACACACTGCGCGGGCATTACGAAGATAGGGAGGGGAGAGATAGGAGGTGCCGATTAACATTGGTTTTGAATGTTAGCAGATCAAAATGGCAAGGGCAAATCCCGCCGGGTAAACTATTCCAAATTCGTGTTGTTCGGCTAAAAAAAGAATCCCTATATTTCACGGTACGTCCGAAATTGGGCTCCAGGGTGAACTGATGAGCATTCCTTGCGAGACGAGTATTACGGCAGAAACTTTTAAGGGGAGGAATGCAACTGGCTACTTCGAGTGAACATTTTTTGTAAAATAAACTATAAAATAAGGAAAGACATGAAACATTGCTTCGGTGTTCGAGTGGGGCAATTGTTTCAGCGGCAGTTCTATTTCCTATCAATCTTAACGCTCGATTTTGTATTCTAGCAAGCAGGAGAAGCGATGTTTGCGAAGCACCTGCCCAGAGGTGGGAGTTATACTCGAGTTTAGGGCGTATAAACGCTTTATAAATTGTAGCCAGATCAGATGGGGAAAAATACTTCTTACACCGATACAGAAAACCTAAGCACTTTGCAGCACTCTTAGCGATCTCAAATATATGGTCGTTCCAACGAAGGTCGTCGTTGACACACATACCGAGTACTGAGAGCTTTTCGGTTTCTTCGATGTAAGTGCCATTCATGGACAATGGCATTGGGAGAATGTTTAGCTTTAACGACAGAAGGCAGCATTGAGTTTTCGAAGCATTAAACTCCACACGATTCCTATTACCCCATTTGACAATTCTGTATAAATCGGAGTTTAATGAGCTTGACATACGCAACGTTGCAATTGTACGTCCGAAGGCGAAGGATGTGAATTATCGAACGAATATGAAAAGCTGAGGGTAGAGTCGTCAGCAAAAGAGTTAAGTGGATTATAAGTAACAGACAGAAGATTGTTTATAAAAATCAAGAAAAGAGTCGGAGACAGAACAGAGCCCTGGGGCACACCAGCATTTATTTTGTGCGAATCAGACTTGAATCCGTCCAATACAACTTGTATTGAACGGTCCAGAAGATAGCTTCTAATCCAACGTAACTGCCCTACCTACCCTAGCTTAAAGATACCTTAAAATATCTAAGCCGTCCTTAGGCAATAAGTCGACTGCCAATAGCGATTTTGGCATAGGCACCAAAACTGGTGTACCTGATTAATTAGTTTCTTCCGATCCCTGTTTGGATTGCCCTACTGAACCGGAACGAAGGCGCTCTGCTTTGCTTCCAGCGATGATGTCTCGGTCGTAAAGGAGCCGCCTATCGATGTGGCAGGGTAGATCAAGGGAATCGCCGATTTATATTGTATCAGCCATCGACTGTCTAAATAAAGGAAAGCCTCGGGCAGAGTAAAACCACTCGAACGTGTACTTTCAAAATATTCATCTTGTGGTAGTAAGGCCCAGAGATTTGTCCATTAGTTGAGGTTATCGCCCTTGCAATGTGACCTCGAATGAGTATGGTTCAAAAGTTATTTATTTTGTTTATATTGGCAGCGTTGTATAGAACATCGTTGGGATAGTAGTGTTTGTGTTCGGATTCTGGTGATCTGTACAGTCCAAGGCAGGTTCGAAGAAACTGTCTCTCAAACAAGGCGGCTGCCATAAAATAACCGTCTTGTCAAGGCTCCCCCAGCCATGGCCAGAGCATCATCTACATGTCGGTTAAAATATAGATACTGTTCTAGCCAGATACCAAGGTACTTTAATACACTTTTACTCGCCAGTGGATGTCCATGTGGTCCCACGATCATAAGCTTGCACTAGTCCTTTCTCGTATCCCTAAAAGCCCTAGGACACAGGGGTTCTTAACGGGATAGTTTCACATTTCTGGAAGTTAATTTTCAACTTACAATCGCTACAATATTACTGAATCTTGTCGAAGTCACTCTGCAAGAGGCAAACAGACAGAGATAATTGTTTACACTAACTACGATTTTTGTTTGCATGCACGAATTCTAAACTTGCCCATAAAGAAAAAACTTAAATTGCAAGTAAATATTGCAATATAACGGTTCTATAACTGTCACAATCGCACTAAAAGGGAACACAACATGTATTCACAAATTAACATAAATTGACTAATAAATAGACCAAATGCAGCAATAAGCTGCCACATAACAAATAATTTAATTTCCATTAAATACAGCTTTGGCTTCCATTGCACAAAACACAAAATTTACATTAGGAAATCAAATGTGCCCAAAACACCACCGCTAAGTCCGACAGTTTCCTATAGGCCAAAACCAAACAGCAAAAACAATCAAACTAATGGAAGGTCAATATTGCAAACAAATATTAACATTTCGTTGGAACTATTGAAAATGTTTGACCTACAAATTGAGATAAGACCAGGGTTATAATAATGAAGTGATTGCAATTAGCATATCACAATTTTGGGTAATTTTATTGCCATATCTACGTCTATATATATTTGGTTATGTTGGCGAATTTTATCACAAAATAATGATTATGATTTTATTTTGGCATGTTTTTATATGTTTTAACTGCATCTACATTTTATATTATAATTTGATTTTAAGAACAGTTTTTTTTTTTTTTTAATAATTTACGGGCGTACAAGGGACTAATTGTTTCGCTTTTAATGTAGAGCACACTGCGCGGACATTAGGAAGAAAGGGGAGAAGGATAGGAGGTGTCGATTAACATTGGTTTTGAATGCTTGCAGAACAAAATGGCAAGGGAAAATCTCGCCGGGTAAACTATTCCAAATTTGTGTTGCTCGGCTAAAAAAAGAACACCTATATTTCACGGTACGTCCGAAATTGGGCTCAAGGGTAGACTTATGAGCATTCCTTGAGAGACGAGTATTACGGGTGAAACGTTAAGAAGAGGAATGCAGCATTTTTTATAAAAGAAACGATAAGATAAGGAAAGACATGAAACATTCCGTCGGTGTTCGAGAGGGGCAAATGTTTAAGCGGCAGTTCTATTTCCTATCAATCTTAACGCTCGATTTTCTATTTTATCAAGCAGGTGAAGGGATTTTTATGAAGTACATTTTCAGAGGTGGGAGTTATACTCAAGTTTAGGGCGTATAACCGCTTTATAAATTGTAGCCAAATCAGACGAAGAAAAATACTTTTTACACCGAAACAGAAAACCTAAGCACTTAGAAGCATTCCTAGCAATCTCAAATAAATGGTGGTTCAAACCGAATTCGTCGTTGATGCACATACCGAGTACTGAGAGCTTTTCGGTTACTTCGATGTAAGTTTTCGAAGCATTAAACTTCACCCGATTCCTATTACCCCATTTGACAATGCTGTATAAATCGGAGTAAAATGAGCTGATTTATCGAAAGAATATGAAAAGCTGAGGGTAGAGTCGTCAGCAAAACAGTTAAGTGGATTAGAAGTAACAGGCAGAAGATCATTTATATAAATGAGGAAAAGAGTCGGAAGCAGAAGATAGCCCTGGGGCATACCAGCATTTATATTGTGGGAATCAGACTTCAATCCGTCCACTACAACTTGTAATGAAAGGCCCAGAAGAACAAGAGTATCATCGATCTCAAAAGGATGCATTTTCGATAACAGAGCTTCATGCCGAACTCTATCAAATGCCTTGGAGATATCAAGAGCAATAATTTTACTTTCACTAAAGCGATGTAAAGATTTATTTCACTGTTTGGTGAGATGAGCCATCAGATCACCAGTGGAACGGTTGCTGCGGAAGCCATACTGACGGTCATGGAGAAGCTTTCGATCTTCGAGATATTCCTTAAGCTGACGGTTAATCAGCGTTTCCATGACCTTAGAAAGAAGGGATATTAGTACTATGGGTCGGTGGGAGGGTAAACAATTGGTTTGTTATTGTCGATGAGCGTTGGAATCAAAGATGTTGAGGAGTTTTTAATATTTTTTACAAATGACCAAACATTTTTACTGCCTTTAGGACACTGCAGAATTTTTTGCCGTAATTTTTGGTCGTGCAAAAATTTGGTTCTTTCAATAACGGAGTTGCATGAGTTCCTTGCTTGTGCTTTTTCCGATTTTCCTCTGTGGCTCTGTAAGAGTTTAACCAGGACTTATCTTTAGGCTTGATGCTTTTTACTTTGTTAGAAATAAGAACACGCATGCCTAGAAGAATCACATTTGTGATCATTTCAGCACTGGCATCAATGTCACTTTCGAGGAATCATAGTGAAGTTACCAGTTAAAGTTTCGAAAAAACTATTTAGGCCGTCCCAGTTGGCTTTCTCGTATTGACAAACGGTCCTGGTGGGAAGTTTTTCTTTAACTGGATGAGTGGAGGACGAGAAATTGGCTGAAATGACACAATGGTCTTAAATGCCAAATGGAGAAGTAACACTAATGGTATAATTATCGAGGTGAGAACTAAGAAACAAATCAAGACTATGGGTGGCTTGCCCAGCAACATCCAGTATTCGCTTTGGTACATCGCTTACTTGCGTAAGGTGATGTAACCCGGCAAAGAGCTCGACATACATTTCTTCGGATGTTGTCTGACCAGAATAGCTTAGCCAGTTGGAGTTGTGTACATTGAAAACACCCGCAATAACAATTTCAGTGCGAGAACAATGGGAAATAATTTCCGAGCTGGTATCAGACAGCGCATCAAACTCGTTAGAAGTCAAATAACTTTCAAGATTTGGATTCCTTTAAATAAAACAATAATGAATGACATGCTTGCGGACAGTGAATTTGAGCCACAAGAGGTAAAAAGTTTCTGTTATTGCCCGGTTGCCTATCATTTTGAAAGCTCTTTTTTTAATTATGTCCAAGAAACTCAAGTGGGTCATGGGTGCACCTGCCCAAATATAAGATTTATAGTCAAGTTTTAGTAGAAAATAGGATTTAAAAACTGTTAAAAGCTCTTAAGAAGCTGGTAAAAGCTCTCGTAGTCTCAGAAACTCTCACTCTTAACTTGTCACCCAATACATATTTCCTCGGGTACACATCAAGGAGCTCTCAAAACAATTAATTAAAAAAAAAAAAACAATGTGAGGCTATCCAATTGTTAAGGACTATATACATATATCTCATCGGGAGTTAACTGTGATGGTCAGTTTTATACACTCTGTTATCATACACCCATGCTAACAATGTCGATTAATATGTACCCTAGACTAAGGAATGCAAAAAGTATGTTTTAAACGTTTCTGGTTTTTAGGTGAAAATTTATTTACAGGTGACCGCTTGTTTGTACTAAGAATTGTAAATGCACTTCTTATCTAATCAAACAAACAATACAAGTTTAGATTCTAATAGTTACGAAGGCTAACCGTCACTTAAAGACATGCAGGAATGTGTTGTTTGTTTTGTTTATTTTCCCGCTATCCTAAAATAAGACTGAAAGCAAACAAATGAAACTACCAAAGGGTAAAAAAACCGTGGGGTACCATTAAAACAGGAAAAGTTCCGTGAAATAATTTACTAAATTCATATTTTTAATCAGTGCACACGCGCGAATGTGTCGCATACATACATGACATAATTTTTTTATTTAAATTAAGATTTTATTAAAAAAGACTAAGAAAGAATTCATTTAACTTTCTATGAATACCAGTTTATGGAAAATATTTAGTTCAAATACCCGTATGTTGTGCCTTAAAGCCTGAGCGGCTTCTCTTACTAGTCTTAAAAGTTCATCTTAACCATTGGAGCAACGTGATTCATACCTATCTTTTAAAAATACTAAATTTGTTTTGAACGCGTGGGAAATAAACTAACGAATCAGTCCTTTTATTTTCATGAATAATGCCATTTTAAATTGCGATTATAGGGACTATAAGGCAAGATTAGTATTAGTGAATATAAAAAAAAATTGAGATAAGAATCAAACATGGCATTACGATCATTGAGAAGTCAAAAAAATGACCGTCTGTATGTCTGTCTGTCTGTCTGTCTGTCTGTCTGTCCGGGTGTTTATCGATCTGCAGCCTAAATGAGTTAAGCGATTGCGTTCAAATTTGATATGTGTGTATCTCTTGGCATTCCTCAGCGGGGAAATTGAAATTTTATTTTTAGGGCTTAGAATAACGGTACTTGCCATACGACCGTTTGGGAAAAGCTAATTTTTCTCGAAAACGGCTTCAACGATTTTGATGAACATTTTTGTGAATTTTTTTGTTGGTATTGGCTATCATCTGTTCAGAGCCACATATACGGGAAATGTCTATTAACGGGACCTTTAATATAACGGTTTTTTTTAATTTTTGGCTTTCTCGGTAACAGCTATATGGATTTCTCAAATTTTGTATTTGAAAAGATCTAGATAGCCAAAGTAATTCTGCATATCAAAATTTTTAATAACTTTTTATTTGAATTAAAATTATTTTTTGAAATTTTTTTTTTGAAATATCAATATTTTTAAAACAAATCAATAAAAATAATTTGAAATTTTATATTCACATGTATATTAATAAACTCTAAAAAAACTGCATACCAAAATTTAAAAATTATTTTTTTTTTTCAAAAAACCAAAAATAAGAAACAGGATTTTATCAAAATCCTTCCTACAATTTCCGAAATAGTTTTTTCATGAATTCTTTGTTATTTATTTGTTATTGTGGCTTACTTCATTTTTACTTAAAACCCTTAAGTATTATGGTTTTGATAGGTTTTTTAAGTTCAAACTGTGTTACTTCCAACAAAAATTTTATTTGTTTTTGTTCAAGATCTTGCCTTCCAATGTAATTAGGCACATAAGAGAAAGTACGTGCGACCCAGTCGTGCCCATTTTTTATTTTATTTTTCAATCGAGCTTTAATTGTTTTTATTGTAAGATTATGACGGGTCAATTGACATTCACAGGGAAGTTAATCAAGATGTGTATATGTGAGCCATTGCCGTGTCTATTTCATCCGATGCTGTCCCACCAAATAATTTATCCTGTTTTTCTATACAAGTAAAAAATGCATTTTTATTAAAACGCACCTACAATGGACAAGTTAGGAAATTCGAAAGCGGTTATTTAAAGTGACTTATTATGCCTTAGTAACAATTGTAATCATAACATTTTATTTCAATTAAGGTATTCTTCAATATACTCACGGCAAAGTGAACAATTTCATAAAATTGAACCCTTGAATAACCTTTACCTACTTCAGGATCTGAATTGTTATTCCTGCTTCTATCATCCCTGAGTTGGTATATTTTTTTTTGACCGTAACTTCGATGAGCAGTCCCGCCTTAGGCAAAACATTTCTCACACACGATACCCGAATAATCTATTTTTTCACTTAATAGTAATTTTTTTTTAATTTTTGGATGTAATTTTCCATCCATCCACATAAATAATAAAAAAGTCAGTTCAGTACAATTAAATGTACATATTCTCTAGAAGTGTCTGCAGTTAATATACGTTTTCCTTTTTATTGTACTTACTGTCTCGCCGCTGGGATGCCGTTGGGTTTGGCCATATATTATCCGTGTTGATGAGGACGAATATTGATCTTGAGTTGCTTAGCTACAGAAGGATTTTTTTAACCTTATAATTGCTGCAGATTAGAAGAACTGCAATTTCTATTACAAATTAATTAATTAATTAAAAATTTAATTAAAATATTAATTAAAAAAAATTCAAACAAAATATGACAACAAAAAAATCAACATTTTTTAACAAAAAGTTACAACATTTTAACAACGACCGATTTAATTTTACAAAATCTTGATCGAAATGAAGAACTTCAGAAATTACTTATTGTCCAGACAAGATCCTGTTATCAACCCCCTCGCAAAAAGAAGAAAATAATAAGGACGAATAAACTACAAAAAGTCGGAATATGGGGTCAACGGCCTTGGCTTCGATAAAGCATCGCTTTCCGTAAGATCAGCTAAATCGAGCATCGTTGCGCGTGGTTACTAGAAAAATGTCCGAAAAGCAACTGCGTGCTGTTGACATGTGTATTGTGTAAGGACAGGTGTTTTTCGTTCTCTCTCTATCTTCTGTTCTGTCCTGTATCAATGCCTTAGTTGTTTAAAATTTTTATATGGAATGCCAACGGCCTATCTTCTAAAATGGATGAATTAGAAATACAATTGTCAAGCGAGAAAATTGACATATATGCCTTATGTCTAAAACACACTTAAAAAAGGAAACCGTAATCAATACAAAAGCTTATTCTGCCTATCATGCGTATCACCCATCTGAATCTGATAGAGCAAGAGGTGGATCCTCTCCATTTATAAGAGAAAACATTAACCATTCCTTAGTCAACAATCGAACTTGAGAAAATGCAAGTTTGTGCAGTCAATATAAAATACAGACGTTCGGCATTATAGCGTATCATCAATATATTGTCCTCCCAGGTGCAAGATAGAGAAACCAGATTTCACAAATCTTTTTGAAGCTCTCGATTCAAAGTTTATTATAGGCGGTGACTTTAATTCAAAACATACGTTTTGGGGATCAAGATACATATCAATCAGAGGGAGACAACTTTTTAAAGCTTGCATAGAAACTAGTGTTGGTTTTTTATCCCGGAAAACCAAATTACTGGCCTACGAACGTAGCTAAAACTCCAGATCTACTTGACTTTTTATCGCAAAGGGTTTAAATAAAAAATTATACTAAGATCGAGGATAGCTATGATCTTTCTATTGATCACTCACCAGTCATGTTGACAGTAAGTGGAAGCCTAATAATAAAGGAAAGTGCTTCATTTTTCACAAACAACAGAACGAATTAGGAAGGGTTTCGTGCAGATTGCGAAGAGGCTATTACGCTAGAAGTATTATTGCAAACTCTGTTTGAATTAGAATATAAAGTCGAGAGATTTATTAAAATCGTCCAAGATGCGGCCTGGAAAAAAATCCCCGCAAAATAGCAGAAATTCAATTTCTAACGAGCAAAATGTTTCAATTTAAATTAAAGAATTTATACTCGAAATAAAGAAAACACGTAAGAAATAGCAGCGATCCCGCGCTTTTCAATACAAAACTATTTTGAATCACCTCTCCAGTAAACTGAAAAAATGCAATCAGAGATTCAAAAGACCGTGAGATTTCTACTTATCTCGAAGGTCTTTCCGCAGAAAAAAAGTACGAATTACTCTCTGTGGAAGGCTATTAAAAGTGTTAAAGACCCAAGTTACAATCTGCACAAATTCGAACAAACAACGGAGACTGGGCTAAAACAAACAAAGAAAAGGCAGATCGGTTTGCGGATCACCTCGAGGAAATTTTCAAATCCTTTGACGGTGAGGAGTTGTTAAATGAGCCTGGTGATATTCGTTGGACCTCTGAAAACTTCCGAATTCGAGATGTCACATTTTCAGAACTTTAAGACGCTATAAGAAAGCAAAAAAACAAAAAAGCTCCCGGATATGATTTGATAAATGCACCCATTCTTAAAGAGTTGCCGAGAAAAGCAATCACTTAAATCCAACATTTGATTAATGCCACTTTTATTTAGGGTTGCATACGTTCCACGGCAATGGACAGTGGCCGAAGTCATTACGGTCCCAAAACCAGGCAAAACTCTTAATGCAAAGAAATCTTACAGGCCAATATAATAATAATAACGATATTACCAATAATTTCTAAGTTATTCGAGAAATTATTACTTATGCGCCTACTTCCAATTGTAGAAAAGAAACGGTTTATTCCCGAACACCAATTCAATTTTAGAAATAACCACTCAACAATTGATTAAGTATACAGATTTATAAATGAAATTGAGGAATCCTTAGAGAGGAGAAAGATATGTTCTACCGCGTTTCTTCATGTTGAAAGAAATATCTTATATTCTCAAGTTCCATCTGGAAAATAGACTTTTCCGAGTGAAACAAGGTACTGAATATTCAGGATTTAAATAAATAAATGCTGCGGTTCCACAAGGAAGCATTCTTGGCCTAGTGTTATTCGTTTTTTATACTCGAGATATACCTCAAGAAGAAGACGTCACGATAGCAATATTTGCTGATGATACGGCCATACTAGCTTCATCCAGCTCAACTGAAAGAGCAACCGAAAAGCTGAAGAAAACTCTTGATAACATAACAAACAGGACGAAGAAATGGCGCATTGTTCTAAACGAATCTAAATCAACACATGATAACTTTACTTACAAGAATGTTAACAATCAACTTGCTTTTGGAATTTCCAATATTCCAATCTAAGTACTTATAACAAACTGCTTATCTACAAGCAAGTGCTAAAACCGGTGTGGGTTGTGCCAAACCAAGCCATATGCAAACACTGCAAACATTTCGAAATAAAGTCCTCAGAGCAATTGTTGGTGCTCCATGGTACATACGACACAGTGGTTTACCTACACAGAGACCTGTGTATGGAAACCGAAACGAAGAAATTAAGAAATCTGCCACCAAGTTTAAAACATGTTTACAAGGCCACTGTAATAGAAGCATACAGCGGGCCTTTGAAAAGACAAATCTTGTACGCCGACTTCGGAGAACGAGACCGTTCGACCTATTTCATTTTTATTTATTTTTATTTTCCGTTTTTTTCTTAAAACTAACTTAGAGCTAGACAAAAATCTTAACAACTAGCTTATATATTAACTAACTTACTGGCCCTATGCGGGCGCTCTAAATTATTCAGTATCTTATTTCACTGCCTTTCGACGTTAGCCTAACTTTTATTTAAAAATTCAACTTTATTATAAAGTATTGACCCAGAAAAGTGTAAAACAACTGGGTTGCGGATCAATTTTTCTTTTTATTGAAACTTAAAAACCACCTTATAGCTAACTAAAACTTCGTACAACTACTTAAAACTAGAACAGCCCATAGTAAAAAATATTTTTTTTTTTACCACCGCAGCTGCCCTACCCTACCTAACTTAAAAACTACCTTAAACCTATGTAAGCCGACCGTTGGTGATAACCCATATCCACTGCCACTATCGTTCTTGTAACCACCAAAACTGATTAACTTGTTTAAAATATTCCTTACGGTCTCTATCAGATATCGACCTACTAAACCGCAGGCGCTCTGCTCCGCTCTCTGCGATGACGCGATGATAAAGGATTCACAGTTTTGCGGCCGACGTGGAAGATCAGCGGAATCGCCGATCCACTGTGTATCAGCCATTGACTGTCTAAATAGAGAAATGCTTCGGGCGGGATGAAGCCGCTTAAACGCACACTCTCAAAATATTCGTCTTGGAGTTGGTAAGCCCCGAAGATTTGGCCATTAGTCGAGGTCATTGCTCTTGCAATGTGACCTCGAATCAGCTTAATTAAAAAGTTATCTATCCTGTTTATATTGGCCCCATTGTATAGGACCTCGTTGGGATAGTAGTGTTTGTACTCCGACTCTGGTGTTCTGTGTAGTCCAAGACAGTTGCGAAGGCACTGTCTTTCAAACACACGAATCTTTTACATTTGAGATGGTGCAACGTTGAACCACACGGGGCATCCATAGGCAATCATCGGCCTAATGAGGGCCATGTAGCAAATCACCTTTACCCTGCTATCAAGGCGACTGCTATAAAACAATCGTCTTGTCAGGGCAAAAGCTCCCCTAGCTCTGGCCAAAGCAGCCTTTCATTGTCAGTTGAAATATAGAAAATGGTCCAGCCAGATGCCAAGGTACTTTACAACACTTTAACTCGCCAGTGGATGTCCCTGTGGCCCATCGATCACTAGCTTGCGCCAGTTCTTTCTCGTATCCCTAGAGGCTCTAGAAAAAGGGTTCTAAACAGGATAGTTTCACATTTCTGATAATTAATTTTCATTTTCCAATCGTTGCAATATTGCTGAATCTTGTCGAAGTCACTCTGCAAGAGAGTTTTGATAACCTCAACTGTTGGACCTGTTCTGTACGCGATTAAATCGTCGGCATACGCAATTGCTTGAGTAAGATTACCTATGAGATCGCTGGTGTAAATGTTGAAAAGAATCGGCGAGTTGACCGCTCCCTGTTGCAGACCATTTTTAATATCAAATATTGTGGTAGAAGTTACATTGCCACTTTCGACAACATGTCATAAAGCATATATAACAGTGGTTTACTTATGTCCCAACTGGTTAGCTTCAGATAAAGACCTTCTAACCATACGGTGTCGAAAGCCTTTTCCAAATCAACCAGACAGGCACCCGTGCATTGATTTTTAGCATTGTTCCATTGGACATCAGACACGAGCTTAGACGCGACATGAATTGTGTCATGCCCCGTTTTAAAGCCGAACTGGGTGTCTGCAATTATATTTTTGTCCTCCGCCCACTTGGACAGAGCTCTTTTGAGAACTTTTTCGAATACCTTACTGATACTCGGAAGAAGACTTATCGACCGGAGATTTACCGGATTGGAATTATCCTTTCCCTTTTTCGGGAGAGGATGTACAACAGCTGTCTTCCAACTCACTGGATAATATGCGTTATTCTTTGTTAAACAGTGTTGTGTATATGTCTATTGCATTCTCAGGAAGATGTCGTTGCACAATGCTGGGTATACCATCGACTCCTGCTGACTTCTTTTTCTTTAGTGATTCAAAGATGATTTGGAGTTCCACCTTGGAAATGAGCAATGAACTGGGTCCATTTTGCTCGGCGATGGTGGCATTTGCCAAGTTTTCATCATTGAATCCGGTAAAACCAAGATTCTCAGATCGCCATTGCATAATACTGTTTCGAAGGTGTAAGTGATTCAGCCCAACCCTGTCTTCCAGGTCGTGATTTGGGCGAAAGCTCTCATTCACCTTATAAACTTGCTGGAAAACAGACCCTACTGTTTTTACCTTCTCCTTAGGATCTTCGATCATAAAGAAATCGTTATTCAAGATGGCGCTCCCTAGATCTATTCCTGCAGACAAAAGTACGTTTTCGTTCTCTATCGTTCTCTGGAGTTTAAGACACGGAAGGTCGTTTTGATCGTTCCTCCTTAATATCTTGTTTATTTGGGGGAACATGCTTGGGTCGCTAGAATTGCCGAATTTTCTTGTCCCAATATTGATTTATAGATATTCTATAATTTTGCTTTATGAGCTGGTTGATGTTTTTGATTGACGCCTTCAGAGTCCTAATCTCCAGATTATGTCTGTCCGTGAACCGTCTGTACAAAAGTTTCAATCTCTTCAGCAGTCCACTTTTATGTCTATGAAGTGAGTCTATTGTTGTGTTTCGGTACATAGCAGTAAGGTCTTGTTCTTTGAATCGTGGGATACTTCTGTCAATTGTTTGTTTTATTATTCCATCCATTTGAAGCAGATATCTATCGATCTCAACGTTGGACAGATTTCTGTCATTTGGAGGCGAAATGTCGTTCAAACGAAGTTTGCTTGATAAGGCGTTAAAAGAGCGTGGCCAGCGCGTTTTTCTATAGTTCTAAGAATGCGCAGGCACATACTCTTCCAACTCCAGAAGCTCATTCGGAAGCTGTATAACGGCGGCAAGTATTCAATCGTCTGTAAGCCGTTTCCCGTCCGTTGAACCACTTTGTCAGTAACTGTCAGTCGTGAGTCTAGTAATAATAAATCCAGATGAGCACCACTTCTGGGAAACGATGGCCTATCTCTAGCAAGAAATTCGATTTTATACCCAACACTATGTTGACCCATCCAATTTAATAGATGGTTCCCTCTGGGATTTTGTATTTGATTTCCCCAATCATTATGTTTGGCGTTCAGATCTCCGGCTATGAGATAATAGTTTTCATCTGATTGCAGTCTAAGGCAGTCAAAAAGCTTTTCGAGATCTGCCGTAAAATTAGAGGGCTGACGTGCATTTGGTGCGTACACCGCTATTACATATTATGACTTTATAACTTATACCTTTTCGTTAAAAGATTGCAACACCACCGCCTTGAACGGAGTTGAGCCGGTCTTTTCTTACGATATTGTAATTGTTGTTAGTCAATTTGTGTTTCTGTTTGAAAGCATCTTTGCGTTCTTCTTGGAATACGTGCCTCTCCAAGAAAACTCCCTTGCCACAATATCATCAACATTTTACCTTAACTTGGCCTTGATAATATACATATTTGTTCAATTAAATTTTTTTTTATTTTACTATGGTATTACAATGAAATTACACTTTTTTTTTTTTTTTTTTTTATAATTAACGCGCGAACAAGGGACTATTTGTTTCCCTTTTAATGTAACACACTGCGCGGGAATTAGGAAGATAGGGAAGGGAGAGATAGGAGGTGTCGATTAACATTGGTTTTGAATGTTTGCAAATTGAAATGGCAAGGGAAAATCTCGCCGGGTAAACCATTCCAAAGCCGTGTTGTACGGCTAAAAAAAGAATCCCTATATTTCACGGTACGTCCGAAATTGGGCTCAAGAATGAACTGATGGGCATTCCTAGCAAGACGAGTATTACGGGCGAAACTTTTAAGGGGAGGAATGCAGCTGGCTACCTCGAGTGAACATTTTTTTATAAAAGAAACGATAAAATAAGGAAAGACATGAAACATTGCGTCGGTGTTCGAGAGGGGCAATTGTTTCAGCGGCAGTTCTATTTCCTATCAATCTTAACGCTCGATTTTGTATTCTATCAAGCAGGTGAAGCGATGTTTGTGAAGCACCTGCCCACAGGTGGGAGTTATACTCGAGTTTAGGGCGTATAAACGCTTTATAAATTGTAGCCAGATCAGATGGGGAAAAATACTTCTTACACCGATACAGAAAACCTAAGCACTTAGCAGCATTTTTAGCGATTTCAAATATATGGTCGTTCCAACTTTAAATTGTAATAGATAAATATAGATATGCACTCAACGAATTTACTATGAATTTCACGACCGACTTAACTTTACAAAATCTTGATCGAAGTGAAGAATTTCATCTGCAATTTATTTATTGTCCCTACAAGATCGCGTTATCAAAATCCCCTTGCAGAAAGAAGAAACTACTACTAAGGAATAAAATAACGAATAAATAACGAATAAAATACAAAAAGTTAAAAGGACGATCTCTTTTTTTTTTTGTAAATGCTTATTCACATCCAGGTTTAACCACAAAAAATAAAAAAAAGAAAGTGTTGATATTCGTTTTGCTTGCAAGGATATATGGCGTAATGATGCCTTTGCATCGGCCAGCTGCACCCATCCAGATTTTCAAGCCACAATGTCTGGTAGACGGACGAATAACAATCCTATACACTATTAAGAAATATTAAGATATAGGGAAATAGAGTTGTGAGGATATAATGATATAGAGATACAGAGATAAAGAGACAAAGAGATATAGACATAGAGACAAAGAGCCATATACTTAGATATAGAGATATTTAAGGATATAGAGATATAGAGTTGTAATTATATATAAATAAAATATATATATATAAAATATAGGTATACAAAATACAGAAATATAATAGAGACAGAGATATAGGAATATACAGTTACAGAGGAATATCACTTCGATTAAAAAAACGGTATTCACTATCTTAATAGAAATAATTTATAATTTGACGAAAAACCTAATTTAACCAAAATGCTTCATCGCAGACGAAGTTTCGGGTAGAAGCTAGTTTTATATAAACTGGCTGGTACATATTCAGATTTGTCCATAAAAATGAATGAATGAAAACAGAATTGTTTCTTTTTTGCAACAGAATTTCTTGGATTTTGTGCACATTCACAACCCCTTCACTTAACTTGAGGTTAAACGAATATTTTTCTTCATTTTTGGTGAAAAAAAAATTTTAAATCATAAAACACTACATATTTTGAAAATTTTATCAAAATCCGTCAATTAGTTAACGAGAAAGTCTGGATTTAAAAAACCGTTCATATGGGAGGTACCGTTATAAAACTTTTTCTGAAAAAATCCATTTAAACTAAATGATAGATTTTGCATAGAAAACACCATTCAGAAAGTTTTATCAAAATCGTAGGAGCCGTTTTCGAGAAAAATAAGTTTTTCATAAAAAGTTATATGGCAGGTACCGTTAGTTTTGGAGCTAGAATGCCAATTTGAAAAACGGGTCGGGTAGAGTACTCTAAAAATAATATATACCAAGTTTGAATCAAATCGGCCCAACCGTTTAGGCTGTAGGAATCGATACGGACAGACAGACAGACAGACAGACGGACGGAATTTCCGGACCCACTTTTTTTTGTAATGTCATGTTTGATTGCTAGAATTTTTTTTTTACGAATGCATAACATGCCTTATAGTCCCTATAAATCGCTAGTAAAAAAGAATCGTGGAGTATTTACTTTTTTAATTTGTAGTTCTAACGCCCATTTTTTTCGGGAGAAAAAATTACTTCCTTGAACTGATGAAATAGTGCTTCAAGGAGTACTTTGAAAGTACAAATGGTTAAAATAAGTAATTCCACTACTACTTCCTAGAAGTAGTTTTAAAGTACAAATATCAGTGCTTAAATGGCGGGGAAAGTGAGTAGTTTTTGTTGGGTAAGACCATTGTATATACATTTTCTATATTACTCTCATGGTGGTCATTTCTCGTCTGGCCATCTTCCTGGTTGATTCAGAACTAACTCTAAATAGTGGAGACGAGAACCTTTACCCATATTTTACCAGCATTTAATACACTTTTGTTGTCTGTACTTATTTTATATTCACACCAATTGGCAATTTCAGCACGCCTCATTGCGACTTGATTCAGAACTAAAAAATGATGCTTCATGATAGTGCTATAGGCAGTGTATATACAATGGTAAGACATAGATAGTGCTTTTATATATTCTCATACACAGAAGGTATATAGCCAATCGCCAATTGGTGTGGATATAGAATAAGAAAAAACAACAAGTGTATTAAATACTGGTAAAATATCGGTAAATGTTCTTGTCGCCCCTATTTAGAGTTAGTTACGAATCAACCATGAAGATGGCCAGACGAAAAATGACACCATGAGAGTAACTACTATAGAGAATGTATATACAGTGGTTGAGATCATCGCGTGTGTGCAGGCCCAATGTCTACATATCCCAGTTGGAATGTAGAATTGATATAATAATATAATCCTATTTTCCGCATTAACTCGTAAGATATCGATTGTAAACAAAAAATTATTATGGCCAGGGTTGTAGAAAATTAAATTCTGTACAACTTTTGTTATGTGCATTATTCGTCAAATTTTGAAAATAAGCGAGTTATTAAACAAAAATCTATTTACCTTAAACTCAAGATGGCGGCCAACGCTAAAGACCTAGGAATTCGAAAATCAAAATTTATATTCCCTTAGAGTTTCTCTTGTATGTAATTTGTTTCTACAATCCGACTGGGCTAACATAGATGTCCTGGCAACTAGCATCCATTAAAGCAAGCAACATTATACTTTTGGAACCTATGTAGTTATGGTAAAAGGCTCCATCTTTTGGACGGCTTCGGAGTATGGTATAATATTGCCGTCAAGGACACCAATACAAGATAACGGCCAGGGAATTTAGAATTTTTTAGCGATTCCCTCCATTCTGATTTTGTTGATGGAAAGCATTTCATTTTTCATTTTCAGTCCAAAATGCAATCAATAAAAAAATAAAATAAAAAAAAAGTCGATCGAATTGTCGTCGCTGCTACGCTCATCAATTTTTTATTTAACATTGTTAATAAATTTGCTTGTTATTGAAAGTCAATAATAATAATAATAATAATAACAATAATAATAATAATAAAAAATCGAAGCAGACTTTAAAAAATTGAGAATATACAGAACAGGCCAAAAGTTACAGTCATCAAATCTCTTCCTGAGAAAAAAGAAACAAGAACGACAACTGAGAGGATAATTCTCTCTTCGCCTACAAACTGAAAAATGCGCCTTCAGCGACATATGTATGTGTACCAGTCCCTGTACATTTCTTATGGGACTACTAATGCCTTTGCATTTATGTGGGCATGAAACGTATGGCTGATTGGCTGCGATTGGCTGCTTCTCACACGAATCTCACACGTATTCATTTACACAAAATACGATTTCAGGATTTGCAGAGCATGGTCGCTACGGGTCGCAGCGCTTTTTTTTTCTTTTTTCTATGTTTTTCGACAAATATTGTTTTTCAGCAATATTGTAATGATTGGAAGTTGAAAGCCAACTTCGAGGAATACGAAACTATCCTGCTTAGACCTTTTTGCTTTGAGCGTCTAGGGATACGAGAAAAACTGCAAGCTGGTGATCGCTGGGACACATGGATATCAAATGGCGAGTAAAATTGTGGTTATCTTTATCCTTGGTATCTTGGTAGACCAGTATCTATATTTCCAACTGGATGTAGATACTGCTCTGGCCAGGGCTAAGGAAGCGTTTGCCCTCACAAGACGGTTGCTTTATAGACGCCGTTTTGACAGCAGGTAAAGGTGATTTGCTACATGAACCTTATAAAGCCGATGGTGGTCTTTGGATGCCCTGGGTGGTTTGTTTCAGGTGTTTCAGTGTCCTTATACCTTATACCTACTTGGTTCTTCAGTAACCTTAACCATCCTTCTGTTCGAATAAATCCTTGAATTTTGTCAAAAATATAATATAAAGCTTAGCTTCTCCAAGCAAACTTGTTTAAGGACCTCATGTATTTTAACAAGTTGTCTGCTCCGTCTCAATAATATCCTTTACGTTACCATCCAAACACATCTAATGAACTTGGAACATTCCTTGATGCGGAATTAGATAGCAGCAAATTTACAATTTTCCATTCAGCATGCAATCGTTGAGCAAAGACTTTGAGTGCTTTCCCGGAAGCATATTGACTTTTTTGTCTGACATTCAATTACTTTGCAACCATAATCATGTTTCCGACCAAACTACGAACAAAGGTCTACCATAGGTAGGTATCTTATTTCCAATATCCTTTCGATTTGCATAGGCATATTAAGAGATGTGCTGGCAAGGACAAACTTTTTACCAAGCGTCATCCTCCTGCGTTATTATTAAAGTATGCATCCTGTCTACCCTGTCGATACATTATAAACTGCTTGCAAGTGCAATGGCACAGGATAAAGTGCATACAAAGTCCCCCCTCCGACCAATTTGGAAATTTCACTTTTGCGTGCTAAAATTCGAATCAGTTTCAAAGAGTTTCATTTCGTAAGCTTCTTAAGTTCTGACGTAGTGAATGGAAGTCTTCAGCAGTTATTAGAAGATGAAATAAAGGCTTGTCTGCAGCTTATAGTTGAAAATGTTTTATATGTGTGGGTTTTGAATTTGGAGATTGTGGACCATGTTTGTGTTTTATGGTTGAAAACTCACTTAAGTGAATTTTCTGTTTTCGCTTTAAGGCCACTCGAAAGATACTTGAGCTTCAGGGTAGCATTTCCCTGGGAAACTTTATTTCACAAACAAACCTTCGACTTGCATAAACAATCAATGCCAGCAACCGAACGGAGACGTTGGTTGGGAATACGAATTCAACAGGATAAATAAGTAACTAGTTTCCAGTAGATTTTTATTACCTGATGGATATCCTCTGGAATATTTATTATTCATTTTCGGTGTGGGTTGGCAACTTTTTTTTGGTGGATTTTTTCTGCAGAAATATCCTTAGTCCAGAAAGATTTACAAACAAAAGATGAGTTGGGGCTGAAATTAGTTACCTGCGGGTATCAAAAGGGCGGTTATAATATTAATATGCAAGGAACTTTGAGCAAGGCTAGCAATTTAATTATTCACATTACACTTTTAGATTATACGGTTCGTTCGTAACGTGGATTTTTGATTAGTTCAAGCTCAAAAGTGAAAATGGAAACATCTTCAATTGGACTTGTGTGTTTTATTTGTATGTTTCTTTGGAAATTAAATTCAAACGTATTTTGTAAAAAAAAAAATTTGGTGCATAATAAGATAATAAAGAGAATATAATAATATTTTAAGAGAGTTTAAACGGATGGTAAATTTCTCAAGACAATTTTAATTATAGCCCAGTAGAAATCGTAATCGATACTAAATAAATTGCATGCTCATATGTGCGGTCACATTGTATTGTAGAATAAAATTTAAGAAAATCAAAGTGGCATTTCCTCGATTTTTATGACTTTTGATTGTTGAAATAAAGTACGTTAAATTGTATTG
Organism: Platycheirus rosarum; assembly: GCA_963971375.1. Taxonomy (NCBI): domain Eukaryota; kingdom Metazoa; phylum Arthropoda; class Insecta; order Diptera; family Syrphidae; genus Platycheirus; species Platycheirus rosarum. Next base: position 56,350,982 of record OZ020507.1, on the reverse strand, counting down.
AGTGAAATAATTTAAACGTCATTTTATTTCTTAAAGAAATGTAAAAAAGTGTAATTTCTTTTTTCAAAATCGTAGGAACGGTTTTTAAATAAAGCGGTTTTTTTAACGACTTTTTTTTTAAATTAAAAAAAATAATTCAAGAATACAAACTTAATCACAAAAATAACAAACATATAAAAACTTAATTTAAAAAAAAAATCACTTACCCGTTATTAAAATATTTATTTTTCAAAAAAAAAAAATTATAAATTATTAAAAAAAAAAAAGATTTTGAAAAAAAAAAATGCAAAATTACTTACTGTAGGTAGCTACATCTTCTCTAATATCAATTTTGATAGTAATCGGATCACTGGTTTTCGATAAAATCGAAGAAAAAAAAACGGTCCTATGGGAGGTACCGTTTTAGCCCACCCAACAAATAAATGTGTATCTATAGATTCCAACACGCCCAAATGCTACCTTGCAACCTTCTTAAACAATGTAGCATGCAATATCTATAGAAATATAGTATCTGTAACATGATATAAGTCTTATATCATGTCTATTGTGAATTAAATCTTCTTGTGTCGAACATGCAATCCGCAGCCAAATTCAAGATAGATAGATATATTTATTTTCGTTCTAAATTTTACAATGGTTTGCTACCGCACGTTTTACATTATAGTGATTTAATGCAGTGTATCTTACAGCGAGAACATTATTTTATTAAGGATTATAAGTTTATTTTATTAATACATAATAATTTTTTGGAGGAAATACGATGAAACCTCCCTTAAAGAAAGAAAAAGAAAAAAGAAGAAAAATATTTATAAGATTATAACTTAAGATAACTTAAAACTAGTGACTAGAAGAAAGAGAATTTATTATAAATAAAATAGTTAAGTAGGTTAGGTACATAATTAAACAACATAAGTAAATAAAATATAAACAAACAAATAAATAACATGGAAATAAGTCAATAAATAAATAAATAAATAAATAAATAAATAATTAGATAAATAAATAAATAACTTAGTGAATAAACAAATAAACAAATGGTAAATTTCAAAATTGAAACAAAATAAATAAATAAATATAACAAGTTAATAAATAATAAATAAATAAATAAGTACATGAAATGAAGAAATAAATAAGTAAACATAAAACAACATAAATAATATATTAACAAAAAAAATATAAATTAACATTTTAATAAATTTAAATCGTATACATAATCAGGAAGTTCTTATCACAGTTTGCAAATCTTCATATTTCATTTAGTTGAATATTAATTATTGAGTTGATTTATGAGGTTATTATCAGCAAGTTCAATGCGATTTAGGAATTTATTGGTTAATTTAACAATTCTTTCAGATATCAATCCAACATTCGCCCTTCTATGGAGATCTGAAGTCGAGTGGTGCCAAGGAAGGTCAAGCATCATTTTCAAAAGTTTATTTTGAGAAACTTGTAATTTTTGTATGTGACACTTAGCAGAACTCTTCCATACAGGACGACCATATAAAAGAATAGCTTGGAAAATAACTTTATGAATTATTATTTTATTTTCGTTTGACAATAAGGATTTTCTGTTGATGAATGGGAACATCATTTTAATGGCTATGTTACCTTTTTTTTTGTTTGTGTTATATGATGGTCAAAGGTTAATTTGGTCAAGTTCAAGATGAATGCCAAGATATTTGACTATACGATCCCAAGAAACAGCTTTTCCAAGGATTTGCAATTGATTGCTTGGAAGATAACAAGCTTTTCTTTTTCGCATGAAAAAGATCGCTTGCATCTTATCAACATTAAGCTTTATTTTCCATTTATTGTAATAATCTACCAATATTCTAATCGCATTGTTTAAGTTGATCTCAATGTTGAGACCAAACTCATGCGAGGAGAGTATTGCTGTGTCGTCAGCAAAAATTGCTGCTTCACAATCAGGTATTTTGGGAAAGTAAATAAATGTAAATAAATTATATAAAATTGGCCCAAGGACTGAGCCTTGAGGAACGCCGTAATTAAAACATATCAGTTCAGAGACACTACCATTAACATGAACTTTAAAATATCTACTCGACAGAAAACTTTGGACAATTTTACATAAATAAGAAGGAAAATTGTAAAATAACATTTTATATATCAGACCATTGTGCCAAACTGAATCAAATGCTTTTTCAATGTCCAATAATGTCATACCTGTAGATCTTCCTTCAACACGATTACTTTTGACAATGTTAGATATCCTGAGAACTTGATGTGAAGTGCTATGAAATCGTCTAAATCCAAATTGCTCATCAGGATATAAACTATTATCTGAGATTATTCTAAGCATCTTTCTTTGTATAACTCTTTCGAAAACTTTGCTTATACTGCTGAGCAAACTAATTAGCCTATAACTTTCAGCCCTTACGGCTGGCTTTCCAGCTTTTAAAATAGGCACAACCTTAGCTATTTTCCAAGAGTCTGGAAAATATTGTACTTTAAGACACGAGTTTATTATAAATGTGAGAAATAAAATTCCTATCTTGGGTAAATGCTTTAGGTAGATGTTTTTTATTTGGTCAAGGCCTCCAGTTTTCCGGACTTTTAAACTCTTCACAATTTCGACATCTTCTTGTGACGTTAAAAAATTTGGTGGTGTTTCAACGGTTATATTATTTAAGTTTTGTACAGCATTATCTACTAAATCATTTGTAGAAACATTACCAAGGTTTTGTGATACGGCATGATTTTTAGAAAAATTAAGTGCAAGCGCATTTGCTTTTTCAATATCAGTAAAAAAAAGGTGTCTGTATCCGTTTTGAGAAAAGGAACTTGTCTATGTTTGTTCTTTACAATTTTGACGATATTCCAAAATGATTTTGAGTTTATTTAAAATTTTTAAAGTCTTGGTAATATTGGAGTTTAGTCTCATCTGACCTAAGAAGAAGACAGAGTACTGGATTATGGTCAGAGCTCAGCTCATTTAATGTAATTGGAGAAGTTAATTGACTTGACGTATTTGTTATGAAAATATCAAGGGCAGAAGGACACCCACGAGAACTAGCAGTAAAATAAGTAGGACTAGGAGGAAACAAAATACTAACAGGCAAAGTTACAGACGGATTAGACAAAATATTTCCATTGGAATTTGCCCTATTGCAACCCCAGTCTCTATGCTTGCAGTTTAGGTCACCACCAATCAAAAAGTCTCCTCTTATTGCAAAAAGTTTTCTTAAGTCATCATTCAAGCATACTCTTTTATAGTTTGAGGATGAACCACCAGGAAAATAGACACAATAAATTTTAAGTGTTCTCATATTTCTTAATTTTATCTCAATTCCAACATTTTCCACCAACTGAGTTCTAATAACCGGCAAAAGCGAATGTTGAATTGACTTACGGATAAGAATTGCTACTCCACCACCTTGGCTTTCAGTCCTATCAACTTTATAGCACTTGTAATCAGGTGTGGATAAATGTAAATCATTTTCTAGCCAAGTTTCTGTCACTAAAGCTACGTCAATGTTATGACTATTTAAGAAATTGAAAAATTCTAAACATTTGTTGTGAATACTTCTTGCATTCCAAGTTATAATTTTTATATATCTATCTACCATATTACTTATCATGACTATACAAAAACTTAGTGGCTAAATGTGCGATAACATTGAACTGGTCTAACAAGTCTTGCAAGTTGATAATTTAGTTATCATCTCCATAGCTAAAGAATTAAGTTCTTCAACGGAGAAAAGCTTTTCATTGTTGATTGCATCGGCATGGATGCTGTCGGCCTTTGGAACGAGAGAATTATTTTCCAATACATTTAATCGTTGAGTATTTACATTGTTACCCTGCATATTGATAGGTCGCCCGCGCTGAGGTTGCGGGAGCGATGGAAAGTCTACCTTGGTGGCAAAAGAAACTTGACTCTCCACGAAAGGATTAAGAGAAGCTTGCGATGCTGCTGGCACTCGCAATGATCGAGGTGTGTAGAGAGTTCTCTGATGAGCTGAGAATGATCTCTTTGATGATTTATCTTTCATTTCAAGGTACTTCGCTCTGTTTCCGCACGTGACATCAGTTGCTTTATGGTTTTCATTGCAGTTAGCACATTTATGCTTTGCAGAATTGTCACATTCGGCAGTCTTATGTGAACCAGCACAGTATGTTTTTATATGGCAATTTCGTTCGCCGTGTCCAAACATTTGCCAATTATGACATTGTGTCAATTTGCCTTTTATTTTTTTTTGGAAACTCCAATTTACCTGTGTGTGGAAAATAGAGCGAACATTTCTCCTTAATTCGTGTAATTTTATAGAACCATGTCTGAATATTGTTCATATTTTTTCGTAATTGCTTTTATCTCGGTGCACAAAAGCCCGAGGTTATTGAGTTTGGTTTTAAATTCGTTTACATTCATTTAACCTAAACCATAGAAAATCACTTTGAAAGCTTTAGCGCTTTTTAGGTCATGTGAGAAAAATTGACAGTTTTCTTCTTTTAATTTAGATAGCACTTTATTATGTGATTCTAACAATTCACAATTGATTTTGATCCCGATGGATAGTTTTTTTATGCAATAATCTTTCACTTCTAAAGACTTCATCATTTGGTGAACATAATCGCAAGACTTTTGCAAAAGTTTAATTGGAGGCACATATACTTTTTTTCACTAGGCGATATAATATCGTCCATTTCTTCAATGTCATTATCAGCATCAGGCTGACACTGTAAGGGATTCCAATATTTGGAGTGTTTCCAATTATTGGAATTTTTTTTATGTTTTGAATTTAGGTTATCCATATTAGAACAGAGTTTTTTATCCGAGGACAGTAAATTGTCCTCGGGTTTGGGTGATCTTACACGTTTAGGAATGATTGTTATAATCAATACACGAGCGAGATAAAGACGTCTAACACAGCTGAAAGCTCCGACTAGACTGCAGCCAAATTCAACATCTACTTTTTTCGGCATCTGGTTGTTGTATTTGTAGTGTGTGTAAAATCTTGCTTCGCTGCGGATAAATTTCCCATCTGGATCTGCAAGAATATTCTACCCCGTCTCAGCACAGTCAAAGTGAAACCCTCATCAATGTCACATTTTTTTTTGTGTGTGTATTTCTTACATTATTATTGTATTACAATATTTTTTGGCGGAATTTTAATACAAACTTGTATCCCCTAGTTTAAGGGGTTGGGGATAAATAATCCAATTTTCAATATTTTTCTGTTGTTTGTGTACTTAAACTTGCTTAAATACCAAAATTTACTTTCTAGGATATTAGGAAGTTCCCTAAGAATATTGATGATCATCAGTGAGTTCAGGGTATAAAATAGAATCTAAAGTATAAGAGCTGTGCATTAAAACCTTAAGGTTTTTTTAAACATTTCAGAAACATTTAAGAAACATTTCAGAAATGTTTCTTTGTTTCTGAAATGTTTTTTAAATGTTTCTTAAATGTTAAGTTAGGTCTGCACTGGAAACAGGCCCCTTCAGAACGGAAAAATTTCTTTACTTTCAAACATTTTTATCTACATATGTATTTGACAGGTTTTTGTTTTTATTTGTTCTATTATTGCAGATTAACAACACACACACAGGAATGGTTGAGAGTATAAGTCACTAGGCCTTGGCCATAGAGTAAATATATTATAAAGAGGGAAATCTACTGCCTTCTTTTGGCAATGTCTTCAAGCTGGTTGCTGGTCTAATAAGTATTGGTATAGAACTGTCAAATAATTGAAGCCGTGTGTGTGTGTGTAGTAGTGCTGAACTGTAAAATAATTGACGCCTTCTGTGCGTGTAGTAGTGCTGAGCTGTCAATTAATTGATGCCGTCTGTGTGTGTAGTAGTGCTGAACTGTCAAATAATTGACCTCTTCTTTTCAGTCAGTTTCGTAGTTTGCATCGTCTTCGTCGTCTTCGTCGGCAGCAACTGCGGTGGCAACAGTTAATTGTATTGTCTGCTTGTCTTTCGGAACAACAGCCAACACAAAAACAGTTGTTTCTATCATCAGCAAGGGGTGTTGTGTTTGTGGTGATGGAAACACTTTCATTGTAGTTTTTTCAGCTGGACAATAAATGTTTTGGTTGTTGAGTGTTAAATGAATTGTGAATGTGCATTCACTTGCACTCAGGATTTGGAATTCTGGTGTTGTTACGTTAAAGTGGATATTGTTTTCCATTTTGAAAATATTTTTTTGTGGATTTGTTTTCGAATTGGAGAAGGTTGAGGCGTGGAACATACGAAAGATTTTCCTCTTTATAATATATTTTTTCACCATCAAAATCAACTGAAAACTTCTGGAATTTTCAAAAAGCAGGAAACAGTTTTGGTCATTTGTATTAAATTATAAAAAAATTCTTAATCATCTTCAGTTCCTCTACGCTCATGGCTCATCGTCAAAGACAAATCAATTGTTTACTCTTCAGAGAAGGCGAACCCAGAAACATTGCCAAAGGATATGCGTAAGCTTTTCCATCGCTCTGGCCCATGGCAATTGCGTTCTTTATTTCTAAGATCATGAATAAGCTCAACAGAGTTTCTTTTTTTTGCCGAACAACACGAATTTGGAATATTTTACCCTGTAAGATTTTCCCTTGCCATTCAATTTTTAAAAGCATATTTAAAACCAATTTTAATCGATACCTTCAGTCCCAACCTCCCTAGTGTCCTAATGCTCGCGCAGGATGTTTTATGAAAAGGGCATAACATAATCACTTGTTTTCGCGCTTGTTACATACGAAAAACCATTTTGCCCTTTTTTGAGCCTCCATCGTGGTGGTTGAATGCTTGTAGAGCTCTAATTAAAGTATCTCTAAAAAGACGGTCTTACACCCTGGCGAATTTTAACCATTTGACTAATTAAAACCATTTCAATTCACCCCTGCCACCGTTTTGCAACCAGCACGTTTTATTGTTTCTTTTATAATTCACACCTGAATGATAACAAAATAAAATAGACCGACCACACAGGATACTTTGCGCACATGAATATACAAATGATGTTCCCTCCATAATACTTAAAAAAGACGGAGAACATAATCAGGCTCTTTAATAGCTTAAGCAAAACAAAACCAGCAACACAGTACTTTCTTCCCGAACAGGCAACTAGGTACGTAACCTAATTATAAATATTATTACCAACTCCTCCTAAATGTTGACACAAAATAAAAAAATTTTGCATTTTGTGTTGCCTCCCCTGTAAAAAAAAATAAAAATAATAAGAAAACTGGGAGAAAGGAAGGCAATGTTTAAAAAACCAATTTCAATTTTTGCCTTTATTGAAGTTTCACAGCAGCCACTTCATCAATCCAAGTGAAGGTCCTAAGTACCTCGTTTTAACAAAAAAAAAGTTTCCTTCCTTCTTTGCTGATGAAGTTTAAGGAAGTCATTCAGTTCAAGGATAAGGGAAAAGTTTTTCTATTATTGTTATTGTTGCCGCATGTTGTTTTTTTTTCTTTCATCAACATTTTGTGGTTTTCTGTGCATTTGTTTTAAGTTTTACTTCTTCATTGATTTCACCGGATTTTCAAAAAAAAAAAAAAATAAAAAAAAAACATCTATTGATTACTTACCAATGATTTTCTCATTCCTGGTGGAGCTTATAATGACACATCCTAGAGTCATGCTATTAAAGCGACAATACCAGCCTTGTGTCTATAAGACATGAATGTCCTATAAAATGTCGAAAAATTATTAGTGTCTCACTTTTGCGTGATAATAGTTTGGAGAGTATTTATTGCTGAAAATAAACTCGAAAGGTATCAAAAGGCAACAAGAAACTGCCGAGGTTACAAATCAGGAACCAAACTATATAATTTGAACCAAGAACATCCCCGCCAAACCTGTGACCTACTGCTTTTCGGACAACTTTATCGGCGATTTTGATGAACTAAGGACTTTCCCTCCTAATCCAAGGTAAGAGGAAAAATTGTATTGGATAGTTTGCAGAAGGTAAACAAGGTCTATTCTAAAAGTGCCTCTTTGCGAAATGTCCCCAAGAAAGCAAGGAAGAAGGTAGATGAAAAGTAAATAGATCCTTTAACAAATCTGAAACTGGGTAAGAATAAGAGCAACTGGGTAAGAATAAGAGCATAAGTTGCTGGTTCAATCTGTCCCGCGCTTTAGCTTTGCGGTTCTTTTGATTAGTTGAAAAAAGTACCTTAAATAGTTTTCAGCGGAATAATTTAAATAACATTTTATTTCTTTAAAAAATGTGAAATTTTTTTTTTTTTTTTTCAAAATCGTAGGAACGGTTTTTGAATAAAAGGCTTTTTTAACAACTTTAAAAAAAAAAAAAAAAAAAAGATTCGAACATATTTTAATGTGATTTAATTTTGGCTACCTAGTACATTTTCCACACGCACATTACTATAATGAATATGAAATTTGATTGTAATCCGTTAAGCAGTACTCGAGAAAGTCGAAGAAAAAAAAACGTCCTATGGGGTACCGTTCTTAATTTTTAATTCACCAAAATATAAAAAACCTACAAAAGTATACTGATTTTATTTTTATACAAATTCTTGGAGCCGTTTTTGATAAAAAATAAGGTTTTAATTTACGGTTATATGACAGGTACGGTTAAAATTTGGGCTAAAAAAAAGAATTAAAAAAATAAACCTATGTACCTACTTAATTTGAAGACGATTGGCCCAACCGTTTAGGCTGTAATCCAAAATACACGGACAGAAAGAGAAACAGACGGACAGACAGACAGAATTTTGCCATTAACTTAAATATGTTTCTCTATTGATGAATTGAATTGAAAAAAAGAGTTGGTTGTCTGAAAACTCGGTTTACGGACGATAATTTTACGTGATAACGTCATAAGAAAACATTGATGGCAGCAACACCAACATTAACTCACACCCACAAATCCTCACACCCCAATATCTACATCTACTTTCTACTTTAACAAAACTCCGCCTATTTTGTATTTTTTTTTTCTCATCTTGTTCTTTTCGCATTTGAGTGGAATTATTTTGGGAATTCGCGCCTGCTCTTTTTCATGTTTGCCTGGTGCTTGCGATCGATTTTGGTTGATAGAACCACAGTTTCGCAGCGTGCGTCATTTTCCTTATCAATATTATCAGCATTAGCCTTATCAGTATGAGTCATGTTATGTATTATGTGTAGCCTGTCATCGATATCATGTCAAAAAAGTCTGGATATACATAGATAAGTCAGATACTGGTACATTTCTAAAAAAATATATAATATGGCTCTTCCAAGATTACCTAAGTGCCTTATTTTTTCTCTGTCAAGATTTCCATCCAATTTTTAAGCCACCTGCATAACAACAATCTTTGTTTTACCCGTTCCAGAATCAAAAACCTAAAGGTATATCATATTGTGATGTGGCAACAAGTTTAGATATTCAGAGGATACATTTTGTAAATTAACGCCATCTGTTGGATTCATTGTGTACAACAACCAACATTCATTGTGTACAACGACCATGCGCCTAAAAGTATGCTACATATTTGCAACATGTTTTAACTGAGTACTAAATCGAACTTGAAGTACTAATTCGAGACTCGAATTAGTACCGAAAGCTTAGATTGTGCCAGAAGCAGACAGAAGCTTCCAGAAGCTTGTAAACTTGTATAAGTACAAGAGTAGATTGCATTGAAAGTTCAGTTTATTTTCGAAAGTGGAATTGTTAACAACTGAAAGCATTAGTAAAAAGTGATTGAATTGAGATTAAATAAAAAGTGTTGAATTATAAAAACGTATTTGAATTGTGAATAAGTGAAATAAGTTAAATTGGTGTTATTTAAACTGAAAGACGTTGTGTTTTATAAAATAAAGAGATTTGTTGTATTATTTTGGAATTTTGATTGAGTTTTATTGGTCGAAACCCCAGGCCAAAATATCACATTGGTGTCAGAAATTGGGGATAAAACTCAGTAAAGTGCTAGAAAATTCCATAGTGACATTTTCTAAAACAGTTTCGGTGACTCATATAATTGTGAAAGTGAACTGATTTTGCTATAAAACGGTGAATAGCGAATATTTTTGTTAAAAATAGTGTTTGAAAAAGATTTTTCTAGAAGAGACATTAAAATAAAATTGACTGTGTTGCGAAAATTGTGTTTCGGTTACATAAAATGGGTCGCAAATTAGAACAATTGTCAACAGCTGAGTTGAAAGAAGAATTAGGAAAAAGAAATCTTCAAACTTAGGGGCTGAAAAAGGAACTATTGCTCCGACTTCAGAATGCTATCACTCAGGATGGTGGAGACCCCGATAATATGTTTTTCGATGTTGAAGAACAAGGGAGAGAAAGCACAGTAAGTACCGCCGATGAAATGCCTACCTTCATGAAGTTGCTTCTGTCGAAATTCGATGCTCTGGAAAGTTCCTCGAAAGAACAAAAGAACTTTCTCGAAGAACAAAAGAACGTTCTCGAAGAACAAAAGAACGTTCTCTAAGAACAAAAGAACGTTCTCGAAAGTAAGTTCGACGAACAAAAGAATTCATTAGAAACTCTCCAGAATCAACTAAGCGAAAGACTTCAAATAGTAGATCAGAAATTTGAAGCCAAAATAGAAAGCTTAGAAGAAAAGTTCGGAAAGCAAGTAGAAAGTGTAGAACAACAGTACGAACACCTGGCTAAGGAGGTTGATTCTTTGAAAAAGCAGAAGGTTCGGGAATATTCGAGCGACGGTCCACGAAGAAAGGAAATGCAGCCCCCTGTCTTCGATGGTCAAACATCATGGCCAATTTATAAGAAGCAGTTTGAAGCTGCCGCCTTGACGAACAACTGGGACAACGAAGACAAATCAATTGCTCTTACGCTTGCGCTCAGAGGAACAGCTGCCGAATTGCTGCAGACCATTCCTGAAGACAAACATCATGATTATGATGCCATGGTCAAGGCAATCGAGATGAGGTTTGGCGACGACCACATGCAGCAAGTTTACTGAGTCCAGTTGCGCCGAAGGGTCAAGACAAGAGGTGAAACGCTACAACAATTGCAAGCTGACATCGAGCGCTTGGCCAATATGTCTTATCCCAATACCAGCAGGGAAATCATAAACGAACTGGCAACCGATGCGTTCACTAATGCCATTGCAGATGGAAAACTAAAAATGCCTGAGAGAATGGCAGGTAAGAAAACGCTCGCTGAGGCTTTAGCATTTGCCCTGACAATGGAAGCAGCAGACCAAGCTTCGCAAGGTAGCCATCGCGTCAGGGAAATGGCTACGCTAGAGTGCTCATGTCGACGTGTCGACATTGAAAGACAAAACCCGAACACTGCTCGAGGTCAAATGAGATGCTGGAATTGCAACAAGCTAGGACACCTACAGCGACAATGCAAATCTCCACCTAGACAGGTAAGCTGCCCACATTGCGCAAGGAGGAGGCAGAATGACGAAGCATCTGGCAGGAATAACACTCACACTGCTGGACAAGCTTCTGATCAACAGCAGGCGGGAAACGCCTAAGAACCAACTTCGCGGGGCTGAAGTTGGTTGATGGAATTGACGCCCCCAGGACCATCATCCAAGTTTCGCAAACTACACGCTGCAGCAAGAGCTTGACAGTGGAGACAGTCATCAGAAACCGAAAATGTGTTGCCACTATCGGGTGCCACGGCCTCCATAATCAGAAGAGACCTTGTTCAGACGTCCTGGCTACATAACACCAGCTGCTACACTCTGAAGACAGCTACCGGAGAAACAGCAAAAGTATATGGGAAGGTATTTCTAGAGATACAACTGGCAGGGTTGAACTTCTCACATGCATTCTTGGTAGACGACATATGCGACATATGCATCATAGGAGTAGATTTAATGAAGGCACATGAGACCTTCGAATGCAAGTGTTAAGGTATCGAACCATTGAGATCCTTATGGTATACGGAAACGAGAACGCTGTGAATCTTCGGGCAGTTATAAGCAGAGATGAAGTCCTATGACCATCTTCAGAGACAGTTCTTTGGACGCGTTTGGACGGTGATCCTGGGAACCACCGATTCTATTTCGTTGAAGCAGATGATAAAGAAGACTTTCTATATATAGCTATATCGTTGGAAAAATTTTAGTAGAACCAAAGAAAAACATGGTTCCGGTAAGGCTGATGAATCCGAACAAACACTCCGTCAAGCTCAGACAAGGAGAGGTGATTGGAAAAAGCGTACCCATTGCAGCCATATCAACAACATCTGGGAGTGAATCTGCGCGTTCTGTTTCTGCAACGAAATTGGCTAAGGTATGTAATGCTATCCTCAGAAACTGTGAGCTAAATCAGGAGCAGAAAACCATGGCCAAAAATCTCATTGGCGAGTTTGCTGATATATTTGCATCGCAGAATGGAGACTATGGTCGAACACACCTAATACAGCACCGCATAGACACCGGCGATAGCAGACCGATCCGACAACCTGCTAGAAGACTTCCATTGGCAAAACAGGCGGAAGCCGATGAGATGATATCGACCATGGAAAAAGACGGTCTAATCGCAAACTCAAAAAGTCCGTGGGCATCACCTGTTGTACTAGTGAAAAAGAAGGACGGCAGCACTCGATTCATCATCGATGTCACCAAGAAGGACAGCTACCCCTTGCCTCGAATAGATGACAACTTGGATACCCTTTCTGGAGCAAGATGGTTTTCCACCCTTCGATTTGAAAAGTGGTTACTGGCAGGTACGGATCCATCCAGAAGACAAAGAAAAAACGCTTTCAAAACGGGAAATTGACTATGGCAGTTTACTGTTATGCCATTCGGCTTGTGTAACGCTCCAGCCACCTTTGAGCGTTTAATGGAACGTATGTTACAGGGTCTGACATGAAAAACCTGCCTGGTGTACTTGGATGACGTCATCGTTGTGGGTAAGACGTTCGCTGAACATCGCGACAACTTGAGGGAGGTGTTTACACGACTTCGAACTGCACATTTGAAACTAAATCCAAAGAAATGTGCTCTGTTCAAAGCTGAGGTGAAATATTTGGGACATGTGATATCATCAAATGGAGTAAACACTGACCCGGAGAAAATCGAAACCGTGAGAAATTGGCCAGTTCCCGAAGATAAACACCAGCTGAGGAGCTTTCTAGGTCTCGCCACTTATTACAGGAGGTTCGTCAAAGATTTTGCCGGAATCGCAAAGTGTCTGCACCAGCTAACTGAGAAGGGTACACATTTAAATGGTCAGGTGAGTGCGAAAGAAGCTTCCAACATCTAAAACAGCGACTTTGTGAGGCACCAATACTAGCTTACCCCACCCCTGGCAAAACATTTATTGTGGACTCGGATGCTAGTAACGTGGGTGTTGGAGCAGTTCTGTCGCAGATACACGATGGGCAGGAGAAAGTGGTAGCCTATTTCAGCAAAGTTCTGTCGCGACCAGAGAGAAACTACTGTGTAACCAGACGGGAACTCCTTGCTCTGATACTGGCGACAAAACATTTCCATAAATATCTGTATGGACAGAGATTCATCCTGCGTACCGATCACGCCGCTTTAAAATGGTTGCTACAGTTCAAAAATCCTGAGGGGCAAGTAGCAAGATGGATCGAACGATTGCAGACTTACGACTTCGAAGTACAGCATCGCAAAGGAAGACTGCACTGCAATGCGGACGCGCTTTCCCGCAGACCATGTGAGCCCAGTTGCAAACATTGTGCGCGAAAAGAGAAAAAGGATGAAGGTATATCTGTCCAGAGAATAAGAGCCAAACCTGTAGAGGGTTGGAGTGCCGAAGAAATTCGTAATGCACAAAAAGAAGACCCTGACATCGAGCCAATCCTTGCATGGAAGGAATCTATGGAGAAACCAAACGCAAGAGATATCTCCGACAGAAGTCCTACTTTAAAAGCATACTGGGCGCAGTGGGACTCTCTCCATGTGGAAGATGGTGTTTTGCGAAGAAAATGGGAAATGCCGGATGGAAGATCCTTTAAGATGCAGCTTGTGGTTCCACGATCGAAAGTAGAGGAGATTCTACGAGAAATGCATGCTGGAATATCCGGTGGGCACTTGGGAATCAACAAAACACTGGAAAAGGTACGGGAACGCTTTTATTGGCTAAGCGCGAGAAACGATGTAGAGAGCTGGTGTCGAAAGTGCACAACATGCGTAGCTAGCAAGGGACCCAAAGTCAAAACACGAGTTAAAATGCACCAGTACAACGTGAGCGCCCCTTTTGAAAGAATCGCCGTTGACATCACAGGCCCGTTCCCGGAAACTGAAAACGGTAGCCGTTACATCCTTGTTGTCATGGACTACTTCAGCAAATGGCCGGAGGCTTTTGCGATACCCAATCAAGAAGCTAAGACCGTTGTCGAGCAGATAGTGGACCACTGGGTCTGCAGGTTCGGGGTGCCTATGGAATTGCATTCCGACCAAGGGCGAAACTTCGAGTCGAAGATATTCCAGGAAGTATGCGCATCACTCGGGTTAAAGAAAACAAGGACAACACCTCTTCATCCACAGTCTGATGGAATGGTAGAAAGATTTAACAAGACCTTGAAGGAACATCTGTCAAAATTCGTGAACGAGAACCAACGGGATTGGGATCGGCGAATTCCTTTATTTCTTATGGCCTACCGGAATGCGGTTCATAGTACAACTGGATACACTCCATCCGAAATTCTATTTGGACGAACTGCCCGGCTTCCAAGTGAGCTAAGATTCGGATTTCCTATTGAAGATCCAAAATGCGAAGAGGACTACGTGTTAGATCTTAGAGAAAGGATCAACGACATTCACCAGAGAACAAGAAACAACATAAAAATTGCGAGTGACCGCATGAAGACCAGATACGATGCGAGAGCAACAGCACCTGAATTTAATGAGGGAGATCTGGTATGGCTTTATAACCCACATCGCAGAAAGGGAAAATCGCCCAAGCTTCAGCAGGACTGGGAAGGTCCCTACCAAATAGTTACGCGCATTAATGACGTCGTTTTCCGAATCCAACGAGGACCAAGAGCAAAAATGAAAATTGTCCATGTGGATCGACTGCATCGTTACCACGGAAGCAATGATGATGTGCTTGTTCGGGACGAACAAAACTAAGAGGGGGACAATGTGATGTGGCAACAAGTTTAGATATTCAGAGGATACATTTTGTAAATTAACGCCATCTGTTGGATTCATTGTGTACAACAACCAACATTCATTGTGTACAACGACCATGCGCCTAAAAGTATGCTACATATTTGCAACATGTTTTAACTGAGTACTAAATCGAACTTGAAGTACTAATTCGAGACTCGAATTAGTACCGAAAGCTTAGATTGTGCCAGAACCAGACAGAAGCTTCCAGAAGCTTGTAAACTTGTATAAGTACAAGAGTAGATTGCATTGAAAGTTCAGTTTATTTTCGAAAGTGGAATTGTTAACAACTGAAAGCATTAGTAAAAAGTGATTGAATTGAGATTTAATAAAAAGTGTTGAATTATAAAAACGTATTTGAATTGTGAATAAGTGAAATAAGTTAAATTGGTGTTATTTAAACTGAAAGACGTTGTGTTTTATAAAATAAAGAGATTTGTTGTATTATTTTGGAATTTTGATTGAGTTTTATTGGTCGAAACCCCAGGCCAAAATATCACAATATCATCCAATTCGATCATAAAAGAAAAATTCGCACTTTTCCTTTGGTTCACCAACTAAAAAACAAAGTTTATCTTCAATAAACTTAATAAAAGCAAAATTATTCATTTATGAATTGTTTTTTTAAGGATTTCGTTTTTTGGATACGGATAACATTATACAATTATGTATGTATAGTGTATGTATATACACTCTTTCCATCAGAACTCTTTAATGTGTTTCTATAAATGTGTTTTATGAATAACAGATTGTTTCTATATTTATATTCGCTTGGTTAATCATGGCAGCCTAAATATTCAATAAGGCGGCGAATCGTTTACAAGATGTCCTTCCATGTTAACATCCCTTGAGATCACCCACACGCACATTACTATGATGAAAAATAGCATAAATCACATGCTGACAACGTTATTAGATGCTAATACCAGTGTAAATGTCAAATATAATGGCTAATGGTCTTAGATGATTAACCAGAGATAATTTTTTATAGACTTTGCCGACGCGGGTGTGGTCGAAATAATCGTGATTTTGGTTTAAGATTGGGGACTAAGCACTAATAAACTAAGATATTGTATTGAAGTTTATTGAAGTTGACAGCTGATGCTAAATACATTTTTATTTTTGGCATATTTGTCCCCTTTTACATAAATAAAAAATGAATATATTGTTGTGTGGCAACAACATTTTAAGATATTTGGAGGATACATTTTGTTTCCAATATAACATTGTGAACAACAACCATTTTTAACACAACACCGACATGCATGTGTACAACAACCATGCTCCTAAAAGTATGCTAAAAATTTGCAATATGTCACGACTCAGTTCGAAACTCGAACACGAAAAGCACAAACAACCGAAAGCTTTGATTGTGCCAGAGCCAGACGGAAGCTTCCAGAAGTTTGCAAATTTGTATTGACACACGAGTAGATGGCATTAAGAGTGAGTTGATTTGGAATTGTTAACAACCGGAAGCGTTAGTAAAAAGTGATTGAATTAAGATTAAATAAAAAGTGTTGAAATATGAAAACGTATTTGAATGGTGAATAAGTGGAATAAGTTAAATTTTCTGTTAGTTAAACTGAAAGACTTTGTGTTTCATAAAATATAGAGATTTGTTGTATTATTTTGGAATTTTAATTTGAGTTTTATTTTTCGAACCCAGGCCAAAACCTCACAATATTATGTACTGTGATGTGGCAACAAGTTTAGATATTCGGAGGATACATTTTGTAAATTAACGACATCTGTTGGATTCATTGTGTACAACAACCAACATTCATTGTGTACAACGACCATGCGCCTAAAAATGCTACATATATGTTTTAACTGAGTACTAAATCGAACTTGAAGTACTAATTCGAGACTCGAATTAGTACCGAAACCTTAGATTGTGCCAGAACCAGACAGAAGCTTCCAGAAGCTTGTAAACTTGTATAAATAAAGAGTAGATTGCATTGAAAGTTCAGTTTATTTTCGAAAGTGGAATTGTTAACAACTGGAAACGTTAGTAAAAAAAAGTGATTGAATTGAGATTAAATAAAAGGTGCTGAATTATAAAAACGTATTTGAATTGTGAATAAGTGAAATAAGTTAAATTTGGTGTTATTTAAACTGAAAGACGTTGTGTTTCATAAAATAAAGAGATTTGTTTTATATTTTGGAATTTCGATTGAGTTTTATTTGTCGAACCCCAGGCCAAAACTTCACAGTACATTAATATATTTTTATTATGACTGACATTAATTTAACAATAACTTTGACTTGTAGTGCACACATGCATACTAATGGGAATAACAAGGCAAACAATTAATCGGTGTTATCCTTGTGGAGGAATTATTTAGTAATGTGTTGGTTTTTTCGAGATCAAGTAACCGTACAATTTTTCTGGTATGGAACTAGAAATTCTCCTGGTGGAGACAATCTAAACGTATACAGGTCATATGGTCTTATAACTATATAACTCTACTCTAGGATCGTCATCATACATCAGCTTAACCTTACAGCAAACAATGGTGGAAATGAAACTTGGATAAACAAGGAACAACCAACTGCTAATGCTGACCAGGGACCCTATTCCTGAATACGAGTCGAGTAAGTTTTCATGTGAGATCGACAAATTGATATTCTCGAACACGACTCACTAATTATCGGTATTCCCCAACTCCAATGTCGAACGTCAAATGACACTCGAATGAAACATACCTATTCCTGAGTTCGAAAGTGACGCTTTTTCTGTGAGAAATCATTCATGTTTAAAGTGTTCGAGAACAGCAGTGATGGATGCAAAAATGTAGGTAAAAATAAAAAAAAGGCTTAAAGTTGTAATTTTCTAATTGTTATGAAAAACGAAGTGTTAGAAACAAAATTTAAAAATTTTTTGGTGGTAGTTATTTGGCATAGACGACGATCTGGCGTTTGTTTTAAATTTGTGCTCCATTACTCGCAGCAAATATACAAAAATTGTTTTATAAAAAATCTCTGTACTTATATTAATTTTTTATTTGCACTTTTACGACAACATTTAGTGAAGTTAGCTACAATTCAAAGGGTGTGTTCAACATTTTATAGTCATGTCATGTTTTTGGCTCTCCTAGAGTTGTGGAATACCGATTCTTACTCGACTCGACTATGAGCTTTCAAGTGACATCTCGTATTCAGGAATAGGCCCCCAGGCTTTTTAGGATCTGCGACATGCAAATCTGAACAAGAGCGCATCTTTTTTTCAAAATTTCCAATTAAAGTCAAAAAAATGCCCACGAAATTCGTCAACCGACATTCATGATGGGGACAGTATTGTGATCAACTTTGAATAAACAGATTCCTAGATTATTACTTCCGATAGGTGAAGCTCAGAACGAAAAGTCTTTGACTCACAGTTGAAGAAGTTAGCGTTGTAGTGAAAAACTTAAAAAAGGGAAAAGCAATTGGGTCAGACGAGATACCATCAACGCTCTGGAAAAAAGACGCGAGACATCGCGCCTAGAAACTTTAAATTCTGTTCAGTCATTACCAAACTCGAATGCGGTATTCAGGTGACTAATGCGTAGAGGAAAATTAACATCTATAGGGGAAGGTTGGGAAACAAAATGGTGATAGCTGCCGTTCAATCAAACTGTAATGGAAGGCCGTTTTCGGAAATTGCACAGTATTGTGATAACAATGGGACAATGTGATGTGGCAACAAGTTTAGATATTCAGAGGATACATTTTGTAAATTAACGCCATCTGTTGGATTCATTGTGTACAACAACCAACATTCATTGTGTACAACGACCATGCGCCTAAAAGTATGCTACATATTTGCAACATGTTTTAACTGAGTACTAAATCGAACTTGAAGTACTAATTCGAGACTCGAATTAGTACCGAAAGCTTAGATTGTGCCAGAACCAGACAGAAGCTTCCAGAAGCTTGTAAACTTGTATAAGTACAAGAGTAGATTGCATTGAAAGTTCAGTTTATTTTCGAAAGTGGAATTGTTAACAACTGAAAGCATTAGTAAAAAGTGATTGAATTGAGATTTAATAAAAAGTGTTGAATTATAAAAACGTATTTGAATTGTGAATAAGTGAAATAAGTTAAATTGGTGTTATTTAAACTGAAAGACGTTGTGTTTTATAAAATAAAGAGATTTGTTGTATTATTTTGGAATTTTGATTGAGTTTTATTGGTCGAAACCCCAGGCCAAAATATCACAATATCATCCAATTCGATCATAAAATAAAAATTCGCACTTTTCCTTTGGTTCACCAACTAAAAAACAAAGTTTATCTTCAATAAACTTAATAAAAGCAAAATTATTCATTTATGAATTGTTTTTTTAAGGATTTCGTTTTTTGGATACGGATAACATTATACAATTATGTATGTATAGTGTATGTATATACACTCTTTCCATCAGAACTCTTTAATGTGTTTCTATAAATGTGTTTTATGAATAACAGATTGTTTCTATATTTATATTCGCTTGGTTAATCATGGCAGCCTAAATATTCAATAAGGCGGCGAATCGTTTACAAGATGTCCTTCCATGTTAACATCCCTTGAGATCACCCACACGCACATTACTATGATGAAAAATAGCATAAATCACATGCTGACAACGTTATTAGATGCTAATACCAGTGTAAATGTCAAATATAATGGCTAATGGTCTTAGATGATTAACCAGAGATAATTTTTTATAGACTTTGCCGACGCGGGTGTGGTCGAAATAATCGTGATTTTGGTTTAAGATTGGGGACTAAGCACTAATAAACTAAGATATTGTATTGAAGTTTATTGAAGTTGACAGCTGATGCTAAATACATTTTTATTTTTGGCATATTTGTCCCCTTTTACATAAATAAAAAATGAATATATTGTTGTGTGGCAACAACCTTTTAAGATATTTGGAGGATACATTTTGTTTCCAATATAACATTGTGAACAACAACCATTTTTAACACAACACCGACATGCATGTGTACAACAACCATGCTCCTAAAAGTATGCTAAAAATTTGCAATATGTCACGACTCAGTTCGAAACTCGAACACGAAAAGCACAAACAACCGAAAGCTTTGATTGTGCCAGAGCCAGACGGAAGCTTCCAGAAGTTTGCAAATTTGTATTGACACACGAGTAGATGGCATTAAGAGTGAGTTGATTTGGAATTGTTAACAACCGGAAGCGTTAGTAAAAAGTGATTGAATTAAGATTAAATAAAAAGTGTTGAAATATGAAAACGTATTTGAATGGTGAATAAGTGGAATAAGTTAAATTTTCTGTTAGTTAAACTGAAAGACTTTGTGTTTCATAAAATATAGAGATTTGTTGTATTATTTTGGAATTTTAATTTGAGTTTTATTTTTCGAACCCAGGCCAAAACCTCACAATATTATGTACTGTGATGTGGCAACAAGTTTAGATATTCGGAGGATACATTTTGTAAATTAACGACATCTGTTGGATTCATTGTGTACAACAACCAACATTCATTGTGTACAACGACCATGCGCCTAAAAATGCTACATATATGTTTTAACTGAGTACTAAATCGAACTTGAAGTACTAATTCGAGACTCGAATTAGTACCGAAACCTTAGATTGTGCCAGAACCAGACAGAAGCTTCCAGAAGCTTGTAAACTTGTATAAATAAAGAGTAGATTGCATTGAAAGTTCAGTTTATTTTCGAAAGTGGAATTGTTAACAACTGGAAACGTTAGTAAAAAAAAGTGATTGAATTGAGATTAAATAAAAGGTGCTGAATTATAAAAACGTATTTGAATTGTGAATAAGTGAAATAAGTTAAATTTGGTGTTATTTAAACTGAAAGACGTTGTGTTTCATAAAATAAAGAGATTTGTTTTATATTTTGGAATTTCGATTGAGTTTTATTTGTCGAACCCCAGGTCAAAACTTCACAGTACATTAATATATTTTTATTATGACTGACATTAATTTAACAATAACTTTGACTTGTAGTGCACACATGCATACTAATGGGAATAACAAGGCAAACAATTAATCGGTGTTATCCTTGTGGAGGAATTATTTAGTAATGTGTTGGTTTTTTCGAGATCAAGTAACCGTACAATTTTTCTGGTATGGAACTAGAAATTCTCCTGGTGGAGACAATCTAAACGTATACAGGTCATATGGTCTTATAACTATATAACTCTACTCTAGGATCGTCATCATACATCAGCTTAACCTTACAGCAAACAATGGTGGAAATGAAACTTGGATAAACAAGGAACAACCAACTGCTAATGCTGACCAGGGACCCTATTCCTGAATACGAGTCGAGTAAGTTTTCATGTGAGATCGACAAATTGATATTCTCGAACACGACTCACTAATTATCGGTATTCCCCAACTCCAATGTCGAACGTCAAATGACACTCGAATGAAACATACCTATTCCTGAGTTCGAAAGTGACGCTTTTTCTGTGAGAAATCATTCATGTTTAAAGTGTTCGAGAACAGCAGTGATGGATGCAAAAATGTAGGTAAAAATAAAAAAAAGGCTTAAAGTTGTAATTTTCTAATTGTTATGAAAAACGAAGTGTTAGAAACAAAATTTAAAAATTTTTTGGTGGTAGTTATTTGGCATAGACGACGATCTGGCGTTTGTTTTAAATTTGTGCTCCATTACTCGCAGCAAATATACAAAAATTGTTTTATAAAAAATCTCTGTACTTATATTAATTTTTTATTTGCACTTTTACGACAACATTTAGTGAAGTTAGCTACAATTCAAAGGGTGTGTTCAACATTTTATAGTCATGTCATGTTTTTGGCTCTCCTAGAGTTGTGGAATACCGATTCTTACTCGACTCGACTATGAGCTTTCAAGTGACATCTCGTATTCAGGAATAGGCCCCCAGGCTTTTTAGGATCTGCGACATGCAAATCTGAACAAGAGCGCATCTTTTTTTCAAAATTTCCAATTAAAGTCAAAAAAATGCCCACGAAATTCGTCAACCGACATTCATGATGGGGACAGTATTGTGATCAACTTTGAATAAACAGATTCCTAGATTATTACTTCCGATAGGTGAAGCTCAGAACGAAAAGTCTTTGACTCACAGTTGAAGAAGTTAGCGTTGTAGTGAAAAACTTAAAAAAGGGAAAAGCAATTGGGTCAGACGAGATACCATCAACGCTCTGGAAAAAAGACGCGAGACATCGCGCCTAGAAACTTTAAATTCTGTTCAGTCATTACCAAACTCGAATGCGGTATTCAGGTGACTAATGCGTAGAGGAAAATTAACATCTATAGGGGAAGGTTGGGAAACAAAATGGTGATAGCTGCCGTTCAATCAAACTGTAATGGAAGGCCGTTTTCGGAAATTGCACAGTATTGTGATAACAACTGCAAACTCCTTTCCAATAAGTTTACCAGTGAGGGAATCCAAAGAATAATAATCAGAATGGAAAAACAAATTGGGGTTGTTGGTAATTTTTGATAGAAGTTAATGTGACGGACCAACCATTGGTAGATTTATGAGAGTAAAACTGTTTGAAATTGCGACTTTGATACGATTTTAAGATTCGTTTCGTGTTTTCCCTTGCGTCAATCAGTCTGAATCTGCAAATCTGAATCTTCTGTCGGAAATAGTGGCATCAAGGTCTACCGATAATGTCAATTTCGTCTGCGTTAGTCTCTCTTGTTTGCGTGCCAGAATCGAAGATTGCTTTTTCCAACGCCACGTTGAAGAGGATACAAGCCAAACCATCTCCTTGTCGTAGTCCATTTATAATGTTGATTGACCTGGACAGAATTTCGGATATTTTAACTTGCCTTGTAATATTACTTTACTTTATCTCAAGTGGCGTTACAATCCAGTCTGGACCTGGGTATCAAGCATCAAGCATCCCCAGTCCAGCTGTTCGAGGTCCCCATCCACTGGCGTGCGCCCCCTAAGTGTTAGTCTTCCTCTACTGCACTCATCGGCCGAGATAGAATAGGAGATTTAACGGTCGTAGCATTAAGATCCATCCGCTCTATATTATCCCAACATCTTAGACGTTGGAATTTCACTCTTTTGGCTAGGTTTGCATCGCTGTACAACCCGTACAGTTGTATCTTTTTGTCCACTCGCCGTTTATGTACAGGGGACCGTGAGAGTTTTTCTCTCTACCATTTTTGACAATGTTCATCCCTCTCCACTATAAAGCCGAACTGAGATGATGAGGGCTTTATAATGGGACACAATCGCCTTCTAACCCCCGAAGAAGCAAGAATTAACAAGAGTTATTCTGCGTCCTAGGAGATAAAGTTCTTAACTAGTCTAAAGTTATAGCTGTCTATGGTGATGTTTTGCCCAAGATTTTGAAGTTGGGTATCTTATTATGTGATGAATGAATAATGAATAAAATGGGCGTTTTGTAATGCACTTCGACCCCAGCTCAGATTGATCAAATCTACGTACCGTTTTTTTTAAACGTACGAAGTTAGATCTTGGTTGACGCAATTTTGGGAGGTCGTTCCAGTATTTTATTCCTCTAACTTTTTGAGTTCTCTTTTAATGTGATTCTCTGTAAAGAAACAGAAAGGTTCTGGTCCTTTGAGGGGTGATTTTAGCCAGATAATCGGACTGTTCATTTCCTTTTATTACTAAATGCCCTGGTACCCCCAATCCAGTATATTGGAACTTTGTTCTTACTTCCCAGTCTGTTCAGCTTGTTTAAGCATTTGCTAACAAATTTTGAAGTGATTGTGTAGGATCTTAGGGCCTTGATGATGTCATAATATACAGACAGACATAATATACAGACAGAACAAGTTGGCACTCTATCAGGCGAAGACTATTAAGACCTTGAAAACCCAAATCCAGATTTATGAAAGTATGCGAGGACCAAGTCAACACTCAGTATACCAAAGAGGAGTTGCCCAGGCCGCGACAAGCAGCCAAGCCGTCAAAGTCGAGGGAATGTCACCGAAATGCTTTAAGTGTGGGAAAACTTCGCATCTGGCTAAGGACTGTAAAGTTGGGTTTAAGTGTTTTAGTTGCGGGCAGATGGGTCACAGATCTTTTGAGTGTCGACAAAACTCAAATCAGGTAACGCAAAGACGACAAAAAGAAGCACAAAACAGGGTGCATACTGCAACAGTTGAAGCCGAAGAGATTTCTGAAGTTCGGGTCTCATTAGCCGTTACCAATAACAGAATCTTTAAGTATATCCTCATCAGAGATCAGAGCGTGTCGGCGTTATTCGACACGGGTAGCGACGTAAATCTGCTGCGATATGATGCACTGTTGAGGATGGAATTTATCGAACTAAGTCCTGTTAAGAACAGTTTGTCGGGGATAGGTAAAAAGAAAGTTACTACGCTGGGTTGTTTGGAAGCTAAGGTTCAAGTAAATTTCATGTAGTTCGGGAGGCAGATATTCCATATTCTGCAGTGGTCGGGAATGAAATCCTGAGGGAGGTGGATGTGACTATCACAGAAGATGGAGCTGAGTTTGTCCGTAGACAAACCAAAGACGAAGCAGCTGACGAGAAGAAGAAATCAGTTCAGGAAGTCAAAGCCAGGACTGAGTTTGGAAGCACAAGCAAAGCAGGCACTCGAGGAAGTGTAGGGAGCAGAGCGGGTTATTCGAGAGATCAGGGACGTTAATACTTGACTAACAGGAAAGAAGGAAGCCTGGGATTGGGGGTGCTGGAACGTGGAGGTCAATGGAACTCCATCGAAAAAGATGAAAAAAATGAAGAAGATGAAGAAGATTTTGAACTATTGTCCGAGTTCAGAACCATGTGCTTGTCGGCTGTAGAAGATTTCCTAAGCGAAATAGAAAAAGATGAGTTGATGGCTCTTATTGATGGTTATGCATCAAAGCAAAGTAAGTCACCAGTGGAGCTGAAGCTGTTGTCAAAAGATGAGACACCAGTTCATCAAAGATCCAGAAGGATGTCATATGCGGACCAGCAGATGGTCGAAGATCAGGTGCCGAATGGAAGAAAGAGGGTATTATACAGCGAAGCACTTCAGAATATGCATCACCAATCGTACTAGTCCAGAAGGAGAACGGAGCCAAACGTCTCTGCTGTGACTACAGGAAGCTAAACGGGAAGGTCATCAGGGACAATTTCCCAATGGTCCTTATTGATGACGTACTGGACAGACTGCAAGGCGCCAAAGTATATACCGCCTTGGTTTCCTTCATGTTCCTATTAAGGAAGGATCAAAAAATTATACTTCTTTCGTCACCCACAACGGCCAGTACGAATTCTGTTATGTACCATTTGGTATTTCTAACTCGCCAGCAGTGTTTTGCCGATACATTTCTGCACTCTTCAGGGAGCTGATCGTTGAAGGAACAGTCATTCTTTACATGGATGACATTATTATTCCCGCTAAGTATGAAGATGAAAATTTCGACAAGTTGAAAATCGTGCTACAGGTAGCGGCCGAATATGGACTACGCATAAGGTGAAAGAAGTGTCAATTTATGAAGAAGAGGATTGACTTTTTGGACTACATAGTGGAGGAGAACACTATACGTCCGTCAGCTGAAAAAACAAAAGCGGTTCGAGATTTCCCAGTGCCAGTCGACCAGAAATCGCTTCAACGTTTTCTTGGTCTGGCATCATACTTTCGCAGATTTGTGGATTCAAGATGGAGCTGGAACAGATGGTCGCATTTCAGGAGTTGAAGGAAGCATTGGTCAATGCACCGGTACTCAAGCTGTTCGATCCCAAGGCGTCAACCGAGAATCATTCTGACGCTAGCAAGCATGGCTATGGGGCAATTTTGTTGCAAAAAGATGAAGAAGACCAGAAATTCCACCCCATTCAATATATGAGCAGAAAAACAGAAGAGAAGTTCCACTCATATGAACTGGAAGTCTTGGCTATTGTCGAAGCACTGAAGAAGTGGAGGGTCTACTTGATGGGACTTAAAATCAAGATAGTTACTGAATGTAATGATTTTAGGACGACCATGGAGAAGAGAGAAGTGCCGACGAGAGTGTCCCGTTGGGCAATGTTCTTGCAGGACTTCGATGACATCATTGAACATCGTCCAGCAAGTAAGATGAGACAAGTAGATGCGTTAAGTAGAGTGACCTGCCTTATAATCGAAGATCCGTTAAACCTTCGGATTATAGAGGCGCAAACCGCTGACCCTTGGATAAAAGCGGTAAGAACGATCTTGGAAAGCGGATCTTATGAGGATTATATCTTGGAGGCTGGGATATTACACAAGGATTCAGTCAAGGAACTAGTTGTAATCCTCACAGCGATGGAGCAGGAAATTATCCATATGGCCCACGAGCAAGGACACTTCGCCATAAAAAAGACGCAGGATCTCGTAGAAAAAGAGTTCTACATTCCGGACTTGAAGAATAAAGTAACCACGATTGTGAGAGGGTGTGTAAGGTGTATCATAGCAGAGTCAAAAACCGGGAAGAAAGAAGGCTTGTTGAAGCCAATCGACAAGGAGCACCAGCCGCTAGGTACATATCACGTGGATCATGTGGGTCCAATGGAGACGGCCCAAAAAAGATATAATCATCTACTCGTTATAGTAGATGCATTTTCAAAATTTACATGGCTATATCCAGTAAGAAGTACCGTATCTGTTGAGGTGACCGAAAGGTTGAAGTTACGTCCGAGATTCCTAGGCCCCTATAAAGTCACAAAAAGAATGGAAAACGGCCGATATGAGGTACAAAAAAAAATTTTATATTAGGCACGCGCGAAAGGGGTTATTTTTCTACCCTTATAATGTTAAAACACCGTGCGAGTATTAAAGAAGAAGTGAAGACGTAAAAAGAGATGTCGATGGACATTAGTTTTAAAATTGTGAAAGACACGTTACATTTCGACGGTGCTCAAGAAATGTAATTGAAACCGTGATTTTTCTATCACCTTATATTTAAAGCTCTTTTTTGGATGCGATCCAGAAAACTCAAGTGCGTTATAGGAGCACCAGCCCAAATGTGGGAATAATACTCCATTTTTGGTCGAATATATGCTTTATATGTTCTGTAGCCAGGTCATACGGGGTGAAGAACTTCTTGCATCCCAATTGGTTTTCCTAGGGTTCCTTCTAAGAGGACTATTACTAGGAATACCGTCTAGATTGAACTCTATGATCCTGTGATCTGACAAATAGGGCTCACTTGATAGAACTTTCAGTTGCTTATTATATAGCCTGAATTATTTGAACTAAAGGTGATAACTAGGACTTCTTTCCTATTTTAGTTACGTATGTAAGAATATTTCCTGCATTAAAAATTTCTAGACATTCTTGAAAAATTTATTCTAAAAGGTTCTCACCCCTTTGATTAGCGTTTGTGCTGGACCAAGTTGTGTGCATTTCCGTCGCATACTACCAGTGCAGGTAGCCTCTTACTTTTGCAGTAATCTACCAGTTCCTCGACTTCCCTTGGAGGGATTTTAGTATCGTCTCCTAAAGATCTGGTTTTGCCCTCTATGTTTAGTGAGGTTTGGGTTGCAACCAGATCTCTCGTCATGAACTTTGAAAGGCAAAGAGGATTAATTTCATTTCTAACAATAATTGCTGCATTGGGAGAGGTTGACCTCTTCTGCTATACTACCTTAGTATCTTTAATGGAGAGACCTTTTATTTAATTCGCAAAGGTCCAGAGTTCTTGGATCAACGCCTTCTTTTGCCATTTTCCTCGAGATGATGACCGACGTGGCTTTGGCGGGATGTAGATTTATTTAGACTAGACTACGGATCCCGTATCCTTCCATTAAGATCCCTTCGTCCGGGGATTTTGGAGGTGTTGGCAGTCTCTTTGTTAAGAGGAGACTTCACTAAAATGGATTAAGTTCCCACTATGTGTG
This sequence comes from Platycheirus rosarum, assembly GCA_963971375.1. NCBI lineage: Eukaryota > Metazoa > Arthropoda > Insecta > Diptera > Syrphidae > Platycheirus > Platycheirus rosarum. The sequence goes on along the minus strand of OZ020507.1, from coordinate 56,323,130 downwards.
AAATAAGGCCCTCGGTAGAGTTAGTTCCCTTACTTATTTCACTGCATCTGCTTTGTTCTAGCCATATCTTGCTTATGAGTTGGTACATACTTCTAACCAAGCCATCGCTTTGAGCTTTTCGGCAGTTCGGCAGCTTTGAGGCAGTTTCGGCAGCTTTGAGGAGTTCGGCAGCTAGGGTGGGCTTAAGAATTGTTCTTCACACAGGTGATTCTGCCTTAAAACTGAATTTGGTTCGTCATCGCTGTTATATAATCTGTAGAAGTGGTACTATAGAGAGACGATTTTTAGCACGTGGTAGTAAGAGTTGGAGTTAATCCAAAGACGTGAGTTTTAAACGTTGATCCTTGAATACTAAAAAAATCTTAATCCATACTCAAGTCAAGAAGTGCTTAAAACCTAACTCTGAAAACGCATTATTTTGTGGTACCTAACTGAATTCTGTGACTTATGCTTTGGCTCTTCAAGTTCATTTAAAAATGATTTTACTTGTTTTTTCCACTAGTAAGCCTAAATTTATTGTTGATCGCGTTAATTTAAGAAAGTTACAAAATAAAATGTTAACAAGTCCCTAACACATCCTTCAAACTTTATTTTTTTTAATTTAAATAAAATAAAATTAAATTAAATTGTTTTTGTTTTATGGCTGAATTGGCTATATGTTATTTAAATAGCACTTCATCTGAAAAATCGAACACTTTGATAGCTCCACTACTCCTGCTTAAACTTCGCACAAGAACCATTTGGAATGGTTTTCCAAAATTGTCTAGCAATTATGTGCTGGAAATAGTAATACAAAATTATTATTCCCATAGCAATAAATAAGCGAACTTTATTCCTTCATTTACTACGTTCTTGCCACCAAATAAATATAAATTATAAAATATCCATCCCAAGGATATAGATGCAAGAATTATTCCTGCCAAATTACCTAACAACACTCAAAGTTATTTTTCTAACTTCTAACTGCTGCTAAACACACCACCATTGTGCCTCACCTCTTCCATCCTGTGTATCCTTCGGAATTAATTAAACGCCTATTGGCAGTATTATGGGAATAAAACATCTGTTGAATATTGATATCCATGGAAGAATACACATTTCTATATTCCTCTGGTTGTGGGTTTTTATAATTGTTGTTGTTCTTGCTGTCGCTGGATCCTTTCTTACCTCGAACGAGGGTTAACTGATAGTTTCCGCAATTTATGTGTTCCACCGACTTGGAGGCCTGTTGTAGGGCTTTTTATTGCAACATTCAACGAGTGATGTAGTGCTGGTGGAATAATACTTGACAGTGGCGTTGGCGGGCTTGGGTCTATCGGTATCGATAGCGATCTAGAAACACACATTTCTGGGTGGTTTGTGGTTGACTTTTGCGGAAAGGGAAAGCTTGGCAAATCGTAAAACAGAACAGAAACAAGGATTTGCATTGAATAAATTATTTGAATTCTATCGATTCTTTTGCTATTCAAACAAAAACAACCGAATCACCAATATTTTATTACGAATTCATGTTCGCGAAACATTAGATATTTTTTCTAATGCCAAGCGATGGAAGTAGGATTGGTTTTTTAGAAATGCGACCTTTTAAATAGAAAAACAAAAAATTAAACGATTTATTTTAAAAAGAGTTATCTAAATAAAAGCATTCCAGAAATATTTTCATCTTTTTTTCCTTTTTAACAGCCGGCGAATATGGCGAAATTGATTGCGTCCCCTAAAAACCCATTAAAAGTTTTTTAACCTAGTTAGTGTTTTGTTCATTAAATATCAAGCTATCCTGAGGTTTGTTTGGAGTTTCCACTCTATTCATGATATATTACATAATATCCTGTAGAAGTGAACTTTCCAACATTATATCAATGCAATGGAAATGGAAGTTGTCTAGTGTGGCATTGTTAAAGTAGTTTTGAGGAAAACAAAAATCTGACCCTATAGTCGTTGCTGCATTGGTTTTTGTTCGGAAAATATATTTTTCAATTGTCACACGAGTTGGGAGTTTAAATTGACCACAAAATATTTCTGAAATTACTTTTAGTTACCGAATGAGTATGCACTTTGTTAGGAGGAAGAGCATTGTGTGCATGAATGTATCTTGTAAAGTATTAAGTAAGTTGGTTTTGTTATGATGGATAAAATAATCTAAAAAAAATGGGCACGACTGAGTCGCACGTACTTGCTCTTATGTGCCTAATTACATTGGAAAGCAAGATCCTTGACAGAAATAAGTAACATTTAGGTAGCAAATAACACAGTTTGAGCTTATAAAAAGTATCAAAACCACGATACTTAAAGATTTTTATTAAAAATGAAGTACGTCATCACACGTCTTAAATCACAAGGAATTTATGAAAAATTTATTTCGAAAATTGTAGGACCGGTTTTGATAAGATCCTGTTTTTTATTTTTAGTTTTTTGATTTTTTTTTTAAATTTTGGTATGCAGTTTTTTAGAGTTTATTAATATACATGTGATTATAAAATTAAAAAAAAAATTTTTGATTAGTTTTAAAAATATTGATTTTTCAAAAAAAAAAAATTAAATTTATTTTAATTAGAACAAAAAAGTAATAAAAAAATTTGATATGCAGAATTAATTATACTATTTAGATCTTCTCAAATTTAAAATTTGACAGAAATCCAAAGAGCCGTTACCGAGAAGGCCCAAAATTAAAAACAAAAAAACCTTATATGAAAGGTACCGGTTATAGACTTTTCCCGTAAATTTGGTTTTAATCAAATAATGATAGCCAATACCAAAAAAAAAAAAATTATTAAAAATTTTCATCAAAATCGTTGGAGCCGTTTTCGAGAAAAATAATCTTTTCCTAAACGGTCATATGGCAGGTACCGTTCCTTTATTACCGTTATTTAAGTCTTAAAATGTATGCTCTAGCTAGAGAGGGAAGAGTAGAAATACATAGTACGTTCTAGCAGACCAAAATTAAAATCACTTAGTAAAATATTATTCCGAATATTTTTTTTTCTGCGGCGAAAGATGAAAAAATCTTCATAGACACCATAGGCCAGTTATCACGCAGTAATTGTGTGAGAAAACAAAATGTAAGCAAAATCAACACAAGCGATATTGTAACAATATTTTAGCGCGTGTGCTGATTCTGCATATTATAATGCAATATCAAATTATTCTTGTGAACTGAAATTTGTAAATGTTCACACCAAATTAGCTATAAATATTAGTCAGTAAGCAAAATGTATTTAGTATTAAGCTGACTTTCAATTAATAAAGAATTAAAAATTATTTTTTTAAATAAACAAAGTAAACATTAAATAACTGGCGCCCGAGCAGTTAACCTGATTTTGAAGCAAGGAAATTCTTTTTAACTTTGTGAAACGGTTAAAGTGCGGTGAAGTACAAGTAAAAAATAAACGCAATAACTGTCAAGGACAAAATCCAAAAGTAACAGACTGACCATAACTTCGTGAAGCAAATTAAAAAGTGAAGTATAAGTTAAAGTCAGTGCGTGTAGTCGAGAAAATAACATCCCAAAGTTACAAACTGGTTATTACTTCGTGAAACAAAGGCACAAGTGAAGTACAAGTGAAAAGAATTCCGGCGTATAATCAAGGGAAATCCGAACGTGACAGACGAGTGCCCCAGTGAAGCCCACCAAACTCAACGGCGGACACTAAAAAGGAGTAACACGAAGCTGTTCGATGGAGATTTATTTAAAAATTTGTATGATATCGTAAGTCTTAATTACTCATTTAATTTGTAAGAAGAAAATATTTTATATCTACAAAGTGAATATTGAAAAAATATACCAGACAAAAAGTGAAAAACAAACCATTGCAAATATAGATTAAAATATTAGATTAAATATATATAACCAAAATATAGAAAGTTATCGTTTAGAAATAAAAACGAAACACACAATTAAATATTTAAATTTAATTCTAAAATGCACTCAAAAAAAAAAAAAAAAAAACAATTGAACAAATTTATCTAAAAGTTTAATCAAAAGAAGTCTTATAAAAAATCTAAAATTTTAAGTTACCTAAAAGAAAAAATCCAAATATTATTTTACAAATCCTTTCTCTTACTTAAGAAAAAATCATCAAATATTCCAAACATCTAAACATTCTATTAACTGCCAAATATTGGGAAAGGGTAAAGAAAACATTTTTATCTATCAATTCAGTTCTGAAAAAAAAATATATTTCCTTTTTAATTTCTTAAATCAAAAATAATTCGAAATGGAAGCCAAAATAGAAGCTTTACAAGTTGCAATCACGCAATTGACAGGTGCAATCAACTCTCAGATCGAAATTACTCAAAGTCTTCAGAGAAGATTAACCGCATTAGAAACAGTACGTGCGATTCCTGTATTAACACCTTCTCCACCAGGTCCTAGGACTGAAAAGGAACTGCAGGAAATAAGCAGGTTACCCGATCGCGTAAAAGAATTACATGTCTTTGACGGTAATCCCGTCCAATACATCTCATGGATTCATAATGTCGAATCAATTTTAAAAGATTATGAGATTGTAAAAAATAAGCCAATCTATAGGTCTATACTCCAAAGTATAAGACAAAAAATAAGAGGCGGTGCGGATACAGCTTTGGTGTCGTATAATATTTTCGACGATGATTGGTTGTCAATCAAAAAGCAGATAAAAAGGATATTCGTACCTAAGAACACCAACTAAATAGCCTCACTCAAGGTTCTTCAAGTATTGATGAGTTCTACGCAACTGTTAATCATCAATTCTCCCTAATCATTAATAAAATAAAAACGGAAGACTACAGTTTAGAAACTGTAAACGCACTCAACGAGAGCTATAGAAATCGTGCTCTTGACGTTTTCATACGCGGCTTTAACGGCGATCTTTCGAAAATATTAATGATACAAAAACCACAAAACTTGCCCGAGGCATATGCACATGCCTTGAAGTGCAAAACCTTAATTTTAGGAATATGTCCTTACACTCAAAAGCAGGCTCCAATACTGTGACTGCCCCAGTCAACCAGATAATGTCACAATTCAAGAATCAACTTAGACATATAAAACCACATTATAATAATCCTTCTCAACTCAATCTTCCAAATAGAAACATGGCCTATAATAAAAAATATAAAAAACTCCTCGACATCTTCGGTTCCAACGCTCATCGACAATAACAAACCAATTGTTTACTCTTCAGAGAAGGCAAACTTGCTCGCCGCCCATTTCGCTGCCAGCTCCACGCTGCCTCAAAGCAACGTTGCCCCTCATGGACTTGAGAATGTAAATTTTTCCATGGGACACATTTTTTTCCGCACTCGTACAGTAGCAAGAGTTCTCAAAGATCTCGATATACACAAATCCGCTGGCCCGGATGGTATACCCCCGATTCTTCTGAAGAGGTGTTCTTCCACACTGGCAAAGCCACTGCGTAAGCTTTTCCATCGCTCCTACTCTTCTGGAATCTTTCCTAGAAGATGGAAAACAGCATTTGTCCAGCCTGTCCCTAAGAAAGGTGACCCATCCTCCCCCTCCTCCTACCGACCCATAGCACTGACATCCCTTCTTTCTAAGGTCATGGAAACACTGATTAACCGTCAGCTTAAGGAATATCTCGAAGATGGTAAGCTTCTCCATGACCGTCAGTATGGCTTCCGCAGCAACCGTTCCACTGGTGATCTGATGGCATATCTCACCGAACAGTGGAACAAATCTTTACATCGCTTTGGTGAAAGTAAGATTATTGCTCTTGATATCTCCAAGGCATTTGATAGAGTTTGGCATGAAGCTCTCTTATCGAAAATGCGTGCTTTTGGCATCGATAATACTCTTGTTCGTTGGATTAGAAGCTATCTTCTGGACCGTTCAATACAAGTTGTATTGGACGGATTCAAGTCTGATTCCCATAAAATAAATGCTGGTGTGCCCCAGGGCTCTGTTCTGTCTCCGACTCTTTTCCTCATTTTTATAAATGATTTTCTGTCTGTTACTTCTAATCCACTTAACTGTTTTGCTGACGACTCTACCCTCAGCTTTTCATATTCGTTCGATAATTCACGTCCTTCGCCTTCGGACGTACAATTGCAACGGTGCCGTATGTCAAGCTCATTAAACTCCGATTTATACAGCATTGTCAAATGGGGTAATAGAAATCGTGTGGAGTTTAATGCTTCGAAAACTCAATGCTGTCTTCTGTCGTTAAAGCTAAACATTCCCCCAATGCCATTGTCCATGAATGGCACTTACATCGAAGAAACCGAAAAGCTCTCAGTACTCGGTATGTGTGTCAACGACGACCTCCGTTGGAACGACCATATATTTGAGATCGCTAAGAATGCTGCAAAGTGCTTAGGTTTTCTGTATCGGTGTAAGAAGTACTTTTCCCCATCTGATCTGGCTACAATTTATAAAGCGTTTATACGCCCTAAACTCGAGTATAACTCCCACCTCTGGGCAGGTGCTTCGCAAACATCGCTTCACCTGCTTGATAGAATACAAAATCGAGCGTTAAGATTGATAGGTAATAGAACTGCCGCTGAAACAATTGCCCCACTCGAACACCGACGCAATGTTTCATGTCTTTCCTTATTTTATCGTTTCTTTTACAAAAAATGTTCACTCGAAGTAGCCAGTTGCATTCCTCCCCTTAAAAGTTTCTCCCGTAATACTCGTCTCGCAAGGAATGCTCATCAGTTCACCCTTGAGCCTAATTTCGGACGTACCGTGAAATATAGGGATTCTTTTTTAGCCGAACGACACGAATCTGGAATAGTTTACCCGGCGGGATTTTCCCTTGCCATTTTGATCTGCAAACATTCAAAACCAATGTTAATCGGCACCTCCTATCTCTCCCCTCCCTATCTTCGTAATGCCCGCGCAGTGTTACATTAAAAGGGAAACACATAATCCCTTGTGCGCGCGTTAATTATAAAAAAAAAAAAAAAAAAAATCAATAAAACACGCAGTACCTTCAAGGTCATTGGTGATATTTTCATCCATGAACCTTTGCCAGATGTAAGGCGCAGTCTTCAGTCCAAACATTAGTTTATTTACTCGGTACAGACCCTTAATAGTGCTTATTGTCTGCAAAAGTGAACTATCCTCGGTCATACTTAGGTGTAAGTAAGTTTTGTGAATGTCAAATGTACAATAATATTCTACTTACTTACTTAGGTGGCGCTACAGTTCGGGACGAACCTGGGCCTCAACCAACATGCCTCTCCAGCCAACTCGGTCTTTGGCTAGCTGCCTCCAGTTTTGCACTCCAAGTTGGTTGAGGTCGTCCTCCACTTGAGCGCGCCACCTAAGGCGAGGTCTTCCTTGACTGCGTCTACCCTCTGGGATGGAATCGAAGATCCTGCGAGCCGGAGCATTGTTGTCCATTCGCTCTACATGACCTAGCCATCTTAAACGTGATATGCGTATTTTTTTGACCAGGTCAATGTCGCTGTACAGCTCGTATAGTTCTTGGTTGAACCTTCTCCTCCAAAGCCCGTTAACGCAGATAGGGCCAAAAATCTTCCGAAGAATCTTACGCTCGAAACGACTAAGGATATCTTCATCCGCTTTAGATAGAGTCCATGCCTCGGCGCCATAGAGCAGGACTGGGATGATTAGGGTCTTATACAGAGTCTCCTTTGTCTTTCGAGAGAGGGCTTTGCTACTCAATTGCCTTCCTAGCCCATAGAAACAGCGATTGGCAAGAGTAATTCTTCGCTTTATTTCTGACGAGATGTTGTTGTCAGATGTTATATCGGATCCGAGGTACACAAAGTCCCTAACTACCTCAAAGTTGTACCTGTCTATTGTGATGTTTTGTCCAATCCGCCGGTGTTGTGTGTCCCTTTTTGTGGACAGCAGGTACTTCGTTTTGGCCTCATTGACTGCTAGTCCCATCTTAGCCGCTTCAGCTTCAATGCTAGCAAACGTTCCACTGACAGCTCGCCGAGTTCTGCCAATGATGTCTATGTCGTCAGCGTATGCTAGCAATTGCACAGACTTGAAAAAAATTGTCCCACTACAATTGACTTGCGAGTTTCTTATAATTTTTTCAAGTATTAAGTTGAAGAAATCGCACGATAGCGCATCACCTTGTCGGAATCCTTTTTTGACGTCAAAAGCTTCTGTGAGGTCAGAACCAACCTTGACGGAGCAGCGAGAGTTCTCCATCGTCATCCTGCACAGTCGGACGAGTTTTGTGGGAATGCCAAAACCTGACATGGCTCTGTATAGCTCGTCTCTATAAATGCTATCGTACGCGGCCTTAAAATCGATAAAGAGGTGGTGAGTATCGATTTGGAATTCTTGGGTGGTTTCCAGGATCTGCCGTAGCGTGAACATTTGATCGATTGTGGACTTTCCAGGTCTGAAACCACACTGATAGGGGCCAATCAGGTTGCTGACGAAAGGTTTCAGGCGTTCACATAGTACGGCAGAGAGGATCTTGTAGGCGATATTCAGGAGACTTATTCCTCTATAGTTGGCGCAGTTTAGAGGGTCTCCTTTCTTGTGGATCGGGCAAACGATGCTGAGGTTCCATTCATCAGGCATACTTTCTTCTGACCAAACTTTAGAGATGAGTTGGTGTATGCACTCCACCAGGTCATCTCCGGCCGCTTTAAAAAGTTCGGCGGGTAATCCGTCGGGTCCAGCAGCTTTGTTGTTTTTGAGTTTAGATATTGCTATCCTTACTTCATGTTGGTCAGGTGGACGGAAGTTTTGTCTGTCATCATCCATGTTGAATGGTTCATTCTGCCTGACAGCGGGATTTTGGCCTTCATCGCCGTTTAACAGTCTGCAAAAATGGTCCTTCCATGTACTCAGCACCGACTGTGACTCTACTACGAGGTTTCCATTCCTATCTCTACAGGCTTCTGTGCGGGATTTTTTTCCTTGGCATGTTCTTTTTACCTGTTGGTAAAACTTCCGCACGTTGTTCCTGGAGTAGCATCTCTCAATATCTTCGATCGCGCGCTTCTCATGCTCTCTCTTTTTCTTTTGGAGAAGCCGGTGTTCTTCCCGTCTTTTCTGCTCATAGAGCTCGCGAGCAGCTCTCGTCTTTCTTTGCAGCGCCGCTTTATATGCCTCTTGTTTGGCTGCATGGGCCTGCCTGCATTCGTCATCAAACCAGAGGTTTCGTGGTGGTGGTCTGGTGAAACCTAGCACATCAGTTGCGGCATCTCTGATGGCTTGTTGGCAGTGTTGCCACTGATCTTCGGCACTTGATGCTGGCGGTACTGGATTTCTTGAGAGGTTACGGGATATTCGATCGGCATAGGTTCTGGCGGTTTCTTGCGATTGCAGCTTTCCGACGTCATACTTCCTCACAGTATTACTCCGTTGTTGTGGAGTTCGGGTTATTCGCATTCTTACCTTTGCTGCAACAAGGTAGTGATCCGAGTCGATGTTAGCTGCTCGGAAGGTGCGAACATCCAAGATACTGGAGGCGTGTCTTGCATCGATCGCAACGTGATCAATCTGATTGACGGTTCTTTGATCTGGGTGTCGCCAAGTCCCTTTGTGTATATCGAGATGAGGAAACCGTGTGCTTGCAATGGTGACGTTATGTGCCGCTGCGAAGTCAATTAGCCTAAGTCCGTTTTCAGACGTTGTGTCGTGTAGGCTATGTTTTCCGACAGTCCTACCAAAGATTTCCTCTTTACCTATTTTGGCATTAAAATCGCCTAGTACGATCTTAACGTCGTATTTAGGGCATTGCTCATAGGTTTTGTCGAGGAGCTCATAGAAGTCATCCTTAGTGGCGTCATCTTTGTCCTCTGTGGGGGCATGAGCGCATATTAGGCTAATGTTGGCGAATTTAGCCTTGATACGGATTGTCACAAGTCGCTCACTTACGTGTCGAAAGCCCAAGACTTCTTGCCTAAGTCTACCGCTTATGACGAATCCGCACCCAAATAAACGCTGTGGTCTTCTTGCGCAATCACCGTAGTACACGTCACAGTTTTTCATCCTCCTTTTGCCCGGCCCATTCCATCGCACTTCCTGGATGGCAGTAATTCCTGCTCTGTAGCAGTCTAGGGCCTCCGCTAGTTGTTTGGATGCACGTGGTCTGTTAAGAGTTCTAACATTCCACGTGCAGATCCGAAGGTCGTTGTCCTTGATTCGTTTTTCCGGGTCGTCAACAGTAAATCCGTCCTTTTCCGAGGCTATTGGTCGCTTCGTAACTTTTTCTTTTTTCCGTGGCAGGGTTGTTAACCCCACGCACAACCCCCAACCTGGAGGGCCAGGTCCTTTGTTGGATTCCTTGGACAAAAGGAACCGGAGAATCCGGAGTCAGTAACCCACTTCGGGGATGTGAGCGCTGCCGTTGGCACATTAAGGGTTCATCCGCCACCATCTCTATTTCAATGCCCTGACTTGCATTGAATTGTCCTAATGACCTTATCTCCAAATACGTCGAAGTAGCTCATTAGTGCGTCTGCTTCGTTGACTGTTGACGCCACCGTTGGTCCAGTTGGTTGGGCTCATCCGCCGTACGTCCTCTTTCTGAGGGGCTCGTGCAAGACTTCTGCGAATCGATCAGAACAGTCATTAAAGCAGAGCATTATAGTGTTGCTATTTTTTCTGTGTTCAACACTCGCGCTTATAAGTTTAGCAGGAATGTCCGGATGGACAGACCAGTACCCGGTGGTTACCGCGGGGAGGTAAAATAAGCACAATTGATGTGTACGATATAGTTGCAGCGACTGTGCATCACCAGTTTGATGCCTTTCAGTGCCTACCCTATTCATACAGCACCCAACCACCAAATAATATTCACCATCCTTTAATTTTTGAAATAAATCTTCTATCTTGTGCATTGGGTACCCATCGTTCACCAAGTACTTATTAAGTGTAGCTTTATAATCCGCACATAACCGAACTGATTTGTCGGCTTTGATAACGGGAACTACCGGAGTCCCCCAATCAGAGTGTGCAATCTTCTCAATAATACCAAATTTCTCTAATCTGTCTAACTCCGATTCAATTAAAGGACGGATTGCATATGGTACTGACCTTGCTTTAATAAAAGTTGGAGTAGCACCGTCACGTAACTTTAATATACCTTTGATTTTCGGTATAGTTCCAATTCCTTGCCTAAAAACACTAGCATATTCTTCAAATATCTGCTGCTTTAAACGAACTATATCTCCGTCAGTATATGCATCCATGGAATTTACACTTAAAAGCTTGAGCTTGTAGACCCATTCACGTCCCATGAGTGTGTCGAATTTGTCTTTAACTATATATAAATCGCAATTTATAGTCTGGTCATTATACTGAACTTGTACTTCAGATTTCCCAAAAGCAGGGAATACGTCGTGGTTGTAAGTCTTAAGCATGACTTCTGTGGGCAAGATTTTGGCATTTGGCCAATGCATCTTAAAAGTATCGTAGTTTATGACAGAAATTGCTGCCCCGGTATCGAATTCCATCTCAAGGGGCTTCCCGTTAATTTTCAATGTCACGTAGTACTTACCTCGGCCACCCGTAGCAATGCATTTTTGGTGCAATTTAATTGCATTTATAGTTTCAGCTTGTGTTCCACTTTCCATCAAATTGAGAGCGTTGATTTCATGCATGTTATCAGTAACGCTCTGAGTAGCTCCTAAAGTGTTCGTCTCTCTGGTCGATTTCGATTTCATGCACACCGAAGAAACGTGACCTCTCTTCTGACACATTTTACAATGTAGGTTCGTTGCTTTGCAATTATTTGCCATGTGGTTTTGTTTGCCGCATCTGTAACAAATCATTTTATTATTTTTTATAATCTTTGGAGTTATTAGTTTTATGTAAATTTGTATTTGGTGTAACTGATGTATGGCCTGTCTTCTTATGTAAATTCATTGGCTTGAATTGGAGCTGGTGAACGTTGTTCATGGCACGACTTTCCTGTTTTGACGCTTCCATTGCCAAGGCATGTTGAATAATCTTTTCTTAAGATAAATTCGTCTCTTGCAGAAGTCTCTCCTTGATGTCCGAGTCTCTGAGTCCGCGAATAAACTGAGACCTAAGATGTGTATTCAGTGTAGATTTCTTGCATGATTCACATTCAAATCTACAGTGGACGCTTAATTTTTTCAAATCCGCCAAATAATTGGCTACAGACTCCCCTTCATGTTGCAGTCTAAGTAAAAATTTATGCTGCTCTGTTATCTCGTTGGGCTTGGGACTAAGGTGATCTTGGAGTGTTTTAATCAAAGTCTCGTATGACTTTGTCTCTGGCTCTTCTGGTGCTGTCAAGTTGGAGAGTAGTTGGTAGTATTTAGCTCCGATACAATTGATTAATACTTGCCGCTTTTTTGTTCCATCTGTAATGTTTTTTAATGCAAGATAATTCTCCAATCTTTTGATGTAATTAGGAAATGCTTCCTCGTTCTCGTTGAACTGGTCAAAATGTAGGTTAGGCGAACTCGGTGCATTTTGTATGCTCTGTAGAGCTTCAGTTAATGCTCGCAAAATTTGTTGTGTAGTTTGCGTAGATTCGGTCATCGTTAAGATTTTTCTTAATCTTTATAATCCTCGTCGCCAATATCAAATATGTGCCAATAAATTTGTAGAAAGTGAATTTGCCTAACAAGAAAGAAAAACCACCTCGTGCTTTTAATTCAAAGGTTAATATAATCTGACTTTATTCAATGTGTCAATTCAGATGACATTTTAAAGTTTTCTTAAAGTGATGGACACACTTGCTATAATTCTATGGTTCGTGTCTTAAATATCTAACACCTTCGTTACAATATCGGCAGTTCGTTTGAAATAGGTTAGCATCATCCATGTGCAAGATGCTTCCCGCCCTTGTCTTTAATTCAGGTTTCCCTTGAATTGGTTGAAGCGCTGATGACGTTGTTGCTAAGCATACAAATCGAGCCACTCTATTTAACTACTCGCTGAAATGCTTAAGGGTTGCATATGGTTGAATGAATACGCTTACTTGGGCCCATTCCATCCTCTTGCTCATGGGCAATTTATTTACCAACTCTTCCATAAGTGTGGGATCAGCCATATGCTGTTGTAGTCCACTGGCCTCAATAAATACTGTAAGGTTCTGTACCTTGGTCGAAAATGGAATTAGCAGTTCGAATTTATTTTCCGCTATTGTTGCAATGTCTCTTACTTTCTTTAATTGGCTTTGGATTAGACATTCTGGGTGTCCAAATCATTGACGTTATTCGGATGAATAAGAAGAGACTCGACAACTTCTTTTGCCGGACCTTTGATGGCCTTTTGCAAGCGGAACAAATTATCTAGCTTACTCTATTTAAATGAATTTGTAGATTCTAAAAATGCTACACAAAACAAAGGCCACTCCTCAGGTCTACCAGTAAACTCCGGCAGGTCGTGTAATTTTTTAAAGGTACCAGAACCTTGAAGTTCGTCTCCTTGGTTTACTGGAAATTTCTATATGTTGGCTGGGCAACAATTTTTATAATTGGCGGCGACGGCAATTTCTTTTGCTGGCGAAAGGGTACGAAGCTGGGGCGAAGAAGGTCGGCTCTTCGTATAAATGGCTGGGCAAATAAAGCACGTCTTTTATGAAATTTTTGTTTCGGCTGGCTATGTGAATAAAAATCACACGAATTACGTGCTTTTTGTCTGGCAAAATGGCGGATTGATTGCGCTGGCAGGGCAATTCAAAAAATAAAATTTGTCGACGTATCTTCCAAATTTGTATAGACCAAAATAGAACGATCTTCGATATTGAGATATTTATTTTCTATAATACATTGTTACGATTATTTCATAATTAATTGGAAAATTGGAATTCTTTACATACTTGAATTGGTTTCCTCTTTGCTTCCAAATTTGGTGATCGTCGGCAGCACAATGAGAAAATGAAAAATACAACTGTCATTCCTGTCATCGAGGCAGAATGAAAGTAGCCGATACCTGATCTTGAGTTTGCGTTCAGTCAAATTTGGGAGCAAGGAGGAATATAATGACAACGTTACACTTTAATATTTAAAATACAATCTTTTCTGAACTTAGAATCGAGAGCTTCAAAAAAATCTGGTTTCTCTGTCTTGCACCTGGGAGGACAATATATTGATGCAATACTATAATGTCGAACGTCTGTATTTTATATTGACTGCACAAACTTGCATTTTCTTAAGTTCGATTGTTGACTAAGGAATGGTTAATGTTTTCTCTTATAAATAGAGATGATCCACCTCTTGCTCAGATGGGTGATACGCATGATTGATTACGGTTTCCTTTTTAAAGTGTGTTTCAGAAATCAGGCATATGTCAATTTTTTAGAGGTAAACACAACGAAGTTTTTGTATATTGAAACCCTTTTATTTTTTGTTTCCCAAGTTAAGTACAAACTGTTGAGCAGTTTACGAAGTGGGATGTGGTAACCAAAAATAAGAAAACCGCAACGGCCAAAGTGTGTAGACTTCAAAAGTTTAATCGTGACTGACTTAATTCTACTTAAAATATATACAGCATAAATTGTGCCACATCAATATAATGTTACTCATACACATTTATACATTGGTGTATAGGTTTAAATACACAATTTTCAATACAAACTATTATTTTATGTTTTTTTTTTCGTTTAACTTTTATGAATATATTGAAATCCTGTTATTTTTGGTTTCGTTTATTCATTTTCTATTAATTTATTATCTTTACTAAGAAACCTTAAGATCATGCAACCAAAAACGTGAATTTATAATTAACTTGAAAATGAAGTGAAGTTCAAAGGGTAGATATGTGCAAACACAAATCACTCCTACTATCACCTCCAAGTTGTAAACATGGGGAGGCTAGTACCTCAACTAGAGTTTGGGTTCCAACCCCTTTGGAAGGTTGTTGGTGGCAGCAAACGATAGTGGGGCGGGTGGGGGGGAGGAGTGTTGCCACTAAGGCACTACTCCTTGCATCCAGTCGGCAGCGGAATAATTCTCTAGATGGAATCAACGGTGGCGTCTACAATTCCTGTCAGACTGAACTACTTAGTGAACACTGTGCCGTCGGGGTATCTTCCCGGCCATGTAAAAAGCAAAAGCCACTAGTTACGAAACAACCAGAAGCCTCGGATACGGACGGATTCACTGATGATGAACCCTGCAAATTAAATAAGCACAACGAATTTTGGATATGTACGTGGAATGTTAGGTCCCTTAACAGACCACCTGCAGCCGAACAAAAAGCGGAGGCCCTTGACGGCTGTAAGGCAAATATAACCGCCATCCAAATCCAAGAAATGCAATGGGACGGTCCGTGCCCTAGCTATGGCATTAAAATTGTCGTAGGCGACTTTAACGCCACAAGCTAGGGAGAGAAGATGTCTTTGGTTGTACAATCGGAAAACACAGAATGCACAACACCACCTCTGATAACCGATTCAGGCTAATTAAATTTGCTGCGAGTTGAAAATTGCAATAGCCAGTATCAAGTTCCCACACCTCAATAATAACAAAAGGACATGGAGATTCCTTGATCAATCCACTGTCAACCAGATTGCGATTGTTGCAAAGTACTACTCCAGTATGATGGATGTCTGAACTTTCCGAGGGGCAATATATAATAGACAAGGCTATGCGCTGTCATGCGACATTTTCAACATCATACTTGAAAGAATTGTGCAGAACTCTCAAGCCAACAACAGATCTTTCAAAAGTCCGTCCAATTACTCGCATACGCACGATATTGACATAATCGGAAAAACACAGCGTGATATCATTAGCGCTTTTTGGAGAATCGAGACGGAAGCTGTGAAGATAGGTTTAGCAGTCAATGAGAAAAAAAAAACAAGTATATGCTGTCATCAAGAAGAGGCACCCAACATCGACACCTTGGAAAAAACATCACCATATACGGCTAAAACTTTAAGAAACTTTTAGAAACTTTGTCTACCTGGGCTCCGCTATTAACTCAGACAACAACACCAGCGCTGAAATCAAACGAAGAATAACTCTTGCCAATCGCTGCCAGACACCTGCACTTAAAAAGGATTAGCACACGGGAGCAAGTACGTGCCACCCAGTCGTGCCTTTTATTTCTATTATATTTTATGAGTCAGTATTGTTGGGTACCAAGAAAAAATGTGAACTTTCACCCAAAACTCATACCTCAAAATGAAGAAATGACCAAACTTGGCCTCTATAGCCATCCCTTTCTTTCTGTCTAAAAATCATCCACTCTCTTTCGTAAATAAACTTTTTTTCTGCGCGTGTATCCATCCGCCATATTGAAAAAAGTGTCAAACTGAGTTTTCTTACAATAATGACTTCGTCAAACAGAACGCATTTTTAACGCGGCGTTCAGATTATTTTGACGCGGCGTTGTATACGCTTTTTCACTTTTTCACAAAATGTCAATCAGCTTTTTTTCATCTCTTAAAACAGTATTTAAAAGAACAACGTCGAAAATATCATGAAACTCAAGAGTAATTTTACAAGTATATGACTTTATTAATCGAGTGTACTTTTTTGAATGCCATTGTCCATGAATGGCACTTACATCGAAGAAACCGAAAAGCTCTAAGTACTCGGTATGTGTGTCAACGACGACCTCCGTTGGAACGACCATATATTTGAAATCGCTAAGAATGCTGCTAAGTGCTTAGGTTTTCTGTATCGGTGTAAGAAGTATTTTTCCCCATCTGATCTGGCTACAATTTATAAAGCGTTTATACGCCCTAAACTCGAGTATAACTCCCACCTGTGGACAGGTGCTTCACAAACATCGCTTCACCTGCTTGATAGAATACAAAATCGAGCGTTAAGATTGATAGGAAATAGAACTGCCGCTGAAACAATTGCCCCTCTCGAACACCGTCGCAATGTTTCATGTCTTTCCTTATTTTATCGTTTCTTTTATAAAAAATGTTCACTCGAGGTAGCCAGCTGCATTCCTCCCCTTAAAAGTTTCGCCCGTAATACTCGTCTTGCTAGGAATGCCCATCAGTTCACCCTTGAGCCCAATTTCGGACGTACCGTGAAATATAGGGATTCTTTTTTTAGCCGTACAACACGACTTTGGAATGGTTTACCCGGCGAGATTTTCCCTTGCCATTTCAATTTGCAAACATTCAAAACCAATGTTAATCGACACCTCCTATCTCTCCCCTCCCTATCTTCCTAATGCCCGCGCCGTGTGTTACATTAAAAGGGAAACAAATAGTCCCTTGTGCGCGCGTTAATTATAAAAAAAAAAAAAAAAAAAAAAATCTGATTGGAAATACATAAATTGAACAAGGTAAAATAACTGAATTTAAATTGCTGCGATTGCAGTTAAGGTTCCCATGCAACCTGAAGACTTTAGCCTGGAATCGAATTTCCCGGTAGGAACGGAATGTGCAAGTTGGAAACTCGTGTGAAAGCCAACGGAAGCTCGTGTGCTTCGTAATCATTTTTTTATATACGGTCAATGCCTGACCATGATAACTTACATAATGACTTAATTCTCAAAACAACTCAAAAATTCATCTTTTCTAACGCGGCGTCAAAAAAAATAATTTGTAATTTATTTCAACCCCACGTTTTGACGCCGCGTTGAACTCGACGAGGCGTTGAAAACGCGCTCAATGTGACACGGGATATGTATTGCTGTATATACAACGCGGCTTTAAAACACGGCGTCAAAACGAGCTCTGTTTGACGAGGTCTTAAATCGGTTTTCCGTTGAGATAGGAAAATGTTGTTCATATATTTTTTGTTGCTTTTGTACAGTCTACAATTTAGGCATTCACACTATTCACCTATCGCTTATGGTTATTGAGATATCGACCGAAAAAATTCGGTAGGTAAAATTTATTGTTTATTTGCTATTTTCTTTTTTCTCCTGAAAAAATTAATTTTGTTATAAAACTTGTAGATCGTCTTGAGACGATTTTATTTCCGACATAAATTGCGATCTCTAACGCGCCGCAAATTTGACCATGGCGCCACGGTTGAAAAAGCCAAAAATTTCCGAGTGAATTTTTTTTACTACGTCAAAAGCGATGGATGGTTGTTTAGAAAATTATTGCGATACAAAATAAATAAATAAATAAACCAGCCAAATTATGAATCGAAGACATGAGATGCGGTAATTTTTTTTTATATTTTTAAGGTCCAGCTGCTTTTATACTCTGTTGTAGCCAGGGAGCTGGCAACACTTTTCAATGTCGCGACATGACGACTAAAATCATAGGACGACTAAAATCCTTGTCATTTAAAAGGAAGGATAAAGTGCTTCCTATATCGGGAGTAAATAAAAGCATTAAAATCGACTCCTCACCAATTCCGATCAATCGATTGTTGCTTTTCCTAAGAAGGTCCATAGTTTAGAATTCCGACACTGAGATGAAACATTTTTTGGCATACGAGCTCGCTTCGTTCCCATTGTCTTTATTCACCGAAGAAGGAATGAGCAAAAGAACAAAGTCATTACTATACAACGCCTTCGAACCTTTGACAGAAAATAAACCAACCAAATTATGAATCAAACAGCGATTTATTAAAATCAAATAATTTGTGGTGTAGTAAAAAATAATAATTAAAACGGTAATTTTTTTTAAATATTTTTCGTCGTTTTGATGGTCCTGGCTGAAGAAGATCGTCCACGATAGACTCTTCGAGTTCTGAAGACTTTTGAACCGCAGGAAATGATGCTTTAATGGTCGAAACATCATCATCATCATCGTCCTCGTTGAATGGAATGAGAAAAATAACGGAACAATTAATTCCTGCTTGCCTGCATCCACAAACAGCTTCATATTTGCCTTTCTATTTACACAAACACAAACAATATCCAAAATTTAGATTTTGATTTTTGTGTTCACTTGCATTTCTAAATTCTAATCCGTTTTTGCCGACGTAATGGCTGGACTATCATGTGAACAAGGCCTATATAAGGGACTTTTTTTTCTTTTTTTTTTAACATACTATCACAGCTGAGAACACAGACAGAACAGAAGTGAAATCTTGTTCGGCCGAAACTCCCGATAGCTTTTAAAATTCCGGGTGAACGGACCTTTTTCGGGTGAAAAGTTTGCCTGGCGAAACTCATTATAAGGCTGACTTTGAATAACGAATTAGCGTATTCTGAATAAATTCTATATTTTGACATTTGGGTCGGTTTCAGTAATGGTTTTTATCCTTGATGTTTTCGTCTAATTTGTGAAATACGCAAAATAAATGTAAGTAATATTATATAATAATTGTTTAGTAATATAATACAAATAATTAATGGAATAAATTTCAGTTAAATCAAAAAGACATGAATTCTTTTTTTTAAAGATTCAGAAGAAGATACCCACCTTGACCTAATAACGATTTCTATGAATAAGAGAAAACTAAAAGCTGCTTCCAATCCTCTGGAGCTCCAAGAAAATATTTGAGTAGAGTAAGTTGGGGTTATGTGGTATAGGCAGTTTTTTTTTTTAACTAAGCATGCTTTTTCAACGGTTTCTGCCTCAACAGGCGATGATTATGATGAGTTATGAATTGAGCATCCATAATTAAGCGATTCTAAAACCAAGGGTGTTGATGAATCATCAAGTAGTTCACGGAGGAACATCCAATTTCAATATTCCGATGACGATGACACTTTGACAATGTCCCTCCACCGGGTGAAGCTATCACTGCAACTTCTACAATAAACAATGGAAAAATGAACCAAACTGAAGTGTGAAATGGACATATTTTTTTCCCTTCGTGCTCAGAATTTTTTCCATGATAAAATTCTTAAATGCTTTTTCAGCAACCAAAAAGGTTTTTTCTTAATTTATTTCTTTATAAATACCTTGTTAATTTGTATTCATTAATTTTTTGGTGTTATTACTTACTTTTCAGTACAAATAAATTTAACCATTTATTCATAAAAAAACGGAGACGATTGGGTCGCACGTACTTATTCTTATGTGCCTAATTACATTGAAAGCAAGATCTTTGACAGAAACAATTAACATTTGTGTTGAAAATAACAAAGTTTGAACTTATAAAAACTATCAAAACGACAATACTTAACAGTTCAAAAATTAATTTCTTACATTGTAGGATCGGTTTTGATAAAATCCTGTTTGTTATTTTTAGTTTTTTGAAAAAAAAATTTTTTGAAATTTTTGTTTGCAGTTTTTTAGAGTTTACTAATGTACGTGTGATTATAAAAATTTCAATATTTTTTTGATTAGATTAAAAAATATTGATTTTTCAAGAAAAAAATCAAAAATAATTTTTTATTAAAAAAAAAAGTTATTAAAAAGTTTGATATGCAAAATTAATTTGGCTACCTAGATCTTATCAAATATAAAATTTGACAGAAATCCAAAAAGCCGTTACCGAGAAAGTCCAAAATTAAAAAAAAACCGTTATATGAAAGGTACTGTTAATAGACTTTTCCCGTAAATTTGGTTCTGATCCAATGATAGCCAATACCAACAAAAAATTCTCAAATAATTTCATCAAAATCGTTGGAGCTGTTTTCGAGATAAATGAGCTTTTCCTAAACGGTCATAGGGCACGTACCGTTATTTTTTAGGCCTAAAATAAAATTTCAATTTCCCCTCTGGGGAATGCCAAAATAATGTAGCTCATAGCCACCTTTTTTTCCGGGGTACTGCCTCTTGCGAGGAACTGACAAAACCTCCAAGAGTAAAATTTGTCTCGAAAAAGTGCATCTCATGTAGCCGTTCATTCCATTTTTGCAGATTAACAACACACACACAGGAATGGTAGAGAGTATAAGTCACTAGGCCTTGGCTCCTTAAGGAGCTGTCGCGCCATTAAATTTATTTATTTATTTATTTATACCACATTAGACGCCATAGTGTACCTCATTACACTTTACTTTCCAAAAAAGACGATTTCAAGTTCATATCAATAATTTGTAAAAATCTTTATTAGAAACTCTTGCAGCTCCGTTATTGAAAAAACCAAATTTTTGCATGACCAAAAATTACGGCAAAAAAATCTGCAACGTCCCAAAGGCAGTACAAATTGTTGATCATATGTAAAAAATATCAAAAACTGCTCAACATCTTCAGTTCCAACGGTCATCGGTAATGACAAATCTAATGTATAATCTTCAGAAAAGGCAAACTGGCTCGCTGCACATTTCGCTGCTAGTTCTACGTTGCCTAATAGCAACATTACATCACCAGTACTTGAGAATGTTAATTTTCTCCATGGGACAAATGTTTTTCCGCACTCGTACAGTAGCTCGAGTTCTCAAACATCTCGATATCGATATACACAAATCCGCTGGCCCGGAAAGTATAACCCCGATTCTTCTTCCACACTGCCGAAGCCACTGCGTAAGCTTTTCCATCGCTCGCTCCTACTATTCTGCAATCTTTACTAGAAAATAAAAAACAGCATTTGTCAGAGCCTGTCCCTAAGAAAGCTGACCTATCCTCCCCTTCCTCCTTCCCTTCATTCTTAAGTCATGTAAACGCTGATTAACCATCAGTTTAAGGAATATATTGAATACCGAAAGTTTTTACATGACAGTCGGCTTTTGCAGTAATCGTTCCACTAGTGATCTAATGGCATATCTCACCGAACAGTGGAACAAATCCTTACATCGCTTTGGAGAAAGTAAGATTATTGCTCTTGAAATCTCCAAGGCATTTGATAGAGTTTGGCATGAAGCTCTCTTATCGAAAATGCGTGCTTTTGGGATCGATGATACTCTTGTTCGTTGGATTAGAAGCTGTCTTCTGGACCGTTCAATTCAAGTTGTATTGGACGGATTCAAGCCTGATTCCCACAAAATAAATGGTGGTGTGCCCCAGGGCTATGTTCTGTCTCCGATTTTTTTCCCCATTTTAATAAATGATCTTCTGTCTGTTGATTCTAATCCGCCTAGTTGTTTTGCTGACGACTGTACACTCAGCTTTTCATTTTCGTTCGATAATTCACGTGCTTCGTCTTTGGACGTACAATTGCAACGG
Organism: Platycheirus rosarum; assembly: GCA_963971375.1. Classification (NCBI taxonomy): domain Eukaryota; kingdom Metazoa; phylum Arthropoda; class Insecta; order Diptera; family Syrphidae; genus Platycheirus; species Platycheirus rosarum. The sequence continues at coordinate 56,301,282 of OZ020507.1, read as the reverse complement.
CACTCATGTCAAGCTCATTAAACTCCCATTATCAAATGGGGTTATAGGAATCGTGTGGAGTTTAATGCTTCGAAAATTCAATGCTGTTTTCTGTCGTTAAAGCTAAACATACCTCCAATGCCATTGTCCATGAATGGCACTTGCATCGAAGAAACCGAAAAGTTCTCAGTACTCGGTATGTGTGTCAATGACGACCTTGGAAAGACCATATATTTGAGATCGCTAAAAATGCTGCTAAGTGCTTATTTTTTTGTATCGGTGTAAGAATTATTTTTCTCCTTCTGATCTGGCTACAATGTATAAAGCATTTATACGCCCTAAACTCGAGTATAATTCCCACCTCTGGGCAGGTTCTTCGCAAATGTCGATTAACCTGCTTGATAGCATACAAAATCGAGCGTTAAGATTTATAGGAAATAGAACTGCCGCTGAAACAATTGCCCCTCTCGAACACGAAGAAGGCAGCTGCATTCCTCCCCTAAAAGTTTCTCCCGTAATAGTCGTCTCGCAAAGAATACTTATCAGGTCACCCTTGAACCTAGTTTCAGATATACCCTGAAATATACGGATCCTTTTTTAACCGAACAACACATATTTTAATAGTTTACCCGGCGATATTTTCCCTTGTCATTTTGATCTGCTAGCATTCAAAAGTAATGTTAATCGACACCTCCTATCCTTCCCCTCCCTATCTTCCTAATGCCCATGCAGTGTGCTCTACATTAAAAGGGAAACAAATCCCACACAAGAACACTGTGTTTAATTATAAAAAAAAACTGTTTGCTAAATTCTTTCAAACAGTTTATGTATATAGACCACACTTCTTTAAATGTCATTCAAGCAGACATCAAACCATAAGAAAATACGTGCTTGTCATGCTTGGTTTTTTCTGAACGAGATTACAATACATTACATATTGATCTGCTCCGTAGATAAATCTACGAAGCAGAGACACTTATGAGCACTGGCTGCTGAGGCCATCGGCTCAGACAATTACAAGACAACACACAAGACGACATAGATACTGGACAGAAGAGAAGACAGAAGGAGAATGGAAAAACAGAAAACGCATAACGCATGTCAACAGCACGCAGTTGGTTTCGAGACGGTCCCCCATTTTTCCGCTAACCGCGCGCAACGATGCTTGATTTCGCTGATCTCACGGGAAGCAATGCTTTATCGGAGCTTAAATCAAATCTAGTCTGATTCTAGGTCCTGATGGAATTTCTTCGTTCATTTTATAGCAATGTCAATTAACAATAACACATCCACGTCAATTAAAAACAAAAAGTTTTTTCTAGGGTACCACAAGGTAGCCACCTAGTTCCACTCCTTTTTAATATTTTTATAAATGAGATTCCATTCCTGCTCAAAAATGCTTTTTGCTTAATTTAAGCAGATGATATCAAACTGTTTATGTGTATTAAAAATGTATCTGATTCTCGTAATCTCCAAAGTGATTTTAAATAAATAGTTGAATGGTGTAAAAGAAAAGTTGGTACCATTGAACATGAACATTGAGAAGTGAAATGTTTTTACTGCTTATCGTATATTAAATCCGGTAACGTAAAACTATAAAATTATGAATCTGATTCTGGATTGCAAATCTGAGATTCGTGATCTTGGAGTCATTTTTGATTCAAAGATGTCATTTTCGTTACATATTGATTATTTACGTAATTGCACAAGCAACCTCTATGCTTAGTTCTGCCAAGCGAAACTGCAGTGAGTTAATAAACCCATATATGCTTTAAAATCAGTAAAATCAGTGTATATGTCCCTAGTTCGTCCAATTTTTGAATACTGTTCACTTGTTTAATGTCCTTTCTCTTCTATTTGTATTTGTCGCATTGAAGGAGTTCAGAGAGCGTAAGTGGAGAATTGATACTCCTTCGTATATTTCAAGATGTGCTTTGATTGGCCTTGACTCTTTAGAAAAAAAAATAATCTGTGCATTTTTTTTTTTTTTATAATTTACACGCGCGAAAGAGGTTTGTGTGTACCCATAAAATGTTTAAAAACCGCACGATCATTAGGGAAATGAGGAGGGATAAAAGAGGAAATACCGATGCCAATTAGTTTTAAAGTTCTGCATATCAAAATGGGAGGGGAAAACAGAGCATGACAAAGCATTCCACATTCGTGTGGTGCGAAAGAAAGAAAGAATCTCTATACTTAACAGTACATCCGAAGTTAGGCTCAAGGGTAAGCGGATGGGCATTCCTAGCAGTTCGAGTATTACGGTTGAATCGTTTCAGGGGAGGAATGCAGCTGGCTATTTCACTAGAGCATTGTTTGTAAAAATAAGGATAAAATAACGAAAGACACGAAACATTTCGGCGGTGCTCAAGAGATGTAAATGTTTCTGTTATTGTTCGGTCGCCTATCATTTTCAAAGCTCTTTTTTGAATTCTATCTAGAAAACTCAAGTGGGTTATAGGAGCACCTGCCCAAATATGGGAATTATACTCGAGTTTCGGTCGAATATATGCTTTATATACTGTAGCCAGATCAGACGGGGTGAAGAACTTCTTGCATCTTCGAAGGAAACCTAAACACCTCGCAGCATTCTTTGCGATCTCAAATATGTGGTCATTCCACAGAAGGTGGTCTGTAATGCACATACCGAGAATTGATAGGTGTTCTGTTTCTTCAATGCAAGTGCCGCTAATGGATAGTGGCATTGGAGGTATGTTTTGCTTTAACGACAAAAGATAACATTGAGTTTTACAAGAATTAAATTCTACGCGATTTCTTCGTCCCCATTGTACAATGCTGTCAAGATCAGAATTTAATGAACTTATCATACGCTGCCGTTGCAGTTCAACATCCGAAGAACATGGATGTAAATCTGGAAACGAATATGAAAAGCTGACAGTACTGCCGTCAGCAAAACAATTGATTGGATTAGTTGTTTCAGATGATAAGTCATTGATAAATAAAAGGAAAAGAGTCGGAGACAAAACAGAGCCCTGGGGCACACCAGCATTTATTTTGTGAATATCAGATTTGAAACCGTCCAATACAACTTGAATTGAGCGGTTCAAAAGGTTATTACTAATCCAACGAAGAAGAGATTCATCGAGTCCGAATTTTCGATAAAAGGGCTTGATGCCAAACTCTATCAAATGCAAAAATGTTGCTTTCACCAAAACGATGGAGAGATTGGTTCCACTTTTCGGTGAGATAAACCATCAGATCACCAGTGGACCTGTTGCTACGAAAGCCGTACTGCCAGTCATTAAGAAGCTTTCGTTCTTCGAGATATTTCTTAGGCTGAAAATTAATCTGCTTTTCCATGACCTTAGGAAGAAGGACGTTAGTGCAATTCGTCAGTAGTTTGAGTGTAAAGAATATTCGCCTTTTTAGGGATAGGCTGGACAAATGCTGTTTACCATCCACTCGGAAAGAGTCCAGAGGAATATGACCAATGGAAAAGCTTACGCAAAGGTTTTGCCAGCGTTGAAGAACACCTCTTCAGAACAATAGCGGGGATACAATCCGGGCCAGCGGATTTATATATGTTGAGATCTTTCAATACTCTTGCGACTGAACGAGTGCGAAAGAAGATTGGTCCCATAAAATCATTTACGCTCTCGAGTACAGGAGGAGTTCTGACACCTGCGGCCAGTGTTGAGTTTACCGCGAATTGGGCAGCAAGCTGCTTTTTCTTCAGAACTGACAGCAGGAGTATCGTTGAAGACGAGCGTAGCATGCTCATGTAAATATTTGGTTTTACAAGTATGAACATTGCAGGCCTTTCTAGCTTGCTGAAACTTTTTCCGATTTTCCTCAGTGATGTTGGCTTTGTTACAACGGAAACTTACATTTCTTAACTTGATAACCTCTCTACAGCTCGAATCAAACCATGAGTTTTTCTTAGGTTTGATACTCTTCGACCTATTTGGGATAAAATTTGTCACTCCTAAAAGAATTAAATTTGTGACCATGTCTGCGCTGGAATCAATGTCACTATCGAGGAAGCATAATGACCAGTTAAAGGTCCTAAAAAAGTTATTGAGAACGTCCCAGTTGGCTTTCTCGTATTGACAAACGGTTCTCCTGGGTTTTTTTCTTTAACTGAATTGAGTTGGCACAAGAAATTTGCAGAGATGACACAATGGTCAGATGTGCCTAGAGCCGATAATACACGAATTGTGCATTTATCAGGATCGGAGGTAAGAAACAAGTCTAGAGTGTTAGCCGTTTGGCCTGCAATGTCAGGAATTCGTGTTGGTTCATCAACGAGCTGAGTAAGATGTTTTAACTTCCTTCGGGTGTTGTCTGGCCAGAAAAGCGAAGCCACCTGGAATTGTTTACATTGAAATCGCCCGTAATAACGATTTCACTGTGATGGTAACCGGAAACAATTCCTTGAATGGAGTCAGACAAAGCATCAATTTCGTTAGAAGTTGAAACTCTGTCTAAATATGGGCTTCTATAAAGAAAACATGAGTGATGCGCTTATTAATCGTTAATTTTAACCACATGAAATTGAATTCCGTGTTTACACACAGACCGAATTGTGGTGGAAGTTGATATGCAACATCATTCCTTATGTAAACGGCGAGGCCATGCTTGGCAAAGTATAAAGGAATAAGTGAATACCCATGCAAGGAAAATTTCGAAAGATCGGTATTTTCCCCAACTTGTGTTTCAATACAGCTGGTCTGTTCATCACAGAGTCGACATAGGCAACATAGAAATTTTTCTTAAGTCCACATATGTTTGCATAGTCGACTATGAAATCACCTAACATTCTAAAACACAGAACTAAAAAAAAACTAAGCCGGACAATTACCTATAATCAATACTCCACTAAATCCCAATTTGAGCTTCACAATACAAATTATTAACAGTGTTATACCTTGATTATAAAATGTATTTGATCCGCCCCTGGTCATTTAGGGAGCATTAATTAATCTATCCGATAACGATTAGACTTGTTCATTCTGATTTAACGCAATGTTCAAGCAAAGTCGTCTGTGGGTGAGATAAGGAAAGGAAAAGTTGCAAGGAATGCTTACTGCGAGTATTTTTCCTTGGTGGGTATTCTTTTTTTTATTTGCGTGATGACTTGATGTTGTAGCATCAAATAAATTTATATGAAATATTTTCTCAACACGGGCACTAAATGTTGTCGGTTCGCGCCCATGATTGATATATTTTTTTCTTTTTTTGTTGTATTTTTTTTTTAAGAAAACGCACAGGCAGCAGTACTCCGCAGCTTCACACTCTCACCGCGCACCCGTGTGGTGGCTTCGACGGGCAGATCGACAGGGCAGTGTTTGTTGCTTGTTCATGATGCTTTTTCTTACCTTCGAGTCCTTGAATTATAAATTCCAGAAAGAAGAATGCGTCAACGTCCTTTTTTGAATTACCCTAAACATATATATATAATTATGGTTGTAATAAATCTTTCACTAGCTATGAATCGAATTGGATATAAATCTAAATTGTTATATTTATCGAATTAATTAATTTAATTTTAATATTGTTATTAGTGTGCAAGATTTGAAATCTGTACATGAAACAATAAAGTATGAAGAATTAAGGATAAAGAAAAAAGAATAAATAATAAAGAAAAAAGAATGAAGAATTAAGAATAAAGAATAAAGAATAAAGAATAAAGAATAAAGAATAAAGAATAAAGAATAAAGAATAAAGAATAAAGAATAAAGAATAAAGAATAAAGAATATAGAATAAAGAATAAAGAATAAAGAATAAAGAATAAAGAATAAAGAATAAAGAATAAAGAATAAAGAATAAAGAATAAAGAATAAAGAATAAAGAATAAAGAATAAAGAATAAAGAATAACGAATAAAGAATAAAGATTAAAAAATAAAGAATAAAGAATAGAGAATAAAGAATACAGAATAAAGAATACAGAAAAAAGAATAAAGAATAAAGAATAAAGAATAAAGATTAAAGAATAAAGAATAAGGAATAAAGAATAAATAATAAAGAATAAAAAATACAGAATAAAGAATAAAAAATAAAGAATAAATAATAAAGAATAAAGAATATAGAATAAAAAATAAAGAATAAGGAATAAAGAATAAAGATTAAAGAATAAGGAATAAAGAATAAAGAATACAGAATAAAGAATAAAGAAGAAAGAATAAGGAATAAAGAATAAAGAATAAAGAATAAAGAGTAAAGAATAAAGAATAAAGAATAAAGAATAAAGAATAAAGAATAAAGAATACAGAATAAAGAATACAGAAAAAAGAATAAAGAATAAAGAATAAAGAATAAAGAATAAAGAGTAAAAAATAAAGAATAAGGAATAATGAATAAAGATTAAAGAATAAAGAATAAAGAATAAGAAATAAAGAATAAAGAATAAAGAATTCAGAATAAAGAATAAAGAATAAAGAATAACGAATAAAGAATAAAGATTAAAAAATAAAGAATAAAGAATAAAGAATAAAGAATAAAGAATAAAGAATACAGAATAAAGAATACAGAAAAAAGAATAAAGAATAAAGATTAAAGAATAAAGAATAAGGAATAAAGAATAAATAATAAAGAATAAAAAATACAGAATAAAGAATAAAAAATAAAGAATAAATAATAAAGAATAAAGAATATAGAATAAAAAATAAAGAATAAGGAATAAAGAATAAAGATTAAAGAATAAGGAATAAAGAATAAAGAATACAGAATAAAGAATAAAGAAGAAAGAATAAGGAATAAAGAATAAAGAATAAAGAATAAAGAGTAAAGAATAAAGAATAAAGAATAAAGAATAAAGAATAAAGAATAAAGAATAAAGAGTAAAGAATAAAGAATAAAGAATACAGATTAAAGAATAAGGAATAAAGAATAAAGAATAAAGATTAAAGAATAAAGAATAAAGAATAAAGAATAAAAAATAAAGAATAAAGAATAAAGAATAAAGAATAAAGAATAAAGAATAAAGAATAAAGAATAAAGAATAAAGAATAAATAATAAAGAATAAAGAATAAAGAATAAAGAATAAAGAATAAAGAATAAAGAATAAAGAATAAAGAATAAAGAATAAAGAATAAAGAATAAAGAATAAAGAATAAAGAAAAAAGAATAAAGAATAAAGAATAAAGAATAAAGAATAAAGAATAAAGAATAAAGAATAAAGAATAAAGAATAAAGAATAAAGAATAAACAATAAAGAATAAAGAATAAAGAATAAAGAATAAAGAATAAAGAATAAAGAATAAAGAATAAAGAATAAAGAATAAAGAATAAAGAATAAAGCATAAAGAATAAAGAATAAAGAGTAAAGAATAAAGAATAAAGAATAAGGAATAAAGAATAAAGATTAAAGAATAAAGAATAAGGAATAAAGAATAAAGAATAAAGAATAAAGAATACAGAATAAAGAATAAAGAATAAAGATTAAAAAATAAAGAATAAAGAATAAAGAATAAAGAATAAAGAATACAGAATAAAGAATAAAGAATAAAGAATAAAGAATAAAGAATAAAGAATAAAGAATAAAGAATAAAGAATAAAGAATAAAGAATAAAGAATAAAGAATAAAGAATAAAGAATAAAGAATAAAGAATAAAGAATAAAGAATAAAGCATAAAGAATAAAGAATAAAGAATAAAGAATAAAGAGTAAAGAATAAAGAATAAAGAATAAGGAATAAAGAATAAAGAATAAAGAATAAAGAATAAAGAATAAAGAATAAAGAATAAAGAATAAAGAATAAAGAATAAAGAATAAAGAATAAAGAATAAAGAATAAAGAATAAAGAATAAAGAATAAAGAATAAAGAATAAAGAATAAAGAATAAAGAATAAAGAATAAAGAATAAAGAATAAAGAATAAAGAATAAAGAATAAAGAATAAAGAATAAAGAATAAAGAATAAAGAATAAAGAATAAAGAATAAAGATTAAATAATAAAGAATAAGGAATAAAGAATAAATAATAAAGAAGAAAAAATACAGAATAAATAATAAAGAATAAATAATAAAGAATAAAAAATAAAGAATAAGGAATAAAGAATAAAGAATAAAGAATAAAGAATAAAGAATAAAGAATAAAGAATAAAGAATAAAGAATAAAGAATAAAGAATAAGGAATAAAGAATAAAGAATAAAGAATAAAGAATAAAGAATAAAGAATAAAGAGTAAAGAATAAGGAATAAAGAATAAAGATTAAAAAATAAAGAATAAGGAATAAAGAATAAAGAATAAAGAATAAAGAATAAAGAATAAAGAATAAAGAATAAAGAATAAAGATTAAAAAATAAAGAATAAAGCATAAAGAATAAAGAATAAAGAATAAAGAGTAAAGAATAAAGAATAAAGAATAAGGAATAAAGATTAAAGATTAAAGAATAAAGAATAAGGAATAAAGAATAAAGAATAAAGAATAAAGAATAAAGAATACAGAATAAAGAATAAAGAATAAAGATTAAAAAATAAAGAATAAAGAATAAAGAATAAAGAATACAGAATAAAGAATAAAGAATAAAGAATAAAGAATAAAGAATAAAGAATAAAGAATAAAGAATAAAGAATAAAGAATAAAGAATAAAGAATAAAGAATAAAGAATAAAGAATAAAGAATAAAGAATAAAGAATAAAGAAAAGAATAAAGAATAAAGAATAAAGAATAAAGAATAAAGAATAAAGAATAAAGAATAAAGAATAAAGAATAAAGAATAAAGAATAAAGAATAAAGAATAAAGAATAAAGAATAAAGAATAAAGAATAAAGAATAAAGAATAAAGAATAAAGAATAAAGAATAAAGAATAAAGAATAAAGATTAAAGAATAAAGAATAAAGAATAAAGAATAAAGATTAAAAAATAAAGAATAAAGAATAAAGAATAAGGAATAAAGAATACAGAATAAAGAATACAGAAAAAAGAATAAAGAATAAAGAATAAAGAATAAAGAATAAAGAATAAAGAATAAAGAATAAAGAATAAAGAATAAAGAATAAAGAATAAAGAATAAAGATTAAATAATAAAGAATAAGGAATAAAGAATAAATAATAAAGAAGAAAAAATACAGAATAAATAATAAAGAATAAATAATAAAGAATAAAAAATAAAGAATAAGGAATAAAGAATAAAGAATAAAGAATAAAGAATAAAGAATAAAGAAAAAAGAATAAAGAATAAAGAATAAAGAATAAAGAATAAAGAATAAAGAATAAAGAATAAAGAATAAAGAATAAAGAATAAAGAATAAAGAATAAAGAATAAAGAATAAAGAATAAAGAATAAAGAATAAAGAATAAAGAATAAAAAATAAAGAATAAATAATAAAGAATAAATAATAAAGAATAAAGAATATAGAATAAAAAATAAAGAATAAGGAATAAAGAATAAAGATTAAAGAATAAGGAATAAAGAATAAAAAATACAGAATAAAGAATAAAGAATAAGGAATAAAGAATAAAGAATAAAGAATAAAGAATAAAGAATAAAGAATAAAGAATAAAGAATAAAGAATAAAGAATAAAGGATAAAGAATAAAGAATAAAGAATAAAGAATAAAGAATAAAGAATAAAGAATAAAGAATAAAGAATAAAGAATAAAGAATAAAGAATAAAGAATAAAGAATATAGAATAAGGAATAAAGATAAAGAATAAAGAATAAAGAATAAAGAATAAAGAATAAAGAATAAAGAATAAAGAATAAAGAATAAAGAATAAAGAATAAAGAATAAAGAACAAAGAATAAAGAATAAGGAATAAAAAATAAAGAATAAAGAATAAAGAATAAAGAATAAAGAATAAAGAATAAAGATTAAAGAATAAAGAGTAAAGAATAAAGAATAAGGAATAAAGAATAAAGATTAAAGAATAAACAATAAAGAATAAGGAATAAAGAATAAAGAATAAAGAATAAAGAATAAAGAATACAGAATAAAGAATAAAGAATAAAGATTAAAAAATAAAGAATAAAGGAAAAAGAATACAGAATAAAGAATACAGAATAAAGAATAAAGAATAAAGAATAAAGAATAAAGAATAAAGAATAAAGAATAAAGAATAAAGAATAAAGAATAAAGAATAAAGAATAAAGAATAAAGAATAAAGAATAAAGAATAAAGAATAAAGAATAAAGAATTAAGAATAAAGAATAAAGAATAAAGAATAAAGAATAAAGAATAAAGAATAAAGAATAAAGAATAAAGAATAAAGAATAAAGAATAAAGATTAAATAATAAAGAATAAGGAATAAAAAATAAAGAATAAAGAATAAAGAATAAAGAATAAAAAATAAAGAATTAAGAATAAAGAATAAAGAATAAAGAATAAAAAATAAAGAATAAAGAATAAAGAATAAAGAATAAAGAATAAAGAATAAAGAATAAAGAATAAAGAATAAAGAATAAAGAATAAAGAATAAAGAATAAAGAATAAAGAATAAAGAATAAAGAATAAAGAATAAAGAATAAAGAATAAAGAATAAAGAATAAAGAATAAAGAATAAAGAATAAAGAATAAAGAATAAAGAATAAAGAATAAAGAATAAAGAATAAAGAATAAAGAATAAAGAATAAAGAATAAAGAATAAAGAATAAAGAATAAAGAATAAAGAATAAAGAATAAAGAATAAAGAATAAAGAATAAAGAATAAAGAATAAAGAATAAAGAATAAAGAATAAAGAAAAAAGAATAAAGAATAAAGAATAAAGAATAAAGAATAAAGAATAAAGAATAAAGAATAAAGAATAAAGAATAAAGAATAAAGAATAAAGAATAAAGAATAAAGAATAAAGAATAAAGAATAAAGAATAAAAAATAAAGAATAAAGAATAAAGAATAAAGAATAAAGAATAAAGAATAAAGAATAAAGAATAAAGAATAAAGAATAAAGAATAAAGAATAAAGAATAAAGAATAAAGAATAAAGAATAAAGAATAAAGAATAAAGAATAAAGAATAAAGAATAAAGAATAAAGAATAAAGAATAAAGAATAAAGAATAAAGAATAAAGAATAAAGAATAAAGAATAAAGAATAAAGAATAAAGAATAAAGAATAAAGAATAAAGAATAAAGAATAAAGAATAAAGAATAAAGAATAAAGAATAAAGAATAAAGAATAAAGAATAAAGAATAAAGAATAAAGAATAAAGAATAAAGAATAAATAATAAAGAATAAAGAATAAAGAATAAAGAATAAAGAATAAAGAATATAGAATAAGGAATTAAGAATAAAGAATAAAGAATAAAGAATAAAGAATAAAGAATAAGGAATAAAGAATAAAGAATAAAGAATAAAGAATAAAGAATAAAGAATAAAGAATAAAGAATAAAGAATAAAGAATAAAGAATAAAGAATAAAGAATAAAGATTAAAGAATAAAGAGTAAATAATAAAGAATAAAGAATAAAGAATAAAGATTAAAAAATAAAGAATAAAGAATAAAGAAGACAGAATAAAGAATACAGAAAAAAGAATACAGAATAAAGAATAAAGAATATAGAATAAAGAATAAAGAATACAGAATAAAGAATACAGAAAAAAGAATACAGAATAAAGAATAAAGAATAAAGAATAAAGAATAAAGAATAAAGAATAAAGAATAAAGAATAAAGATTAAAGAATAAAGAATAAGGAATAAAGAATAAATAATAAAGAATAAAAAATACAGAATAAAGAATAAAAAATAAAGAATAAATAATAAAGAATAAAGAATATAGAATAAAAAATAAAGAATAAGGAATAAAGAATAAAGATTAAAGAATAAGGAATAAAGAATAAAGAATACAGAATAAAGAATAAAGAATAAAGAATAAGGAATAAAGAATAAAGATTAAAAAATAAAGAATAAAGAATAAAGAATACAGAATAAAGAATACAGAAAAAAGAATACAGAATAAAGAATAAAGAATAAAGAATAAAGAATAAAGAATAAAGAATAAAGAATAAAGAATACAGAATAAAGAATACAGAAAAAAGAATACAGAATAAAGAATAAAGAATAAAGAATAAAGAATAAAGAATACAGAATAAAGAATACAGAAAAAAGAATACAGAATAAAGAATAAAGAATAAAGAATAAAGAATAAAGAATAAAGAATAAAGATTAAAGAATAAAGAATAAGGAATAAAGAATAAATAATAAAGAATAAAAAATACAGAATAAAGAATAAAAAATAAAGAATAAATAATAAAGAATAAAGAATATAGAATAAAAAATAAAGAATAAGGAATAAAGAATAAAGATTAAAGAATAAGGATTAAAGAATAAGGAATAAAGAATAAAGAATACAGAATAAAGAATAAAGAATAAAGAATAAAGAATAAAGAATAAAGAATAAGGAATAAAAAATAAAGATTAAAAAATAAAGAATAAAGAATAAAGAATACAGAATAAAGAATACAGAAAAAAGAATACAGAATAAAGAATAAAGAATAAAGAATAAAGAATAAAGAATAAAGAATACAGAATAAAGAATACAGAAAAAAGAATACAGAATAAAGAATAAAGAATAAAGAATAAAGAATAAAGAATAAAGAATAAAGAATAAAAAATAAAGAATAAAGATTAAAGAATAAAGAATAAGGAATAAAGAATAAATAATAAAGAATAAAAAATACAGAATAAAGAATAAAAAATAAAGAATAAATAATAATGAATAAAGAATATAGAATAAAAAATAAAGAATAAGGAATAAAGAATAAAGATTAAAGAATAAGGAATAAAGAATAAAGAATACAGAATAAAGAATAAAGAATAAAGAATAAGGAATAAAGAATAAAGAATAAAGAATAAAGAGTAAAGAATAAAGAATAAAGAATAAAGAATAAAGAGTAAAGAATAAAGAATAAAGAATATAGATTAAAGAATAAGGAATAAAGAATAAAGAATAAAGAATAAAGAATAAAGAATAAAGAATAAAGAATAAAGAATAAAGAATAAAGAATAAAGAATAAAGAATAAAGAATAAAGAATAAAGAATAAAGAATAAAGAATAAAGAATAAAGAATAAAGAATAAAGAATAAAGAATAAAGAATAAAGAATAAAGAATAAAGAATAAAGAATAAAGAATAAAGAATAAAGAATAAAGAATAAAGAATAAAGAATAAAGAATAAAGAATAAAGAATAAAGAATAAAGAATAAAGAATAAAGAATAAAGAATAAAGAATAAAGAATAAAGAATAAAGAATAAAGAATAAAGAATAAAGAATAAAGAATAAAGAATAAAGAATAAAGAATAAAGAATAAAGAATAAAGAATACAGAATAAAGAATAAAGAATAAAGAATAAAGAATAAAGAATAAAGAATAAAGAATAAAGAATAAAGAATAAAGAATAAAGAATAAAGAATAAAGAATAAAGAATAAAGAATAAATAATAAAGAATAAAGAATAAAGAATAAAGAATAAAGAATAAAGTATAAAGAATAAAGAATAAAGAATAAAGAATAAAGAATAAAGAATAAAGAATAAAGAATAAAGAATAAAGAATAAAGAATAAAGAATAAAGAATAAAGAATAAAGAATAAAGAATAAAGAATAAAGAATAAAGAATAAAGAATAAAGAATAAAGAATAAAGAATAAAGAATAAAGAATAAAGAATAAAGAATAAAGAATAAAGAATAAAGAATAAAGAATAAAGAATAAAGAATAAAGAATAAAGAATAAAGAATAAAGAATAAAGAATAAAGAATAAAGAATAAAGAATAAAGAATAAAGAATAAAGAATAAAGAATAAAGAATAAAGAATAAAGAATAAAGAATAAAGAATAAAGAATAAAGAATAAAGAATAAAGAATAAAGAATAAAGAATAAAGAATAAAGAATAAAGAATAAAGAATAAAGAATAAAGAATAAAGAATAAAGAATAAAGAATAAAGAATAAAGAATAAAGAATAAAGAATAAAGAATAAAGAATAAAGAATAAAGAATAAAGAATAAAGAATAAAAAATAAAGAATAAAGAATAAAGAATAAAGAATAAAGAATAAAGAATAAAGAATAAAGCATAAAGAATAAAGAATAAAGAATAAAGAATAAAGAATAAAGAATAAAGAATAAAGAATAAAGAATAAAGAATAAAGAATAAAGAATAAAGAATAAAGAATAAAGAATAAAGAATAATGAATAAAGAATAAAGAATAAAGAATAAAGAATAAAGAATAAAGAATAAAGAATAAAGAATAAAGAATAAAGAATAAAGAATAAAGAATAAAGAATAAAGAATAAAGAATAAAGAATAAAGAATAAAGAATAAAGAATAAAAAATAAAGAATAAAGAATAAAGAATAAAGAATAAAGAATAAAGAATAAAGAATAAAGAATAAAGAATAAAGAATAAAGCATAAAGAATAAAGAATAAAGAATAAAGAATAAAGAATAAAGAATAAAGAATAAAGAATAAAGAATAAAGAATAAAGAATAAAGAATAAAGAGTAAAGAATAAAGAATAAGGAATAAAGAATAAAGATTAAAGAATAAAGAATAAGGAATAAAGAATAAAGAATACAGAATAAAGAATAAAAATAAAGATTAAAAAATAAAGAATAAAGAATAAAGAATACAGAATAAAGAATACTGAATAAAGAATAAAGAATAAAGAATAAAGAATAAAGAATAAAGAATAAAGAATAAAGAATAAAGAATAAAGAATAAAGAATAAAGAATAAAGAATAAAGAATAAAGAATAAAGAATAAAGAATAAAGAATAAAGAATAAAGAATAAAGAATAAAGAATAAAGAATAAAGAATAAAGAATAAAGAATAAAGAATAAAGAATAAAGAATAAAGAATAAAGAATAAAGAATAAAGAATAAAGAATAAAGAATAAAGAATAAAGAATAAAGAATAAAGAATAAAGAATAAAGAATAAAGAATAAAGAATAAAGAATAAAGAATAAAGAATAAAGAATAAAGAATAAAGAATAAAGAATAAAGAATAAAGAATAAAGAATAAAGAATAAAGAATAAAGAATAAAGAATAAAGAATAAAGAATAAAGAATAAAGAATAAAGAATAAAGAATAAAGATTAAAGAATAAAGAATAAAGAATAAAGAATAAAGAATAAAGAATAAAGAATAAAGAATAAAGAATAAAGAATAAAGAATAAAGAATAAAGAATAAAGAATAAAGAATAAAGAATAAAGAATAAAGAATGAAGAATAAAGAATAAAGAATAAAGAATAAAGAATAAAGAATAAAGAATAAAGAATAAAGAATAAAGAATAAAGAATAAAGAATAAAGAATAAAGAATAAAGAATAAAGAATAAAGAATAAAGAATAAAGAATAAAGAATAAAGAATAAAGAATAAAGAATAAAGAATAAAGAATAAAGAATAAAGAATAAAGATTAAATAATAAAGAATAAGGAATAAAGAATAAATAATAAAGAATAAAAAATACAGAATAAATAATAAAGAATAAAGAATAAAGAATAAAGAATAAAGAATAAAGAATAAAGAATAAAGAATAAAGAATAAAGAATAAAGAATAAAGAATAAAGAATAAAGAATAAAGAATAAAGAATAAAGAATAAAGAATAAAGAATAAAGAATAAAGAATAAAGAATAAAGAATATAGAATAAGGAATAAAGAATAAAGAATAAAGTATAAAGAATAAAGAATAAAGAATAAAGAATAAAGAATAAAGAATAAAGAATAAAGAATAAAGAATAAGGAATAAAGAATAAAGAATAAAGAATAAAGAATAAAGAATAAAGAATAAAGAATAAATATTAAAGAATAAAGAGTAAAGAATAAGGAATAAAGAATAAAGATTAAACAATAAAGAATAAGGAATAAAGAATAAAGAATAAAGAATTCAGAATAAAGAATAAAGAATAAAGAATAAAGATTAAGAAATAAAGAATAAAGAATAAAGAATAAAGAATAAAGAATACAGAATAAAGAATAAAGAATAAAGATTAAAAAATAAAGAATAAAGAATAAAGAATAAAGAATACAGAATAAAGAATACAGAATAAAGAATAAAGAATAAAGAATAAAGAATAAAGAATAAAGAATAAAGAATAAAGAATAAAGAATAAAGAATAAAGAATAAAGAATAAAGAATAAAGAATAAAGAATAAAGAATAAAGAATAAAGAATAAAGAATAAAGAATAAAGAATAAAGAATAAAGAATAAAGAATAAAGAATAAAGAATAAAGAATAAAGAATAAAGAATAAAGAATAAAGAATAAAGAATAAAGAATAAAGAATAAAGAATAAAGAATAAAGAATAAAGAATAAAGAATAAAGAATAAAGAATACAGAATAAAGAATAAAGAATAAAGAATAAAGAATAAAGAATAAAGAATAAAGAATAAAGAATAAAGAATAAAGAATAAAGAATAAAGAATAAAGAATAAAGAATAAAGAATAAAGAATAAAGAATAAAGAATAAAGAATAAAGAATAAAGAATAAAGAATAAAGAATAAAGAATAAAGAATAAAGAATAAAGAATAAGGAATAAAGAATAAAGAATAAAGAATAAAGAATAAAGATTAAATAATAAAGAATAAGGAATAAAGAATAAATAATAAAGAATAAAAAATACAGAATAAATAATAAAGAATAAAGAATAAAGAATAAAGAATAAAGAGTAAAGAATAAAGAATAAAGAATAAAGAATAAAGAATAAAGAATAAAGAATAAAGAGTAAAAAATAAAGAATAAAGAATAAAGAATAAATAATAAAGAATAAAGAATAAAGGAGAAAGAATAAATAATAAAGAATAAAGGATAAATAATAAAGAATAAATAATAAGAAATTATGGAAGCACAAGAAATACAGTGCATGCTTAACTGTTAGACCGTCAATCGTTTTTGAATTATCCTCCAAAAGCCATTAAAATTTCTCCAAAAAAGTCCTAAATAAAGGGTTGTGCTATAAAAATTCTTTAACCCAAAGAAGGAAAGTTCAATAATTCAAGTACTCTGTGACGCTTTTTCAACGTCGTCGGTCGTCCACCAAACTCCTTCCTGAAACCGTAAAGTAAGCGTATTTATATCACGAGTTCATTAGGTCAGTGTGTTCTGTTCGTGTATCCATCCAGGAGTAATTACAGTATTGGATCAAATTAAGGTAACGTAGGCAAAGGAAGTATACATAAAATATTACTTTTGGGTTAAAAGAAAGTTTAATTACCCCACGGTTGACGTTCTGACTTTTAGAAATGTTTGCAATAAAGCCCTGATTTACCAGTTGAAATTTGTTCACAAGGGTTGTCGGTGAAGGGTTTAATTTCTAGGCTACAGTCATGAGGGATGAATAATTAAGGATGGCAGTTCTTAGAGTTACGTTAACTTCGAGTGGTTTTACGTTTTTGCTCAAGTATTGGTAATAATTTTTTAAAATATTGGTGTGAATGGTGCCTCGTTTTATTGTTATTGGCGTTTTCAGTAATTGGTCGGGATGTTTTAACCGAAAATATTTTGCTTCTTCGTGAAATGTATGCAGCAAAGTAATTATGCGTCCTTGTTATGCTGCGTGGTTAAGTAGAAGTTATGTAAATCGACCCATAGCACTTACTTTGAGATCGAATATCCTTCCTCCACACCTTTGTTCTGTTTTAATTGCACGATAACTCACGGCAGGGATTCACGCATCAATGCACAATGCAACAGAATAAAATATGTCATTGGCTCACCCTGGTTAACAAAGATGCATTATTCATGCTGTACCTGCATACATATACGTATCCCCCCAGGAACGAAGAACAGAATCCCGAATCAGGTGAAAAGGATACGACATGATGATGACCTGGTTTGGCAATTACCATCTGCAATTTCGAAAGGGAATTTAAAATAGGTTTTTCTGATGATAGGGATGTAAATGAAGTTTTACGAGGACGGCAGGACAACATTTCTGTGAACTGTGCATGCAGAACGTTTTCCCAAAATACTATGTGTGAAATGAGAAGGTTTGAGGTACTTAGATACCTTAAGTTTATATGGTTTGTTAAGGTTACGTGCGTAGAGCACATTAGTATTCCCCAAGTAAGTTATAATATAAAGCTAGAAATCTTTCAAACAAATCCGACATGTAGTGTAACGAGATAAACTTTTTACATATGTATATGTAGTTATGTAGGTGTATGCCTACCGGCCAAGGACTTAAAATAGAGGAATTTAGGAAATCAAGATGAAGATTGTACAGACCCTTAACCCATCCAATTTGACCTTAATTAAAACGTTGGTATTGCTTAGTTTTCTGAGATTTGAATCGGAATTTCTTCCATTTATGCAGTGTGATCTCATTTGTTTATAAATATGGTTTCATTAAAATATAAATTGGAATTTTAGGGCAGACGGTTCGGAGGTACAATTAAGTTCTATGATGCTACATATTTCATTAAATTGATGTTAGTTCTGCCAGTGATTTTTAAAATGCATCAAAACAATTAAAAAGCATTTCAAAAAAGATTGCTGGTTTATATAAATTAATTGTGGCCATGAGAAAGTGGTGATCATCACCAAAAGCAGGAATGCAAAGTTTTTGGAAGATGTGCCAAGTGACAGCCTGAGTAGCCTCAACCTAACCTATACACTTTCCACATTAAACTCCTATAAACGGAACATCAAGGGACTGAGGAAAGAACCAAAACTCAAGTCAATGAACTGAAAGTCAACAAACTGGTAATCCTCAGACCAGACCAGATCGCTGAAAAGGACCACTAAACAACATCAGTTGGAAATTCTAGTCGATTTCGGAGTTGCACATCCAGATTTATCAAAAAGAAAAATTAAAAAAACTACATATATACAGATGGAAGAATAAATTATACTTCTATTTTCGTTTATAAATCATTCTTTAAATTATTTTCACTGAAAACCCAGTTAGTTCGAAAAATTGCTTTCACAACTGAGAGTCGAACTTACGATCTCTCACTTAGCAACCAAACAACTTATCTACTGCACCACTGCCACAACAAAGTACAATCTTCGTCTGTCTGTCTGTCAGTCTGTCCGTATAACGAGCTTCAGCCTAAACGGCGCTTAAGCGATTACCCTCAAATTTGGTATGTGTGATTCTTTTGGCATTCCTCATTTATTTTTAGGGCTAAAAGTAAGGGTACCTGCCATATTACCGTTAAGGAAAAGCTTAATTTTCTCGAAAACGGCTGCAACGATTTTGACAAATTTTTTTGTAATTTTTTTTTGTAGATATTTGCTCTTATTTTATTAAAACTAAATTTACGAGAAAAGTCTATTAACGGTACCTTTCATAGGTATAATGGTTTTTTTTTAAATTTTCGACTTTCTCGGTAACGGCTAATTGGATTTCTGTCAAATCTTATATCCGAATTAATTTTGCTAACCAAGATTTTAAATAATAATAATAAATGAAGTGACTAAATAAAACAAGAACACCGTTTGATGATCGAACAAATTTGTTTGTACCATTTAAACGGGGCATCCACAGGCAGGCAAGTTTGCGCAAAACTATGCTTGTGCACTTCGCAGGCATGAATGTGAGTTTCATCAGCATGCCTGTCTGTGGATAATATTGAATGCGCAAATTATATAAATTTTGGAGTTTTGATTAAGTGAACGGAATGCAAGAATTTTTAATCTTTTTCGTTGAAACTCATAGAAATTTACCATAGCAGCGAAAATTATAAAATGGTACAGAACCATTAGTACCAACAGGCTACAGAATGAGTTTTTGATCTCTGTTGCTGAAATTGGCGACGTTAGCCCCAAAAGAGTTTGCAAACCTAAAAGTTCACTGTTTGGTTTGGAACCAGAAGTGAATTCATCATCATCATCATCATCATCGGCAACAAACGGGATCCGGCCTGAACATCCTTTTTCCATACATCCCGATTGCTGGCCGACGCCGTCAAATTGCACACCGCAAGGCATCAGGCATTCTGGTCTACGCTATCCTTCCAACGCGTTCTCTGCGAGCTTGGTGGCCAGCCTACCCGAAACAACCGAGCTTTATTTTTGTTTCGAAGTAGATTTCATACAATTCATGATTGTATCTTCTCCGAAATCGTCCTTTCTTGAACGGTAATCTTGTACAGCAGCAGTTTGGTTTTCTGGTAAGGTTTCTGGAATTAAAGAATCTTGACAGACTATAGAGTAGGTTCAGTTGAATTTTAGCAGCCGCCCGCGTATTTCTTCCTCCATATTATTTATTATCATCGGCTCGCACTTTTGACCCAAGGTAGTTCATTCATGCTCCGCTACCCTGACATTTGGACCAACACTTCTAGCAGACGTAGACCATGTACGTAGTCTTCCTTTCTTGAAGAGTCTTGTACAGTTTGTTGGCTTATGCCAATGATTGCAATATCGTTTGTGTAAGCCAGTATCTGGCTGGACGTGATGCCAGAGTCACGTGCTTTCTTCAACGCCTCGAAAAAACGTATTCGAAAATTGTAAAGGTTGCTTTGCAACATTTTTGTTAGATTCGAAAGCCGCTCAGAGTGCCATTTTATATTCGTATCGGAAGCAACTTTCGGACATATTTAACTTTCGAATAGAATTTCAGAGTAGGGCCTCAGGTATCGATTGATGGCGAAGAAATCTGCAACTTGGAAGTCGATCCTATAAATTTGAAGCAGCTGCAAAACTTTGAAAATCGTTAATAGTAAATGGGTTTATAACCAATTATAATGGTCAAAACCGATGTGCAGCCTTTTCCCATGCAGCCGCTCTGCACGATATTTTTTTTATTCCTCAAATAGATGCCTAGTTTCGTTACTGCCACAACAACGCACGAAAAAAATGTAAATAAAAGATGTCTGGCATTACTTTACATTAAACACTTTTCAATCAGCGTTACCGCTGTGACATTTTTTTACCACTTTTCTTTCTGTGCTACTTTTTTTTAATTCCCTGAAAGAAACAATTCATTTTAATTTTTAGGGTTATGTTTCCTTTTAATAAAAATAAAGTAATACACAGGCAGATAATTGTAACTTAATAAATAAAAATGTCAACTTCTAAGTGTTAAGTCTTCAATTAACATTATTTCAACCAGATTTGTTGGAATTTTTATTTTTAAATTCAATATTCATACAAATATAATTTTATTTACATTATTCCTAGACATTTTTTTTCTTGAATGTAACTTTTTTTGCTACTTTTCAAATATGTCCAGTGGTAACGCTGCAATTTGACATTAATACAGCAATACTCAAATGCCAAAAAGTATGCACATCTGTTTTAGGGATAGCGCTGCGTGCATTGATAAATGCAGCCTCTCCGCACATCTGTTTTTGGCTTAAGGCAGACAGACGGTTCAATTTAGCAGTGGCAGGCAAAATTTGGTGGCGAAAAGAGAACAAATTCCTGTTATTGACTACGTTGACAAATGTGCGCCGTAGATAGCATTCATTGGGAGCGTTCAACGAGTACACTGACTTTTACTCAACTAACTTTTAGTTAAAGTGAATCCATTGAAAGACAAACTGACACCAATATATTTTAAAAGAGAAGATGTCAGTTGAAATTATTCAAGAAATCTTCACTAACTCTTTGGCTAGATGTCAACTAAAAGTCAACTAGCTTTTAGGGACAAACTTTTAGTCGACGCATTAAACGCCACCATTCTATTCGACGAACGCTAGCAATAGCCGCAGAGCTCATGAAACATTTCAGGGAAATGGTGATAACATAACATAACATTACACAGCGGGGCCTTGAGTCGAGTTAATTTAAGGTTTGGACATAACCTTAAAGGAACTTTGTTTTTTGCAACCATCTTCAAAGCTGTTGGGAAAAGTATCACAAAATGACAATCTACTTCCATAACCGCTACTTCTAGCAACCAAAGATGCTCAAGATCGTTTACATAAGTGCCGACGACTGTCGAAGGATTTCGAAATATGTGACTTTGGAGGACAGACAGTGGTGCAGTAGATAAGATGTTTGCTTGTGAACCCAGAGATCGTGAATTCGAATCTCATTTGGATTGCAATTTTTCAAAAATCCTAGTGGAAGCTTGATGCCGTCCGTGGGTTAAAAGTGAGAACATAGTCACCTAATTCTCTACCTACTGCGCCAATAAAAATATTTCCTTTCTTTCTAATCCTTCTTACTTCTAACTAGTGTCGTACAGCATCCAGTTGCTGCCTTACAGACACAAAAATCCTAGTTCAAGCTTGATGCTGTCCGTGGGTTAAAAGTGAGAACATAGTCACCAAATTCTCTATCTTCTGCGTCGATAAAAATCTTTCCTATCTTTCTAATCCTTCTTACTTCTAACTAGTGTCGTACAGCATCCAGTTGCTGCCTTACAGACACATAGTTAAATATTAATATTAAACGGCAAAGATGTTTGCATTTTTATTACTTCCTGACAATTCTCATATTCGTCATATGTAAATCACTCTTTTTTATTTCTTTTTAAAAATAACTTGTCTTTTTATTAATTGAAATGAAATCCATAAATCCAAATAATATTATAAATGTCAATGCTTGTATGTTTCGATGTTTTTTCCTCAATCACGCCCTAACGGCTTAACGGATTATGATCAATATTGATTGTTTAAATGGACGAGATCCTTTTTATGCTGACGATTTCTGCAACAGAGATAAGAATATTTTCTTTAACGGTGTTTGATTTAAATAATACAAATAATATAATCTAAAGTCCACGCAGAAGTCTATATCTATAAATCTGTCTAACAGGGTTGGTGTCGTCCAATAAAGGGAAAGTTACCACAGCCATGTAAAAAATGCGCCTTGTCTCTAAGGATGATTCCAAACGCTCCGAAGTCCAGTCAAGGAAAGACCGCATAGTCTATTGTCATTAACTTTGAGGTCCTACACTGTTGAAGGGCGAAGTTCCCACGAAAATTTATTAAGTTCAAATATGCGAAAGGCCGAGTTCTTGTGCTTGAGTTGGAATCGGTCTGTCTTGCGGATTCTGCTGCACACTTCTACGGCCAAAGGCGATGTTCGATGCCCGATCTTGCCTTTCTTTTGACTTACAAAAATGTTGGCTTATCGATTACTGATCCGATTGCTCCAAGTTTGATCACCAAACTTTGAAGAGTCGACTATGAAGGTGAAGTGGGGGCAAACAGCACTACGTTTATAATAACGAGAAATCACTTTGATAGATGAGATTTATAATTTGCTGTTCTTATAATGGTAATTTGGCATCAGTAACTAAGTAATAAGCAACAGATTTGACAGATATCACCAACATCATTGCCGCCAAAATCTACCCATGCCAGTACAAAAACCCTTTGGAAAAAAATTGGGTGTTTCATAGTTGCAAAAGCGAATGCTTGAACTTAAAGTTGAAGTAGAAACTTTTACCATTAAGCATTAACTCTTCAAAAGACCATAATTCGAAAATGTTAGAACTTTCCTCGTTTCATTATAGCATTGAATTGTAAACCACAAAGTTGTTGATTTAAGCCACATCTTTTAAATATTAATTTTTTTTTCCCTTACCGAAAGTGACCGAATTCTGCAAAAGCAACAATAACTAGGTAGCTCACCAGCAGCCAAACTTTTGAAATTAACATCACCCTTCCAAAGTAATATTCATCCCTTTTTTCCTATTTTAAATAACGAAACCATAAATATTTATTTTAATTAGGTAATAAAGAACAATTTTGCTTTGTGGTATTATAACTCTTTTTCGGAAAATGATTTTAATGGGTTGTAAGCGAAAGTCCTATCATCTTTTTTTTTTTTTAAATTAAGGTAATTTACAATAACTTGTTGAGAGGAAATGGATCTTTCTTCATAACTTTTCTATCAACCATGTGTTTTCTGCAGGAAATGACAAAAGTTTGAGCCTACTTTTAGGAGTTATACATTTTCTTGATTTATTGTATAGAGCCATTTTTGTGTTTTAAAAAGATTAAGCATGGCTTCAGTTAAAGCGATATTTTAAAAAATGGACTTGTGGTCCAAAGCATAATTAACTTATTTTTCCAGAAAATAAATTAACCATTTTTTCATGATTGCTGAGTTATCCCATCTCTCCACAGCATTATTTGCTCCTGATAGGGTTAAGATGTAATTTTTAAAAGTTTTTTTTTGAGGAAATTCCAAACGCAAGGACAAATATCCTTTTGAATTCCCAAATCGCCTTAATATTCAAAGCGTGAGTATCCAGTTCTTAGAAAAATCAGGAAAATTTTGCAGAGAGGAATGTAAACACTGGTATGCATCTCCTACCACCCGAACACCAAAGTGAAAACGATTCCACCCTTAAGTACACATTCTTTTCGATTGCATAGCCCGTGTTTATCCATGCTATTCGCACTGCCGAATCCCTGTGAGTTCTGATACATGTTGTAAATTCGAGTGGCATGGCGCCCGGGCTGGGACCAGCAAACAGTCCTTCTCATCGTCGCCATTTAAATCCGTGTATCGTTAAATACATGTAAACTCGGTACTTTGACAGTGACAACCAAAGTTGTATATTATTCATGGCCACCAGCGAAACAACCCAATTATGGTGTGGTACGAGTGCAGAGCTGCATAGCAGTTTTCGTGTGCAGCTAACTGATATCGGCTTGCGAGTTGTGACCCCGTATTCACCTACGGCACTATTTCACTCTACGTTTGCCGTGCCCCAGTGGTAGCGTGTCGTCCGCATATTCACTATCCTCAACTCTCATGCACCACACAGGACTCGCTTGGGATATTCATTTCGAATTAACCATGTAGAAAGGGAATACCAAATGAGTATCTGCAATACGTGCATCATTTGATATTAAAACTTTTCGAGCGAAAAGTCAACTCCAACTCACATATCCGAGAATTCGATCTGGTGCTGGTGTATGAATGAATTGTGACTACACATAAATAC
Organism: Platycheirus rosarum; assembly: GCA_963971375.1. Lineage (NCBI taxonomy): Eukaryota > Metazoa > Arthropoda > Insecta > Diptera > Syrphidae > Platycheirus > Platycheirus rosarum. The sequence continues at coordinate 56,276,543 of OZ020507.1, read as the reverse complement.
TCTTCTTTTACCTTTTTCCTCGAAGTTCTGTTCTTCTGGTAAATGTACGACTGGTGGTGTATGGATGTTCCATGGATGATGCGAGTATGTGCAGAATAAATAAAGCAGATGAGTACATTTTGGAAAATTAATGAGTTTTGTGGTCGTTTCATTTTAAAGAAGCAAAAAAAAAATGTTTGATTCGGTCGAAAATGGTGAATTCACTTTCAGAACAAATTGAATAATTTCTAACGTGAAGAAGGTAGATAAATACTTTCTTTTTTTCGCATCCAAAATGTTTAATGCAATTCATTTTATTTGACCATCCTGTCATTCTCAAGCGATTCTACTTTTTGTGAAGCGATATATTGCCTTACTGAGCAGAAGTAAGTTCTGAACAGAAAGTGTACAAAATGCTTTCTCGAACAGTCAATAGTGCAGTTCATTCTCCCTGACTAGTATAGCTCTCTCTCATTGAAAAAAAATTGTAGAAACACAAAGTTGTAGTCATTTAGTTCCACATTAAATTATTTTTTTTTTCTGGAAACGCGTGTAAGAACTAAATCAAACTAATTTAAAAATCACATTAATGTTTTTTATATTAATAAGAGTTTACAGAAAAAAATCATTAGTCTATTTAATTCGCAAAAATATATATAAAAAACGTAAAGTATTTAACTAAACAATTTTATTTTATTTTTACGGTTTCTCTACCGGAACCGTTTTCTTTGGAAAAATTAACATATGTTTTGAAAATCCACGAGTTATGACCAGGATATATTTATACTGCTTTGTCGTCGGCCCAATTTTTTCGATATGAAACGTAGCGATTGGCTTGTCTCATTTGCCCAGGTGAATAAGAAAACCTTGCTGCTTGCCCGCTTTTCCATTCGCCAGTGTACATTTGACTCAATTTCAAATACGTATCTAAACCTTTTCTTCCAACCTGCGAAATGAAGTTCATTATTTTCTTCAGCCCAAAATGTTCCTGGTTGTTTTCCGTCTCCATATTACGGGTTCCAAAATCGTCATAGTTCTTTTCTTTGAGAACTTAATTTACTGCCAGTAAAAACTGTTCGAGTTCTGCGCGTTTTGTTTACGATCCAATAGCTTTTGCTGTAGATGGCTATGCGAATCCACATGAGTGATCCTGGATCAAGCACGGTGTTGGACTTCATAGTCTCGTAATCCTGCATGTAAGAAATCCGTCCTTTTTATATCGTTTGGATGATCCTGTTCACACTACAAAATAAGATAATATATTGAACTTGGCACCCAACAGGTAGATTCGAATTTCTTTAAGCGCCTTGTAGACACAAATATTTCTGCTTATACATATGTACATATTGTGATGTGGCAACAAGTTTAGATATTCGGAGGATACATTTTGTAAATTAACGCCATCTGTTGGATTCATTGTGTACAACAACCAACATTCATTGTGTACAACGACCATTCGCCTAAAAGTATGCTACATATTTGCAACATGTTTTAACTGAGTACTAAATCGAACTTGAAGTACTAATTCGAGACTCGAATTAGTACCGAAAGCTTAGATTGTGCCAGAACCAGACAGAAGCTTCCAGAAGCTTGTAAACTTGTATAAATACAAGAGTAGATTGCATTGAAAGTTGAGTTTATTTTCGAAAGTGGAATTGTTAACAACTGGAAACGTTAGTAAAAAGTGATTGAATTGAGATCAAATAAAAAGTGTTGAATTATAAAAACGTATTTGAATTGTGAATAAGTGAAATAAGTTAAATTTGGTGTTATTTAAACTGAAAGACGTTGTGTTTCATAAAATAAAGAGATTTGTTTTATTATTTTGGAATTTCGATTGAGTTTTATTTGTCGAACCCCAGGCCAAAATATCACATTGGTGTCAGAAATTGGGGATAAAACTCAGTAAAGTGATAGAAAATTCCATAGTGACATTTTCTAAAAGAGTTTCGGTGACTCATTTAATTGTGAAAGTGGAATTTTCCAGAAACTATTGAACTGATTGTGCTATAAAACTGTGAATAGCGAGTATTTTTGTTAAAAATAGTGTTGGAAAAAGATCTTTCTAGAAGAGAGATTAAAATAAAACTGACTGTGTTGCGAAAATAGTGTTTCAGTTACATAAAATGGGTCGCAAATTAGAACAATTGACAACAGCTGAGTTGAAAGAAGAATTAGGAAAACGAAATCTTCAGACTTCGGGGCTGAAAAAGGAACTATTGCTCCGACTTCAGAATGCTATCACTCAGGATGGTGGAGACCCCGATACCATGTTGTTCGATGTTGAAGAACAAGGGAGAGAATGCACAGTAAGTACAGCCGATGAAATGCCTGCTTTCATGAAGTTGCTTCTGTCGAAATTCGAAGAACAAAAGAACATTCTGGAGGAACAAAAGAATGAGCAGAAGAACTCGTTGGAAATTCTCCAGCAACAACTAAGCGAACAAAGGAACGTTCTCGAAGACCAAAGGAACGTTCTCGAAAGTAAATTCGACGAACAAAAGAATTCATTAGAAACTCTCCAGAATCAACTAAGCGAAAGACTTCAAATAGTAGATCAGAAATTTGAAGCCAAAATAGAAAGCTTAGAAGAAAAGTTCGGAAAGCAAGTAGAAAGTGTAGAACAACAGTACGAACACCTGGCTAAGGAGGTTGATTTCTTGAAAAAGCAGAAGGTTCGGGAATATTCGAGCGACGGTCCACGAAGAAAGGAAATGCAGCCCCCTGTCTTCGATGGTCAAACATCATGGCCAATTTATAAGAAGCAGTTTGAAGCTGCCGCCTTGACGAACAACTGGGACAACGAAGACAAATCAATTGCTCTTACGCTTGCGCTCAGAGGAACAGCTGCCGAATTGCTGCAGACCATTCCTGAAGACAAACATCATGATTATGATGCCATGGTCAAGGCAATCGAGATGAGGTTTGGCGACGACCACATGCAGCAAGTTTACTGAGTCCAGTTGCGCCGAAGGGTCAAGACAAGAGGTAAAACGCTACAACAATTGCAAGCTGACATCGAGCGCTTGGCCAATATGTCTTATCCCAATACCAGCAGGGAAATCATAAACGAACTGGCAACCGATGCGTTCACTAATGCCATTGCAGATGGAAAACTAAAAATGGCTGTGAGAATGGCAGGTAAGAAAACGCTCGCTGAGGCTTTAGCATTTGCCCTGACAATGGAAGCAGCAGACCAAGCTTCGCAAGGTAGCCATCGCGTCAGGGAAATGGCTACGCCAGAGTGCTCATGTCGACGTGTCGACATTGAAAGACAAAACCCGAACACTGCTCGAGGTCAAATGAGATGCTGGAAATGCAACAAGCTAGGACACCTACAGCGACAATGCAAATCTCCACCTAGACAGGTAAGCTGCCCACATTGCGCAAGGAGGAGGCAGAATGACGAAGCATCTGGCAGGAATAACACTCACACTGCTGGACAAGCTTCTGATCAACAGCAGGCGGGAAACGCCTAAGAACCAACTTCGCGGGGCTGAAGTTGGAATTGACGCCCCCAGGACCATCATCCAAGTTTCGCAAACTACACGCTGCAGCAAGAGCTTGACAGTGGAGACAGTCATCAGAAACCGAAAATGTGTTGCCACTATCGGGTGCCACGGCCTCCATAATCAGAAGAGACCTTGTTCAGACGTCCTGGCTACATAACACCAGCTGCTACACTCTGAAGACAGCTACCGGAGAAACAGCAAAAGTATATGGGAAGGTATTTCTAGAGATACAACTGGCAGGGTTGAACTTCTCACATGCATTCTTGGTAGACGACATATGCGACATATGCATCATAGGAGTGGATTTAATGAAGGCACATGAGACCTTCGAATGCAAGTGTTAAGGTATCGAACCATTGAGATCCTTCTGGTATACGGAAACGAGAACGCTGTGAATCTTCGGGCAGTTATAAGCAGAGATGAAGTCCTATGACCATCTTCAGAGACAGTTCTTTGGACGCGTTTGGACGGTGATCCTGGGAACCACCGATTCTATTTCGTTGAAGCAGATGATAAAGAAGACTTTCTATATATAGCTATATCGTTGGAAAAATTTTAGTAGAACCAAAGAAAAACATGGTTCCGGTAAGGCTGATGAATCCGAACAAACACTCCGTCAAGCTCAGACAAGGAGAGGTGATTGGAAAAAGCGTACCCATTGCAGCCATATCAACAACATCTGGGAGTGAATCTGCGCGTCCTGTTTCTGCAACGAAATTGGCTAAGGTATGTAATGCTATCCTCAGAAACTGTGAGCTAAATCAGGAGCAGAAAACCATGGCCAAAAATCTCATTGGCGAGTTTGCTGATATATTTGCATCGCAGGATGGAGACTATGGTCGAACACACCTAATACAGCACCGCATAGACACCGGCGATAGCAGACCGATCCGACAACCTGCTAGAAGACTTCCATTCAGTGTCGATCCTAAGCTCGTTGAAGACGGATGTCGAGGTGCGCGCACAATTAGTTAAACGAAGTCCAAACAAATAATTGTTGCGCGTTGTTATCGCGAGTGCTTTAAGGAAAAAAAATAATACACGCTCGTTGAGAAATTAGAAAAAAACCTCTCGCGTGTGCTGTAAAAAAAAAATAATAGTGTTCACTCGCGCTGAAGAAGAAAAAAAAATAAATAAAACGCATTCGCATAACAAATTATCCTCTATTCTGTCCCAAGACCTTTGTGCTTAACTGCCTCTTTCTTATCTACTGTAGGCATCGTATGACCATACAATGCTTGCGGTATATAGATAAGGGCATCTGAATTTGTCTTATTGTGCTGAATGTTTGGATTGATTTTTTGTAAACAGGCTGTCTTATGGGCATAACACCTAAGACAGTTTGATTATTACAGAAGTTAATTTTGATTTTCACTGCGCAGTTCGACTTAATCAGAGTTGTGTTTTGTATGTAAGTATTTTTAAATGGTAAGTGATTTTTGTGTCGTGTATTCAAATGTTCGTGGTTTAAGAAAGAATTTCTTTCACGTGTACGTCTACACTGTTCAACACAAGCCAGCTGTTTTGGCATTAAGTGAAACTCAGGTTGGAGCAAATACTGATTTATCAGAATTTGCTCTACATGGGTATAGCTTGGTGCCATTACTCTTTTCTCATCATGGTCTCGTGGTCTATGTTAGGAATGATATTGCTTGCCAGAGCCTTCCCCAATATGGGCAATGTTCCAACACGGACTTTAACTTCTTATGGCTCAAATTCACTGTCCGCAAGCATGTCATTCATTATTGTTTTATTTACAGGAGTCCAAATCTTGACAGTAATTCGACTTGTAACGAGTTTGATGCACTGTCTGATTCCATCTCGAAAATTGTTTCCCTTTGTCCTCGCACTGAAATCGTTATTGCGGGCGATTTCAATGTACACAATTCCAAATGGCTCCGCTATTCTGGTCAGACAACACCCGAAGGAAGGTATGTCGAGCTCTTTGCCGGGTTACATCACCTTACCCAACTGATCGATGTGCCAACGCGTATACCGGATGTTGCTGGGCAAGCCGCCCATACTCTTGACTTGTTTCTTACTTCTCACCCTGATAAATATACCATTAGTGTAACTTCTCCATTTGGCACTTCAGACCATTGTATCATTTCAGCTAATTTCTCATCCCCCACCCATCCAGTTAAAGAAAAACTTCCCACCAGGACCGTTTGGCAATACGAGAAAGCCAACTGGGACGGCCTGAATTTCTTTTTCCGAAACTTTAACTGGTCACTATGCTTCCTCGATAGTGACATTGATGCCAGTGCTGAAATGATCACAAATGTGATTCTTCTAGGGATGCGTGCTTTTATTCCTAACAGAGTAAAAAGCATCAAACCTAAAGAAAAGTCTTGGTTTAATTCTGAGTGTAAAGAAGCTATCAGGCTCAAAGAAGTAAGTTTCCGATCTTACAAAGCCAACCCTACAGAGGAAAATCGGAAAAAGCACAAACAAGCAAGAAACTCATGCAACTCCGTTATTGAAAGAACCAAATTTTTGCACGACCAAAAATTACGGCAAAAAATTCTGCAGTGTCCCAAAGGCAGTAAAAATTTTTGGTCATTTGTAAAAAATATAAAAAACTCCTCGACATCTTCGGTTCCAACGCTCATCGACAATAACAAACCAATTGTTTACTCTTCAGAGAAGGCAAACTTGCTCGCCGCCCATTTCGCTGCCAGCTCCACGCTGCCTCAAAGCAACGTTGCCCCTCCTGTACTTGAGAATGTAAATTTTTCCATGGGACACATTTTTTTCCGCACTCGTACAGTAGCAAGAGTTCTCAAAGATCTCGATATACACAAATCCGCTGGCCCGGATGGTTTACCCCCGATTCTTCTGAAGAGGTGTTCTTCCACACTGGCAAAGCCACTGCGTAAGCTTTTCCATCGCTCCTACTCTTCTGGAATCTTTCCTAGAAGATGGAAAACAGCATTTGTCCAGCCTGTCCCTAAGAAAGGTGACCCATCCTCCCCCTCCTCCTACCGACCCATAGCACTGACATCCCTTCTTTCTAAGGTCATGGAAACACTGATTAACCGTCAGCTTAAGGAATATCTCGAAGATCGTAAGCTTCTCCATGACCGTCAGTATGGCTTCCGCAGCAACCGTTCCACTGGTGATCTGATGGCATATCTCACCGAACAGTGGAACAAATCTTTACATCGCTTTGGTGAAAGTAAGATTATTGCTCTTGATATCTCCAAGGCATTTGATAGAGTTTGGCATGAAGCCCTCTTATCGAAAATGCGTGCTTTTGGGATCGATAATACTCTTGTTCGTTGGATTAGAAGCTATCTTCTGGACCGTTCAATACAAGTTGTATTGGACGGATTCAAGTCTGATTCCCATAAAATAAATGCTGGTGTGCCCCAGGGCTCTGTTCTGTCTCCGACTCTTTTCCTCATTTTTATAAATGATCTTCTGTCTGTTACTTCTAATCCACTTAACTGTTTTGCTGACGACTCTACCCTCAGCTTTTCATATTCGTTCGATAATTCACGTCCTTCGCCTTCGGACGTACAATTGCAACGGTGCCGTATGTCAAGCTCATTAAACTCCGATTTATACAGCATTGTTAAATGGGGTAATAGAAATCGTGTGGAGTTTAATGCTTCGAAAACTCAATGCTGTCTTCTGTCGTTAAAGCTAAACATTCCCCCAATGCCATTGTCCATGAATGGCACTTACATCGAAGAAACCGAAAAGCTCTCAGTACTCGGTATGTGTGTCAACGACGACCTCTGTTGGAACGACCATATATTTGAGATCGCTAAGAATGCTGCAAAGTGCTTAGGTTTTCTGTATCGGTGTAAGAAGTACTTTTCCCCATCTGATCTGGCTACAATTTATAAAGCGTTTATACGCCCTAAACTCGAGTATAACTCCCACCTCTGGGCAGGTGCTTCGCAAACATCGCTTCACCTGCTTGATAGAATACAAAATCGAGCGTTAAGATTGATAGGTAATAGAACTGCCGCTGAAACAATTGCCCCACTCGAACACCGACGCAATGTTTCATGTCTTTCCTTATTTTATCGTTTCTTTTACAAAAAATGTTCACTCGAAGTAGCCAGTTGCATTCCTCCCCTTAAAAGTTTCTCCCGTAATACTCGTCTCGCAAGGAATGCTCATCAGTTCACCCTTGAGCCTAATTTCGGACGTACCGTGAAATATAGGGATTCTTTTTTAAGCCGAACGACACGAATCTGGAATAGTTTACCCGGCGGGATTTTCCCTTGCCATTTTGATCTGCAAACATTCAAAACCAATGTTAATCGGCACCTCCTATCTCTCCCCTCCCTATCTTCGTAATGCCCGCGCAGTGTGTTCTACATTAAAAGGGAAACACATAATCCCTTGTGCGCGCGTTAATTATAAAAAAAAAAAAAAAAAAATTGGCAAAACAGGCGGAAGCCGATGAGATGATATCGACCATGGAAAAAGACGGTCTAATCGCAAACTCAAAAAGTCCGTGGGCATCACCTGTTGTACTAGTGAAAAAGAAGGACGGCAGCACTCGATTCTGCGTGGTTTACCGGAGGCTCAACGATGTCACCAAGAAGGACAGCTACCCCTTGCCTCGAATAGATGACAACTTGGATACCCTTTCTGGAGCAAGATGGTTTTCCACCCTTCGATTTGAAAAGTGGTTACTGGCAGGTACGGATCCATCCAGAAGACAAAGAAAAAACGCTTTCAAAACGGGAAATTGACTATGGCAGTTTACTGTTATGCCATTCGGCTTGTGTAACGCTCCAGCCACCTTTGAGCGTTTAATGGAACGTATGTTACAGGGTCTGACATGAAAAACCTGCCTGGTGTACTTGGATGACGTCATCGTTGTGGGTAAGACGTTCGCTGAACATCGCGACAACTTGAGGGAGGTGTTTACACGACTTCGAACTGCACATTTGAAACTAAATCCAAAGAAATGTGCTCTGTTCAAAGCTGAGGTGAAATATTTGGGACATGTGATATCATCAAATGGAGTAAACACTGACCCGGAGAAAATCGAAACCGTGAGAAATTGGCCAGTTCCCGAAGATAAACACCAGCTGAGGAGCTTTCTAGGTCTCGCCACTTATTACAGGAGGTTCGTCAAAGATTTTTCCGGAATCGCAAAGTGTCTGCACCAGCTAACTGAGAAGGGTACACATTTAAATGGTCAGGTGAGTGCGAAAGAAGCTTCCAACATCTAAAACAGCGACTTTGTGAGGCACCAATACTAGCTAACCCCACCCCTGGCAAAACATTTATTGTGGACTCGGATGCTAGTAACGTGGGTGTTGGAGCAGTTCTGTCGCAGATACACGATGGGCAGGAGAAAGTGGTAGCCTATTTCAGCAAAGTTCTGTCGCGACCAGAGAGAAACTACTGTGTAACCAGACGGGAACTCCTTGCTCTGATACTGGCGACAAAACATTTCCATAAATATCTGTATGGACAGAGATTCATCCTGCGTACCGATCACGCCGCTTTAAAATGGTTGCTACAGTTCAAAACTCCTGAGGGGCAAGTGGCTAAGCGCGAGAAACGATGTAGAGAGCTGGTGTCGAAAGTGCACAACATGCGCAGCTAGCAAGGGACCCAAAGTCAAAACACGATGTAAAATGCACCAGTACAACGTGACCGCCCCCTTTGAAAGAATCGCCGTTGACATCACAGGCCCGTTCCCAGAAACTGAAAACGATAGCCGTTACATCCTTGTTGTCATGGACTACTTCAGCAAGTGGCCGGAGGCTTTTGCGATACCCAATCAAGAAGCTAAGACCGTTGTCGAGCAGATAGTGGACCACTGGGTCTGCAGGTTCGGGGTGCCTATGGAATCGCATTCCGACCAAGGGCGAAACTTCGAGTCGAAGGTATTCCAGGAAGTATGCGCATCACTCGGGTTAAAGAAAACAAGGACAACACCTCTTCATCCACAGTCTGATGGAATGGTAGAAAGATTTAACAAGACCTTGAAGGAACATCTGTCCAAAGTCGTGAACGAGAACCAACGGGATTGGGATCGGCGAATTCCTTTATTTCTTATGGCCTACCGGAATGCGGTTCATAGTACAACTGGATACACTCCATCCGAAATTCTATTTGGACGAACTGCCCGGCTTCCAAGTGAGCTAAGATTCGGATTTCCTATTGAAGACCCAAAATGCGAAGAGGACTACGTGTTAGATCTTAGAGAAAGGATCAACGACATTCACCAGGAGAACAAGAAACAACATAAAAATTGCGAGTGACCGCATGAAGACCAGATACGATGCGAGAGGAACAGCACCTGATTTCAATGAGGGAAATCTGGTATGGCTTTATAACCCACATCGCAGAAAGGGAAAATCGCCCAAGCTTCAGCAGGACTGGGAAGGTCCCTACCAAATAGTTACGCGCATTAATGACGTCGTATTTCGAATCCAACGAGGACCAAGAGCAAAAATGATAATTGTCCATGTGGATCGACTGCATCGTTACCACGGAAACAATGATGATGTGCTTGTTCGGGACGAACAAAACTAAGAGGGGGACAATGTGATGTGGCAACAAGTTTAGATATTCGGAGGATACATTTTGTAAATTAACGCCATCTGTTGGATTCATTGTGTATAACAACCAACATTCATTGTGTACAACGACCATTCGCCTAAAAGTATGCTACATATTTGCAACATGTTTTAACTGAGTACTAAATCGAACTTGAAGTACTAATTCGAGACGCGAATTAGTACCGAAAGCTTAGATTGTGCCAGAACCAGACAGAAGCTTCCAGAAGCTTGTAAACTTGTATAAATACAAGAGTAGATTGCATTGAAAGTTGAGTTTATTTTCGAAAGTGGAATTGTTAACAACTGGAAACGTTAGTAAAAAGTGATTGAATTGAGATTAAATAAAAAGTGTTGAATTATAAAAACGTATTTGAATTGTGAATAAGTGAAATAAGTTAAATTTGGTGTTATTTAAACTGAAAGACGTTGTGTTTCATAAAATAAAGAGATTTGTTTTATTATTTTGGAATTTCGATTGAGTTTTATTTGTCGAACCCAAGGCCAAAATATCACAATATTTTTACGCTATTCTTCCTGATGTTGTAGTAGAAAATTGGATGCAGCTTTTATGGCTTCTTGAATGGTATTTCTTTCTACCAAAGGCAAAGGTCTTATAAATGGTTGAATGCTTTATCGAAATCGAAAGAAATTAACAAATCTTCTGAAAAAGGATTTTCAATGGGACTTATGGCACCGTATGGCAAAACAAAATGTAGTCGACGTTTTAAGACTACATCCACAACTTGGTACAGCTCGTACAATTTACGAATGAATCTTTTCCTCCATTTATCCTATTCGCGCACATGGCCGAAGACAGGATATTCATTAAAGAATTTTACTCCCGAAAGTGCCCAGTATAGCCATCCAGATTTTTTATTTAGCTTTATTTTTGTTGGTTCTTTCTTCTTAGGTATGTTAGAGCATGTTATATCACATTTTCTTCGTTTGAACGGTGCTCACAGACCAAATGTCTAACGTGAAGAAAGTTACAATGCCATCTACTCGTGTATTTATACAAATTTACAAACTTCTGTAAGCTTCCGTCTGGTTCTGGCACAACCTAAGTTTTCGGTTGTTTGTACTAATTATAGTTCGAATTAGTTCTTAGAGTTCGATTTACTACTCACTCAAAACATGTTGCAAATATGTAGCATACTTTTAGGAGCATGGTTGTTGTACACAATAAATGCTGGTTGTTGTACACCATAAATCCCACAGATGTCGTTTATTTACGAACAAAATAAATCCTCCGAATATCTAAACTTGTTGCCACATCACAATATATTTATTTTTATTAATTACAAAACCACATCACTCTTATTAACACATAAAAAACATATAAAAAACAGTATCTATTATTTCATTAGGTCAACGGCATTGGTATCGCTTCCCGTGAGAAAAGCGAAATCAAGCATCGTTGCGCGTGGTTAGTAGAATTCGAAGTCCGAAAACCCACTGCATTCAGTTGATATGTGTCATGTGTTTTCTGTTTTCCGTTCTCTCTCTCTATCTTCTGTTCTGTGCTGTTTTGTATGAATGTCGTTTTGTGTGTTGTCTTGTAATTGTCTGAGCCAATGGCCTCAGTGGCCAGTTCTCGTAAATGTGTTGACTTCGCAGATTTATCTACGGAGTAGATTTAAAATGTAATGTTATTTCATAAGGATTATGGCTAAGACACGTACACGCTTTAGACCCGATTTCGTCCGTTACGTATATAAAGCTTTAGAGCTCTGTTCTGTCATTGTGAATGTGAAAATATTGAGAACCTACTGTAAAAATAAAAAAATCCAATTTGAAAGTATTCATTGAGTAAAATGTCACAAAGCGATTAAAAGTTCAGTCAATTCGAATTTTTTTGTATATCACACGCTTTGTTACGTTATCCTTACGTACGTCAAACAAAGCGTTTGTAGAAAAAACAGTATTGTAAACTTTAAACATTTCCGTATATTTGAACTTTTTCAAATTGTCAAAATTGGTTGTAAAGCGTGATTATGTTTCTACTACTATTCACATGACAAACTGATATCAACACGACAATGACAACTGGGACGATCTGTTCTGGTCGGCAGCTAAGTGGATTGGATACCCTTCTCCGTGAAGACTAGACTTCTTATTCTTATATACGATGATGTATGTATTGTTGTATTTTGGCCTGGGGTTCGATAAATAAAACTCAATCACACTTTCAAAATATGACAACAAATCTCCTTATTTTATTCTAACACTACGTCTTTTATTTCAATAAACAACGTTTTCAATTATTTCACTTATTTACAATCCAAAATAATCTTTTACTTCAACACTTTTATTAAATCTCAATTAAATCACTTTTTACTGTTACTTTCGGTTGTTAACAATTCTACTTTAAAAAATCAACTGAACTCCACACCATTTATTCGTAGTATTTATACACATTTATATGACATCTAGATGGTTCTGTCTGCTTCTGGCACAATCTGTAAACTTTCGGTTCTAATTAGAACTCAGCCGCGACACATTGTACTTTGGTGCTGAATTCAGCAAATATTTAGTACACTTTTAGCAAATATGGTTGTTGTACATAATGCATGTGAAATGGTTGTTGTACGCAATGCATCCAAATTATGTCGTTAGTATTCAATTCAATTCAATTCAATTTTTAATTCATTTTATTCAATTTTATGTTCGTTTGTATTATAATTTAATGAATTTAAAGCTATGGCATTGCCGTCAGCTCGGTTAACAAATTTTGTTTATTACATTAAACATATTAATATAAATGTTTTTTTTTTTTTTTTTTTTTTTTAATAGTTTTTATACATATTCGTTTATCAATAGCATTCTATATCTACACAGTTCTAATATAAATTTGCAAAGGTTTTTCCAGTTGAACTCGTTCAAGATTACAATTGTTTCTTGCATAGTTAAGGTTTTTTTCCGAAGTATACAAGACGTTGGGGAGAAAAAATTGGACAAATACTTAAAAAGTGAAAACAGTCTTCTTTTGCTTTAAGGTTGCACAATGAACAGAACTGGTTAAAACTTCCGTTGTAAGGGCTTCCATTTAGATAGAGTAGTTCGCATCGTGCTTTGAAAATTAGAGATATTTCTTTATAACTATATACATCATTAAAGTAATTGTTCTCAAGTAAATTAATATTAAGCTGCGAGTATAAAATTCTGCTCCCTGATTTTCGAACTTTCGCTGCAAACTCATCATGAACAGAATTTTCATGATTCTGAATAATTCGATATAGTTGGTCTTTGACCAAATTTATATTGTTTGAGTCCATTGAGACGACTTCTTCACAATCTATTCCTAAACGTTTCCATTTAGACCACCACCAATCCTCGTTCCTTAGCTCGTATAACAGCATTTTCTTGGCCAGACGGGTATCTGAATAAGAGAGTACTTTGGTTATGTAGTCGGCCTGCAATTTCAGAGTATATGTGAAAAGTTTAGGAAGTCCTGTTTCAACATAAATTGCATAATTTGGCGTATTCAGTGGTAGGTTAAAGAGTTTTTTTAAAAAGTTTCTTTGAAACTTTTCGACGGACTCGTATTCGTCAATACCCCAGACTTGTCCAGCATAACAAAAAGTAGACTTAACGACAGCATCATATATTTTGTACTTCGTTGAAAGATTGATTCTATTATTTAGGAATATGCTTCTCCAAGACATGTTGAGTAGGCTAAGTGATGAATTTGATTTTTCTGCAAGATGCACGTTAAAATCTAACGTTCGGCTTAGTTTTACACCCAAATACTTATACTCGTTTACAATCTCCAAACTAGTACCATTATAAAACCAATTGTATGTGGTTTGTTTTCTCGTTGAACGGCTAAATATCATAACTTTTGATTTGTTTGTGTTGATTACAAGACCCCACTGCTGACAGTATTCCGCGAGTCTATTGATCCTCAGTTGAAGGTTTTCTGGAGATTCTGAAAGCAACACCAGATCATCAGCATACATTAGAACATTTATGTTTGTATCGGCTATTCGAATCCCTCCAGGCAGGTATTCAACCACATCATTAATAAAAAGCGAAAACAATAGCGCACTCAGAAGGCAGCCTTGTTTTACTCCGTTATCTGTTTCAAACCAATCTGAGTAAGTGGAACCGTCCCATACAGCTGCTTTTGACTCTGAATATAGTGCTTTTAAATCATTAATGAATTTTGTAGATAATCTTAGCCTTGAGAGCTTATAAAAGAGAGCATTTCGATTTATAAGGTCAAATGCAGACTTAAAATCCACGAAGAAAGCATACACTTTTTTATTTCTTGCTTGAAATGCTTTAACAATTGAGGTAAGCGTGAAAATGTGGTCAATTGTCGAGTAATTTTGCAAGAACATTCATGAAGGAGATGCCACGGTAGTTTTCAGCATTGTTCAAGTCACCTTTTTTGTATATTGGGAAAATTACTGACCTTTTGAATGATGATGGCACTTCTTCTGTCGAAAATATTTTATTAAAAAGGGATTGAAGTTGTCTGTGGAAAGTTTCGGTGGCATTCTTAAAGAATTCGTACGGAACTCCATGTTCTCCAGGGGCTTTTCCGTTTTTTCCTTTGAAAATTGCAGATTTCAATTCCTCAATAGTGAGTTCAGAATCCAAAATGTCATCGGAGAACCATGGTTCAGCATACGAGAATCTTACGTCATATTGGCCGTATAAAAGAGATTTAAAATGAGTAGATAGCTCATCAGCGGACATTCCTAATCCAATTGTATGTTTTGTACCATTTATCTCTCTGACAGTCAGTCAGTTTCTCAGTGCATTTAACAGAATAAACGTTTTTTTCCGAGCAAGCATACACTCTTTGTCAAACCATTTTTGTTTGAATTTTGAAGATTTGTGTGAGAGAGTGTTGTTTGTGGAGCTCTTAATGCAAGCAATGAGTTTGTTTGCACTTATTTCCGTTGATTATGTAGAAATATCTACAGAAGCCAGATTTTCATCCAATTTCTGCTGAAAAACATTACAAATGTCTTGATTCCATTTCAGCCGCGGCAGTAGATCGAGATTTTTTCCATTTGTAGCATATTCATTAACCCATTCCACTGTAATTGGCATGTGGTCGGAGAAGATTTTGCTTTGCACTTCAAACTTCTTCACTAGATCATGCCAGTCATTGTTAACCATACAGTAATCGATGACTGATTTTCCTTGCCCTCCAAGAAATGTAAACTGACCTTTGGTATCACCATTTATACATCCATTTAAAACTGTACAATCAAACATCTGCATAAGTTCCAATAAATGTGTTCCCTTTTGATTACATACATCGTCCATTGATACTCTATGACTGAGATTTAAAACTGTGTTATTTGTACTGCGGCTTGCTGTTACTTGTAAATTAGCTACTCTGGCGTTAAGATCTCCAATCAATAAAATACTCTTATTCGCCATATTCATCATGATGTTGTTGAGTCGTTCGAAGTCTTCGTTCCATATGCTGTAGTTAATATAACAAGGAATAATGATAAGATTTGGCTTTCGTAATAGTTTAACAATCGTGATTCCTTCATGTTCCTCAAAGTCGTAGGTTTTTAAAAGTGATATTTTAATTCCATAGAGAGTCCCCCCACTAGCCCGTCCTCTGGAGTATGTTCTCACTGCAGCTTTCCAAGTTAATTTGAAACCATTAAAATATTTAGTAAACTTGTTAAAATTTTCTAACGTTATATGAGTTTCGTACAAAAAAAATACATCAAAACTTTTTACATATTCAAAAAAATCCACAAACAATAACTTATTATTAAGGCCTGACACATTATATGATAAAATATTACTATTACTTGAAAATATTGAGCTGACGGCATAATTATTTCAATTTTGTACTATTGTACTACTACTAGCACTATTCTGCCTAAGTGGCATCTCTGAGCCATTTTGCCTGACTGGTTTATATAAATCATTTTGACGTCTACTTGACATTTTCAATAGTTTGACAGGTTCGAAGTTGAGATCTCCAAACATTTCGCAAAGTTGTTGTTCGCCATTATAGTTTTTATATTTTATTTTGTTATAATTATTTAAATAAAATATTTTATCAGCTACCACAAGCGAGTTGTTTTTTTATTTGAACAGCTTCATTCGGATTTTTATTTTTTATTATTTTTCGGTAGCCAAGAAGAATACGGCGTTTGAATTGCATCAATTTGTCGTTAGTAAATTAATATCAAAAAATTTAAAACTGCATTTTATTGCCACATCACAGTATGTACCCCGGTGGGTTAGATCGTAACCCGCGTTGCTGTTGACACACTTTTCCGAATTATTATGATCACGTAATGCACCTGCAAAAAATTCGAGAAAGTAACTTCTTTTTACTAAGATACCAAAAGCCAACAAAATTTAACTGCATTTTAATGATTATAATTATCATTATTATCTTTTCTTAGGAATTAAAATTATAAAGTTGGTTATAAACTAATGGGCTTAAGAGCGAGGACTTTTCGCTCCATTTCAATAATTTTTTAACTGTTAGTACTAACAATACACAAAAACGACAACACCTAGCCTCTACTACCCACACTACTAAATTTGTTCTCCAAAGCATCAAAACCGAAAAAACTATGATAAAAACCAATGAAAAAGCTATATAGTACTTTTTCAGTTGGCAAAGGTGGCGAAGGTAGGTAGAACTGAGTAAACGATCATTTATTCATTATTCCATCTGTCAAGTCTATCAACGCTGATGAAGATCGGTCTTGTTACATTCTACTTTTTTTTAAAGAAAAAAATCATGTACGTTAGTCAATGGCTTTTATCTTTTTCATTAGAATTTTTCAGTGGCGTGATAATATAAGGCGCCATAGTTGGGAAAAGCTCGCCCATAAGCCCTGTACTAACAATTTTTATTGAACAGACTATTAATTACTTTTACCTTCAATTAGAATTACCTTCAAGCTTATTGCTCCAAAATACCTAAGATTACAAATAATAAGGGAATAATGAACAACAAGTTCTTGTTACTATTAATAAATTAAATTAACTAGATACACATGTATGAAAAATTATATTAACATTTAAAACCAGCGAAGGCAAATGTGTGCCGCCCCACCCAGACCAAGAACCATTGCCCATAAGTAACCATCTTAACCCACCACCTTCACTCCGTTTATTCCAGAAGTCTATTGCAACTCTAGAACAAGACGTTTCCACATCCAACAGATAAATTATTCATTATAAAGTAGGATCAAACGTCACAGATAAACTTCAGTAAAGAGTTGATGGAGACAACCAAAATTATAGCTCCATCGTGAGTCTCACTATCTCTGGGCCTAAATTCCTCCTCTCTTCTGCTAGAATGGCTTACCATTACATCAACCAACCCCCTGCCCCACATCTACTGGTGCAGAAAATTGCATTTCGTTATGCTATGTGCTGTGCCATGGTGTGCATGTTGTTAAATCACTTAAGCGTTTGGCAATAAATTTGAATAAAAGCAGCAATTAGGTTGTCCTAATGAAATCGAATAAAGTTGAGGCACAAACTGTTACCCTTCCCGAGAGCCAACTTGTGACACATTGTTTTATTGCGCACTAGATTGTGCTGGATAAATTCCAATTAAGTCTTAACCATAATATTTGTCGAAAGAATTAAGATATTGCTGGCCGCAGTGTACCGATTGATATTGCTTCATTAAAGAACCCATTTAGTGTATTTATTAGAACGGTTGGTTAACAAGACATTCCATCTCAGTCCTCACAAACAAAGCCAGATGTCCTGGGCTTATCCAATTTATGTCAATATACAAATAGACTGTCGAAATAATTTTCAAGATCCTTCGTTAAGTGGAATTCCTGAATCGATGGCGATGGCTTTATAAATATCTTCTTATTGCAAATCGAAGTTGGGAGCTCTCACTTGCAAGGACATAATCCATTTGTGGAGCTTGTTTAAGCTTAATGTGTGAACACAGACATCTGTTGAACAATATAATTCGCTCACACTATTTGGTCATTATTTTTCCATCAGTTCCCCGCCCCACTTTCGATTATTCCCTCTATTGAGGTTCTATTATTATTTCATTCGTTTGTCTGTCTAGCTTTATTGAAGGAAAAGCTGTTTATTGATGTTCGTCCTTAGAATCGATTAAATTGTACGTATTGTTTGTAATTCTGTTGATTGTGGGTTTGGAGATTTATCATAAGCCAGTTGTTGAAAATTATGTTTAAGGGAAATTGGTAAAGTGTTGTCATATGGATTAGTGTGGACAATAGAATGTAATATTGTGGATGGGAATCAAAGAGGTACATGTTTGTTTCTGGGTTGTTGGGTGATTCTTTCGGGGTCAGCGGTCGTATTTGTGGGAAGTAAACAGTTTCGCACGGACATATTTATATTGAATAATGCACCCTTTAAAAAGTAAAACTTTGAGGTTATTTTTTAAAACAAAATTAGGTGCCGTTGCACGTTGGTTTTGAATGTCTTTAGATCTAAATAGAAGGGAAAATCGAGCCGGGTAAATCGTTCCACATTCGTGTAGTGCGCCTAGACAATGAGTCTCTATACGTGCGTAAAAAATTTGGATCAAGGGAAAATTAGTGGGCATCGAGGGAATAAGGAGCGACAGGAAAAATTCACTCTTCTGGATTCTATCCAGGAAACGCAAGTGAGTAAAAGAAGCACCTGCTTGGATGAATTTACGTCTTATAAATTGTAGTCAGATCTAATGGAGACAAATATTTCTTGCATCGTCATAGGAAACCTAAACTTTTGGCAGCATTTTTGGCAATGCCAAATATGTGCGTTCTTTGTATAGGTACATGAAGTAGTTTGTTGTACACACACCTAGTACGCATTATTTTGGTCTTGTTTGCGTTGATCCTTAAGCCAGCCACCTCCCCATTTAGCTGCAGCGAATGACATATTTGATTTAGGCCGTGTTGTTCGCCATGAGACATATATCGTCAGCATAGTCTATGTGGCTGAGTTTGTCAAACAGACTCCATTGGATACCATGCCTCTCAGTTTCACCCAGCGTGGCAGTCATCACATCGTCAATTGCCAGTAAAAACAGAATTGGTGACAGGACATCTCCTTGTCTCACTCCTTGACGCACATGTGTTGTTCGCCATGAGACATATATCGTCAGCATAGTCTATGTGGCTGAGTTTGTCAAACAGACTCCATTGGATACCATGCCTCTCAGTTTCACCCACCGTGGCAGTCATCACATCGTCAATTGCCAGTAAAAACAGAATTGGTGACAGGACATCTCCTTGTCTCACTCCTTGACGCACATCAAAGGAATCGGAAAGCTGTCCATTGTGCAAAACGAAACACCTTGCGTTGTTGTAAGATTCTTTAATAATGGCGACAATTTTCTCAAGGATACCTCTCGCAATAAGCGATCTCCATATGCATACACGATTAACCCTGTCGAATGCCTTCTCAAAATCCACAAACATGAGGTACAGCGGTGATTGATACTCAGACGACTGTTCGAGTATGATTCGCAAGGTGTTGATGTGGTCGACACAAGACCGACCACTACGAAATCCCGCCTGGTGCCTCTTGAGGGTAGATTCGATCCTGGATTTTATCCTTTCGAGAACAATGGTTGCCATTAATTTCGGAAAAACGGACAATATGGTGATACCGCGCCAGTTATTACAGTTTTTGAGGTTCCCTTTCTTTGGTAACTTCACAATAACTCCATCCTTCCCGTCCTGTGGGTAAGTTTTGCTTTCCCAGACAGCCTGCACTAAGTTTAACAAAATATGGGAAGCTGCTTCAGGGTCTGTTTTCAGGAACTCCGCAGGAATACCGTCAAGTCCAGCTGCCTTGTTTTTCTTTAGAAGATGGATCGCGTTTTTAATCTCTGTACCCGTTGGGGGATTGGTATCAATGCCCCTAGAAGATCTGCGCATGTTGTTCAATTGTGGATTCAATTCTGCATTTTGGTCACTATTTAGCAGTGCACAAAAGTGCTCCTTCCATCTTTGTAGCTGACCTTCTATCGTCACTAAAAGGGTCATTCAAATCTAACACTGGATGGTTAGTGCTAGTGCTACTACGCTGGCCAACAATGTCCTTAGTGATTTTATACAGTTCTCTTGCGTCCCCTCTTCCTGCAGCCTGTTCCGCATTTTCCGCAAGTTTGTCCAATCTTGCCCTCTTATCACGTCTCACACACCGCTGCACTGTCTTATGAGATGCTCTATACTCGTTCTGTAGAAGCAATGTTCGCTGAGCATCATTTTCAGAATTGATCCTAGCTTTGAGTGTTCTGCGATATGTGATTTTGTCCCAGGTGTCTTGGGATATCCAGGAATCTCTTGCTCTTGACTGTCTTGGTACAGTTTCAGTTCCGGCTTCTATGAAAGCGCTCTTAATTTGACCCCACATGGCATCTATCGATAACCCGGCGTTTTGGAAGTTTGACGTTTTGACACCGAGTGTGGTCGTGAAATTATGACGTACACTAGGGTCATTAAGAGCACTTGTGTTGAATCTTGGTCTCCTTGCTATACCTTCTGAGCGGCGCTGGGCAACAGCTGTTCGTAAACGAAGTAAACCCAACAGTAAATGATGATCACTACCTGCGTCAGCCTTTCTTTCGTTTCGAACATCGCACAGTGACTTCCTCCATTTCTGTTGTATGATGAAGTGATCGATTTGATTTTTAGTTCGACCATCAGGAGATTCCCACGTGATTTTATGACAGGTCTTGTGCGGAAATAAAGAACCCCCAATTACAAGTTGATGAGCGTTGCAGAAGTCGACAAGCATATCACCATTTTCGTTTCGTTGACCTAAGCCGTGCTTCCCCATAACGCGTTCAAGACCCAGGTTATCCGATCCGATTTTGGCATTGAAGTCCCCAATGATGATAATTATATCGCCCGCTGGAACACCGTTGTACACTGAATTCAGGTGAGTATAGAAAGAGGTCTTTTCGTCCGCTGATGCATCATTCGTTGGAGCGTAGCATTGAATTATGGTGACTTTTCGGATTTTAGAGCTAAACCTCGCCGTCATAATCCTCGCCGAAACCGGTTTCCACGAAATAAGACTCTTGATAGATTCCTTAGTTAGCATAATGCCTACACCGTTGAGTCTTGGACCTCTGCCTGCCTTCTCTTCGCCAGAATACAACATTCTCGTAAGTCCCGATTCTGCAGTATATTCAGCTCTTCCTCTCCATTTGGTTTCGCTCACTCCCAGAATGCTGATGTTATGCCGCAGCATTTCACGTTCCACCTGTTCGTACCTTCCTGGTGCGTGCAGGGAGCAAACGTTCCATGCTCCAATCTTCGTTCCTGTTTTGTAGCCAAAAGTCCGTTTTGTTGAATCTGAAGGATTTCTTGATCCTGTTGCTGATTCGTTATTTGTGACGTCACGATCGTCATTTGTACATGAAATTTGCCGCACCCCCAAATCCGATGTGCGGTTTACTACAGCCGGGGCCGTAGGAGGATTCACCAAAGTATGGGTACCCCTTGGGGAATCATTTCCATTCGTTGTCATCTTTCATGCAAAAATATATTTTCGTCCCGCCGCTTAGTGTTTTCCTGGATAAGGTTAATAACACGCTCAAGCCAGGAGTTCGACAGGCACCACCAGCCCTTTGGATGGTCGAACACATGCATAAAACAAGGCCGCCCACTGTGGGAAAACAGACGCCTTTTGTAGCCGCCCACTATGGGTACAGACGCTACTTGCTGCTACCGTTGGCCAACTTTAAATAGGCTCATCCGCCACCAGACTAACATGCCGTTGACCGCAATCTACAGTTCTTCCGTCTTTAGGGAGATTTTCTTCAACCCAAGGACAAGTCCGTGCCCTAACCAGCAAAGCTGGGTTGGCTGCTTATTCCGGCAGCTGTTCGGTCCCCTTGTGCGTAAGCGTTACCCGCTCTCTACCGCGAGGAGGTGCACATAGGGATTTTCCTTTCATTGAGCCTAGGGCCACCGAAGTGGCGTTACCTAGAGCCCTCCAGTACTTTTAGAGAGCTTCTGCAACATACAGGTTTTATTCCTCAATTAATTACTTAGCCTAAAGAAACAGCTGATGTTTTTCGATGTACTTATATCAGCGCCCAGGTAAATAAATTCAATGACTACATCAAAGTTAAATCACCCAATTGTCAAGTTTTTATCAAGTCAATGATGATATTGGACTTTTGTTGATAAAAGCATATATGTAGATGTACATCAGTTTGTCCTGTTTATAACCAGTCCCCCTGCTGACTCCATGGAAGTGAAAGCACCGCTTTCTGCCCGCTGGGTTCTTCATATTACAGCAATGTCGTCAGTAAACCCAAGCACAATGTTTAAACAACTCTTGTGATGTCAAAAAATGTCAGTAATATCCCTACTAATTTTTGCAGAATAGCGAGCATTCTCCATCCAAACTCGACATGGCTCGGTATAGTTCATCCTTGTTTTCACTGTCATAAATCCCTTAAAATTGATGTACAGATGGTGGGTCATAATTTTAAATACTTGAGTTTTCTCCAGAATCTGGCCTTATTTATGTTCTATCAAATAACGGCTTAACACGTTCACATAAACGCTGGGCAGGATTTTATACGCGAAGAAGCTAATTCCTCTATAGTAGTTGGTGCAGAGCAATCGATTTCTTTTTTTTGTGGACCGGGCAGATGGTACTGAGATTCCAATTGTTGAGTCTACTTTCTTTCGACCGTACTTTGCAGATGAGTTGTTATACGCACATGACCAGGTTATACCAGCGTGTCTTAAAAGTTCCGCTTATAGCTCATCACCACCATCACCAGCTGCTTTGTTCGTTTTCAGTCTGGCAATGGCTACTTTGATTTCATTTTGGTCGGGCGGATGTATATCTTCGTTGTCATATTAGTTGACTGGTCCAAGTCGAACATTGGCGGGATACTGGCCCACCGGAGTCTACCGAGCTTTCTCCACGACTTGACGTTGCTAATAATTTTTCTTCTTTCTTCTTAGCAAGCATTTTTTATTCTTCCTTCGCTCTACGTAGAGATTATAAGAGATTCTAATCCTTTAGTAAAGCCACGATCTGTATGCCGCCTTTTCAGCTTATTTTGCATGAGCACATTCAAATTCAAACCAGAGGTTTCTCGCAGGTGGTTGTAAGAAGCCCAACACCTCAGACGCTGCATTTATCATTGGTCTTCAGAGTTCATATTATCAGGCGGGAGATTTCTCGGTGGCTTAAGGGATTTGAGTCGTCCAACTTTTTATTTTTCTCTTCGTGGTTGTTGCTCGCCTAGTGGCTTCCATTGATATCAGTACACGAAGTTTCCGAGTCGATGTTTGCACCCTAAAACTAACGGACCTTCAAAATACTAGAAAAATGTCTTCCGTAAATCTAGACATGATCGATTTGGTTGCAGGTTCAACACTCTGGTGACCTACATGTGGCTTTCTTTGGTAGCGTAGTCTTTCATAGGTGCTTATAAGTTTAAAATTATGGAATTTGGCCTTAATACGTATCGTAGTAATTCCTTCACTAACTTCACGAAAGCTTAAGACCCTTTGTCAACGTTTTCATCTGGCAGCAAAACCGCATCCAAACAAGCACGAATTACCATCGAAGAAGCTATCTGGCTCAAAGAAGAAAATTTCCAACCCTAGAGAGGAAAATCGGAAAAAGCGTTATTGAAAGATAAAGAAAAAATAATGCAATCTCACAAAGCCAGTACAAATTTCTGGTCATTTGTAAAAAATATTAAAACCTTTCCAATATCCTCGGTTCCAACGCTCATCGCATATGACAAACCTATTGTCTACTCTTCAGAGAAAGCAAACTTGCTCGCAGCCCATTTCGCTGCCAGCTCCACGCTGCCTCATAGCAACGTTGCCCCTCCTGTACTTGAGAATGTAAATTTGTCCATAGGACACATTTTTTCCGGCCTCGTACCGTACCAAGAGTTCTCAAAAATCTCGATATACACAAATCCGCTGGCCCGGATGGTATACCACCGATTCTTCTGAAGAGGTAATCTTCCACACTAACAAAGCCACTGAGTAAGCTTTTCCATCGCTCCTACTCTTCTGGAATCTTTCCTAGAAGATGGAAAACAGCATTTGTCCAGCCTGTCCCTAAGAAAGTTTACCCATCCTCTCCCTCCTCCTATCGGCCCAAAGAAATATCTCCAAGACCGAAAGCTTCTCCATAACTGTCAGTATGACTTTCGCCGTAATCGTTCCACTGGTGATCTGATGGCATTCTCACTGAACAGTAGGACAAATCCTTACATAGCTTTGGTGAAAGTAAGATTATTACGGTTGATATTTTCAAGGCGTTTGATAGAGTTTGGCATGAAGCTCTCTTATCGGAAATGCGTGCTTTTGGGATCGATGATACTCTTGTTCGTTGGATTAGAAGCTATCTTCTGGACCATTCAATAAAAGGTGAGCGCCAGGGCTCTGTTCTGTCTCCGACTCTTTTCCTCGTTTTTATAAATGATCTTCTGTTTGTTGGTTCTATAATCCACCTAACAATTTTGCTAACGAATCTACCCTCAGCTTTTTATATTCGTTCGATAATTCACGTCCTTTGCCTTCGGACGTACAATTGCAACGGCACCGTATGTCAAGCTCATTAAACTCCGATTTATACAGCATTGTCAAATGGGGTACAAGGAATCGTGTGGAGTTTAATGCTTCTAAAACTCAATAATGCCTTCTGTCATTAAAGCTAAACATACCCCCAATGCAATTGTCCATGAATGGCACTTGCATTGAAGAAACCGAAAAGCTTCAGTACTCGGTATGTGTGTGAACGACGACCTCCGTTGAAACGACTGTATATTTGAGATCGCTAAAATGCTGCTAAGTGTTTTCTGTATCGATTCAAGAAGTTTTTTTCTCCACGCTGCCTCACAGCAACGTTGCCCCTCCTGTACTTGAGAATGTAATTTTTTCCATGGGACAGATTTTTTCCGCACTCGTACAATACCAAGAGTTCTCAAAGATCTCATTATACACAAATCCGCTGGCCCGGATGGTATACCACCGATTCTTCTGAAGAGGTAATCTTCCACACTAGCAAAACCACTGCGTAAGCTTTTCCATCGCTCCTATTCTTCTGAAATCTTTCCTAGAAGATGGAAAACAGCAATTGTCCAGCCTGTCCCTAAGAAAGTTTACCCATCCTCCCCCTCCTCCTATCGACCAAAGAAATATCTCGAAGACCGAAAGGTTCTCCATAACCGTCAGTATGACTTTCGCCGTAATCGTTCCACTGATGATCTGATGACATCCGTTGGAACGACCATATATTTGAGATCGCTAAAAATGCTGCCAAGTGTTATCTGTATCGATTCAAGAAGTTTTTTCCCCTTCTGATCTGGCTAAAATTGACAAAGTGTTTATATGCCCAGAATTCTAGTATAACTCCCACCTCTGGGCAGGTGCTTCTATAACATCGCTTCACCTGCTTGATAGAATACAAAATCAAGTGTTAAGATTGATAGGAAATAGAACTGCCGCTGAAACAGTTGCCCCTCTCACACACCGACGGAATGTTTCATGTCTTTCCTTATCTTATCGTTTCTTTTATAAAAAATGTTCACTCGAAGTAGCCAGCTGCATTCTTCCCTTTAAAAGTTTTCCCGTAATACTCGTCTCGCAAGGAATGCTTAACAGTTTACCCTTAAGCCCAATTTCGGACGTACCGTGAAATATAGGGGTTCTTTTTTTAGCCGAACAACACGAATTTGGAATAGTTTACCTGGCGAGATTTTCCCTTGCCATTTTAATCTGCAAGCATTCAAAACCAATGTTAATCGACACTTCCTGTCCTTCCCTTCCCTATCTTTCTGATGCCCACGCAGTGTGCTCTACATTACAAGGGAAACAAATAATCCCTTGTGTATAAAAAAGGTCGCATTTCCCATAGTAGAAATCAGATTTCAGCTCTTCTCAGACTTGTTCCATATTATCGCATTTCCTCGAGTGCTGTTAAATTAGCTTTGAAACTGGCGAGTGTATCAGCAAGATATTAAACTTTTGCATGTTTACTTGTGGCAAAAATTTAAGGTGTTCAAGTATCCATTAGTCCCTTTTTTCTAATAAGCTGGGACTTTTCGATCGCGAAATCTGCATTGCCAATCATTATAAAATTTCTGTTTCTCAATATATTATTTTGATTTTGAATTATAATCCTGTCCCCTGCTGACTTGAACAGAATTTAAATACTTTTTCCAATACCTTGCTGAAACTCGGAAGAAGACCGGATTGGATTTATTGTTTCTGTTCCTGGAAGAAACCCGTATGTAAGCAATAGTTGAACGATTACCAGCTAACTCATGGGCGTCAACCTATAAAAAAAAAGAGTTGGTTTCTGTACAGTCGGTTTACGGGCGATAATTTTACGTGATAACGGAAAACATTCATGGCAGCAACACCAACATACAGCCCGTTAACTTACACCCACAAACCCTCTCTTTAAATCCACACCAATATCTACATCTATGTACCTTCTACTTTATTACTTCAATTACTTTTTCATGTTCGCCTGGTGCTTGCGAACGATTTTGGTTGAAAGAACCACTACTACAATGTTAAAGCGTGCGTCACTTTTCTTATCAGCATGTGTCTTATAAGTCTGAATCTTATCAGCAGAAGTCTATCAGCATGAGTCATTTTATTTCGTACGTGTAGCCTGTCGTCGATTTATAAGACGTTATCACGTCAAAAAAAAGTATGGACATTTTTTCACGAATCTATACCTAACCCTTAATCTATATTTATAACAATGTCTGAGTTAAAAGCTGGCAAAACAAACATTACAACATAAAAACATAAGCGCAATAACTTCCTTCCATATCCATCAGTTGAAGCTCATAATTATTCAGATAGCATCATATCAACACTCTCGCGTTAACGTTGTCGCTGTCGCATAAGGTTTTATAAATGAATTCTCAACAAGGATATAATGCTTGCCAATGGCGTTGCAAGGAAATAAAAAACATCAAAAAATCTAAAGCAAGCACGATTTTCACGGTTGTCGACGAATGTTTCATATTTATACGTCTAACAAGGACGTGTCTCCAGCGTTCTTGTAAGTTAGCCTTTTCGTATTCCCTCAGCAACCCTCAGGTTGGTTGTTTTTTGTTGGCCAGGACAAAACTCCTTTTGCAGATGTCCTGTCCTTATCTACATGTTTGCTGCAGTGGTATTGCACTAACATTCTCCACATATGACATTCTAATGATGTTTCTAGGCAAATTTTTTTACAAAATGATGACAGAGCCGGATGGTATATCTTACCTGATGTATACCTGTACACTGGCCTGCAATTTTCACCTGATACAACTTTCGTCCTGCCAAAGGACCCTATCTCTTTGGAGTAGGAATCTCTTTTTTTTTGGCATCCTTCCTGCATATGGATACTTTATCATTTTATGTGTTTATGAAAAAATTGCACGTCCACAAGGTGGTGGTTTCAACAGCAAGTGACTATGTTTTTTTTAACATCAACAAGATGTGAAATTCATTTTATTTTTTGTGAAAATGGCTTGTGGTTTATTTTATGTTGTTTTTCTTTATTTAAAGCTCTTGGCATTTAATTTGATGGCTGCAAATTGACATTTTATTTTTTTTATTCTGCGTGTTGTGAGGCATTAAAGATTTTTAAGTTTTTTGATAAAAATTGTTTAAGGATGTGTTATATTTTTGAGTTCTACAGATTATTTCCAGTTGACTTTCTCTATGATTTTTTTTACTAGAAGTCAGCTTGTAGAGTCAATATATTATCTTCGATTTGAAACAAGAGATTGAAACTTAAAAAGAACAATTATGTTAATTCAGAAAATTCTAAAAAATTCCCTGTTCATTTCGAATATGGAATATCAAAATCATCTTCGAATCCTGTATGAATTATGGCTTATTTGGAGAAGGCTTTCGACAACTTATGGTTTGAAGGTATTGATTTGAAAGTAAGCAGTTGGTTGGGCTTAAGTTGTTGCTGAATTAGTGCCTGGACTTCCAAGTTGGGTTGGCTTTTCAAGCCCTTCAAAATGTTAATGGAGAGCATGAATAGTTTTATTGAAATTTGTTTTGGTTCATCATACAGCTTCGTTTTTGGGACATATTTCTTCGTTACTGGATTTCTTTGAAGACCTGTACAGTTCCGAACTACCATATCTTTTCGAAAAATTGGATCATTTTCATATTCGTTGGTGAAATCTTAAACCTAATGGGGTAGGCATACCGCATGCATCAGCACGGAACGAATCAGCTGCTCGTAAATATGAGGAACTCTATCCTTCTGACCAGTCCCTTTCACACTCTAAAAAGCGGGTGGACCAGATGTAGGAAGAAGTTAGCTCGTTGAATAGGAAGCGTTATGAAATTCACTCCAAGATACATTGTGTCACGGTGTTATCTGGAAGTTCGATAATAGCGTCATCAAGGCGTGATGCAAAACCTCTTCCAATTCATGTTGCTGTTGCTGGTGTTTTAAAGCAGATGATCTTGCTCTTTATTTTATTATTTTTTGTCATCGGCATACAGCTTTTGATGTCCAGGCAACTGCCGTCTCCTACTTTTTGAGTACATGTGTGCATCTGAGTGCAGTCCAAGAACTGGGTTGAAGGTGGAATGTAGTTTTTACTTGCGATTATAGGTACTATAATGCAAGTTATGGATTCGTCTGTTTGTCTGTTCGCGCCTCTACAGCCTAAACGGATGGGCCGATTTGCTTCAAACTTGATATTTAGTAATTATATATGGTAGGGGGGTGCTTTTCATTTTTTCTTTAGGTCGAAAAATAACAGTACCTTCCATACAATTTTTAAGAAAAAGCTCGATTTTCTCGAACACGGCTTTTACGATTTTGATAAAACTTTCAGGGTTCTATTTTTTAAAACAACAAATCTTTCAGTTAGAATAATTTTTTCTAGAAATTTGTTCTTTAACGGTACCTCTCATTGAACCGGTTTTATTAAATTCTCTTTTATCTTAAATCATTATTCCGATTTCAATAAAAAAAACTTTTTAAAAAAACTGGTCGAACGATTATTGCGTACTTAGTTTTTACGAAAAAACTCTTAAACTAATAAAAAAAATAAAAGATTTTTTTTTAGTTTATTTTAATTTTTGGTTGGTGATTTCTGTCGCATTAGAGCGAGTTCGTGCGACCCAGTCCTGCACTTTATTTGAAACTAAACTTAAATTCAGAAATGATTTTCCCTGAAGAAATAGTGAGCTCTCTCCTGATTAGGTCCTGAGCAGATGGAAAATAAGTAATCCACTGTTATATGTATGTATATGTGCCCTACTACAATCTTGATATTAAAAGTTTATTGTCATTGAGTGACAATGTGACTACTACCATATTTAATATGATTAAATATGGTTTACAACAGAAAACAGTGAAATCGCTGATTACCTTTAGTGTTAATACTAGCGATCTCACCAACTCATGTACAAAACAGGTCCAAAGGTGAGGTCATCAAAATATTCTTGCAGCGTGATTTGGACAAGTTTCGGCAATGTTTCATTAACTGCCAGACATGTAAAACTATCCCATACCCATATAGCTTATGTATATGCTAAAAGGTTTTGGTTTTTTGATGACGTAAGAAACAACACGTGTTTTAAAAAGCAGATTCTGTTGCAAATTGGTTTTAAACTTTTGAATATCACAATCGGTTTGAAAATAGACTTAGTCAAAACATTACAAATTCGAGTTGTACGACTGACGAGCGAATATTATATGTATGTACTTAACAGTACGAACAAATTATTTCTCAAGGATTAATTGGTGGGCAATACTGGAAGCGCGATTGTTACGGTTTAATTGTTTAAGGGGAGAAAGCAACTGGCTATATCTCTATACCCATTGACATGAGACATGGAACATTTTGTCGATGTTCATGTCACGTGATGTTTCTCAAGATGGCATCATCTTCAATCATTTTGAAAGTTCTTTTTGGGAAAACTATCCAAAATATAAATACTGCAAGTTGAACTCTAATCTAGAGCAGATATTAAAGTTTTATAGATAAAATAGTCATAATAAGAAGTGAAGAAGAGCTTTTTACATAGTGGGAGGAAACCCAAATATTTTACAATATTTTTAAATGCTCAACATGGGTATAGCTGCGATAGTGACATTAATGCCAGTGCTGAAATGATCACAAATGTGATTCTTCTAGGAATGTCTTTTATTCCTAACAGAGTAATAAGCACCGAGCCTAAAGAAAAGTCCTGATTTAACTATCAGGCTTAAAGAAGTAAGTTTCAGATTTAACAAAGCCAACCCTACATAGGAATGTTGGAATAAGCACAAACAAAGCAAGGATTTCATGCAACTCCGTTTTTGAAAGAACCAAATTTTTGAATCACCAAAAATTATAGCAAACAATTCTGCAATGTCCCAAAGGCAGTATGTTTGGCCATGTGTAAAAAAATATTAAAAACTTATCAAAATTTTCCTAATGACGCTCATCCCTAATGGCAAACCTATTGTCATTGTCATTGCGAGAAGGCAAACTTGCTCGCAGCCTATTTCGCTGCTAGCTCCACGTTGGCTCGTTGCAACATTGCCACTCATGTACTTGACAATCTAAATTTTTTGTAACGGCACCGTATGCCAAGCTCATTAAACTTCGATTTATACAGCATTGTCAAATGGGGTATTAGGAATCGTGTGGAGTTAAATGCTTCGAAAACTCAATGCTAACTCACAGCTCTGGGCAGGTGCTTCGCAAACATCGCTTCACCTGCTTGATGGAATACAAACAAGAGCGTTAAGATTAATAGGAAACAGAAATGTCTCCGAAACAATTGCACCTACAGAACACCGGCGCAATGTTTTATGTCTTTCCTTATCTTATCGTTTCTATTATAAAATCTGTTGATTCGAAGTAGGCAGCTGCATTCCTCCCCTTAAAAGTTTCTTCCACAATACTCTTCTCGCATAGAATCATTTCACCCTTGAGCCCAATTTCGGACTTACCGTGAAATCTAGGGATTCTTTTTTTAGCCGAACAGCACGAATCTGGAATAGTTTACCCGGCGATATTTTCCCTTGCCATTTCAATTTACAAGCATTCAAAACTAATTAATTGCGACCTTCTGTTCTTCCCCTCCATATCATCATAATGCTCCCGCAGTGTACTTACATACATACATAATTTTAAAAGGGAAACAAATAGTCCCTAGTGCGCGTGTTAATTATTAAAAAAAAACATTTCCAAGAGGGTTAAATACCATTGTATTTTCTACACATTAAACTCCATACGATATTTTATTCCCTACTAGTCCAGCCGGATTAAACATTTGAAATGAAAAAAATCAATTCGTGCAATTTTCTTTGACAGTTGGTTGAGGTTTCGGTTTTCGGGAAATTCGGCAACTGTAAAAGAAAATTGTACGAATTAGTTTTTTGCATTTCAGCCTTTTTTTTTGACATTGCGAATGCCGACTAGACTATACATAATAATGCTGTCAAGATGAGAATTCGCTGATCTTAGCAGGGATGTGAGACCAAACCGACTATGAAAAGCTTAATATTGTAGACATATTATATATAATATAATAAACCATAAGAAAAGAGATCATATACTGATAACTAAATTGTAAATAAAACACATACACACATTGTAAATAAGAATAAAGTTGCAGCTGCCGGTGAAGCGTTTGGGCTTAAATATGTAATGCATACTATCTTTAGTTCACATACACGATTTATTTATAAACATAAGTACTTGACGAAGCGTCATAACACACATTGTTCATTTTAAGTTTAATTTTAAGTCAGTTGAAAGCGATCATCCGTACTGACAAGTCGAATAAACGAAAAAACCGAGATACTAATGTGTTTTAATAATTGTTACTTTTCATAGATACCCGCCCCTTAAAATATTAATGTTATCAGAGAAGTAATTTACTGGATTATAAGTTTTCCGAAAGTGACCTTTTATAAATATTAAGAACTGAGTCAGAGATAGAACGGAGTCGTGAGGCACACCAGCATTTATTTTGAGGGTGTCAAATTTGAATCTATTCAAAAATTCTTGTATACAGTACGCTCCAAAAAGTAATTTTTAATCCAGCAAAGCAGGGAAACATTGATTCTGGAAGTCTGGTGGTCTCTATCAAATAACAAGTGCAATCATCTTGGTTTTTTCGAAATCATGTAAGGGTTTGTTCCACTGTTCGGTGAGATAAACTATCAGACCACAAGAAGACCTAGCTTCAAAAGCCCTACTGCCGTTCAAAAATAATATTTCGTTCTTGTAAAGGGTGTTTTTTTTAAACATGTGGTTTCCAAGAAGAAATAAAACGCATATTATTGAATGTTATGGCCAAGAATTTAGCTTTATTATAAAGATAAGGGTTTGCCATTATGTTTTAAGAATGATTTCGGGCAAGTGGCCGCCGCCGCTGGCTCGAATAAATTCCAGACCAGGCCCAATTTGCGACCACTTTTGCAGCAATTTGGGGCCGCACATCAGCAATAACGCGCCGAATATTCTCTTTCAAAACGTCAATCGTCTCGGGCTTACTTGCGTAGACAAGCGACTTTGTTAACCTATTCAGGATGTTACTGTTGAAGAAGCTTAACGACTAGTTAAAGATCCTGAGGAAATTATTGGGATTGGCCCAGTTTGCTCGTTCATAGTTCCAAACGGGTCTATTAGGAGCTCTTATTGTGACTGGAATATTTTTGCATGAGAAAAAAGTAAAGACATGATATATGACACAATAGTCAGACGTTAAATACTTACATATATTGCACTTATTAGTGTCCTAGTTACTTTGTCAACTAAATGAGTAGAATGGTTAAGCTCATAAAATTTTATTTACTATTAGTTCTTATTTTTTCCAATATTCACTTCCACATTTTTATTCTTCTGTAATTCTTGGCTGAAAGCATATTCCTGTAAGTTTTTTTCATAATTTAAGTTTTAAAACATTATATGTTAAGAAATTGAGGAATGTCATATTTTTATATATATATATATATTTTTGTGGAGATATTTATTACTACAGACTATGTTGCGCCTTTACTTCTGATCCTGGGCATTAAAAGGCTGAATTGAATGCAATGAGTGGGCATTTATTTTTAATGAGCTGTTTTCATCGGCAAATAAACTGACCAGTGAATGCGTTTCAACGTGTGATTAAATGGAATTAGTAAATGATTATTTGCATATGAAAAAACATGTTAAAAAAATAGGATAACCACTGTTTCAGGAATTCGTTGCGTATACATACTTGTCGTCCTTTTCAAAACAGTGAGATCCAATTAAAAAGTGATAATTTATTTACTTCAGCTCTGATGGGATTGCATATGGCTTGCAGTAACTCAGGCATTAAAATCATGTTTAATAATTAAAAACGTCAATAACTAGGTTGCATATAAATAATTAAAAGAA
Source organism: Platycheirus rosarum (assembly GCA_963971375.1). Classification (NCBI taxonomy): domain Eukaryota; kingdom Metazoa; phylum Arthropoda; class Insecta; order Diptera; family Syrphidae; genus Platycheirus; species Platycheirus rosarum. The sequence goes on along the minus strand of OZ020507.1, from coordinate 56,243,169 downwards.
AATTTTTTTTTATGATTGAAAAATTTAATTTGTTGTGCAATGAAAAATGAGTGTGTTCTTTACTTCATGAGAACGAGACCGAAATCATCGGTATACTCTAAAAAAAACTTGTCAAGGGTTTTTATAATCGAAAGAGATGTTCCTTTTTTAGAAAAACGATAAAATTGTATATATTCCTTGATAATCGAAATATCTTTTTAATAACATGTCACAGGAATTTTTCTAAGAAGCAATGTCCCTAATCCTGTATTCGCAAAGAACTTGTACGGAGATTTGTGGCAAAAAAAGATGGGGTAGACGAAGTAACTCGTCTGTTTAACGCCATCAAGCGGTTTATTGATGGATCGAGAACATCTGACATCTTGACACCCTTATTAGGAAGGTTTTATAAAAACAATTTGCTTAATCCATCAAATCCAGGTGATTTCGTATTTTTGATTTGTCACATAAAATGCTTAAAAGCCTGCTATGTTCCCATTAAAAAAAAACTTAAAAATTCTAGGAGCTGCACATCCTATAGTTTCGCAATTTCTATTAAACATGTTTAAAGCAACTTCCTGTACCATCAGATTCCTGTGACCAGGAACTGATGTGAATATATAATGAAGATATCAAATCAAATGGGCTTTTCGCAAAAATAAACATTGAATATAATAATCACAGGGCTTCATTTTAATGATAATCTCAAAGCCCTGCCAGGTATTCCAAGAGCTTTAATTTAACCAAACCTGTGTTTTGGAGACGCAGCCTCACCAAAGTGTACCTCATTTTAATTTAAAGTAAACATTAATGGTGTTCAGCCAGTTTTGAGCAAAAAAAAAAACATCACTTCATTTCAACCCTCGTCTCACTTCAAAGCAGTGAGTTCATGGTCATTTGAAAGGAAAAAATCCGTTTTAAAACACCCACACTCTCAAGAGGTTCATTTCCGCCTTAATTATGCCATAATGACCTTTTTTATGTATTTTTTTCTCTTAATTCAACAATTTTGAAAACACACAAGAAAATGTATTTTTTTTTTTTTGGTTTTAGAAATCGAAAGTACCTACTCCTACCTTGTCACTTTTCGTCGGTCCAAACGTCGAATACGTTGTAAGTATGAATTTTAATTATACCGACTCCTTAAAGGACGCGATTTCCCTTTCTTCGAAGAAAGAAATATGTGGTATGTTTGACGTAAGTGTTATAATTTCTTCCAAGTTTTCCCAACAACCTAACTAAATGCGACCTCAACGGATGGAAAACCAAAGCGAAGGACGGAAAGGAAAAAAAATTCGAAAAAGAAAACTTCAAAATGAATGAATTTAAATTCACCTTAACACAACGAGATATCCTTAGGTAAATGGAAAACTTTAAGGAAAATTATTAAAAAGACCAGAAGAACTTTTGGTAGCGCAACTTGCTAGTAAGAAATGAAAAGTTCTCCGTGGTAAAAGTTTTCCGAACTGTGTAATTTTACAGGGTAAATCAAGGACTTTTGGAAATACTTCAAACACCCGTACACATACGAATACAAATGTATGACGAAGTTAATGAAGGTTACTTTCTTTTTGAAAGACCAACTATAAGAGGGTCTGTCAACTGAAGAGCGTCGAAGATATATTTTCTGATTTAGATAGTTAAGCTCTGGAATTAGAAGAAATACTATCAAACTTTTTATTTTTCACATCCGCGAATTGCATTTTCTTTATGGCTGTTAACAGTTATGGTCCCACCCACCATCGGTGTGAATACTGAAAAATGGTGTTACAACATTCAAAAACTTAAGTCGTAAACAAAATTTTAGCGAAAACTGGTAATAAAGTTGTTTACGATTCCGCCCGCAAGAGCTTGAAAAGTCGCTTCTTCTCTAGAGGAAGTTTCGTCCTGTCCTGACAACAATGCAATCCCTTTTGTCCTGTTTTTTGTATTTCTTTTTTTTTGTAATTGCCATTGTGAGTTATCATTCATGCTGCAATTGTAATATTTGGATGCTGACAAAGCCGGCTGGCCGAGGAGGAGGAGGTGTAGCTGCTAGTAGATACTTTTGAAGTCATAATCGTATAATAAGTTACGAAGTGTTTTAATAGATACGAAGTTTGTGAGGTTTCAGTTTTTGAATTGCATTCAGTACGCAAACGACCGCAGAATATTATTGTGAATTTTGAAACAAAAGATTAACGCGTAACTTTATCTTTTGGTTCATTATGGGTTTCGACTTTTGAGAGAAGATGGTTTATTGTGCGAAGTTGTTGAAACAGTATTGTGGTCTGTATTCCTTAGGATTGTGTTGTGGTTGTAATGAAGAGGATTCTATTGGTGAGCTTGGAATGTTTTTTGAAGTTTATATTTTTGATGAAGTATCAAGTTATGCAGTAAATTAATATTAGGTGAGCTAATTGAAGTTTGATTGATGAAAGTAGACTAAGAATTAAGTGTCTCTTGGGCAGGCAAAGTTTTCTGGGATAATTCAGGGGGAATCAACGATTCGCAGAATGTGAAATTTTGGAAAAAAGGATTTTAGTGAGGATTGCACTTCGATGCTCTTTAATGTTAAATAGGTAGGTAAAATAAGAACAACATAACCAATATTTATGAAATCTGGAACGAGCTACCAAAGTTTTTTCTTTAATTAATTCAATTCGTAATAAGGGTGAGTTGAACTTAAAACGGTGGACTGGGAAAGGCAAATAGAACTCTTATAAGTCTAAGAAACAAAATGACAAAACACTAGTAAGGCGGTGTCCAAACACTGCCACTGGACTTGACAAAGATTTTGTTGAACCTGGCGGAAATAGCATATAATTGTGGCAGAGGAAAAATGTTGGTAACAACTTGGCTATTTCGAAGCCGAGTGACTGTCAGTCTCTGAAGCCATATAAAGCAAGGAAAGATATGGAATTTTGTTAGCGCTTTAGGTTTTCTCCAGTATATTATTTTTTTTTGTATAATTAGCTAGCGCAGAAGGGATTACTTGTTTCCCTTTTAATGTAGAGCACACTGCGTGGGCATTAGGAATAAATGGAGAGGATGGATAGGAGGTGTCGATTAACATTGGTTTTGAATGCCTGCAGATCAAAATCTCAAGAAAAATCTCGCCGGGTAAACTGTTCTAAATTTGTGTTGTTCGGATCAAAAAAAGAATCTCTATATTTCACGGTACGTCCGAAATTGGGCTCAACAGTGAACTGATTAGCATTCCTTGCGAGACGAGTATTACAGGGGAAACTTTTATGGGAATGCAGCTGGCTACTTCGAGAAAAAAGTTTTTGCATCGATACAGAAAACCTAAGCATCGTTGTCACATGTACCGCGTACTGAAAGCTTTTCGATTTCTTCGATGCAAGTGCCATTCATGGACAATGACATTGGGGGTATGTTAAGCTTTAACGACAGAAGACAGCATTGAGTTTTCGAAGCATTAAACTCCACACGATTTCTATTACCCCATTTGACAATGCTGTAGAAATCGGAGTTTAATTAGCGTGACATATACGGTACCGAAGCAATTGCACGTCAGAAGGCGAAGAATGTGAATCGAACGAATATGAAAAGCTGAGAGTCTTCAGAAAAATTGTTAAGTGGATTAGAAGTAACAGACAGAAGATCATTTACAAAAATAAGGAAATGTGTCGGAGACAGAACGGAGCCCTGGCGCACATCAGCAATTATTTTGTGGAAATCAGACTTGAATCCGTCCAATACAACTTGTATTGAATGGTCCAGAAGATAGCTTCTAGCTCAACGAACAAGAGTATAATTGATCCCAAGAGCACACATTTTGTATAAAAGAGATTCATGCTAAACTCTATCAAATGCTTTGGAAATATCAAGCGCAATAATCTTACTCTCACCAAAACGATGTGATGATTTATTCCACTGTTCGGTGAGATATGCCATCAGATCACCAATGAAACGATTACTGTGAAAGCCATACTGTACTGACGGTCATTTCGAAGCTTTCGTTCTTCGAGATATTCCTTAAGCTGACGGTTAATCAGCATTTCCATGACCTTAGAATAGAAAGAAGGAACGTAAGTGCTAGGGGTCGGTAGGACAAAATAACAGGACTCTAAACAAATGCTGTTTTCCATCTTCTAGGAAAGATTCCAGAAGGGTAGAAGCGATGGAAAAGCTTACGCAGTGGCTTTGCCATTGTGGAAGAACGCCTCTTCAGAAGAATTGGGTGAATACCATCAGGGCAAGCGGATTTGATTATATCGAGATGTTTGAAAACTTTTGCTACTGTACGAGTGCCGAAAAAAATCTGTTCTTTGGAAAAATTAACATTCTCAAATACAGGAGGGGCAAGGTTGCTGTGAGGCAGCGTAGAGCTGGCGGCGAAATGGGCTGCGAGCAAGTTTGCTTTCTGTGAAGAGTAGACATTAGGTTTGTAATTAGCGATGAGCGTTGCAAGATGTTGAGGAGATTTGGGACATTCCAGAATTTTTCACCGTAGTTTTTGGTCATGCAAAAATGTATTTCTTTCAAAAACGGAGTTGCATGAGTTCCTTTGCTTGTTTGTGCTTTATCCGATTTTCCTCTGTAGGGTTGGCTTTATAAGATCGGCTTTTTAAGATAGCCTGATAGCTTCTTAACACTTAGAATTAAACCAAGACTTTTCTTTATATTTAACAATTTTTACTCTGTTGGGAATAAAAGCATGCATCCCTAGAAGAATCACATTTGTTATCATTTCAGCACTGGCATCAATGTCACTATCGAAGAAGCATTGTGACCAGTCAGAGTTAATGAAAAATATATTCAGGCCGTTGCAGTTGGCTTTCTCGTATTGCCAAACGGTCCCGGTGGGAAGTTTTTCTTTAACTAGAGTAAAGCGAAAATTTGGTTGACAGTCGATTTTCCAGTTAGCAAATGGCTTACGTTCACATAAAACGCTGGACATGATTTTAAAAGCGATGTTTAAAACGCTAACTCTCTTATAGTTGTTGCAGATTATTTGATCTCCTTTTCTGTAGATCGATCAGATAGTACTGAGATTCCAATCATCGGGCAAACTTTCCTCCGATCATATTTTGCAGACGAGTTGGTGTTACCACCTGGCCACCAGGCGATCAGGAGCGTGTCTAACGAAGGCTAGTTTGATCTCAAGTTAGTAAGAATAAGCAGTAATTTTTGGGTGTCATCTAAATTAACTGGTTTAGCTTGATCGCGATATTGGCCGTCATCGCCATTCAACAACTTGTTGATGTAGTCTCTTTAGATGGTTAACAACAACTCTGTTTATACTAAAGTCTTTCGTTCCCATTTGCCACTGTTCTGTAAAAGTTTCACACCTTTTTCTGTTAAAAGACCTCTGCATATCCTTATTTTGCTTTTATTGGTGGTCTTTTTTCTGAGCAATTGTTTGTCCTCCTTCGTTAGCTTAATAAAGAAACTATAAGATGCTCTAGTTCTCTTCCGAAACCATGACCTGTATGCATCCGTGTTGGGCTTTGTGTATCTGCGCACATTAAGAGTAGAACTAGAGGCTTCTATCCAGGTTCATATTGTCAGTCATCGAATTTATCGCTAGATCAAGGGAAACGCAATCAGCATAGGTGAGACTGGAGAATTGGGTGTCAATAGTATTTCAGTGTCATGTTTGCAACACTGCTCGTACGTACGTGGTCTTAGAAATATTCTTTGGTAGCGTCGTCTTTCTTTTCTTTAAAGTCGTCATTCTCTCGCTGTGTAAAAGCTTAAGACCTTTGCCAGAGGTCTTTATCTGACAGCTTTAATTCCAAACAATTACGAATTTCCATCAAGTTTGCATCTACCACTGAAAATCTCAGTTTTCAGCACTTCTCAGACCTGTTCCATCTCATCTCCTGGAAAACTGTCACTTCGGCTTTGAGACTTGCGAGAGTATCGGCTAGCTATTCAGATTGACGTGGCCTGTTTAATGTAGGCACGTGCAAACACGTAAATAATTGTCTATGTTTCGTTTGAGGGGGGCTCGTCTAAATGTTTGGATGATCATCCGAGCGTGAGGGGGGATTTTCAGAGCGTGTCTTTTCTCCTGTTCCTAGTTTATGACAACATAACTCATGTATCTGCAACTAATGGATCTCTCGTCGCTAGTTTACCTTTCCCTTATCCAGTGGTCACAGCTTAGAGATGAAGATGCGATTTTGCGCACCTGCTAAAACCACCCGTAAAAACAGGTCCCGTATTGGCTTATAGAGATTTTATTGTAAGAAAAAAGCAGAGAATAAGTGTGCCTCACTAAGAGAATAGAAAACGTAGAGCACTGTATTAACTAAGAAAAATGGTGGTTCAATCAATATAATAATGGTATAGACAAAATCCCTTTAGTGCGGAAAATTATTTAAAAAATATTCATTACAGATATCCGGATATTGTCAGATATTTTGGCCACTTCAAAATTCCTTGTATCAGCCTCTTCAAACTCAATCACAGTTCTTAATTATTGACCTGGACTATCCCTTATGGACATGGCAATACATTTCAATATTCACTTCTTCTGGGACATGGTAGATTCGGAAAAAGGTGAAACCGATGAATTCTCCAGAAAGGAAGAAAATATCTTCCCAAAACATATTTTTAAGCAAGTTCTTTACACGTAAATAAGAATTAAATATGTTCCCTTGCATTATATAAGACAATTGCATAAAAACTCAGAAAGTATTTCTTAATTCAAGTACTAAAAATAGTCCTTAAATGCAGTCGCTCCCAAACATAAACCGAGTATTAAAAATAATTTAGGTCACTGATATTTGATACTAAACTGTTGCAATAACAGAAGTTTTAAATTTAATCTTTACAAACAGAGAAAAACATTAAAAGAAACTAAACTGTTGTTATAGAAGGATAGAATACCAATGAATGATACAGTTGAAAGATACTAGCCAGATTAATTACCTCCCATAATAACAATAAACATGGCGGAAGTACCTACATAATCCGTTATGTATAGGGTAAGAATAACAACTGTTCTATTTAATGAATATATATAAAAATTAACTAGGTTTATGTTTTGTAAGGGATGTCATCCATTTTCATGGTTTCGTTTTTTAAGGACAATGATTACTGGATGCGGATACAGTAGTCAGATTGTGGTTGAGTAAATACTAATTTTTTAGTATTCACAAAATGGTCATTTGACTGCTGCTTCAAGTGGCAAGGCTATTATGGGGACGATGAGAACGGTTAAGAGAAAAAGGACATTTTGTGTTTTTTTGCTTAAAAAAAAGAAAACAAGACCGTGCATTTTTTTAAGGCCTATAGTTAAGCATAATTTGCATATTTTTTTGTAAGCGGATGTCCTTTCAGTTAAATAATGACAGGTGTCAGATATCATTTATGATGAATGTCTCCAGTTAGTGTTATTTTAGAATGTTGATTTTAAGGGTTTTATGTTCGCCGCATCATGGTTCAATTAAAGAATTAATTAACGATAAACTCAGAATGAATCAGGTCGTTAAAAAAACAAATGTTTAATGAAAGGTAGGTATGAAAAGTTTTGCAGAACGGTTTAAATGCATATCGATTCTTGAAAGGTGTATTTTATATTTTTGGTGTATTTCTGCTTATACGACCTACAGTTTCATGAGTGTCATAGTTTGTTTTATGATAGTCAACAATTCGGCAATTATACACTTTCGCGGTCACATCGTTTTTTTGGCTGTAAAAAAATAAAAAAAAATACCGATTTGAATGATTTTTTGGTGTTTAAAAAAAAAATACAAACATTTTCAAAAACCAGCATTCTAATAGTTTTTTAGTTTTGAATGCTGAAAAAAATCAATTTTTATGAACAATCCTTCATAACTTTTTTTTACATCACCCAATTGAATTAAAGATTTTTTTTATAGTAATCTACGGAAATGAACAAACAAATTAGCAAAAAATAGCAAGAAGTTGTTTTTTTCAATTTACCAGCTTAATTTTATTTTAATCTTTTACTTCTATAATCAGAAATAATTTTCAGAAATTTTTTTTATTAAATTTTCATATTTTTTTTTAAATAAATGCGAAGTCAAAATGAACATTAAAAAAAATCATGAACCTTCTCCTCCAAAGCCCGTTAACGCAGGTAGGGTGTTCTAGGAACGTAACCTCTCCCCCCCTTAAGTTTGAGGCTCTCCGGAGTATCTACAATTTTATTTTCAATTTAAAATTTTTGAATTGCATTTCTTTTGCTATATAATAGTAAAATTGCAATTACAATAATTATTATTGTGATACTTGTATATGATATATATAATATGTTATTTTGATATTTTATTTCTTGCAATTCTTTTAAATTTTTAATATGATTTATATGTACATCTTCTAATGTTCCATTAATATTTGTAAAGTTTAATGTGTTATATAATGGAATTATAATACTTTTTTATATGTTTCTTTTTGATTACTGTAAACTGTTGCATTTATTTTAATGTTGCAATCTTTAAAATATATTAGATTGTTTTTAACAATTTTATATTCAATATTATTACAAAGTTATTTAATTTTGTTTCTTACAAGGTTTTTCTTAACATAAGTCCATCTTCTAATTCAATTATTTCTTGATCTTTATTAGATCTTATTTTACAATTCTCGTATTTTATTTCCTATAAATTTTGTATACATATTGGACTCTTCTTTTAGTTTTTAACATATTTTATTTCATTGTTTTCATATAATGTTTTGTTTTAAACTATATAATTATATTTCGATACATCAATTTCTAATCCCTGGTCATTTGGAACGTATATTTGTATTGATTTGTAATGATAATATGCTTTTAGCTAAACTTTCTTGTTTTATTTCTGTGGAATTGATAAAGTTCCTTAACACATATTGGTGTTTGTTAATTCTGTCTGTCTGTCTAACTCTGTTTGAAATTGTGAATTAATCCCTACTTGTTTATTTAATTCTGATATAGCATTCTTATTATTATCTTCAATTATTTTTAAATGATTTTCTATCTCTACTCTTTCATCCCAAAAAGAAAATGGAGTCCGCTGCCTCCTACGTTTAGAATTCCCCTTCTTTGTCTTGAATAAGGAAGTATACTCTTTAATTTTGATTTAGAATCTGCTGAAGCTTCTGTCATTAATCTTTTCAATCTTAAATCTTGAAAATTGTTTTATACGTTTTCTATAGAAAATTCAATTTGTTTAATAATTTTATCGTAGGTTTCTAAGTTAATTACATGTAGTATTTTATTATATATTTTTATTAATTCAATTTATTTTATTATTTTTTTATTTATTTTATTAATATAATTTATTAATAATTATATATCCTGCTTGGTTACGAATTTCTTGTAATAAGAATTCTGGTTTCACCATGGTTAAGACGAATAGTAAAAGTATGATTTTCATATTGGCTGTAAAAAGATTATAATATTATATTTTCTTTTAAAATGGGCTTTATGTATTTTTTTCTTATTCACATAATATTTATCATCTTTCTTTTCTATCTTGGTTTTCTTATATTTCGCAGCTATCTTCTTTGCTGTTCTAACTATATCAGATTTTGTGTATAAATCTTTATTAAAATCTGGTTCAACAAAATCTGTTTTATTTTGATTTCGTTTATTTTTAGTATTGTGATATTTTGGCCTGGGGTTCGACAAATAAAACTCAATCGAAATTCCAAAATAATAAAACAAATCTCTTTATTTTATGAAACACAACGTCTTTCAGTTTAAATAACACCAAATTTAACTTATTTCACTTATTCACAATTCAAATACGTTTTTATAATTCAACACTTTTTATTTAATCTCAATTCAATCACTTTTTACTAATGCTTACAGTTGTTAACAATTCCACTTTCGAAACTAAACTCAACTCTCAATGCAATCTACTCTTGTATTTATACAACTTTAAAAGCTTCTGGAAGCTTCTGTCTGGTTCTGGCACAATCTAAGCTTTCGGTACTAATTCGAGTCTCGAATTGTTTCGTCAAGTTCGATTTAGTACTAAGTTAAAACATGTTGCAAATATGTAGCATACTTCTAGGAGCATGGTTGTTGTACACAATAAATGGTGGTTGTTGTACACAATAAATGTTGGTTGTTGTACACAATGAATCCAACAGATGGCGTTAATTTACAAAATGTATCTAAACTTGTTGCCACATCACATTGTCCCCCTCTTAGTTTTGTTCGTCCCGAACAAGCACATCATCATTGTTTCCGTGGTAACGATGCAGTCGATCCACATGGACAATTTTCATTTTTGCTCTTGGTCCTCGTTGGATTCGGAAAACGACGTCATTAATGCGCGTAACTACTTGGTAGGGACCTTCCCAGTCCTGCTGAAGCTTGGGCGATTTTCCCTTTCTGCGATGTGGGTTATAAAGCCATACCAGATCTCCCTCATTGAATTCAGGTGCTGTTGCTCTCGCATCGTATCTGGTCTTCATGCGGTCACTCGCAATTTTTATGTTGTTTCTTGTTCTCTGGTGAATGTCGTTGATCCTTTCTCTAAGATCTAACACGTAGTCCTCTTCGCATTTTGGGTCTTCAGTAGGAAATCCGAATTTTAGCTCACTTGGAAGCCGGGCAGTTCGTCCAAATAGAATTTCGGATGGAGTGTATCCAGTTGTACTATGAACCGCATTCCGGTAGGCCATAAGAAATAAAGGAATTCGCCGATCCCAATCCCGTTGGTTCTCGTTCACGACTTTGGACAGATGTTCCTTCAAGGTCTTGTTAAATCGTTCTACCATTCCATCAGACTGTGGATGAAGAGGTGTTGTCCTTGCTTTCTTTAACCCGAGGGATGCGCATACTTCCTGGAATACCTTCGACTCGAAGTTTCGCCCTTGGTCGGAATGCAATTCCATAGGCACCCCGAACCTGCAGACCCAGTGGTCCACTATCTGCTCGACAACAGTCTTAGCTTCTTGATTGGGTATCGCAAAAGCCTCCGGCCACTTGCTGAAGTAGTCCATGACAACAAGGATGTAACGGCTACCGTTTTCAGTTTCCGGGAACGGACCTGTGATGTCAACGGCGATTCTTTCAAACGGGGCGCTCACGTTGTACTGGTGCATTTTACCTCGTGTTTTGACTTTGGGTCCCTTGCTAGCTGCGCATGTTGTGCACTTTCGACACCAGCTCTCTACATCGTTTCTCGCGCTTAGCCAATAAAAGCGTTCCCGTACCTTTTCTAGTGTTTTGTTGATTCCCAAGTGCCCACCGGATATTCCAGCATGCATTTCTCGTAGGATCTCCTCTACTTTCGATCGTGGAACCACAAGTTGCATCTTAAAGGATCTTCCATCTGGCATTTCCCATTTTCTTCGCAAAACACCATCTTCCACATGGAGAGAGTCCCACTGCGCCCAGTATGCCTTTAAAGTAGGACTTCTGTCGGAGATGTCTCTTGCGTTTGGTTTCTCCATAGATTCCTTCCATGCAAGGATTGGCTCGATGTCAGGGTCTTCTTTTTGTGCATTACGAATTTCTTCGGCACTCCAACCCTCTACAGGTTCGGCTCTTATTCTCTGGACAGATATACGTTCATCCTTTTCCTCTTTTCGCGCACAATGTTTGCAACTGGGCTCACATGGTCTGCGGGAAAGCGCGTCCGCATTGCAGTGCAGTCTTCCTTTGCGATGCTGTACTTCGAAGTCGTAAGTCTGCAATCGTTCGATCCATCTTGCTACTTGCCCCTCAGGATTTTTGAACTGAAGCAACCATTTTAAAGCGGCGTGATCGGTACGCAGAATGAATCTCTGTCCATACAGATATTTATGGAAATGTTTTGTCGCCAGTATCAGAGCAAGGAGTTCCCGTCTGGTTACACAGTAGTTTCTCTCTGGTCGCGACAGAACTTTGCTGAAATAGGCTACCACTTTCTCCTGCCCATCGTGTATCTGCGACAGAACTGCTCCAACACCCACGTTACTAGCATCCGCGTCCACAATAAATGTTTTGCCAGGGGTGGGATAAGCTAGTATTGGTGCCTCACAAAGTCGCTGCTTTAGATGTTGAAAGCTTCTTTCGCACTCACCTGACCATTTAAATTGTCTACCCTTCTCAGTTAGCTGGTGCAGACACTTTGCGATTCCGGCGAAATCTTTGACGAACCTCCTGTAATAAGTGGCGAGACCTAGAAAGCTCCTCAGCTGGTGTTTATCTTCGGGAACTGGCCAATTTCTCACGGTTTCGATTTTCTCCGGGTCAGTGTTTACTCCATTTGATGATATCACATGTCCCAAATATTTCACCTCAGCTTTGAACAGAGCACATTTCTTTGGATTTAGTTTCAAATGTGCAGTTCGAAGTCGTGTAAACACCTCTCTCAAGTTGTCGCGATGTTCAGCGAACGTCTTTCCCACAACGATGACGTCATCCAAGTACACCAGGCAGGTTTTCCATGTCAGACCCTGTAACACACGTTCCATTAAACGCTCAAAGGTGGCTGGAGCGTTACACAATCCAAATGGCATAACGGTAAACTGCCATAGTCCATTTCCCGTTGTGAAAGCGGTCTTTTCTTTGTCTTCTGGATGGATCTGTACCTGCCAGTAACCACTTTTCAGATCGAGGGTGGAAAACCATTTCGCTCCAGAAAGGGTATCCAAGGTGTCATCTATTCGAGGCAAGGGGTAGCTGTCCTTCTTGGTGACATCGTTGAGCTTCCGGTAATCCACGCAGAATCGAGTGCTGCCGTCCTTCTTTTTCACTAGTACAACGGGTGATGCCCACGGACTTTTTGAGTTTTCGATTAGACCGTCTTTTTCCATGGTTGATATCATCTCATCGACTTCCGACTGTTTTGCCAATGGAAGTCTTCTAGCAGGTTGTCGGATCGGTCTGCTATCGCCGGTGTCTATTCGGTGCTGTACTAGGTGTGTTCGACCATAGTCTCCATCCTGCGATGCAAATATATCAGCAAACTCGCCAATGAGATTTTTGGCCATGGTTTTCTGCTCCTGATTTAGCTCACAGTTTCCAAGGATAGCATTACATACCTCAGCCAATTTTGTTGCAGAAACAGGACTCGCAGATTCACTCCCAGATGTTGTCGATATGGCTGCAATGGGTACGCATCTTCCAATCACCTCTCCTTGTCTGAGCTTGACGGAGTGTTTGTTCGGATTCATCAGCCTTACCGGAACCATGTTTTTCTTTGGTTCCACTAAAATCTTTCCAACGATATAGCTTGGAAAGTCCTCTTTATTATCTGCTTCAATGAAATAGAATCGGTGGTTCCCAGGATCACCCTCCAAACGCGTCCAAAGAACTGTCTCTGAAGAAGGTGGTAGGACTTCATCTTTGCTTATAACTGCCCGAAGATTCACAGCGTTCTCGTTTCCGTATACCATAGGGATCTCAACGGTTCGATACCTTAATACTTGCATTCGAAGGTCTATGATTACCTCATGTGCCTTCATGAAATCCACTCCAATGATGCATTCGTCGCATATGTCGGCTACCAAGAATGCATGTGAGAAGGTCAACCCTGCCAGTTGTATCTTCAGAAATACCTCCCCGTATACTTTTGCTGCTTCTCCCGTAGCTGTCTTCAGAGTGTAGCAGCTGGTGTTATGTAGCCAGGATGTCTGAACAAGGTCTCTTCTGATTATGGAGGCTGTGGCACCCGTGTCGATAGTGGCCACACATTTTCTGTTTCTGATGACTGTCTCCACTGTCAAGCTCTTGCTGCAGCGTGTAGTTTGCGAAACTTGGATGATGGTCCTGGGGGCGTCGATTCCATCAACCAACTTCAGCCCCGCGAAGTTGGTTCTTAGGCGTTTCCCGCCTGCTGTTGATCAGAAGCTTGTCCAGCAGTGTGAGTGTTATTCCTGCCAGAAGCTTCGTCATTCTGCCTCCTCCTTGCGCAATGTGGGCAGCTTACCTGCCTAGGTGGAGATCTGCATTGTCGCTGTAGGTGTCCTAGCTTGTTGCAATTCCAGCATCTCATTTGACCTCGAGCTGTGTTCGGGTTTTGTCTTTCAATGTCGACACGTTGACATGAGCACTCTAGCGTAGCCATTCCCCTGACGCGATGGCTACCTTGCGAAGCTTGGTCTGCTGCTTCCATTGTCAGGGCAAATGCTAAAGCCTCAGCGAGCGTTTTCTTACCTGCCATTCTCACAGCCATTTGTAGTTTTCCATCTGCAATGGCATTAGTGAACGCATCGGTTGCCAGTTCGTTTATGATTTCCCTGCTGGTATTGGGATAAGACATATTGGCCAAGCGCTCGATGTCAGCTTGCAATTGTTGTAGCGTTTCACCTCTTGTCTTGACCCTTCGGCGCAACTGGACTCAGTAAACTTGCTGCATGTGGTCGTCGCCAAACCTCATCTCGATTGCCTTGACCATGGCATCATAATCATGATGTTTGTCTTCAGGAATGGTCTGCAGCAATTCGGCAGCTGTTCCTCTGAGCGCAAGCGTAAGAGCAATTGATTTGTCTTCGTTGTCCCAGTTGTTCGTCAAGGCGGCAGCTTCAAACTGCCTCTTATAAATTGGCCATGATGTTTGACCATCGAAGACAGGGGGCTGCATTTCCTTTCTTCGTGGACCGTCACTCGAATATTCCCGAACCTTCTGCTTCTTCAAAGAATCAACTTCCTTAGCTAGTTGTTCGTATTGTTGCTCTACACTTTCTACTTGCTTTCCGAACTTTTCTTCTAAGTTTTCTATTTTCTGATCTACTATTTGGAGTCTTTTGTCGAAGAGAACATTCTGCGCATCTAGCTTGTTTTCGAGAGCATGCTTTTGTTCGCTTAGTTGCTTCTGAAGAACTTCTAAAGAATTCTTTTGTTCGTCGAACTTACTTTCGAGAACGTTCTTTTGTTCTTCGAGAACGTTCTTTTGTTCTTCGAGGAAGTTCTTTTGTTCTTTCGAGGAACTTTCCAGAGCATCGAATTTCGACAGAAGCAACTTCATGAAGGTAGGCATTTCATCGGCGGTACTTACTGTGCTTTCTCTCCCTTGTTCTTCAACATCGAAAAACATATTATCGGGGTCTCCACCATCCTGAGTGATAGCATTCTGAAGTCGGAGCAATAGTTCCTTTTTCAGCCCCGAAGTTTGAAGATTTCTTTTTCCTAATTCTTCTTTCAACTCAGCTGTTGACAATTGTTCTAATTTGCGACCCATTTTATGTAACCGAAACACAATTTTCGCAACACAGTCAATTTTATTTTAATGTCTCTTCTAGAAAAATCTTTTTCAAACACTATTTTTAACAAAAATATTCGCTATTCACCGTTTTATAGCAAAATCAGTTCACTTTCACAATTATATGAGTCACCGAAACTGTTTTAGAAAACGTCACTATGGAATTTTCTAGCACTTTACTGAGTTTTATCCCAAATTTCTGACACCAATGTGATATTTTGGCCTGGGGTTCGACAAATAAAACTCAATCGAAATTCCAAAATAATAAAACAAATCTCTTTATTTTATGAAACACAACGTCTTTCAGTTTAAATAACACCAAATTTAACTTATTTCACTTATTCACAATTCAAATACGTTTTTATAATTCAACACTTTTTATTTAATCTCAATTCAATCACTTTTTACTAATGCTTACAGTTGTTAACAATTCCACTTTCGAAACTAAACTCAACTCTCAATGCAATCTACTCTTGTATTTATACAACTTTAAAAGCTTCTGGAAGCTTCTGTCTGGTTCTGGCACAATCTAAGCTTTCGGTACTAATTCGAGTCTCGAATTGTTTCGTCAAGTTCGATTTAGTACTAAGTTAAAACATGTTGCAAATATGTAGCATACTTCTAGGAGCATGGTTGTTGTACACAATAAATGGTGGTTGTTGTACACAATAAATGTTGGTTGTTGTACACAATGAATCCAACAGATGGCGTTAATTTACAAAATGTATCTAAACTTGTTGCCACATCACAGTATCTTCTTTAATTTTCTGAACCTTTTTCCTTTTTCTTATAACTCTTCTACCTTTATTTTGTTTTGAATAAAATATTATTGTTAAAATTGTTTTTATTTCCATCGTTAAAATTATTATTGTTATTTCCAGTTCTATAACTTCGAATATTTCTGTTATTATTATTATTCTCTTCTTTTGTCCAATGATAAGATTCTAATTTATAGAATGCTTCACTTAAAGTTTGTATGACATGATTAATTATAATCGAACTAGCATTTGGTGGAATTTTTTCGCAAAATTTAGCTAATAATGACGCTTCATTATTGCTTGGATTATATTCTATTGGTTGATCTTCCGAAAGATAATATTTATTATTTAGCCTGCAGAGAATGTTTGATAATGAATTATACAGTTGTGTTATATTTTTTGAATACACTTTATCTTTAATTACTTAATTATTATTATTATTAATTAATTATAAAATAACACTTGCTCTTTTAATATTAACTAGTATCTTTTTAACTTCCTGCCAATCGCTTGGTTCGCCACTCCGTAAAACTACTTCTATGGCGAAATCTATTTAAGATTTAATTTCGCTAACTATAAATTCTTTTGCTGCCACGATATATAAGCTCATTGCGGTTATTATGAATTCTCATTTTCTTATGAACATAATCAAACTAATGATTTACCATTGAAGTTTGGTAATTTTTTTAATAATTTTAAGTGATCAATATTTATTGATACCATCTTTACCTGGTATTCTAATTTGAATACCGCTTCACTTGCTTCAGTACTTTCTTCTTCTATTTTTTCTTGTTCTTCTATTTGTTGACTCGATATTGCTGCTGCTGCTGCTGCTGCTGGTTCTGTTGATTTAGTTGTTTCTCCTTTCTTTTTATTGAATTTTAATGCAGCTGGTATCTTATACGGTAAAAAATTCTTCATTTGTTGAACACGTTGGGGCTTTCGACTCTGATAATAACTGCCTCGTAAAGTTGCTCTTCCTTCAATTTTTTTGATCACGTTGGGGCTTTAGATCATGCCACTATACTTCCTTCTTTTTTTTTATTTATTTGTGTTACACTTCTTTTATTTTTTTTTGTTCACTGCATTAATTTATTTGTTTTGCACTTTTATATTTTTTTTGTTTTATTCACTGCATTAATTTATTCTTTATATGTCCCGATTTAAACTTTAAAAAGTACGATTCTAATTTATCAATTATGGATCTTTCGGGATCCTACCGACTGCTCCAGTTTCGATTCCGATTCTTTATTTAATAAAAAAAATATACTTTTTTCTCATAAGAGACACAACGACTGGTATAAAATAAAACGCAAGATTTTAATTTAATATATTTTTTTATTAAATTAGCTTCCGATCCCTTACCACTGGTGGGGGGAAATCTTCAGCTGAACGTAGAACTAAGACTGAGCTTACAATGGACAATACAACCCTTTTTTATATTAATTAAATACGACATTAGCAAATCTATCTTCCACTGAAGATCGTTTGCTTTCCTTTGTCTTATTAAATTGCTGACACAAGAAATCTATTGGAATTTAGTTTACTATGGGTATGAGTCCCACTCACAAGATGCTATGGGCGAGATGTGCTGATATGCACTTTTTGTTTATTTCTTGTGATCGCATTACATTTGATTTGTCATTGAAAGATACTGTGTATCTTTCATTATGATGATACAGGGTGTTTCAAAAGTTTATAATGTTATGTGAGGGTGTTCTAGGAACGTAACCGTACGCGGCCTTAAAATCGATAAGGAGGTGGTGAGTATCGATTTGGAATTCTTTGGTAGTTTCCAGGATCTGCCGTAGCGTGAACATTTGATCGATTGTGATCTGAAACCATACTGATAGAGGCCAATCAGGTTGCTGCCGAATAGTTTCAGGCGTTCACATTGTACGGAAGAGAGAATCTTATAGGCAATATTCAGTAGACTTATTCTCTATATTTGGCGCAGTTTAGAAGGTCTCCTTTCTTGCGGATCGGGCAAACGATGCTGAGGTTTCATTCATAGTTGTTTGGTAGCAAGTGGTCTGTTAAGACTTCTATAATTCCACGTGCAGATCCGGGTTTCCGGGTCGTTAACGGTTAATCTGCCCTTTTCCGAGATATTCGTCACTTCGCAACTTTTTATTTTTCCATGGTTGTTAACCTCACGCACAATCTCCAATCTGTAGGGCCAGGTATTTTATTGGATTGCTTCGACAATAGGAACCGGCTTCGAGGATATGAGCGCTGCCGTTTGATCATTAAGGCCTCATCCGTCACCCTCTCTATTTGAATTGTCCCAATGACCATATCTCCAAATACGTCACCACCGCTGTTCCAATTGATTAGGCACATCCACCGAACGTCCACTTTCTGAGGGGCTCGTGTTTTGTCCACGTATGGTTCCTGTATAACATTAAGATAACTTTAAGAAACTTAACGCGCAGTGGGTACCGCTAATTAAATATAGAACAAAACAAAAAAAATCAAATGTGATGACTTATTATGGAATTATTCAACTAATTAACTTTTATAAAACAAATATACAATATATAAATAATAATAAATATTTCAATTAATTATTAGAACTATTCATAAAATCTTCTATTTAAACGGTCATAGGCTTTCCAACAATCAGAATAAATTGTGATTCCCGGCTAGATTCTTATTTCTATGACCTCTAATAGAGTTTGTTTTGATCTATTTTGTACTGGTTCCATAAAAAACAATTTGTATCTCGATCGATACCCCCAAAAATCCAGTTACCTTCCTACCTGTATTGTAATTCGCGCGATCAAACTTAGCGTCGTCAATTTACACCTCTGAATTGCGACCACCGGTTCTGTTCGAGCAATACTAAAAACCAAAATTCACAAATTTCGCGAATATAACTAGATCAGGTTGTTGGCTAATGGCTATATTTTTAGTTCGTTTATCAAATACGAAGTTTTTGAAGACTATTACTTCCACGCTTGATTCTTCTCTCATTCAACAAGATCTCGATAGTTTCTCACTCTGGTGCCTCAAAAATTGCTTAAAGCTAAATATTTCTAAATGTCAGTCAATAACATTTTCACGTAAACGTATCTACCTTCTCCATAATCAACCCATATCTAATGTGGATTCGTAACCTTGGCATATTATGTGACCGACAGCTCAACTTCTTGGCACATATCGATAGTACCATCTCTAAGGCCAACTCGACACTAGGAATTGTGAAACGTTGGTCCAAAGCATTTTCCGACCCCTATGTCACCCGATCCCTCTACATAACCTGCGTACGCTACTTGAATGCGCCTCCCAAGTATGGTCCCCATATCAACAGGTTCACATCTCGAGAATCGAGAGCATTCAACGTCGTTTTCTTAGATTTGCTCCTCGCGGTCTGTCGTAGAATGATCCATTTATCTTGCCCCCTTATCAAACTAACAAACCGCCTTCAACTTACAAACCTGAATACCCTGGAAGAACGTAGAGAAATTGCAGAGATTCTTTTCATTTATCGACTTCTCACAGGTTCGTCGACTGTAAAACTCTTTTTTAATTCCATCTTTTTCAGCACAAATTCCCGTAACCTAAGAAATCCTCACCATTTTTACCTGTCTACTCACCCACCGCACCTCCTATGGTTTCAATGACCCTATTACTATAATGTTGCAGAGGGTTAATACGAATGTAAACTGTTTCAACTTTAACCTCAACACTCACTTCTCCGGAATCATCATCTAAACCCATTAGTTTTAAGTTAGCCGTAAGTTTCATAGTTTTAAATTACTAAATGAAGCTTGTAGTAAGCTAAATAAATAGGGGTATTGCCCCCACCAAAATTAAAAAAATTTAAATTGAATTACTGCTGATAAGGTGAATTCAATAGTAAGTACTGAGCAATTAACGAGCAACTTATCCCTAAACTAAATGAAGAATCCTAAAAACAAAAACCAGCATGACCTGATCGTTCCACTTTTTTATTAACAGTTTTTTTTTTCTACGGCAATGCTTTGTTTTGATTCAAATCACACAATTTAACACACTGATCACATTGGATTGCAGACTTGATTATCTTGATTACTGCATGATGTATCAATAATTCTATTGTCTGCTTGCAATCACTGAACACTGTAAGTGATTCAAATGTTATTAATTCGTAATTTCTACAGTTCATTTTTAATTTACTATTTAAATTTTAATCCACTAAATCACTTTAACAAACTTATTAAACTATATAAGTCTGGTGTTAGTATTAGAAATTTAACATGACTCCTGGCAAAGAATACTCCTCTTTTGAAATAAAAATTGGAGGAAATCTCGATCTCCATGAGTTGCTATGTAACGTATCTCTTTGGCCGTACACACAGTAGTTCATGATTTTTTTTGCGAGGAAGGAAACGAAATCCTGACAGAAACTGAGTTAAAAACTAATGCAAATTAATAATAAGTTAATTTATTTATTAAAAAAAAAACTTTATTCAAAATTTCGACTTAAATTATTACAAACTTATTTCTATTTAAACGCTAAACAGCGTGACAGCAGGATGATGCGTAAACTGAAGACCATGATGAGTGTGCGCTGTAGTTTATATACTGTTGGGTATGGGTAGTAGCTGCATTCCTAATTGTATGCAGTGTGTGAAAGGGATGATGAAGAAAGTAATAAAAATCGGACACGATCATGGTTCGGATGTGACCTGTGTGTGTCGTCTATTGATGCTATTGATTCTTATGTTATCTTGGGTTTTTATGGTTTCCGGTATCTTGGGTTTTTATGTTTTTTTTGGTTTCCGCTTGGGGTTATAGTGCGTACGAGTGGTGATGAATAATATAATACGAGTGATGTGTTAACTTCCCCCTTCGTTAAGAAAATATCGTCCCGATATTTATGGTGATTGTGCGTGCACTCTGTTCATTATGTCTTGAACTTGCAGACTCATATATTCTTCTTTAGTGAGAGGAGGTTGTCTTGGTCCTCTGAAATATATTATTAAAATTGTAGTTATGATAACAAGAATTATTAAGACTATCAATCCGAATGTGGATACAATAGGGCTGCTTGTTATTTCTTGCTGAATCGTCTGTAATAGGTTGATGTTTTCCATCTTAAGTTTCTCGTCCAGTGCTTCGAAGTATGAGCCTATGTCATATTCGTTGACCGTGTATGTTTTCAGGAACGTGTTGATTTGTCCCGTGGAGTTCTCGTATATTTTTCCATCTATTGTTGCTGTTTTTTCGAATGTTAATAAGTATGTTCCCATAATAGTTTGGTTTCCCACTTGATGATTTCCAGTGAGCAGAATTGATCCATCCTTGATAACCTCTAAATCTAAATCTTTTTCTTTTGTTTTGTTGCACAAAGCTCGTTCATTGTGTAGTAAGTCTATTAAACAAGTGTTATTATCTTTTTGAGTTTTACAATAATTAAATCTTAATTCAAATTTACATTCTTTAACATTTTGATATGTGTTACCACATTTAGCTATTTCTTTGTTGATAATTAATTTGCCGTCAGGCCGGCTTAGTGCTCTAGTTTCATAAAGTTTACATTTCTTATATATAATAGGATATTCAATCATTATAGCAATGATATTATCATTTTGGACAATTTTAAATTTAGATATATCAATAAGTTCATAAATTGTTAGTTCTGTTTGTTCTTTTTGAATGATTTTACTTATTTCTTTATGGTTTAGAATGGTTGGATTAAGTATCCCAAGCTTTGCTAAAGTAAGAGTGGTTAATATATTTTGTAATTCTAAAATAATAAGTTTACATTTTTCCGCAATGAGATCATCTTTGATGTCTCTTTTAACACTTTTAATATCTTAGAGTTAGTAACGAATTGTTTATTGTTATTGGTTATTAAATCATTTATCTTATTCTCTATGGCTACTTTATCATCGTGATCTGGTGAACGCGCGATCCATTTCCAAATTTTACCAATTGTTTCTATTGTTCTTTTTGGTCTTGAAATTGTTAGCTGATCAAGGAACGTTTGTATTATGTTTAAATTGTTGTTGTGTTTTGGGTGTCTGGGAGTGTCAGGGTAACTAGTAGTGTCATGTTCTATTTCTAATTCCCTCCACGTTGTGTCGACGAAATTCTGTATGTACGTGAGGTTTGTCACGTGAAATATAGTATAAGGTTATGTTGGATCTTTCCATAAGAGTCGTGAAGACTGCGGATGTGAAGGCTAAGTCTTGGTCACATGTTATATGTTTGCATGCTGGAAATATTTGCAGTAGTTCCAAAACTTTGTTTGACATATCTTGTCTATTATCAATATGTTTTATAATTAGGAATTTTGAGTATGCTGTATAGACATGTGAGAAATTTTTGCCTTTCAGCGAACATAACATCAATGTGAATTGATTCTCCCTCCTTTTTCGGAATTGGTGCCTCACCAATGGGCTGCAGGTTAGGGTGTCTATTATATTTATTAATATTACATACCTCGCAATGTTTGATGTATTGCAAGAATTCATCTTGCATTTTAGGCCAATAATACTGTTCTAGGATTTGTCTTACATTCTCTCTGGCATTTCTATGCGCTCGACAATGAGTTTGTTTTATTATCTCTGTTTGATCATCTTTGTTCATGATTTTCTTTTAAGATATTGATTTACCGGTCTGTCTATGAGATCAATGTCATTTTCTTCGCTACTTTCGGCTGAGTGTATCGTGTTTGTATCAGATATCTGGTTTAGGTTTTGTCTTGACAGAGCGTCAGCGACTACGTTAGTATGACCTGGTTTATAGATCATTTTAGGTGCATGCTCTTCTATTAGAGCGTGCCATCTCTTCATCTTGGCGTTCGGGTTTCTTGGTGAAACTGCAAAGGTGAGAGGTTGATGATCCGTGTGGATCTCTAAGTTTGTGACACCATATAAATAATTTCTCAAATTCTTCAAAGCGTAAACGATTGCAAAGAGTTCTTTCTCATTTGCGGCATAACTTCGTTCTGATTTGCTGAGAGTTTTTGATATAAATGTTATGGGTTTGTTGTCCTGTGATAGGACTGCTCCAACTGCGTCATCCGATGCGTCAGTGGTTAACACAAATTTCTTTGAAAAATCCGGTTGTGTAAGTTCAACTTCTGTGAGCAAGTGGTCTTTTAATGCTTGAAAAGCAATTTTTGCCTCTTGGTCTAGTTCGATGGCTGTTTTTTTTTGCCATATGTGTTGAAATCTGCCCATCTTCGTTCTGAAGATATTTCGTCAATGGTTTCGCAATTTTTGCGTAGTTTTGGATAAACTTTCGGTAGTATCCAATCATTCCAAGAAATGATCTTAACTGTCTTAAGGTTTTAGGTTCAGGATTTGTTTTTATGACGTTATGTCCGATGACATAACCTAGGAAGTCTACTTTTTCTTCGTAAAGAGTAGATTTCTCTATTGAAACTTTCATATTAGCTTCTTTAAGCACTTGAATGATTGCTTCAACATGTCTCGTGTGTTCTTGAATCGAATGCGAATAGATAATTATGTCATCTATGTAAACGTGACATATTTTTCCTATATAGGGTCTGAGAATATCGTCCATTGCTCGTTGGAATATTGAAGGGGCATTCTTCAGTCCAAAGGGCAATCGTGTGAATTCATATTTCCCATTATTAACGGAAAAACTAGTTTTCTCAATGTCTTCGGATTTCATTTTGATCTGATGAAATCCTGATTCTAGATCAAGAGTAGAAAAATATTTGGCTTTTCCTAAGTTTGATAAGATGACATTAGTATCCGGTATAGGGTACTTGTCAGAAATGATATTTTCGTTAAGTTTTTTGTAGTCGATGACTAGTCGATTTTTCGGTGTGCCATCTTCGTTTGTACCTTTTTTTGGTACGACCCATACAGGGCTGTTATAAGGTGATTTAGAAGGTCTGATAATTCCTTCTTCTAACATTTCTTGAACTTCTGTATTCACGAAGTTTTTTGCAGATAGGGGATAGGGGTATTGTTTACTCCAGATAGGTTTGTCACTGGTCGTGCGGATTTCCGCCGTGACGTCTGTTCTGAAGGGGAGAGTTAGATCAATGTCACTATGGATACTTTTAATTTTCTCCATCATTGCAACCCTCAGTTGTTCTGCGTTTTCTTCCTGAATGTTGTTGATGACTTTGTTGTCGTCAAAATAAATTTTTTCCACCTTATTATTATATTTCAATGTTTTGTTTTTAAAGTCGATTTTGGCGTTAACCCGACTCAATAAATTGGCTCCTATTAGAGCTTCGTATTCTAAGTTTATTAAAACGTAAAATCTTGTTTGTGTATCAAATATAAATGCTTCATGGCATTTGTTAATTATAAGTTCCCCGTTCACTGTTCGGGCGCGTTTGAGTATGGGCAGAGCGATTGGATCACTCAACGTACCTGGTTGGCAGTAGTTACTACTGGCACCGGTATCTATGAGAATTTTTATTTTTTTATTATTAATTATTCGTCGTAAGTGGGGTAATCCCACTCTTGTTCTAAAAAATCTTCATTTTCATTAAGGTTATTCAATCGCTCGGTTTTTAATGGAGGTGTTTGAATAGAATGTTGTGCACTTTCTCTTTCCCTTTTAAAAACAGGTCTTGTATTATTATTGTATGTATTAAAATTTGGTTTTTGCCAATTCGTATTATAATTATTGTTGTTATCGTTGTAATGATTTCCCTGTCTAAAAGGGTTTTGTGTATTTGCTTGGTTATACGAGTGTTTGTAACGATTTACGTCATCTTTGCTGATGGTTCGGTTTACAGAACTACCAAGAACCATAGGTTCGAAAAGTTGTGGCAATTGCCTATAATCATTGTGCCTGGAATTTGGAAAGGTATAACCGTTCGGGTGTCTAGATAATCTAAGTGAATTTTGATTACTGTTATGGTTCCTATTTTCACCTTTGTGGTTTGCGAATTGAAGGGCGAAATTTGTTCGAACGTTGTTACTCTCCAGTTCCTGCGCCTTAGCGAGTGCGTTGGGCAAGTCTGGTGGATTGAGAGAAAATAATATTTGTGGTAGTTGGCCGTTGAGGCCGGTTATGAAGATTCTCAGGGCGTTGCGTCTATTCAGAGCATTAAGTTCGTTTGTGACTGGTGAGTCATAATAGTCTTATTTGTTAGCAAGGTCAATTTGCAGTTAATTGCGTTGTAGAACTCTAATATGGTGGTGGAACCCTGTCTAAGAACGCTAAGTTCCTGTTCAATGATGTGCATAGGTCGTTTGTCGGCATATGCAAAGTCTAATCTGGCTAATATTGCCTCGAAATTTAAAACAGTGCCATGATTTGTTAGGACATCATTGGCTGCTTTCGTTATTTTATTGCGAAGTATTGTTAAGGCTGCAAAATATCTTTTGCTTCCTTCCTTATATAATTTCATGGAGTTATGGGCAGCTTCCCTCCAACTAACGTAGGAGGTTTGGGTGCCGTCGAAATCGCGTAAAGATTTGATTATATCTAATGTTTCGTCACACGTAATGGTTAAATCTATAGTTTGGGTTGCGTATTCTGTAACGTCTGAGGCCAAACCCCTGTCGAAGATTAACTTTTGCAATCTATCGACTTCTTTCGAGTAGAAATCATATTGTTTGGTAAGAATAAGCTCAACTTTCGCGTTATTAGAGCTAATAGCTTGTGATATTGAATTGTTCACGGCTTCTTGGTTCATTTTGACGGTATAAAAATTTTTTTTCACAAGATCACGTCACACAATTATTTTTTAAATATAATAATTCAATAATAGAGTAATATTATAATAATAATATAATAATATAATAATAAAAAAAAATATTGTTAAAATATTCTTAATAAAAAAATAAAATACTTTATCCTTTCGAAGCTTCGTGTTTCCGGACTGCTTGCCTGGTGATGCTGCTTCTACTGAGTGATGCTCTTTCTTCTATCTTGTAGTACTTTGGTTGAATTTTTTTGGCAGGAACCACTTAGCACTGATTTTACTTTATATTTTCAAATCTTTTAAATTATGCTGAAGGGATCCCGGTTGAGCCCCCAATTAATATTAAGTTAATTTATTTATTAAAAAAAAACTTTATTCAAAATTTCGACTTAAATTATTACAAACTTATTTCTATTTAAACGATAAACAGCGTGACAGCAGGATGATGCGTAAACTGAAGATCATGATGAGTGTGCGCTGTAGTTTATATGCTGTTGGGTATGGGTAGTAGCTGCATTCCTAATTGTATGCAGTGTGTGAAAGGGATGATGAAGAAAGTAATAAAAATCGGACACGATCATGGTTCGGACGTGACCTGTGTGTGTCGTCTATTGATGCTATTGATTCTTATGTTATCTTGGGTTTTTATGGTTTCCGGTATCTTGGGTGATGAATAATATAATACGAGTGATGTGTTAACTTGCATCTGTTTCTCTGCATCTTTTCATCTGCCTTTGTCAAAACCCTCTTGTTCGCTATACTACCATAATGCAGGAGGTATGAGAACAAAAGTATCTGATTTCTTCGTAGCTGCTACCGATTGTCCTGATGATATGATTGCCTTGACTGAAACTTGGCTGAGTGTTAATATAAACTCATTTGAACTTTTTTCTTCGGACTTTGATGTCTTCAGGAAAGATCGATATGCGAGTGAAACTGGATTAAACAGAGAGGGTGGAGTTCTATTTGCGGTTCGTTCTCACTTGAAAAGCAGACAAATTTCGTTATTATATTCTTCTGTTCCTATAGAACAATTATGTGTTTGTGTAGAATTTTCTATGTCCAATATTAGTCAAAGCTTTGTATATACACTGCATATAGTACTATCATGGAGCATCATTTTTTAGTTCTGAATCAAGTCGCAATGAGGCGTGCTGAAATTGCCAATTGGTGTTAATATAGAATAAGTACAGACAACAGAAGTTTATTAAATACTGGTAAAATATCGGTAAAGGTTCTCGTCTCAACTATTTACAGTTAGTTCTGAATCAACCAGGAAGATGGCCAGACGAAAAATGACCACCATGAGAGTACCATAGATAATGTTTATACAATGGTCAAAGTAAAATAGATGTTTACTTTTTTGTGTCATATATTCCACCTAATTCAGAAGCTAAAATTTATGAAGATCATATCAATAATGTTTCAATTAATCTCTAACTGCTTAGAATCAAATTCTTTCATTGCAGTGTTAGGTGATTGTAATCTACCGAACATCAATTGGATATATTCTGAAGAAGAAAAATGTATTATTCCTTTTAATGTAATTAAAGAAATTGAATATAATGTAACTGATTCTTTGTCTGCCATGACTTTTCAACAGTTAAATTGTATTTATAATTCTATTGGAAGAATGTTAGAATTGGTTTTGTCCATCAAGATATTGAATGTTCTATTTCTGAAGCCACATTGTTTCACTTAAATAATAGTGTACATCATAAGGCACTGCATTTATCTTTAAATTTTGGTATCTTAAATCAATTGTGCATTAGAGATTATAACAATGATGTGTATGATTTTTCTAAAGCCGATTACGTGTCTCTTAATAATTTTATCTCATCTGTTGACTGGGAAAATACTCTTTCCACACCCAGTCTTGATCATACATACGTTGTTTTTTGTGAAGTGATAGAATCAGTCTTCTCTAGGTTTGTACCAACTAGAGTAATAAGAAAACGAGATCGTCGTGTATGGTTCAATAAACAACTAATAAACCTAAAACGTGCCATGACAAGTATGTATAAAAAAAGCAGATTAAATTCTTCTTTTCGCAAAAAAATTTTGTGAATTAAGAAAAAAGTATGAGTACTTGAAAAAGTTTCTCTATAAACAATACCTTTGGTCTGTTGAATCTAAAATCAAGCAAAATTCTAAGGCTTTCTGGTCTTTCATAAACACAAAGAAAAAGTCTTTTGGTATATACCTTCTGAGATGGAGTTGGATGGTTTTGTAGGTGATAATTTGACGGTAATTTGTGATTTGTTTGCAACTTTTTTCCAGTCTAATTTTGTAATTCGTAATATTGATTGTTCAAATTTACCTTTTTGTAATAGTATCACTGATGTGGCACATATTATTATAACTGAAATTGATATTTTAAATGAACTGTCTTTCCTCGAATTAAGTGCTAATGTTGCATCTGATAATTTCCACCTGTTGTTTTAAACATGTGTAAATTTGTTTTTTTTAGGCCACTTCATATTTTGTTTAATAAATCCTTGCATTATGGTGAGTTTCTTGACAGTTGGAAGTGGTCTTTTATTACTCCTATACACAAGTATCTGGTTCGAAAAGAGATATTAAAAATTACAGGCCTTTAGCAAAACTTCAAATAATTCCAAAAATCTTTGAAGCTATAGTAAAAAAACAGATTTATGCCTCGGTTTGCAATTATATATCGGACTTTCGACGTGGATTTGTCAGTGGTAGGTCTACTAATACAAACTTGACAATCTATACAAATTTGTGTTTACATGCATTGGGAAATAGATGTCAAGTCTACTCAATATTTACAGATTTTTTCAAAGCTTTTGATATCGTTTAACATAACATCCTTATTAAAAAGTTAGAATTTTTAGGTTTCCACTCAAATTTGCTACAGTGGCTTAGTAGCTACCTTACGGGAAGAAAGCTGTTTGTAAAAATTGACCCTGAAATTTCTAGAGAAATTTTTAATTTTTCGGGTGTTCCACTGGGACCAATTTGGTCCACTTTTGTTTCTATTGTTTATTAATGACCTACCAATGCATGTCAATCATTCTCACTGTTAATTGTATACAGATGACCTGAAAATATACAATGATATAAATTACTTATCCGATGCTCGTGACCTACAAAGTGATCTTAATAAAATATCTGTTTGGTGTGATCGCAATGGTCTGTGTTTTAATGTCAGCAAGTGTTCTGTGTTAACTATATCCAAAATTCTCAGTCCCATGTTATTTGAGTATTATTATGAGTTATTATTTGTAACATGAATCTAAAAAGAATGTCAAGACAAAAAGACCTAGGAGTTATTTTTGATGAACAATTAAAATTCACCTGGCATTACGATTTTATGATATCTAAGTCAAGCTCCTTATTACGTTTCCTATTTCGAAATGCTAATGATTTTAAGGACCCGTACACTCTTAAGTCCCTTTATGTTTCGCTTATTCGTTCATCTCTTGAGTATTGTTGTGTTGTTTGAAGTTCTTTCTATGCTAATGCATGTTTACGTATCGAAAGAGTTCAAAAGCGTTTCACAAGGTTTGCTATCAAAAAATTTTATTGGTCCTTAAGGCCATCATGAAGCCAGATGTGCCTTGATTGATTTAAAACCTCTAAGTATAAGACGTGAATATTTGTCTGCTCTTTTTGCACGGGATGTTTTAACCGGTCACATAAACTGTTCACAATTGCTTTCATTGTTTGATTTATATGTCCCTATTCGACATCTAAGGCAGAACACATACTGAAGCTGCGAGGATAGCGGTGATGCGAGAGTCGTGGATAGCGGCGAAGATGGATAAGGTAGCAAATACTGAAGATGTGATAGTTAGTTAGATAATTGCTTAGTGGCTGCATATGTGTGTATTTAAAGGGTGTTTTTTTTTTACTTACTTACTTACTTAGGTGGCGCTACAGTTGGGGACGAACCTGGGCCTCAACCAACATGCCTCTCCAGCCAACTCGGTCTTTGGCTAGCTGCCTCCAGTTTTGCACTCCAAGTTGGTTGAGGTCGTCCTCCACTTGAGCGCGCCACCTAAGGCGAGGTCTTCCTTGACTGCGTCTACCCTCTGGGATGGAATCGAAGATCCTGCGAGCCGGATCATTGTTGTCCATTCGCTCTACATGACCTAGCCATCTTAAACGTGATATGCGTATTTTTTTGACCAGGTCAATGTCGCTGTACAGCTCGTATAGTTCTTGGTTGAACCTTCTCCTCCAAAGCCCGTTAACGCAGATAGGGCCAAAAATCTTCCGAAGAATCTTACGCTCGAAACGACTAAGGATATCTTCATCCGCTTTAGATAGAGTCCATGCCTCGGCGCCATAGAGCAGGACTGGGATGATTAGGGTCTTATACAGAGTCTCCTTTGTCTTTCGAGAGAGGGCTTTGCTACTCAATTGCCTTCCTAGCCCATAGAAACAGCGATTGGCAAGAGTAATTCTTCGCTTTATTTCTGACGAGATGTTCTTGTCAGATGTTATAGCGGATCCGAGGTACACAAAGTCCCTAACTACCTCAAAGTTGTACCTGTCTATTGTGATGTTTTGTCCAATCCGCCGGTGTTGTGTGTCCCTTTTTGTGGACAGCAGGTACTTCGTTTTGGCCTCATTGACTGCTAGTCCCATCTTAGCCGCTTCAGCTTCAATGCTAGCAAACGTTCCAGTGACAGCTCGCCGAGTTCTGCCAATGATGTCTATGTCGTCAGCGTATGCTAGCAATTGCACAGACTTGAAAAAAATTGTCCCACTACAATTGACTTGCGAGTTTCTTATAATTTTTTTCAAGTATTAAGTTGAAGAAATCGCACGATAGCGCATCACCTTGTCGGAATCCTTTTTTGACGTCAAAAGCTTCTGTGAGGTCAGAACCAACCTTGACGGAGCAGCGAGAGTTCTCCATCGTCATCCTGCACAGTCGGACGAGTTTTGTGGGAATGCCAAAACCTGACATGGCTCTGTATAGCTCGTCTCTATAAATGCTATCGTACGCGGCCTTAAAATCGATAAAGAGGTGGTGGGTATCGATTTGGAATTCTTGGGTCGTTTCCAGGATCTGCCGTAGCGTGAACATTTGATCGATTGTGGACTTTCCTGGTCTGAAACCACACTGATAGGGGCCAATCAGGTTGCTGACGAAAGGTTTCAGGCGTTCACATAGTACGGCAGAGAGGATCTTGTAGGCGATATTCAGGAGACTTATTCCTCTATAGTTGGCGCAGTTTAGAGGGTCTCCTTTCTTGTGGATCGGGCAAACGATGCTGAGGTTCCATTCATCAGGCATACTTTCTTCTGACCAAACTTTAGAGATGAGTTGGTGTATGCACTCCACCAGGTCATCTCCGGCCGCTTTAAAAAGTTCGGCGGGTAATCCGTCGGGTCCAGCAGCTTTGTTGTTTTTGAGTTTAGATATTGCTATCCTTACTTCATGTTGGTCAGGTGGACGGAAGTTTTGTCTGTCATCATCCATGTTTAATGGTTCATTCTGCCTGACAGCGGGATTTTGGCCTTCATCGCCGTTTAACAGTCTGCAGAAATGGTCCTTCCATGTACTCAGCACCGACTGTGACTCTACTACGAGGTTTCCATTCCTATCTCTACAGGCTTCTGTGCGGGATTTTTTTCCTTGGCATGTTCTTTTTACCTGTTGGTAAAACTTCGGCACGTTGTTCCTGGAGTAGCATCTCTCAATATCTTCGATCGCGCGCTTCTCATGCTCTTTTTTTTTCTTTTGGAGAAGCCGGTGTTCTTCCCGTCTTTTCTGCTCATAGAGCTCGCGAGCAGCTCTCGTCTTTCTTTGCAGCGCCGCTTTATATGCCTCTTGTTTGGCTGCATGGGCCTGCCTGCATTCGTCATCAAACCAGAGGTTTCGTGGTGGTGGTCTGGTGAAACCTAGCACATCAGTTGGGGCATCTCTGATGGCTTGTTGGCAGTGTTGCCACTGATCTTCGGCACTTGATGCTGGCGGTACTGGATTTCTTGAGAGGTTACGGGATATTCGATCGGCATAGGTTCTGGCGGTTTCTTGCGATTGCAGCTTTCCGACGTCATACTTCCTCACAGTATTACTCCGTTGTTGTGGAGTTCGGGTTATTCGCATTCTTACCTTTGCTGCAACAAGGTAGTGATCCGAGTCGATGTTAGCTGCTCGGAAGGTGCGAACATCCAAGATACTGGAGGCGTGTCTTGCATCGATCGCAACGTGATCAATCTGATTGACGGTTCTTTGATCTGGGTGTCGCCAAGTCCCTTTGTGTATATCGAGATGAGGAAACCGTGTGCTTGCAATGGTGACGTTATGTGCCGCTGCGAAGTCAATTAGCCTAAGTCCGTTTTCAGACGTTGTGTCGTGTAGGCTATGTTTTCCGACAGTCCTACCAAAGATTTCCTCTTTACCAATTTTGGCATTAAAATCGCCTAGTACGATCTTAACGTCGTATTTAGGGCATTGCTCATAGGTTTTGTCGAGGAGCTCATAGAAGTCATCCTTGGTGGCGTCATCTTTGTCCTCTGTGGGGGCATGAGCGCATATTAGGCTAATGTTGGCGAATTTAGCCTTGATACGGATTGTCACAAGTCGCTCACTTACGTGTCGAAAGCCCAAGACTTCTTGCCTAAGTCTACCGCTTATGACGAATCCGCACCCAAATAAACGCTGTGGTCTTCTTGCGCAATCACCGTAGTACACGTCACAGTTTTTCATCCTCCTTTTGCCCGGCCCATTCCATCGCACTTCCTGGATGGCAGTAATTCCTGCTCTGTAGCAGTCTAGGGCCTCCGCTAGTTGTTTGGATGCACGTGGTCTGTTAAGAGTTCTAACATTCCACGTGCAGATCCGAAGGTCGTTGTCCTTGATTCGTTTTTCCGGGTCGTCAACAGTAAATCCGTCCTTTTCCGAGGCTATTGGTCGCTTCGTAACTTTTTCTTTTTTCCGTGGCAGGGTTGTTAACCCCACGCACAACCCCCAACCTGGAGGGCCAGGTCCTTTGTTGGATTCCTTGGACAAAAGGAACCGGAGAATCCGGAGTCAGTAACCCACTTCGGGGATGTGAGCGCTGCCGTTGGCCCATTAAGGGTTCATCCGCCACCATCTCTATTTCAATGCCCTGACTGGCATTGCGTTTTTTTTTAGACGTGTAGTTTTCAAGAAGAAATGAAACGCATATAGTTGAATGTTATGAACAAGAATTAAGCTTGATTATAAAGATAAGGATTTACATTATGTTTTGAACATGATTTCGGGAAAGTGGGCGCCGCGGCTAGCTCGAATAAATTCCAGCCGAGGCCCAATTATGTGAAAATCGGGTTCTGTGGCCATCTCGTTTAGGGCCCATTCACCGAACGTGTGACGCGCTTGATGGTTGTTCGGCTTCAATTCATGTACGAGTTTGATTTTGTAAGCCTGCAAACCAAGATCCTTCCTCAAAATCTTCCGTAAAGTGGATGGGCACATCTCCAATTGTTGCGCGCGATGGCGGATGGACTCATTCGGGTCTTCTTCGATACTCTGCTCCACCGAAACTAACCATTTTTTTGGTAATAAATTTGCATAATTTGCAAACTTGTCCAGGAGTAAGTCTATTCATTATGAAATGGCAAACCAAACTGAGCATAAATCAAGTGACAGCTGTCAAAAAGACCAACTCTGAAAAAAATATTGCCAGATTGAAAACCACACGTCTTAAAATAAAAAAAAATATTTTTTTTTAGAAAATTCTTTCATTTTTTTAAATAGTTTAAAACTTTTATCGGAAAAACTAAGTATGCAATAAAATTTGAAAACTAAGAAAAAAAACTTTGAAAATCGTTCGACCAGTTTTTTTTAAGTGTTTTTTTTTTTGAAAAACTTTTCGAAAAAATAATTAATTTTTTTTTCTAGTTATAGTCATTATAAGGAAATCTGTAGTTTTAAAAAAATTCTATCAACCCATTTTCAAAATATTTCAAAAACCAATTTTTTAAAAAAATTTAAAAACATCGAAAATTTTTTTTTGAAAATGTTGAAATATAATATTAAATGAATTATAAATGACTTTCCATGTGGAAAATTGTATTGAAATCGGGAAAATAGTTAACGATAAAACCGAACTTGAAAAAACCGGTTATAGGAGAGGTACCGTTATAGAAAAAATTTCGAAAAATTCATTCTAACTGAAAGATGTATTGTTGTAAACAAATAGCACGCTGAAAGTTTTATCAAAATCGTTAGAGCCTTTCTCGAGAATATCAAACTTTTTGTTAAAAATTGTATGGCAGGTACCGTTTTTTTTATCTAGAGCAAAAATGAAAAACACCCGCCGAGATAATACCTAATAAATACTAAATACCAAGTTTGAAGCAAATCGGCTCATCCGTTTAGGTTTTAGAAGCGCGCACAGACAACAGACAGACGGACACAATTTCCGGACCCACTTTTTTCAACTTCT
Source organism: Platycheirus rosarum (assembly GCA_963971375.1). Lineage (NCBI taxonomy): Eukaryota > Metazoa > Arthropoda > Insecta > Diptera > Syrphidae > Platycheirus > Platycheirus rosarum. Next base: position 56,209,283 of record OZ020507.1, on the reverse strand, counting down.
CTATTATCATAACGTCATGTTTGATTGTTTGATTTTTTTTCACGAATCCATAACTCGCATTATAGTACCTATAGTCGCAAGAAAAAAGTTCAAGGTGTAGTATCCATGTCATAATTCATAAAGGAAAATAAAAGTAGGGATAAACACGGTGTATTTCATTATTTGCACAGGGCCTTCTAAAAAATCCGGACAAGTTTTTTAGCTATTACCAAATGAGTGTGGGTACCTAGAATAATTTTATATTGGAGAAAATACAAACAAAGCTTGTGAAGAACTAGCCAAATTGTAACCTTCCTTAATCTTATTGAATTCATTCCGATAGCCATATCATTCAATAACTTATCTTAAATAAAATAAATCAATTGTTGGGAAATGAGGATCTTTTTGTTTGAACGCGCCGTTCTCCTCGTCTATAACACCGCTGTTGCCGCGCAACTAAGCCCCTCAGTATTCGTTCTCTCATAGGAAAGCTTGTGTACTTGTGTTTGTTTTTGCCGCTATCCTCGACTCTCGCATCACCGCTATTCTCACAGTTCCAGTATGTTTTTTTACATATCCCTACACATAGAACTAACTACGGTATTAGTGATCCAATAACTATGGCTTCTATAAATATAACATATATGAGCTTGTAATCGATTTTAACATGAGTCGAAATATTTGTAAGAATATGATTTGTCGTTGAATATATATGTCGTCTCTTAATTTATTATTAGCTAATTTAATGTTATAGTAACTTAATTAAATTAAACTGTTTATCTTAGAAAATTAATGTACTTGATAGATGTTAAATAAATAAATAAAGAAAATAAATAAATAAACTTATATGTAATTTATTTCATAAAATCGAAATATTAAACTATTGGGACTTCCAAAAAGGATTTGCGAACTTGCTATCAACGGGATAGCGACCATCTTGTTAAAGCTGCACTTGTCAAATTGGCTTGAGGCGGAGGGGGGTTGGTAATGGAATATTATTTTAGTATCTACCGAGCATCCCAAACTTCATGTCAAAAATTCTTTAGAATCGCTTTTTCTCAGAGATGGCGAATCTTAGGAAAAATGTGTTTTTATAGAAAACTACATGATCTACATTTTTTCCCTCAGCTATTTTTATCATAAAGCTAACCGTTTTGCCCGTATTGAAGCAATCCAACACAATTTCATTCGTTTTGCCCTTAAAGGTCTACCTTGGACTTTGTATATAAAATCTATAGTACTATTATGAAGACGATTTTTTTAATTTGAACTCAGCTCATGTGAGGGCGCTACAGTAACTTGGGGAATTAAAATGGATTATTGTGGAAATGAGTAGAGAAGCGAGAAAAGAGCACGAAATAAATATTGAGTAAGAGAGTGAGCTCTTGGAGGAGGTGGCTTTTAGTTTGTAGATACATTTGATCATCTGCAGGATTGTATATAAAATCGCAGTTGCTACACAGTACTTGTTTTGGTTTTATTTTTTTCTTAAGGAATTAAAGTATGTTACAAGGCTTTTTAAAAACATAGGTAAACAATGTGTGTCTGTTGCTGAAATTATTCTTACAATGCTATGTAGGATATGAATCCTTTAGTTTGGTTTAAAAAAAAGAAATCCCACACAGAAACTTCCATAGCCAGAAACATACACTGGTACATACATATCACGATACAAGAAAGCAATGCAGAGCCTTCCCGCATTTTGACGTCAGTGACCCTTATTGACAAAATTTAATTCGGTTTTAAGTAAAAAGTAGATTAAATTGATTTAGGTTTTTAGGTCATTTAATTTGGGTCACTATAATGAAATCAAAATTTGATATGACAAAAATTTTGCAGTTTTTAGTGCTGACGTTGATTTAAAGAATAAAATTCTCTTATAAGTACCTATTTGACTTTATTCTTGTGTCAGATACATATTTGTTAACCAAACCGTGACGTGATCGATTTCGCTGAAATTTTCTGGCAATCTTATTGTTAGCTCCGCGGGTGATCCTGTAAAATTTGGATCCGATAGGTGTAGTTTTTCGATTTTTTTTTTCATTAAAAGTAATTTTTTTATAAAATTGTAAAAGAACGGTAAGACTTAAAATTAAAAGTTATATTTTTTCTGAGAGATAGAAATTTGCACTTAATTTTAGTTTTTAAATTAATTAACAGTTTTTTGAAAAAAAAAATAACTTCAAACTCAAAAAAAAAAAACAAAAATAATAAGTTCTCCTATACATACCCCTAATCCAATAGTGATGCCAAGGAGAAATGTTGCAGGGGGGGCATTATGCACCCCTTTACTAATCACCTAAATATCAAACAAATTATTAGAAGAAAGGCTTAGAAATTTCCAATTTTCTCAAAAACTTGTAGTCATAAAATCATCTTATGTTAAGAGTTCGATAAAAAAACAATAGGAGTAATAAATAATGAAAGAAAATTTAGTACATATTTTCCTAATTTCCGATAAAAAGCTCAATATATTAAGTCTTTAAAACACTACACACACTTAATTATAAAAAAAAATAACTTCACAATTTAACTAATAATAACACTTACTTTTTTTATCTTTTATTTTCTAAACATATGAACTAAATCAATAAAAACATTTCTTTTATTTTCTTCTTTACAATTTTCATACATTTTACTAACAAAATAATAGGTATATTTTTTTACTTCACAATTCTTTTGCTTTAAAATTATTTTTTTAATTTAATAAAATTTTAATTCTTTTCTTCTTTACAATTTTCTCAAACTGCATAAACAATATATGTAATCGTTTTTTTATCTTTTCCTTTACAATTAAATCAAATAACACTATGTATTTACAAACACTTCACAAACTTTTACATTTTTACCTTATACTTCACAACTAAACACAATAATATTAATAAGTAAAAATTTCTAAAAGCATTTAACGACATTATTTTACTACTATCATTTGAAAAAGTGACAACGTCTTGTTTTACTAAAGGTCCCTTTATAATTTTCTTACCTTACACGATACATGTTTCAAGATTGTATTCTTAATATACAATATCCGAAAATACACCTTATCGTACAATACTACCATCATTTCAAAAAGTGGCAACGTATTATTTTACTCGTCGTCTCGATAATTTCCTTTCCTTACTCAATACATGTTCAAAGAATGTATATATACACCAATGTGTATTCAAGCAATATCACCAAATACCATTTTGCCTCCCCTACCTTATTTTTCTACCATCACTTCAAAACGTGGCAGCAAAACATGTTCCAAGGATGTATTCATACATTACTTACCAATTATCGTCTCGATAATTTCCTTACCTTACTCAATACTTGTTCCAAGAATGTATCAATACATCTAAATATTCAAGCAATATCAGCAAATACTATTTTTCCACCCCTACCTTATTTGTCTACCATCAATTCAAAACGTGACAGCAAAACATGTTCCAAGGATACATTCATATATTACCTACCAAACAATAAAAGCATAAGTTTCCGTTCTTACAAAGCCAACCCTACAGAGGAAAATCGGAAAAAGCACAAACAAGCAAGGAACTCCTACAATTCCGTTATTGAAAGAACCAAATTTTTGCATGACCAAAAATTACGGCAAAAATTTCTGCAGTGTCCCAAAGGCAGTAAAAATTTTTGGTCATTTGTAAAAAATATTAAAAACTCCTAAACATCTTCGGTTCCAACGCTCATCGTCAGTAACAAACCAATTGTTTACTCTTCAGAGAAGGCAAACTTGCTCGCCGCCCATTTCGCTGCCAGCTCCACGCTGCCGCATAGCAACTTTGCCCCTCCTGTACTTGAGAATGTAAATTTTTCCATGGGACAGATTTTTTTCCGCACTCGTACAGTAGCAAGAGTTCTCAAAGATCTCGATATACACAAATCTGCTGGCCCGGATGGTATACCCCCGATTCTTCTGAAGAGGTGTTCTTCCACACTGGCAAAGCCACTGCGTAAGCTTTTCCATCGCTCCTACTCTTCTGGAATCTTTCCTAGAAGATGGAAAACAGCATTTGTCCAGCCTGTCCCTAAGAAAGTTGACCCATCCTCCCCCTCCTCCTACCGACCCATAGCACTGACATCCCTTCTTTCTAAGGTCATGGAAACACTGATTAACCGTCAGCTTAAGGAATATCTCGAAGATCGTAAGCTTCTCCATGACCGTCAGTATGGCTTCCGCAGCAACCTTTCCACTGGTGATCTGATGGCATATCTCACCGAACAGTGGAACAAATCTTTACATCGCTTTGGTGAAAGTAAGATTATTGCTCTTGATATCTCCAAGGCATTTGATAGAGTTTGGCATGAAGCTCTCTTATTGAAAATGCGTGCGTCTGTTACTTCTAATCCACTTAACTGTTTTGCTGACGACTCTACCCTCAGCTTTTCATATTCGTTCGATAATTCACGTCCTTCGCCTTCGGACGTACAATTGCAACGGTGCCGTATGTCAAGCTCATTAAACTCCGATTTATACAGCATTGTTAAATGGGGTAATAGGAATCGTGTGGAGTTTAATGCTTCGAAAACTCAATGCTGTCTTCTGTCGTTAAAGCTAAACATACCCCCAATGCCATTGTCCATGAATGGCACTAACATCGAAGAAACCGAAAAGCTCTCAGTACTCGGTATGTGTGTCAACGATGACCTCCGTTGGAACGACCATATATTTGAAATCGCTAAAAATGCTGCTAAATGCTTAGGTTTTCTGTATCGGTGTAAGAAATATTTTTCCCCATCTGATCTGGCTACAATTTATAAAGCGTTTATACGCCCTAAACTCGAGTATAACTCCCACCTCTGGGCAGGTGCTTCGCAAACATCGCTTCACTTGCTTGATATAACACAAAATAGAGCGTTAAGATTGATAGGAAATAGAACTGCCGCTGAAACAATTGCACCTCTCGAACACCGACGCAATATTTCATGTCTTTCCTTATTTTATCGTTTCTTTTATAAAAAATGTTCACTCGAGGTAGCCAGCTGCATTCCTCCCCTTAAAAGTTTCGCCCGTAATACTCGTCTTGCTAGGAATGCCCATCAGTTCACCCTTGAGCCCAATTTCGGACGTACCGTGAAATATAGAGATTCTTTTTTTAGCCGTACAACACGACTTTGGAATGGTTTACCCGGCGAGATTTTCTCTTGCCATTTCAATATGCAAATATTCAAAACCAATGTTAATCGACACCTCCTATCTCTCCCCTTCCTATCTTCCTAATGACCGCGTAGTGTGTTACATTAAAAGGGAAACAAATAGTCCCTTGTGCGCGCGTTAATTATAAAAAAAAAAAAAAAAAAAAAATATACCATATTTCCACCCCTAACAAAAGTAAATTAAACGCCTTCTTCATCCTCTTAATGTGATGTTCACTTATATTTTCTCTTGGTACAACATGCCTCTTCATTCTCTTACATTCCACAAGTTGTGGAAATTAGTTCTGCTTCAGCTCTATAGAGGGACTACACAAAAAATCTCCCCATGATAGTACTATAGATTTTATATACAAAGCCTTGGAACGATCCATTCAATCTGCCACCATATGAACAGCGAAACCAGCTTCTGCGGATGCAAACCCTTCACCAAAGGCGTGTTAATAACGATTTAATATTTTTCATAAACTTATTAAGGGCGAAATTGATGCTCCTTATTTATTAGTTAAATGACCGTGGAGGATCTTATCACCTGCGTGGATCGGAACTTCTGCATGTTGGCTTTCATAGAACAAACTATGGCATACATGAAGCTCTAAGCCGTATGAGCAGACTTTTTAATCTAAACGCTTCTTCTATAGACTAACTTCTTAAAATAAAGTCGGATTAAAATCTTTATTTCGAACCAGTGCTCCAATGTCGTGATTGTTCTGTTTAATGTTTTCTTGTACATATATAACTGGCATGATTACATTTTAATAAGTTTTTGTATTTTGTGCATGCGTTAGGCTATCATTTTTATTTTTATTTTACTAACAACTAACACATGCACTTACGATGAGCCTCTGATTGTAGTTAAAAGCTTGCTCTAAGCTTTCTACATCAAAGAATCTGAAGTATAAAACAAAGTTAAACTAAAGGGTCCGCCATCTAACGTTTTTTTTTTCAACTAGTGCTTATTTCGTGAATGGTAACACTTAGCTCATGTCTGATTTGACAGATAATTAGTTTTATCCTTCCGCTGGACGAATATGGTTGTGTATACGCTTGAACAACGCTGGGAAATATTGCGACATTACTGCCTGCGATCGATGCCGATTTTGCCAAAAAAAATCATCTTTTCAGATGAAGCTCATTTTGATCTTGGCGGGTATGTAAACAAGCAAAATTGTCGCATTTGGGGCACAAAAAACCCGCACGCATACATTGAAAAGCCGATACACCCAAAACGAGTCACTGTTTGGTGCGGATTTTGGTTCAGAGGCATAATTGGGCCATTTTTCAAAAATGAGCAAGGAGTGGCCGTTACAGTCAATGGCGATCGTTATCGGGTCATGTTGAACGATTTTTTGTTCATAAAAATTGAAGAGGAGGATATTGGCAACATTTGGTTTCAACAGGACGGCGCTACGTGTCACACAGCCGAAGCTACACTCGGTGTTGATGAAGCATTTTCAAAAAAAAAAAAATTATTTGGCGGACCCGTTATTATAAGTTTCTAAAGTCCTACATATAGTATGATTTATATAAACTATTGCATTTATTTAAAGTTTTCATTTTTTCTTCTTTCTTTTATTATTTTTCCATTACTTTTTTATTATTTAAATTGTATTCCAAATTTTAAATCCATGAGCTTTCAATAAAATATAAGATATATACTATCTTATAGTGTAAGTTTAATAAAGAAATAAATAAACTTAAACATATTCCACTTTGATGTTCACCTCCCTTTTCTAACCACGTTTGATCTCCTTCCATTCCATACATTCACAAAAGATAGAATATGTGGACTGTGGAGAGTAAATTTCATTGCATAATCTTCCATTGGGAGACCATTTTATGTTACATACCTCCAAAACTCGTGAAATTGCCGATATGCATTATGTTTGTCCATCAAATTCTTACATTCTCAATGGACCCCGCGATTCTTATAGAAAATCAAATCACAGTTATATACTACAATGTGTCAAAATTGGATTTAAAATCCCAATTGAGATATCGTTGTCCTCATTTTTGGAAGAAATGTCATTGACAAAACATAATAGTAACCTTTTTAGTTAAACTTTAAGGTTAATGAAACAAAGAAAAAGAATATCAATTATTTAAGTCAATATAATATTTAATATGTATGTACATAAGATTTTTTATTGTGTAGTATCTATATATGTACATATCCAAGTAAACTCTAGATTCATTGTCAATTAATTTGCAACGTTTATTTAGGTGATGCTGGTGCAGAAACTTTCGAATAATCATATGACATACTATTTGAAGGCATCAGACCTTCTCGACTTTGCATTTCTACCAGCTCCTGCAGTAATATATCTTGAAATTTCGTCCTAACTCGAAGTTGTCGTATTGGATCCAATTTTTTCATGAATGGAACCAGCGACCTTAGAAAAAGTGAATTTTCATTTTCCGTTTCATCCTGTGACCCCATATTTTCGTTTTCAATATCATGCAGTTGTAGTTCAAAATTACTCTCGTTTTCATGTTCCCTTTCCATCTTTGGATAAGATGACGAATGAGGTGTACCAATGGAACATGTTTCAGAGTCATTTGCTTCCATCTTAACAATCGACACTTCATTATCGGCTTCATTTGCACTGCTTAATTCGTTCAAAACCAGTGGAACATTTATACCATTAGATTTTTTGGTTATTACATCCTTGAGGAATAGTAAGCTGCTGAAATACTGCCATTTCCCGGTATATACTGGTGCACCGTCTGATGAATGGCGGACTTTTCTAAGTTCTTTATTAAATTGGTCACGTAAATGCCGCCACTTTCTCTTAGCATCCTCTCCTGGAAAAACACATACAAAAAGAAATCTCAATTATTTATTTTATTTCAGATAAATTATCTTCTCTTAGTCTAAGAACCTAGTATAAAACGACCTTAACCCAGCTGTTTAATTAATGAAAAGTATTTTATATCAAATTAGCTTACCCACCCGGCGTAGCTCGGGTATACCATACATTTTCAAAAAAACGAAACCGGCGTGGCAACACCTAGTAATCAAAATAGCTTCTTCAAATTCAAAATAGTTACTTCTTACAAACTAGGCTACCTGCTTGTTAAAAGACCCCAGTGGCACCAATGGGTGATTAAAATCACATCAGCTACATCCCGTCAAAATCGAGACATAAATAAGAATTTTAAAAAAACCACCGCAACGCCACCTAGTTAGCAATTTAAATAGCCTAAGTTACTCCCTAGAACATGAGCAATCTGTCAGTGAAAGTCCATGGTCAGCCGTTCCCGAGACTGCCCGGAACAAACAGACAGAAAGACAGACACAGGCAGATAAAAACATTAAAAAATGGAGTTTTTGTTATGAGCCTTATACATATAATAAAAAACTGTTATTTTGACAATTCATTTTTATTTATGTGTTTAGATTAAATAGTTTAAGTAATGTGCTTACTACGATATGTAGAAAGTAATAATCCAGAAAACCAACATTTCGAAAATAAAAATCTCGAAAAAAAATCTAGACAGTATTTTCGAAGTATACAAATCTAGAATAATATATTTGTTTTTGAGACAAATGCTCTCAAAAATTAATAAATTATTTCTAGATTATTTTTCATTACCTCTGCTTATAACCTGTTTTATAATACCTGTGGCTAAATGCACAGAAGAAAATATCCCCGAAAAAAATATCCTCTTATGTAATATCTTCTCTTAAAATATCCTATCAAAGTACATTCTTATTTAATGAAATCACTCTGTATTAAGAAATATGAAAGTGACAAAACAAGTATGGGGGCATGCTGCCCCCTGTAACCTCCTTGCTTCGGGTCATACTATTGGATTCAGTGTGGATGTACGGTTGCGTCTATGCAAAATTATTTTTATTTTAGTCTAAACTCTTTAAAAAGTTAAAAACAATCAAATTAATTTTTTTTCGAGGTATGGTCTCCGAAATTTTAGCTCATTCTAGTTTTTTGTGGATTCTAGATTAAAAATTTGTTTTTTTTTTCGGAATTTTTTGCCATTCGAGATAACGTCATGATCCTCAAGTAATATATTGCAAATTGGTTGCCTGCAAAATGGTCTGTCCAGGATATATGATAAATTTAAAATGCATTTAACTAGCGATTATAGGTACAATAATGCAAGTTATTTATGATATATTTTGAGGTAGCAATCAAACATGCATTAATAAGGCTTTTTTTAATTTTTGTTTAGCTCAAAAATTAACGGTTCCTGTGATATAAGCGTTACCTATGTAAAAGCTTTTTTTTCTTGAAAACGACTATTAGAATTTTTTATGAAAACATCAGTGCGCTATTGTAGGTAAGCATTATGTTTTGGTGAAAAAGTACCTCGCATGGGACCGTTTTTTTTCTTTGACTTTTTTGGGAACTGGTTAACCGATTACAACCAAATTTGGTATTTAGGAAGATGTAGAAAGCCAAGGCAATTTCGCATACAAATGTTTTCGAATAACTTTTTTTTGTATTTTTTATAATTTTTTTTTTTCAATTTTGTAAAAACGGTTAGTTGATTTTTTTTTTATTTTTTTTTTCAATTGTATGTATTAAGGTTATTTTTGTGCTCAAGTTTGCATTCTTAAATTATTATGTTTTTAATTTTTGAAAAAAATCGTTCAATAAAAACCGTTTTAATTTCAAACCGTTCTTAGGATTTTGAAAAAAATATTTGCACTTTCTAATATTTTTTTAAAGAAATAAAATGGCGTTTAAATTTTTCGGCTGAAAACTGTCGTCCATACTTTTTTCAAACAATCAAAAGTCTAACTAATTTCGATGATCGACAAAGATATTGGGATTGTTCTTTGCCGTTCTGTGTCATCCTACCCTAATAATAACAGCTGCCTAAACAGACCCTTAATTTATTTTCTCATATCTTACAGATGCCTTATTAGCAATTGAAATTCTTTTTCTCTTTAACCTATTAACACGTTGCAAACGAAGTTCATCCTTACAAATGTAAAAATATTTATTTCCCTATCTACATGGTCAGGGCAAAAAATATACGATGTTTTACCAAATTCCGCTTTTATATCATTCATTTTGTATCATTCAAAAACTAGATTGCTTTCTCCATATCCTGGTGTTCAATGAATTTTGTCTATGTATGAAACTTTAATATCGTTTTTTTCGAAAACGTCGACAAATCACAAAAAATATTATGATTTTCTTCAAGATCATTTACTTTCATCAAAAATTACATGGCAACCCTACCTTAATAGCATTTTTATTCTGTTTTTGACACAAAAAAAAAGAGAGTTCCAACAAAAATACAATGATACTGCTTCCCAAAGAAATATTACTCCAAAGACGATTAAAAGGAAACTGGATTTCGCTCTGTATTTGAATCTGTAAGTCAGAGTGAGAAGCACTATTTAAACAAAAAGTGATGTGAAGGAGAATGAGACAAATAAAATAAAAATGTATATTTTTTGTTTTACAGTCTTGAAAAATAAAATCATACACAAACAGACAATAAATAAAAATAAAAAAATAAAATGCAACATTTAAGAAGTATTCATATCAATAAATACAGCAAATAAATTACACAAAACTTACTTGGAATTCCCATATGTTTAGCTATTGCATTCCATTCCTTGTATATAATTTTCTTATTTTTGTAGCAGCTGGTGGTTTTTTCCCACAAAACACCGCGTTTATGCACTTCCGCAATCAGTATATCCATCTCGTATAAAAGTCCGCACGATACTGCGGGCTGCGGTTGCGGTCAAAACCAAATCAGTTTCATTTTAAAACGATACGTGCGATGCGATGGCAGTGCCAGACATTCGCACCGCATACCTATAACAGGAGAATCGTACCTTCTTTGTACGTATACACACGTATTATCCAAATCTCTTTTATGAACAGCACAACGATGACAAGCGAAAGGGGCGACGACTTTTATTTATTTTACTTCGTTTTGCATGTATGGCAATCAGTGTGACCGTTCGAGTCTTTTGAAAGGTCGCATAAAAAGTCGCATTAAAAAAAAATTGCCAAACTAAATGATTGAATATTTGTGTGATGCAAAAAGAGCAGTTTCAAAAATAAATACAGAACAGTATTAAATAAAAAATAATAACATTATTTTGTTGATATAGTTTCTCTTTATTTCTTATGAGGTAATTTTTTAGAATCCAATCAGATCTACCAAAAAAAACAGGGACGCAGCTGTCAGATTTTTGAGTAGAGGTGATATCTTCTCTTCTTGAGAGATTTCTACGAAAAAAGTACGGGAACGCTTAAAACCAAAAAATTTACAACATTCTCCCCTAAGAAAAACGAGAACGCACAACAGCGGAGTAGAGGAATGATTTCATCAGTCTTAATTTGAACACCAAGCTGATCAGATTGCTCTTGTGATTTTTTGTATTAGTATTTTAAGTTTAAATAAAATTATTTTAATTAAATTGTAAAAACTCGTTAAATTAATTTATATATATATATATTTATTTTTTAAGGTATGTATTGATTTTGGGTACTAAAAGCAGAGCTCGCACAGGGCGCTAGGGCTGGCGCTGCCAATAGTAATAAGGTACTATGATTTTATAAGAAAGGTGTAACTAATTGTGTGATTTTAGATCTTGTTCAGAAAAAAGTGAACAATTACAAACTGAAATAATCACCGAGCTCAACTTATTTAAAATACCTCAAAAAATAATATTTTACAGGAATTGGTTGGTTTTTGCGCAAAACTAATTTTGATGATCGCCAATATCTTTGTCGATTTCTTCTTTAACATTCTCTGTCAGTACCATAATCATAACAGCTAGCTATACAGGCCCTTAATTAATTTTTCATATCTGACAGATGCCTAATTAACAATTGAAATTCTTCTTCTCTTTAACCTTTTAACAAGTTGCAAATGAAGTTCATCTTTACAAATATAAAAATATTTATTTCCGTATCTACACGGTCAGGACGGAAAGAATACGTTTTACTGAATTCCTTGAAAATTAATATAACCCGATTTTATATGTATTATTCAAAAACTAGATAGCTTTCTCCCTATCCTGCTGTTGAACGAATATTGTCTATGTACGAATCTTTAAAATCGTTTTTCGAAAACGTCGACAAATCACAAAAAATATTATATGATTTTTTTCAAGATCATTTACTTTCATCAACAATTATAGCAACCCTACCTTAATAGTATAGAAAGTCTTAATTCAAGTGAAATTATGGAAAATTTGTATTCTGTTTTTGACACAAGAAAAAAGAGTGTTCCAACAAAAAAAAAATCATACTGCTTCCGAAAGAAATATTACTCGATATACGATTAAAACGAAACTGGATTTCGCTCGCATTCTAAATACCATGTCCCGTGTACGTCCACCAAGCTCTTTTTCTGTTTCATTCTATTTCTCTTTTGAACTTGATTCATTCAATTGTGTAAAACCGGTCTTTCGATTTAATCTTCCTTGTCCACATTTATTCTAATATACTTAATAATACTACCTGCTATTTTATGCGTATAATGTATATTCTCTAATGCCATCCTAGCTGGCGACAACTCCCTAAGAATTTTTCCAATTAAGTGTCATTTAGAAAGAATTTTTAAGATATACATAGTACACTTTTTGCTTCCGTTTTCATATCTGAATCTGTTAGTCAGAGTAAGAAGCACTACTTAAACAAAAAGTGTCATGAACGAGAATGAGACAAATAAAATATATATGTATCTGTTTAACAGTCTTGAAAAACATAATCATACACAAACAGACACAGAAATAAAATGCAACGTTTAAAAAGTATTCATATCAATAAATAAAACAAATAAATTAAACATAACTTACTTGGAATTCCCATCTGTTTAGCTATTGCACTCCATTCCTTGTATATAAGTTTCCTATTTTTGTAACAGCTGGTGGTTTTTTCCCATAAAACACCACGTTTATGCACTTCCGCAATAAGTATATCCATCTCATATAAAAGTCCGCACGATACTGCGGCTGCGGGCAAAACCAAACCAGTTTTATTTTAAAACGATACGTGCGATGGTGCGATGCATTGGCAGTGCCAGAGACAGAAACTCGCACCGCATGCATATAACAGGAGAGTCGTACTTACTTTGTAGGTATACACACGTATTATCCAAATCTCTCTTTTGAACATCGCAACAATGGGAAGCGAAAGGGGCGACGACTTTTATTTATTTTACTTCGTTTTTCATCTATGGCGTGGCATGGCTGTACGTTGTAGGTCTTACGTATGGCCGTATGGGATTTAATACAAATATGAGGAAATAAATAAAAGCATTACGAAAAGTATGTATCTACAATTTATATACTGATGCATGGTCGGTGTGCAGTTACTCAAGTGCGAGGCCGTCCAAAGTAACTTTCAGCTGTTTTTTATACTTTTTCAAAATTCAATGGAACGTTAATTTTGTCCAAATACACAGAAATTTCTATTCAATTCGAAGTATAGTTTAAGAAATACATATAGAAATGTGTGTATGTGTTAATATCAACCCTACATGAACCTATCTAAATGATTCCATACAATTTAAAATGAAAGTGGAATCTTTGTTTATTTTATTCAGGTATGGATATTATAACCTATAAAATAGCTTGCTAAAGGTAACAAAAAAAGAAACTACTATGATTAGAGTCGTTAGGGGTAAGCGTACGTACTTTCAACTTTGAAACTTGATTCCCAGCGAAATATAGAATATTTAATACAAGGTTTTCTTAAATTATAAAACTGCATATTTGACTTTTTATTTAAAAAATGTAAATCTGCTTAGATTATCGAAGAAAAATTATTCAAGAAATTTTCCAAAACTATTATTCTTTTATATATATATATATATATATATATTTATGTAATTAAATATTTTGTGAATTGCTTATAATATTAACGAAAAAAAAACTTGAAGAATGTCAGTCTGGTAGACGGCCTTGGGCCATTGTCTTATTCCATTATGTATATATGTTTGTTAATTTATTATCAAAGCAAATGAAATAAAATTAATTTTGAATTGAATTGAATTGTAAATCTGAATTTCTTTTTTGATTCACTTACTTTTTTTTTTATTAAAAAATCTAAGTCAAGTCAACGTGCCTCTATCTGTGGGTAAGTGTATGCACGATAAGGGGTAAGTTTGCAAGTGAAAAATAATAGTAATAGTATATTTCATAGAGAAACCACAAAAACGAATTTCATGAGGTAATTTATAAAGTTTTCAAAGTGAATATTGTTTTAAAAAAAGGAAATAAAAAAAATGCCTTGGCTTTCATAGTTATTGCCAGCGTAAATGAAGGTTATAATCGGAAGATACAATTAACGGTTCAAAGAAAATTACTCAGTAATGCTTGCGATCTATTTGAGTTAAATGACCGCATGTATAGGTATTAAATTAATGGTTTATTGTTTCTTTTTTTAATTTTAATTTGAATAACTAACAGATTTCAAAGAAATTTTAGTCTAAATAAAACTGCTATTAGGTGTCACACACCTTGACAAACGTTTTTCAAGTTCTCGAAAGGCATCTTTTTCCGTTTTGGATAAAAATTGAAATGAACGAGAATAGAGAGAAGCAAAGAGAGATTTGTATTCTGTCAAAGTTTTCCGTGTGTTGTTATGTGCGTTAATGGGGCGCACATCAATGTCGTTGCTCTACAGGAGGAGAAAGATTGTAAGCGCAACTTTAGCATAAATTCTATGCTGGCAAAACATTTTTTAAAACATTAAACTATGTACTTGTGACCTTATCTGGTCCTATTGATAGATTTGTGACAAGAATCTGAGGGTCAAGTGCGTTGACGCTCGATATCTTGGATCAACCCTTATGCACACATTTGAAATTTGAGCAGCGCAAAAATATACTTCCAAAGAAAATACCATGACGGAGATAGAAATTATTCGGTTCTATGAAATATGATCAAGTTTATTGTCTGACGAAATTTACCGTTTGATTTACTTACATAGGTGATGCTGGCTGTCCACTGGAACCTTGGGTTCATGACACCATATCGTTGTGTACGAAGTAGGTGCATCCTTGGTCCACGGCAATTGCATTACAGTCCACGCAAACCTGCACGGATTATGCTCTGCATAATATATACATATTTATTTTCTGACTTGGAACCACTTTTGGTCCCCCCAAATAGGGCAGGTGCTCATAGTGGTTTATAATAAGACTTTCTCATAAGAAAAAAATTAAGTTGATATATTTACGAAAATTGTAATTCCATGTGAGTTAAGAACGAACACAGCGTTAGGAAGAAATCAATTCATAGTGTGATAACTTAAACTAAACATACAAAAAAAAAACAAAGAAATTATTCAATCAATTCAATTTAAAGCTTTTAAGCATCACAAAAAGAATTATTACGTAATACGTACACACGGAAATATCAATTAAAATTAATTTTTACCATTCAGGAACAAAATAACAGTAATTCATTTAGTAATTACATAGGTACAACTTACATAGTTCAATGAAATTAGAATAAACATAAACATTTGTCAAGAATGGCTTTTGAATGAAGTAGGCGACACGGATTTTACTTTTAATTGTTCTTTTATTAAGTAAAAAAGTATATATATAGACGAACATAGGTATATATTTATTAAAGACGATAAAATAATTATGGCGATGCGAAACGAGGCGACCTGACTCTTTGAATACTCGTCATCAACTGCTCGTTCTGCGGCGAACTTCCTTCGTTCGATGGATGTATGTGTGTGTCTCTTGTTTTTTTGTTGCCAATTCTGACGCCAAATCGTCCTCGATTTCGGACGGATGGGAATCGAGATATTCATCGGCTTCCTCGGCTTCATCGCTATCGTCGAGTTCCATTAGACTTTGGCACCAAGGCTTCATTTTATCTGAAGCATAAACTGAACAGAATTTTCGAGAAGTTAACTGCATACCTGGGTGGTCCTCAATTAAATAGCGATAGTTTCCCAGGTCTCGGGTTACGATATACGGACCTCGGAACTTTGGCTCGAGCTTCCGTGGCTCACCCGTGGCGACTGGTTCGTTCTGGATAACTACTAGATCGTTTTCTTGATAACACACTGGTTCTGCGTGCTTGTTGTCGAATCTGGTTTTCCATTTTTCACGTTCACGATGGATATTTTTAGCGGCTTGTTCTCGTTTTTGATTGGCAGTTGGGGCATTTTGGTTTTCGGGAACGTCATCCTGTAGGGCTGCGAAAAGTCGGTTTTGGATTACATTTTTGAGCTGGAAATCGAAAACTAGCTTAGGTCAGTATTATTCCGTTGCCTCATTCTACCTGACCGTTGGCTCTTGGTGTGCGGACGGCATTCTTCGTGTGTTGGATGTTATTATCGCTGCAATAGGCTTCAAATAATTTTGAAGTATAGGCCGTACCTCGATCGGTGATGATGCGCGACGGCAGACCAACATAGGAAGTCACTTCATTTAAAGCATCAATAACGGGGGCGGTTTTTGTATTCTTAACGGGCTGCACAAGAAACTTACTAAAAGCATCTGATATGGCTAAAACGTGAGTGTGGCCTTTTCGAGACTGAATGAAAGGTCCAAGATGATCAAGGTGTATCAGACGGAATGGAATGGGTTCTGCGTCGTCGTAATGCAATCGACCTTCCGGTTTACCGCTGCGTGACTTGTGGTAACAACATTGAATGCATGAAGTTATATATTCCTTGACGTACTTCCACATATTGGGAAACCAGAATGTCTGCCCGATGCGTTTAAGTGTTTTCTCGAGACCAAAATGTCCCATGTTGTCGTGACAGTACTGTACGATTCTCCATCGGATGGTTTTCGGCACCACGAATTTCAGAGAGTCACCTTCCTTCCGATACAGTCGATGATTTTGTAGTCGATAGTCGTTTATAAGCTGCGTCTCTTGTGGTGATGGACTCTCTCCTTTAAGGACAGCTACAAATTCACACAGTTTTTCGTCTTGTAATTGCATGGTTAGCACCCAGTCATTAACATCGATTGACAATTTGATGATAAATTCGGCGGGCTCCACATCGGCTGATGGTTCATCAGGGGATCGGCTGAGGGCATCTACGTGTGCCAAACGACTTCCTTGTTGGTGAACAGCTTCGAAGTCGAACTCTAACAGTTTTATCCACCAGCGCGCAATTTTCGATTTAAGTTCATTATTCTCCTTGACCTTGGCAATAGCGGAGCAGTCCGTAATAAGACAGAAGTTTTTACCTAGAAGTTTTTACTTACCTCCGGCAAGTCCAACACTACTAGCGTCCGTATGCATTTCGTGCTGAGCTGATGATTGTATAATGCAAGTAACGGAGCACTGCTAACAATTCCAATCAATTTTCGGAAAGCGTTCTCCTGTTCGATACCCCAATCAAATTTTTCGTTTTTGTGAAGCAGTTTTGTCAGTGGCTTGGTTATGAATGAGTATTGAGACACAAATTTTCGAAAGAAACCCGTAAGGTCCAGGAAACGTCGTACCTCCGTGATGTTGCTCGGTGTTTGGAAATTTGAGATAGCGCTCACCTTTTCATTTCCTGGCTTTACTCCGTTACCATCAATAATATGGCCCAGATGTGTTATTTTTGTGGACAGAAACTTGCATTTGTCCAGCCGAAGTGTAAGACCATATTTGTCCAGAAGCGTTAAGAATCGGTCAAGGCGGGTATAGCCTTCGGCAACGGTCATCCAAATATGCCAGAACTTCACCGTGTCCCATTTCTGCATTTCTGGTTCATGATGTTCTGAATTACGGCGGGAGCGTTCACCAACGCGAATTGTATGCGGTTATATTCGCAGTGGCCATCGGTGGTGACAAATGCTGTGAATTGTTTGGAACGTTCATCGATTTCGATTTGATGGTATCCCATACGAAGATCAAGGATAGAGAAATATCTATTACCAGCCAGCTGTGCAAATTGTTCCTCCATTATGGGCATAGGAAATGGTGTCTTAACGGTGTTGCGGTTAAGAACTCGGTAGTCGACACAAAGTCTATGTTCACCATTCTTTTTTTCTACGAGGACGACTGGGGAGGCGTATGGTGAATTTGATGGGCGAATTATATCGTGCTGCAGAAGCTCAGAGATTATCTCTGCTACTATTGGCCTCTTAGCGAAGGCAATACGGTACGGCTTCAAGTTTATGGGCTCATTGGTTTTGAGGGTGATGTTCATTTTTGCTACGGTGCATCTGCCCAGTTCAGAGATATTTTCCGCAAAGCTACGGCGATGTGTCGAGAATAAATTTTTCAGGTCATCCGCTCAGCCTTCGTTAAATCCGATGATATTTGGAGATTCCCAACTACTTCTATACGGCAGTCCTCACCTTCGATGATAAGTCTATTTCCATCTCTGTCTCGTCCTAATAGTATGTCTTCGTTGACATAATCGTCTTCGACGATATAGACATCGGTGGTATATATATTATTATCAATCTCTAAATCTACCGTGACCTTGCTCATACAAACGTATTTTCCTCCCGCAAAACCAGTGAGCGATTTTACACAATTTGAGATGTTATCAAAATTTTGTGCAAAAGACTTACGCATAAGGGTGTACTGACTTCCTGGATCCACGAACGAACTACACTCCAATCCGTTTATTTTAATAGATTTCGTGATTATATTGTTGTCATTCGATTTGCCACAGTTAGATTCCAATGGGTTTTCAATTTGGTGAACGTTTGATTTCGATCTACCCGGACACGATTCACTTTTGTGGCTTGTACGGTCACAGTAGCTACATCTTTCTTTTCGCTGCGGTTCCGGACAATTTTTTGAGAAATGACCCAATTGAAAACAGTTGTAGCACTTCACAACACGATTTTGTGCGACCTCGAATGTTTTTTTCTTTATATTGTCAAGCTCAGGTTTCTTTGCATTGAACGTTTTAAGTTCGGGCACTTTATTTACGAATCTGTTACTATTTTGTACTACACTTCGAATTTCGTTATAGTCACAGTAATTGTTTATGTCCCAAAGGAGTTCGTTACACGGCAAGTAATCATTAGAAATTTTTCTTTTTAGGTCAGGTTCGTTAATACCATTAATGATATGACGCGCGATGGCTGCATCTGGTAGTGAGCCTTTTTTCCGATCGAAACCATTTTATATAAAAATTCACGCGGGGTTTCGTTTTGGTTACGTTTTGCATTGGCCATCTTTATGTGAACATCTGCTACATTTTCATTGCATGGGAAGTCTGCGAGAAATGTTCGCGAGAATTGTTGCCAATCAGTAACAATTACCTGCGAGTCAACCCAATATTTTGCAAGCTCGAACATTTTCTGTTGCACAGCGAAAAGCACCGATTGATCGTCCCATTTATATGCACCTTTTAGCACTTCGATGCGCTTTAAAAATTGACTTGCATTAAGTGATTCATCCGACGATGGATCGAACTCGGGTAGTAAATTTATTAAATCGCGCACGTTCGCGTAAGGGTTAAAGTTAATATTTCGTTGCACATCACTATCGTAGTTGCTCCCGTATGCATTAACCTGTTCTTTTGGTTGCACATCCCTATCACAGTTAATAACGTTTGCCATTTGTTTCACATCACTATTCTGTGGTACGTACTGTGATACAGTTTGCGGATTCAATGTATTAGCGAAGTTATTGTTCGTGTGTGCATTGAACGAAGCACACATATACGGATTAACATTCGACGAATATTGAGATACCGGTTGCGAATTCACATTAAATGACGACTTCGGAGCATGTATACTATGAATCTGTGTGGGAAACGTATTTACTCCTAAACTAGACGATGACGGTACGAACGATGGAGTGTTGTAGTCGTTATGTACAACCGACGATGGCTTTGTCGCGTGATGGAACGGGAAGAACGGTGGCGGTGAGGACACACACACTGGCAGGGACGACGTAGGCAACTGTGCATACCCGGACGGTGGCTGATAGGTAGATGCCGATGACGATGAAACGAATTGTGTAGACACGGACACGTATGGTTGCTGCGGAGGTGAAGACGAAGTGAATTTTGAAGGCACACCCGTTAGCGGCGGAGGCGAGTTGAGACGATGACGGTGGTACGTTTTTTTCGTCGCTGCGCGCGAATTTCGATGATGGCTACGACGACGACATCATATTTGGTTCGAATGATGTTTGTATTTTCGACGGTTCTATGTTGCACGATACGAGCTGCGCCATAGATTTTTCCAGAATACTTAGACGATTTATCACATTTCGCGACGAGCTGAAACTAACGTACTCGTCCTCACTCCCGTTACCTACGAGTCGCTCAAAAAGCGCTGCTTTGGTGCCCGTTGTAAGAAGTTCCGCTTCGGTGCACTTTTTCCGGAGTGCATTTATTTTTAGGCTTCTTAGATTGTCCATTATTAGGTATATCACTATTATATTATGTCACGATCCCACTTCTGAAATTGTCAAGAATGGCTTTTGAATGAAGTAGGCGACACGGATTTTACTTTAAATTGTTCTTTTATTAAGTAAAAAGTATATATATAGACGAACATAGGTATATATTTATTAAAGAAGATAAAATAATTATGGCGATGCGAAACGAGGCGACCGGTCTCTTTGAATACTCGTCATCAACTGTTGGTTCTGCGGCGAACTTCCTTCGTTCGATGGATGTATGTGTGTGTTTTTTTGTTGTCGTTGTAACACATTTTTGCTACAGATAATTAAGAAAATATTTACAGAGTTACAAAACATAACAATTCAAGTGTGGAAACTTAATAAACAAACAAATAAATGTAGTAGGATGTATCAACTAATTAATTAAGAAGTTTAAAGCTTTTAAAGAAATTAGAACCAACTTTTGCTGATTTCTCCTGTCCGATAGAATTAAGCCAGCTTTTGAAAATAGTCTCTCACATGGAACTGAAGACGCTTACGAATATAACCTTTATCTCGTCAGTTTCGAAAGGTATGGGATCGTAGTGGTTTACGCTCCACCACTTTAAAATGTCTTCTTCCTTTTAATGGCGTTCTCCAAAAGAACAAAAAAAAAATTATCGTGTAAAACACTGAATACAAATGCATCTTTACTTCTTGGATTAACCTTAGGGTTTTACATTTGCTCTTGCTCTTGGTATTTCATAAGTTTTTCATTTGAAATGTTTCTTCTTTTGAAAAACACACAATAGCATTAATCTTTTCGAAACAGGCAGCTACTTCCAGTATTTTTGCAGCTTTTTGGAGTATCAGGTTGACCGTATATACCACTTAACTAAAATGCTTCAAGCCCAGCTCAACTTTTATTGTATTTGTTATGTTGTAAGTATTATTAGATGTTACGGGCATGATTTTATTATGCGGGATCGCCCATTCATCCATGATTTTTTTATGTACATTGCTAAATTTTTGCTCGTATGCTGGTCTTCCATTGCCGAACAATTCAGAACCAAAGTTTTGAGTTCAAAGCTCTCCGAAATATAGCGAGCAGTTTAGCGTTAAATACGTTTCACAGTTAATGGAAGACCAAAAATCTGTCGGGAAAGATACCGACGTGGCGTTTCTTATGAGATTGATTCCGACACTCATTATAGCATTCTTCATATTTAACAGGGACAAGTGTTTTTATTATGAATTTTCTGTTCGGGAGCTGATAGGCCGTATTCAACGCACTGACAAACTCCTTGAATCCTCTATCTTCAACAAGACTCAATGGTTGTAGGTCGTTTGTGAAAATTTTCAGAAGGGATTTAGTGATGTTTTTTTTGATGACTCTGTTATTATTCGTTGTATGAAGTCTGTAATTTTGGGCTGCGTTGTTTTTTGTACGGCAAAGGATTTCAAAGGTTCGTTTGAAGTGCTAGGATGTATTTTTCAATACAAAAAAAAAGCAAAAAATGTTTTTTTAATTTTACAACATTGCATATAAACTGTATAAATGCTGGCATCGCAAATAAGTATTAATGGCATTGTTTATTGTAGAATTGCTAAAAATACCTTCATATATAATACTAGCTGACCTTCTTAGCTTTCCTGCAAGCAAAAGTCTCGTCGAAACCTTTCCTTCAAATGAAACTCGAATAATTTGTTTTAAATACTTTGTATTAGCAGACATTATTTATACATATTTATTACATTATTTTATAAAAAAATAAACACTGTATTTTTTTTCTACATCACCCAAGGGGTAAAATAAAAGATGCGTTTTTTGTAGGTGTCCCTTTGGTCTGTTGGCACATTGAAGAACGACAAACCCAGTAGCATTCTCTGCTCGTCGCAACCCCCGTAGACACACAAAGCAATTTTAAATTTATTTTAATTGTATTTATTATTTACATATTTATTTATTAATCAATTTTAATAATTTAATTTGATCTATTTTAATTTTATTTAGTTTTAATTTTAATGAAAAAGCATTAATATATTTTTTTAACAAAACACAGTTTTAACAAATAATACTTCTTTAGTTATATATATAAATTAAAAATCTAATTTAATTTATATTAATTTATTTTAACCATCTAATTTAATTTTTTCTAATATTATTTTATTTTGATTTTAATTAAAAAGTCTTAATATAATTTTTTTTAAACAAATAACCCTTTTAATAAATTACACTTATATATATATAATTTTCTAATCTAATTTAATTTAACTAAAAAGTTTATAAATAAATAATTAATAATAAGAACAAATATTAAATATTTTTCTAAACAAATAATTAAAATATCTACATATAAATAATTTTTTTTGACAAATAATAACCTTACCTTACACCAAATGTTTAACTCAGCACATATTTTTTTATCTTGGTTTTTAATTACTTACTGCTGATAAAGCAAAATTCCTTTTTGTCAAATGACTTTCGATTTCTTCTATTTTTTATTACTTACAGCTGATGAAGCGAAATTCCTTTTAGTCCAATGACTACGAATAGCACACCCACATGATGAATATCATGTTTACTTTTGTGCATAAATATATCTAATTTCAATTGTTTCTCCTACTTTATACTTAATATAAAGCAATGCTGCATTCGAATTCTTATGAATTCATTGTTATTAATTCTCAGATTGGATTGCAAGAAAATAATCATACTCGGCTTAGGAGTAGGAGTCGGGTTCAATTTCATTTTAAAATTCTTATCTTGGTATAGAGTCCTAAGTTCTTTTTGGACGTATTCAAGAATAAACACTATGATAATTGCATATCGTTTATAAACACAGCAAATAAATCTCGTTCTTCTTGTATTCTTTGGTGGTTATAACTTCAATCTCAAACGCAGTTTGTCGTTATCGTTTCGTCGTGCACAGTGCATACACAAATGTCATTACATACATACATGTTGGTCTTCATTGTTTCTCTCGTTGGCTTTACAAGTAATTGCGCAACTTATTCGCTCAAACGCAATTTGTTGTTATCGTTTAGTCGTGTGTCATTTATATAATTTGTAAGAAATAAATTTCGTTTGTCTTTGTCGTATTTTTGGTGAGTCAAAAGTGTCAAAGTGCATTAGTTGGATTGAATTATAATTCGTATTACAAATAAAATTATTGTTAATTGGTTTATTAGCGGCACGTATCGTCGTGTCCTTACAAGTCATTCGTTTGATATCAATAATAAAAAGCTCGCATTATGGCTGAAATAATCAAAAAAATAAAGGCTCGCCGCGGAGTGATAAAAGGACAAATAACGCGGATGAAATCACTCTTAACTGACGATAAAATAAAATCGATTAATTGTTTCGAACTAGAAACAAAACTAGGTCTTCTCGAGAACTATTTTAATAATTTTAACGGAATTCAATCGCAAATTGAAGAGAACGACGAAAATGAATCTTCAGAACGCGACGAATTTGAAGATTCGTACTCAGAACTGAGATCTAAAATATTGGTTAATATAAACGGTAATGTTGAAAGACAATCTGCCGGTAATACAACGTTTTTTGCTGCGTCGTCTAATACGTGTTCGGATCTTCCAAAACATAAATTAAAAGTATTTTTTGGAGAGCCTGACATGTGGCTAGATTGGTGGAGTATGTATACAATCATGGTTGAAGAAAAGGTTTGTGACCCTCCTGACAAATTTCAACGTTTTCGAAATTTAATTGAAAGCAATGCTTACGAATGCATAAGGTCATTAGAACCAACAGCAGAAAACTATCCAGAGGCAATACGTATTCTGAGGAATCAGTACGACAACAAAAGGTAACTGTATTGCATACATGTTGGTAATATAATTTATTTGAAAAATATTTCTTTTGCTTCAGTAGATCAGTTAGTTTCCATTAACAATGCAATAAATGCTAACATGCGAGCTCTCTTGTCTCTATCAACAAAGGCCAAGTTTTGTCCACCACTGAATGATCTCTTGCTTTTTTACTTCTACTTTGCTCTTGCTCGTTTCATCGTTGCTCCTTGCTCGAACTCTTTGCTCTTTGCTCTTATAAATTTCGCAGCTTTCTCCTCCCTCCACTCTGTTTGTACACTAACGCAGAACCATAAATCATAGTGATCAGAGTATGATCATGTATGAATCTCCGAAAGTAATAAACGAAGTAAAATCAGAGTGCAATAAAGTTGAAAGAGTTTTGTGAGAAACTAATGCAATGGGTGGCATACGATCCGTATTTCGTAAAGCTTGTTTATGGTAAGTAGTACCAATCGTACCTTTGAACTAGTCTGACGTTTGTTCTATTCTATGCGGTATATACCTTATAAATAACAAAATTTCTAAAAGATCTCGATCCCCTTTTGGTGAAGACACCATGTCTTCTACCAGCAAAAACCAAAGGATTAGATCCTTTGAGCATAATCGTTGGATTCCTTTACAAACTCATCCAGATAAAGATATCGAAGTGGACGGACGATGAAATTATTGAACAGCCAACTTTCCTGCGCTAACGCCATATAAGAAATCCAAAGTTCCAAACTCTACTGAGGAATAAGCTCCAAACGACAACGGCAATGTACCATTAAACAACAGTTCTAATGTGTGGACAAACACCTCCCACAAAACCTGTTCTACTGGGACCACGAACAGTGGGAACAATGATCTTTTTTCGATGGAAGAAATCAACTCGCTCACAGCAGAGATGATAACATTACTTAGCCGAAGCAAAGCTGTAGCTGAGCAGTTTAATACGATTGCACAATTAGCTGTTAAGTATCTATGTATATTCAGGTAAATAATGATGAATGTTAGTTTAAAGATAAATTGTTGGAATGCTAGAAGCATTCGGAATAAAAAACTTAGAATATTTTGCTTTCTTAAGCAAAAATAATATTGATATTGGTTTAATAAATGAAACTTGGCTTGACAATAGTGTAAATATCTCTAATAAAGACTACAAATGTTATCGTGTAGATAGAGAAGAGAGAAGTGGGGGTGGTGTTGCCGTGGTAATTAAAAAAACGATAAAACATTAAGTACTTCCTGTGATTAAAACTAAACTAATTGGAAAGATAAGGATAGAAGTACCATTTGAAAATGGGCGTTCCATAAATTTTTTTCAATTTATTTTCCGGGTGCGTCTACTTCACCAGAAAAAGGTATGATTTTCGTAACGATTTATGCAAATTGATTACATTAAGTGACACATACCTATTTGATTGGCTGGATTTCAGTTGCAAGAATAGGAATTGGGGCTGTGTCAGAGCCAATTCACGGGGGAATATACTGTCTGACTTAGAGTCAAGGTACCCATTTAACATTTTGTACCCCACGCAACCTACTTGTATTCCTCCCAATAACAGATCTAGTCCTTCCACCATAGACTTATTTCTTTCAAACTTCCCTGACGAATTCAGCCAACCTATTGCTGAAAAAGTAAATGATCCAAGTTCAAATCATCTTCCTGTTACAATAAACATAAATTCAGCCCCTATGGAAAATTGCAATCAGTTTTTCGATTTTGCAAATGCTGATAAGGAAATTTAAAAAGTATGCAACATATGTTCAGAAATATCATAGAACAGAATACTAACGACATATATATCGATCAAATTGACGAAGCAATTAATGTTTTTATATCATCTATTCTTGAGAGTGTTGAAGTATTCGTGCCCAAAAAAAAACAATAAGTCGACATAATGGTAATTCTCTTCCTTCTTATGTAGTGGAAGCAATAAAAATAAGAAACAGAAATAGAACTCTGTGCATTAGGACCAGGGGCCAATACTTTCTCTTTGAACTAAATACGATGAACTTGTATATCAAAAACTCAATCCTTGTTTTCAAGAACCAGAAGTGGAGTAATAAACTTCAGGGTTTAAATAAAGGTAGCAAGCCGTTCTGAAACATAATAAAAGTAATAAAAAAGAAAAAGGTTCATATCCCCTCTTTTAAGATAGGTAACTCTATCTTAATATCCAACGCATTAGCCCGCACATTTTGTGCTAACAATTTAATTGCCACGAATAATGAAAACAATTATCACATAGAATGTATTTTTAATCAATCTATGTAATTAGTTAACGAAAGTATCCTTGCAGTCACCGAGATCTTCTGATGATGTAGAATTTATATTAAAAGGCCTTAAATCCACAAAATCTCCCGGATTTGACGGAATAAAGAACCTGTTTTTAAAGAATCTTCTAAAAATAGGTATTACTTATCTAAGAAATTTATTTAACAATTGTTTAAAAATAGGTTACTTTTCGAAAGAGTGGAAAGCGGCTAAAGCCATTCCTATCCATAAACCAGGAAAAAATCATAGTGATCCTTCTAGCTACAGACCAATAAGTTTGTTGAGCTCTTTAAGCAAATGCTTAGAAAAGCTAATAAGAAACAAACTGGTTTTACATGCAGATCAATCTAATATCTTGCCACTAGAACAATTTGGCTTTAGAAGGTACCATAGTACAACTAACCAAATTGACAGAATAACAAAATACATTAAAAACAATTTGCCTTCGGGAAAGAGCACAGGGATAGTTTTTCTTGATGTGGAAAAAGCTTTTGACACTGTCTGGCACGAGGGCTTGATCATCATCAGATTCAACTGGTCTTACCATTGAAACCATATTGCAATCTGATCTGGATACTATTCAGATTTATTTCAACAATTGGAAAATAAAAATAAATGCCCCAAAGACGCAGGCTGTTTTTCACGAAAAAAAGGAAACCCTGTCTACTGCGTAACAGTACCCTCCAATTGAACGGCTCACAAATAGAGTGGAAAGCAAGTACAAAGTATCTAAATAACCATTTGGATAAAACTTTGACTTTTAACTTGCACATACAGCAAACTTAAAAAAAAATTATTATCGTATTAAGAACACTATACCCGTTTATTAGCCGGAAGTCTAAAACAAGTATAGAAAATAAATTGATGATATTTAAATCTATCTTCCAAAGAATAATTTTTTATGGTTCGCCTGTTTGGGTAAAATGCTCTAAAACCCATATAAACAAAATACAAATAATGCAAAATAAGGTAGATATTACAAATTTTGCTTGATCTTCCCTGTACTTTTCTACAGAATAACTTCAGAGAATAGAAAACATTGATAAAGTACCAGTAAAAATTTCGAAATTACAAGATCGCTATATTTTATCGTGCAATAGTTCGGATAATAGTTTAATTTCAAACTTAGTTACTTAAGGTATTTGTAAGACTAATTATTTATACGCTTAATTTATTATTATATATGTTTATTTATATTTATTATCTATTTTTTCATTTGTAAACATATTAATATATTAATCTTTTATTTATTATATTCATTAACGATATTTATTGTTCATTTATTTATTTATTTGTTGGCTATCTTGTTATATATTTATTAATTTACTATTAAAATTCATTTATTTATTTATTTTTATTTATTTATTAATTAGGTTATTTATTTGTCTATTTATTATTTATTTATTTATTTATTTATTTATTCATTTTTTATCTATTTATTTATTTTATATTTATTAAATTTTCTAATTGTTTATTAATTTATGTTATAAGCTATTTGTTATTTATTTATTATTTATTAATATTTAAGTAATTTTTATTTCCACACTTCTCTCTTCTAATGAAAAAATACAAATGTAAAGATAATGAAGGCTTTTATTAGTAACTTTTCCTTCAAAATGTATAAATCTCTGATATCAATTGAATACAAATTATAATTATTTTCAGTAGTAAGGTAGGATATAAGACACCAATTGTGCAATCTAGGTTTAAATGAAAAAAAAATATAAAAAATTCAGTTACAATAAAAAGATAAAGTATAAGATAAAGTTTATGGTAGGCTTATGTTTTTATTATTTTACTATAAGTTTAAAATATCTAAAAAAATAGTTTCCCTCTACTATATCGGCGAATTAATATTTAAGTAATATAAGAAAATCAGGTAAATTAAAAATTGACTAGCACTTTATCAAGAAAAACCGCACAGTCCTGGCAATGCCTTTGAGGTTTATTTGCCATCTTATTATTGTAGCAAGGGTTTTCATGGAGCCATATGTGTGCATCAGGATTCACGAATCACGATCTCTGACTCCAGTCATTCAGTTGTGAATTTTGAGAGTGAAAAGTTAGCTTTGTCTCTCCTGACGTTTAGGCCTGAACCAAATCACTTGGTAAATGAAAAATCATACTTTCTCTTTTTAACCACTAGGTTTTTGTGTAAGAATTTTTGGTGTCACTCAAAAAGCCAAGTAGTAAAAAAGAGAAAGTATTATTTTTCATAGGCCAAGTGATTTGATTCATCATCAGCAGCGGTTGTACTGCGGCAACGGTGTTACACTAAAATCGTAGGACGGTTTTTTAATAAAAAGGTTTATTTTAAACAACTTTTTTTTTAAAAATTAACATACATTTAAAAACAAAATTTTAAAAAAATTCACCTACACGTTTTCAAAAAAAAAAAAACCGGTGCTATGAGAGGTTCTTAGCCCATCATATTACTTTTTTTTTTACCAAATTGTAATGTTTACCTACTGATTTTTGTTTTCAAAAAAATTCTTGGAGCCGTTTTCGAGAAAAACGGTTATATGACAGATACGGTTTATTTTTGAGCTAAAAAAAATTGAAAAAACTCCTCTGTAGAATTTCAGAATTACCTTTAGTTCTAAAAATGAAGACGATTTACCAAACCATTTAGGCTACAGTCTAAAATAAATCCGTACAGACAGACAGACAGACAGACGGACAGAAATTTGCCAGTAACTCAAATATGTTTCTCTATCATCGTAATGTCATGTTTGATTGCTATCTCCAAATTTTTAATCTGCACTAATGCACAACTTGCATTATAGTACCTATACAAATTTAAACGCTGTTTACCTTATTTAAAAAAAAAATTAAAATTTCCTTTATAAACTACCATACAAGACCAGGCGTCCACTAAAAACTTTTTGTCACGAAAAAGTTTGGTTGCTCAAGTGAGTACTGAGTACCATGGACATAAAGTTAAAGCGCAGACTAGCAGATTCTCAATTCCCTTATTCCTACCCATCATAGTAATAATTTTTCATTTGAGCAAACAAACTGTTCGGCATCCACTTACGCAATACGCGACGCACTATTATAACATAATACATTATGTCTATTCTCTATCTCTCCTCTTGTAGTCTACACAACAGCAAGAGTACACTATTCCATACAGTTTAAATAAGAATCCACTCAAATGCTTGTGAAGCATTCGTATCATTCACTGCTTTATTGTGAATCATCTGATTCATGCATGGTTTGAGTGTGAGCCTTCGCAACATTATAAGATTAACGAGAGCAAGCAAGTTAGTGATTCGAATTTTAATATGCACAAAGGCAATGAGCTGTTGTATGAAATGAATATGATTCACATTTGTTTCTGTTTTGTGAGTGTGAGCTCGTATAAGGCTCGCATTTTTGTGAATGATTCACAATTGGAAGTGAATGTATTCATGCAGCTCTCTGAGTGTGTGCTTTGGTCACCAGGTTCACGAATCACGATCCTGAAAGACGCATTGGCATAATATCCATCGGTTCCCCTGAATACAAGTAGTCGCTTAGCGAAAAACAATATATTGTGTAATTTGTTTGACGGCCGCCTGGTATAATCACGAAAGAGAATAACTCTAGATTATAAGAGACGCAGGGAAAGAATATGTATATGATGACAACGACTCAAGTTGAATTTATTTATTTCTTTGCAGGGAGTTTACAGAGAGACCAGTTTTTGGAGTTGTCAACCTGTTGTTTTAACTACAAATATGTTAATAAAGACACACAAAAAAAATTGTTTTACTACATTTTTGGCTCTGAAGAAATAACTCAGCTAATTCGTTTAAATATTCCTGCGATCTATTGAGGAAGTGCGGTAGTTCGTGCGCAGTGTGGTCGCGCGATTCTTTCTCGTAGGGTACACCACTGGACTGCACCGTGCGCTCCTCGATCCCGCCCACCGTTCCATTTTTTATATTAATTAATTATGTAACATTAATATATTGCAGATTTATCCTTCTTTTCTTTATACTGACGGATAAAATAAGTTGGAATTATTGTAAACATTTATTAAATTAGATTGAAGAAAGTACTTTCGAATTTAATGCAAAAAGTTTTATCACGTTCTATGAAACTGGTCTTCGAAATGCATTAAAAATGGTTAACCCATCGGTAGCAATTAATGGATGTTGGTTTCATTTTTGTCAAGCCGTACAAAGGAGAATTTCAACTCTTGGCTTTCATAACAATTAATAAAACGGTATCTGAAAATTATTATAAAATTTTGGCATTACTGTTACTACCGAATGACTAAATCAAATAATTATTAGGTTTAAAAAAATGGGCGCGACTGGTTTGCACGTACTTGCTCTTATATGCCTGATTACATTGGAAACTAAGATCTTTGACAGAAACAAGTAACATTTACTTTGAAAATAGCAAAGTTTGAACATATAAAAAGTATCAAAACCACAATACTTAACGGTTTTTAGTAAAAATGAAGTATGCCATAACACGTCTTAAATAACAAAGAATTTATGAAAAAATTATTTTGAAAATTGTAGAACCGGTTTTGATAAAATCCTGTTTTTTATTTTTAGTATTTTGAATTTTTTTTTTTAAATTTTGGTATGCAGTTTTTTAGAATTTATTAATATACATGTGGATATAAAATTTAAAATAATTTTTTTTGATTAGTTTTAAAAATATTGATTTTTCCAAAAAAAAAAAATTCAAAAATTAATTTTTATTAGAAAAAAAAGTTATTAAAAATTTTGATATGCCGAATTAATAAGGCTACTTCTCAAATATAAAATTTGACAGAAATCTAAATAGCCGTTACCGAGAAAACCCAAAATTAAAAAAACCGTTATATGGAAGGTCCCGTTAATAGACTTTTCCCGTATATGTGGTTCTAACCAAATGATAGCCAAGAATGCCAAGAAAAAAATTCTCAAAAATTTTCATCAAAATCGTTGGAACGGTTTTCGAGAAAAATAAGCTTTTCCTAAACGGTCATATGGCAGGTACCGTTAATTTTAGGCCTGGGGAATGCCAAAATAATCCTACGCACCAAATTTGAAGATAATCGCTTTAGCCGTTTAAGCTGCAGCTCGTTATACATACTGACAGACAGACACTTTTTCCCGATCACTTTTTTAGACTTATATATGATCGTAATGTCATGTTTGATTGTTATTTCAATTTTTTTAATATTCACGAATCCAAAACTTGCCTTATAGACCCTATAATCGCAAGCACGCCTAGGCTCGCCGGTTATGGGGGGATTTTTCCCCACACATGGACCTCGCCTATTTCAAAAAACATATATATGGTGCTAATCTTAAAAGACTCGTAATAGGTCTGAAATCCCTTCTGGTGACGTTGCAGAGGGACCTGTTGCCACCCATCCTGGAATTCGGTCGGTCCTGGGATGTCTAATTCCCCAATCTGGTTACTCCATCAGCTGTCAAGTCATGACGTTTTACCTCTGTTCATGCCAGCCTTGCCACATACCCCGAAAGCCTAACGAAAAGCAATTTCACTCTAATATGAGTCTCTTCTCTCGTAGTGCCCCGTGGCTTAGTGGTTAGTGTGTCGGACTGCTAAGCGAAAGAACCTGGGTTCAAATCCAGCTCATAGCCACCTTTTTTTCTGGGGTACTGCCTCTTGCGAGGAACTGACAAAACCTCCAAGCGTAAAATTTGTCTCGAAAAAGTGCATCTCATGTAGCCGTTCGGACTCGGCGGTAAACTGTAGGTCCCTTCCATTCTTGCAGATTAACAACACACACACAGGAATGGTTGAGAGTATAAGTCACTAGGCCTTGGCTCCTTAAGGAGCTGTCGCGCCAATAAATTTATAATTTATATGAGTCTCTTAATACCAAAAGCAAAGAAATCAATACCAGCATGTTATTTCGGTACAAATGTAGGTTGGTGAGAATTCCAAAATGTATTGTTCTTTCATTATCTATACAAAATGTTTTATCGAAAATTTACAAACATTTATAATGGAAACAAAAGGATTGATAAATATATAATACAATGAGGGACTAGATTAAACGGTGTAAACAATAAATAAAAAAAAGAAAGGAAAAAAATCGAAATCAAAAATTGACGAATAATTATGTAAAAAAAAAATAAGTACCTATAACTGAAAATATATGAATACATAAAAATAAAAAAAAATTAAATTACAACTCAACCAAAATATTTTTTTGAACCACGAAACCATCCTCAGGTTCTGACTTCTATAAACTCCCCATCCCCCTCTCAACTATTTAAGGGGACCCTGCGTGCCAAAACCCGGATAAGCGCTTAAGTTGGTCTGTACCTGAGCACTAGTTAGTTTTTTGTCCGTTATAATTTCGCCAATATTAAAAAAGAATAATAATATAAAAAAACCAGAAACTAATAATAAATAAATAAATAAAAAATAATAATAATCAGCCAATGTTAAGGAAGATTCATTCCTCCCCGTTTTTAAGAAACTTTCTTGAATATGGTTGTCCTTTTTTTGTTATATATTTATTTAATTTGAACGCAATATTATGCAATAATATGCAAGAAAAGGGTGGATTTTCGTAATAAATAAATTTTTGTCCGTTATCATATGATCTAATCAAACGGTTACTTTGCAACCCGGGTTGGTCACAGGTTTTCCTTTGCCTTCTAACGGTTTTTGGCTTTCCTCACAAGCACACCTTGGGGCTTTTCTGCTATGCCCACATTCACCAAGACAGGGCTCCGATCTCCGTAGCCGCAAGTCCTCAGAAAAGTTCACCCTTTTTTCACAAAACAAAGTACTTCTCAATTTCGGCTAGAATCAACTTAGTTGCGAGAATCGGTCCTGGAATGCTTTGGTTACTGATGTCCTCGAGTATTTGAAACTACTCGCTGCTGAGATAGTCTTACTGTTCACTGCTTTTTAAGGTTTTAAGGCTGGGAAACCCATGTAACTTGTCCGATGTTCTTCCTTTTTGCAATTTGCGCATTAAACATCGCTGCCAGTCTTAGCTGTCTATTTCCACATTCCTGAAGTCTTCGTCATCCTTGTACTTGACGAAAAAATAGTTTTGTCCGCAGTTTTAAGCGACGTGTTCGTCACTTCTTCCAATGAACTGTTAATTTTTAGGGTGTTCGTGAAAAAAATATCATTTCAGTTCTCACAGATATTTTTCATTTTATCACTTCACCAACATTCTTAATGCTATTCTCAAACTCATTATGATATGATCAATTCCTGCACATATGGGGTAAACGCTATTGCTTTTGTTGCACAAAGAAACTGTCATACTTATTTCTCTTCCTGAAAAAAATAAGTTTTAAACTTTCAGGAATAAATAGTCAATACCTAATGTTTAAAATCAACAGTTTCGTATGTCATAGAAGCTTAATGAAAATCTTAAAACTCCTACCCTTTGCCCATTGTTCTCCCGTTCATCGAATTTTCTGCATATTGGTTCACTCTGACCTGAAAATGAGGCCGTTTTGTGTGTGAACAGTCTTCATATTTCCTATTGCAGCTCATTTTAACACGCCTGTGACACGAAAAACTTCACGTTTCGCCATATACCCAGAATTCGGGATTATTTGTTTGTGCCCAATAACATAGATTAGTCAGCCTTTGCGTCATTCTGGGCAATTTCCCTCACAAACATCATTGTTTGGCAGAATTTGATATTTTATTAAATGGCCGTTTCCGTTCGGCTATCAGGTGTGCCCTCACCACCAATCACCCATTACACATCGCCATAACACACACTCATGAAACAATCTGAATGCGTTGCCTCTAATTTCAAAATCCAACCATTTTAGCCAACCCAAGTCCACCGAATCACGTTCAAGGGTCCTGAATCATGCACGATATTAGGTTTGCCCATTGTTTTGTTTTCAATTTGGTCAAATAGAGACGCGCTGACGGCTGGTGCTTATGAAGGACAGGCCATATGCTTTACTTTTGTTTCGAATGAACATCATTGAACAACTTCCGTGGATTGCTTAAGTGACGAGTATATAATGGCCACCACTCTTCCAGCCAAACTGGAGCAGCAGCGCCAACAACGCAACGTGGCCTCCAGTTATTCATCATATGACATGAATGCATTGGAGTGCAATTTCTGGCTCCAATTCATGGTCTTCGTCGGTCTACCAGTGGTGTGTCGAAATTTGCCAGAAGAACACATTTTGTCTATGGTTGTTTGATGAACGAAATTGATTAAAATTTCATCGCGATGTTCGCTGATGATGAATGAGGCTGGATGGTAGTGGGTGTGGGGATGGTGAAGTGACATGAGGGTGCATGCGGTTTTGTACGACAATGGCATGCCAGTTCAGTTGTCAGATTTATGTATCGCAACTTCA
Source organism: Platycheirus rosarum (assembly GCA_963971375.1). NCBI lineage: Eukaryota > Metazoa > Arthropoda > Insecta > Diptera > Syrphidae > Platycheirus > Platycheirus rosarum. The sequence continues at coordinate 56,174,479 of OZ020507.1, read as the reverse complement.
GTTGAGGGTTAACGCTTTTGCTAGCTTCGTTTTTTATTCTATATTTGAACATCTTTTTCTCTTACTTTGTTGTAAAAAATGGGACTTGTTGACTATACTTCTACAAAAGTGCAATATTTGATGATTGCAAAAAAGATGGAATTGACGAAACTAATCCAGTTTTTTTTTCCCTTATAATGTATGTAAGTACACTGCGCGAGCATTAAGATAATAGGGAGGGGAAGGACAGAAGGTGTGATTGGAATATTGCAGATCAATATTGCAAGGGAAAATCTCGCCGGGTAAACAAATTATTCCAAATTCGTGTTGTTCGGCTAAAAAAAGAATCCCTATATTTCTCTGTACGTCCGAAATTGGGCTCAAGGGAGAACTGATGAGCATTCCTTGCGAGACGAGTATTACGGGAGAAACTTTTAAGGGGAGGAACGCAGCTGGCTACTTTGAGTGAAAATTTTGTTTAAATAAACCGACAAAATATAAGGAAAGACATGCGGTGTTCGCGAGGGGTGATAGTTTCAGATGCAGTGCTATTTCCTATCAATCTTAACGCTCGATTTTGTATTCTATCAAGCAGGTGAAGCGAAGTTTGCGAAGCACCTGCCCAGAGGTAAATGTTATACTCGAGGTTTGGGCGTATAAACGCTTTGTAAATTGTAGCCAGATCATAAAGGGAAAAAAAACTTATTGTATCGATACAGAAAACCTAAGCACTTAGCATAATTATAAGCGATCTCTAAATATATGGTTGTTCCAACGGATGTCGTCGTTGACACACATACCGAGTACTGAAAGCTTTTCGGTTTCTTCGATACAAGTGCCATTCATGGACAATGGCATTGGGGGTATATTTAGCTTTAACGACAGAAGACAGCATTGAGTTTTCGAAGGATTAAACTCCAAACGATTCCTATTACCGCATTTGACAATGCTGAAAAAATCGGAGTTTAATGAGCTACACATACGGTACCGTTGCAATTGCACGTCCAAAGGCCAAGGACGTGAATTATCAAACGAATATGAAAAGCTGAGAGTAGAGTCGTCAGCAAAACAGTTAAGTGGATTAGAAGTAACAGACAGAAGATCATTTATAAAAATAAGGAAAAGAGTCGGAGACAGAACAGAGCCCTGGGGCACACCAGCATTTATTTTGTAGGAATCAGACTTGAATACGTTCAATACAACTTGTATTAAACCGTCCAGAATAGAGTTCTAATCCAACTAACAAGAGTATCATCAATCTCAAAAGCACGCATTTTCAATAAGAGAGCTTCATGTCAAACTCTATCAACTGCCTTGGAGATATCACGAGCAATAATCTTATTTTCACCTAAGCGATGTAAAGATTTGTTCCAATGTTCGGTGAGATATGCCATCAGATCACCAGTTGAACGGTTGCTGCGGAAGCCATACTGACGGTCACGGAGAAGCTTTCGATCTTCGAGATATTTAGCATCGTTTAGCATCGTTTCCATGACCTTAGAAAGAAAGGACGTAAGTTATATGGTTCGGTAGGAGAAGGGGGAGATGGGTCACCTTTCTTAAGGACAGACTGGACAAACGCTGTTTTCTATCTTCTAGGGAAGACTTAAGAAAATTAGAGCGATGGAAAAGCTTTCGCAGTGGCTTTCCAACCGTTTGTACTGCTTTTGGGACATTGCAGAATTTTTTGCCGAATTTTTTGATGATGCAAAAATTTGGTTCTTTTAATAACAGAGTTACATGGGTTCCTTGCTTGTTTGTGCTTTTACCGATTTTCCTCTGTAGGGTTGGCTTTGTTAGATGTCAAACTTACTTCTTTGAGCCTAATAGCTTCTTTACACTCAGAGTTAAACCAGGACTTTTCTTTGGGTTCAATACATTTTACTGTTAGGAAGAAAAGCACGCATACCTTTCAGCACTGGCATAAATGTCACTATTGAGAAAGCTAAGTGGCCAGTTAAAGTTTCGGAAAAAAAATTTAAGGCCGTCCCAGTTGGCTTTCTCGTATTGCCAAACGGTCCTGGTGGGATGTTTGTCTTTAACTGGATGCGTGGAGGATGAGAAATTTGCTGAAATGACACAATGGTCTGAACTGCCAAATGGAAAAGTTACTCTATGGTATATCTTATCTTGTAGACAGATAAGATGAGGGATTTTGCGACGCGAGTGTGTATTTTTTTCTTCCACAACACATGCGAGTGGTATTTTTTTTCAAACAGTTTATTATTTTGTTCGTACGCGCCTTCACACGTCCGTCCTTAAGAGCTGGCATACATCCATAAAGTTTCAAGAATTTCACTAAAAAAAGTAATTTTAAATTAGGTGAAATTAAAAAAAGTGCCGTGGAATTTAATTGTATACTAACTATATACCTATCTTATCAACTTAAATAATGGAATACTTATTGTACACACAAATTACTTACCAATTTAAAGCCATTGATTAGTAGCGTTTATTAAATCATTCATCTGATACTAGCTACACGATTGCCCTAGACTGTCAAATTCTTCAACAGCTTCCTAAGCATCTAGAGCCTAATACACAGTATTATTATGACGTCCTACAGAGAGGTTTATGGAAATAGCATTCTAGGTAAAATTATTCTGAGTTATGTTTTTTATGGAAAATCTATCTTTTGGGTTGAATAGATTTTTCAGGAAAACTCTTATAACGGTGCCTCCCATATAAGCGACTTTTTAAAATCAAACTATCTCCTTAACAATAATGGATTTTGATGAATATCGCCTATTAAAATTTTCAAAAACTATTTTTTTGAATTTTTAATAATTTAAAAAAAAAATGTTTTTCTTTGAATATTTTAAAAATGAATCGAGTTTCTTATACAAAGAAATTTAAAAATATGTTTTCGAAAAGTTTTTCAAAAAAAAAAACATTAAAAAAAAAAAATTTGCTCGAACGATTTTGTAATGAAAAATTCATAAAATAAAAAACAGCAAAAGTAATCAGATGGCTAACAACGTTATGAATAGCCGTTTTTTGATTTCATGTAAATTTCTTTGTTTAATGTTTTCCCCAAATTTTGTTTTACATTGCTCGATTGCACCTAATAGGTGAGTACCTACATACCTATGTTCGTATTTTAAAGCATTTCATGATCATAACAGCACCCAAAATAAATAATAGGGATGCCTATAATACACAAATAAACACAAAAACTATTAACAAACAAAAAACTATTCGATTACTAAATGTAAAAATTTCAATCACGAAAACAAAAGTTTACACCTGCCTATAAAAAACCACAATATTAAATTTTAATATTGTCTATACTGTAAACCTAGACCTACCAGCTTTTTAGTGGTTCGTATCTTAATTTTCCAACCTTATTATAGGTACATAATATCCTAAATAAATTCCATGAACCCACACCATACGTTTTTCGACCCATCAAACATAATAAGCTATTTTAATTCATTTGATTTCAAAAAGTAAATTATTGTTAATATAGGTATCTATTCCCTGCCTTGACGCATTTTCGTTTCATCGGGTTTTAAGTCACAACGATTCTAAAGAAGTTGCAGGTCAAAAAACATTAAAATTAAATCTTTTTTTCAAAAAGGCGCCTGCACTTAAGAAGGGCTTTACGTGCTTGCCATCGAGTGCGAGCGCTCCAATGCAATAACGAAAATTCTAGATTTATTCATAATCATTAAGGGGCCGACCAATAGAATCCGTTCGTATGTTGCGTTGCCGCATACAACTGACAGTTCGATTAAATACACGTTTTCTTATGGGAGATGACCCATAGGAACCTCATGTGCCGGACGCACCACATCAAGTTGACCAACTTTTTACTTTTCTCTCCGGCAAAGCCGATGACATTGAATCATTGTATATAAACACTATAGTACTACCGTCAGGCAGCATCTAGTTTAGCGAGATACTGCCGTTATAGCGCTGCAGTAGTTTTTGATATATATTTGTGTGGGTTTTGGAGAGTAGAATGAAATATAGTGATAGAAGAGTAGGTTGTATGTTATATTTTCAGAAACGTATGAGTTAGAATGACTACAAGTATTTGCAGGAATAATGAATAATAAGTACGAGTGAAAGGTTCAAAAAGTGACACTAGACCATATGCTATGGCAGAGTAAGTAAACAAAAATTAATGGATTTCCCTTTGATTTTATTTAAACAAACCAATATTGTGCGTCTTCAATTATTTTTTGGATTTTGCATTTTTCAAGAAATCTTGTTATTTCTGTATTTTCTGTATTTCTTATACCAAAATCAACTACCAATGTTGCCATATTCGGATTCGACTGTTTAAAGTTTTAATATAAATATTGATCAATCTCGAACGTTAGTTAAATATAAAACTGGTGCCAGTTAGTACTATGTTGTTGGTACAATAGTATTTTGATACTAGATTTTTTGTGCTTAGTACTAGAATTTAGTACTATCGTAGTGTTGGTACTATATTTAGTACTAGATTTAGTACTTAGTAGTAGATTTGGTACTATATTTAGTAGTTAGTAGTATATTAAGTACATTTTTTATTAGTTAGTAGTAGATTTAGTCTTATATTTAGTAGTTAGTAGTAGATTTAGTACTAGATATTTGACGTGATAAGTGAAGATATTCTAACATAGGTACAAATATCTGCAAATAATGTGCTTTATTTGTAAAATAAGTAACTAGGTAGGTACTTAAACTAATTAAATTTTTTGCAGACTTAAAAGATTGATATAATAATCAAACATGGTAACCATTCAAAATTGTACACAAAAAAACCAAACCAAATATCAAATTTCAACAAAAATCGTTAAAAAGGTAAATTTCATCCTCTTGCTGTATCTATAAAAAACCCTACCAAAAACAGTGTATTTTCAAGGCAGAAATGAAAACTCCTCACATACCTGTCTAAATTTCTATCTTCCATTCTCTCATTATCAGAATAGCAAAGAAATAACACAAAAAAGACTTTATAATTTGATTCCCTCTAACTGCTAACACTTTATATACATCTTTTCCGTTCTGTCAATTTCTAACGTTGCATATGTGTTGAATTCATCTCCCCGACTAAAAGTCTACACTGAGATAAAGGGAGACAGCGAAACTAGATGGCGCTAGGTAAAATACCCATCTTGATAGTTCTATAGATTCTATATACAATGATTGAATGTCAAAAGCAATTTGAAATTTCAATTGTTTTCTAGTCATGGGTTGTTATTTAGCGCAATTTTTGCTGCTTCTTATTATTATTTAAGTAGCAGCTAAACCTGCGCTTGTTGCTACTTAAATAACAATAAATAGCAGTGAAAATTGCCCTAAGTAACAACAAATATAGAAAAAGAAGGGGATGTATAATAAGTGCTGAGATTTTCTTAGATTTGATTTTAAAACGAACATGAAACGAGATTGATTTTTGTTTGTAATTTTTTTAATGCCATTTGACAACTTGCTGATATGTTTCCACAGCCATTTTCAACGGCATCGTAAAAAACTTCGCTAGAAAATTTAATTTAAACATCAATATGAATATTGAAGCAAATTGTTTAATAATAAATATTCTGAGAACGGATGTAGTCATAATTATTAATATTATGGATATGTTTCTATAACTCCATGAATATAAAAAGTGAAGTTAAATTTTGTTAAAAAAACTAAGCTGATTTTACTTCGACCAAATATAGCATAATAAACTATGACGACGTGATGATGGCGAAAAATTATGGATAACCTTAACGGTGCAGGGACATCACGCCCAGGGTCATAACGCCCAACTTTTTTTTTTGGGCATTACGACCCACTCAAGTGGGCCATAAGACCCAAATTAATTTTGGGCGTTATGACCCACCCAAATGGGACATAAGACCCACCGAAAAATGTGTGAGACTTATGTCTCACTAAACATTTTTGAAAGTGCTATGCGCCCTACAAAAGTATTAAAGATACAAACAGTCACCCCGGGATGATATAACGTTCACGGACATGGACCTAATGTCTAAATTGATTTTTTTTTTTATTTTCAGTATGTGGTAGGTATGGGGGGGATTTGGAGAAGGTGCAAAAGAAACGTTGCACATACCCAACATTGCACCTTCTCCAAATCCTATAGTGAGCCTTAGCAGGGGGGTTGCAGGGGGGCAGCATGCCCCCCCCCCCATACCTACCACATACTGAAAATGAAAAAAAAAATCAATTCAGACAATTTGTTTGTGACCTTACTTCACAGAGCTCACATTTACAAATTTGGGTCTTATGTCCCATTTAAACAAAAAATATTTGGGTCTTATCACCCATTTGGCTGTGTCATAACGCCCAAAATTAATTTGGGTCTTATGGCCCACTTGAGTGGGTCATAATGCCCAAAAAAAAGTTGGGCGTTATGACCCTGGGCGTTATGTCCCTGCACCAACCTTAACAACTTAAGTGCTGCATTAAGTTGCCCACAGTTATAAACGGAAATTATTGTACCATTTAAAATCTAGTTTACACGTTGAGAACTTTAAAGAATTGTGTTCTTATTGGGTTCAGGCAGTGTTTTGTGTTAATTTAAATTTACAAAATAGCGTTTTGTGAGAGTTGTCATTCTCTCAGAGAGTTCTTCGTTTTACACTCCTGTTATTTAAAATCTAGTTTCACACTAAGAAAAAATAATTCAAAAACCATACTTTATTTTTTTTTTAGTTTCATATTGAAGCGTATATAATTCTGCGCCGTTTTATCTAATGCGGATTCTAAGAACTCATTCAACATTTTTAACTATTCATCCATTTTTTTTTTACTTTTATTATGACAAAACTTTTGAAAACCACAGCAAAATTCAAATGAAATGCAAACTTCACTCGTTTTTGGGAAATTTTATATTTTGTAGTGCAAACCGGTGTAAATCTTGCTAAAAACCAAGATATCTAAAGTGATCTAGATTAAAAAATTGTTCTTTTTTTAAGGTACTACATTAAAATTACTATCCAATTTTTTGGAAAACGAATATGTAAATCCACATTCATGTATTTCCTATAATCTTCATGCATTAATATCGCTATCGAACAAAGTACGATTTTAATATCTTGTATCCTCTTTACCAGTAACCAAATCACTCTTAACTCGCCCATCGACCCATCGCTAGTTCGTTTTACATTTTGTGTTAAAAAAACGAAATCTATGGGTCGGGCACCAATTTTTAAAATCTGAAGAATAATTTTTTGTTCTTTTTATTATAGCAAGAACTTCAGTCATCACGAAAAAAAAATGAGAAAAGGACTACAAAGTGAGCGGAATGAAATTATTTTAAGAGCCTTGCAGCAGCTCGAAAAAAAACCTGACGGAGCGAGTACCTTAAGTTTAAGTGCTACCTGGAAACGTCACAACAAAATAGGTGCTACCACCGTTATTTGCCGTGACAAAGGTAGCTATAGTATCACACAAATGACACATGTCTTTCATTGTTGTCCCAAAATACAATGAACGCCACGTGTGTCACGGTGATTTTTGTGTCACGCCACTGACATGACGATCACACGATGTGACAACTCTCAAATCTGCAATGACATTTACCATTTTTAACCGTGACGTTCACACGGCGTCAATCAATTGAGTCATTGTGTCGTGGTTGTTTTGGTTAAATATACATAGACGTGAGTTTCTAAAGTGTTTCAATTACCTAAATTAATTTAATTAAAAAAAAAGAATAAAAAAGAATTACAGCCATCACAAATAATTCGTTCATTGTGGTCCAAAAATTGGTTGTTGTAACATGAGAATGAAGGTTTCTGCGCAAAACTAATGCGAGAATTAAGAGCTGAGGGCCAGAACTCTATCGGAATTTTTTGAGAATGTTCACTCAATTTGACTTCTTGTTAAATTTAGTTGCTCTTTTAGTAAAAAAAATATATATAACATATATTCCTGCAGTTAGAAATAATATTCATGGTAGAGCTAGCTATATTGTGTGGTATTAAATAATTTTAAATAATTTTACATCAAAAAATATTATGTTGATCGGTGATTTGAATGCCAGAATAGGGCTTTTCCAAAATCCATGCGTGGAGGAGTTCAACACTCAAACGAATTTATTTTCAATCAGAAATTCTAAAGATGCAACACTTAATAGAAACGGGAGAATGCTAATCGAATTACTTGAAAGTTTTGGTTTTTGGATTTTGAATGGTGCATCGAGAAGTGACGCTTGTGGGGACTGACCTTTTGGGGTGGACAGGGAAGTTCAGTTATCGATCTCTGTATGGTAAATGGTGATTGGCATCAGGCTATTGATAATTTCGAAGTGCTAGTAGCAAGTTTTACATCACATTTACCAATTCTAGTTTGTGCAAACTTTTTTCAAGAAACACCTCGAGTAAGCTCAGAAAAACTTCCGAGACTCAAATGGATAGTCATGTTGACTCACTGCCACCCCCAAGTTCCAAGTTAATCAATTAGAAGAAAAAATTAGAGAAATTGTAAGATCATCTGCTTCTCGTATCAATAATCGAAAACAGCAGCAACCCGTTTGCAAATGGTTTGATTCCGAATGTATAAGACTCCGTAAAAAATCTTTTGCCTTTCTTATTTAGAAAATTCAATTTAGATTACTTTAAGTCTGCATATTTGGAAGCAAACAAGATATACAAGCAAGTCTGCGGGTGTAAAAAATTCAATTATATAGCGAATTTAGCAACTAGTCTAGAAAGGTGTAAGGACTATAAAACTTTCTGGTATAATGTACGGGAGTTAGGTGGAAACAATCGTCTGTCTTCAAGTCCATTACAAGCTGAAATTTTAACTTCCCATTTCCGATCCTTGTTGAAACGTGGAGACTTGACTCAACAATAAATTTTGAAGAATTAGAATTTGCTCTTTTTAAAATGAAAAATAATAAGTCTCCAGGAGTTGATGGCATTCCCGCTGAGTTTTCAAAAAAATCGTCTTTAAAATACAAAAGTTATCTTGTTCCTTTATTTAACACTTTTTTTGACAACTCCTGCATTTCCACAAGTTTTAATAAAACTGTCAAAGTCGCTTAAGTATGTTTCAAGCTGGATTCCGTGAGGGTTTTTCAACTGTTGACCACATTTTTGCTTTATCGAGTATAGCTAACAAATACATCAAAAAAAAAAAAAGCTGTATGCTTGCTTCGTCGATCTAAAAGCTGCATTTGACACGGTCAATCGACAAGCTCTTATCTATAAAATGTCTTCTCTTGGAATTTCCAGAAAGTTTCTGTCTATCTACGAAAAATTCCTGTGTCAATCCAATGCAACAGTTTGGGACGGATCAGAAACTTCAAGTTGGTTTCAAACGACTGCAGGTGTCCCTCAAGGATGTATCCTTAGCCCAATCTTGTTTGTTCTTTATATGGATGATTTTTCGCAAAATTTACCTGGTGGTGTTGTTTTTTCAAATATTCTTATAAAAGTGCTGCTTTACGCGGATGACCTTGTTATGTTGGCGGATAATCCTTCTTCTTTTCAACTTCAAGTAAATAAACTCCAGAACTATTGCAAAACTTGGGACCTTAAAATCAACTCCGAAAAAACTAAAATTATGGTATTTGAGGCTCGGAAATGTAAAAGGTTGAGGGAGGAAAGATGGTTCCTGAATAGTCAACCTATTGAGATTGTACATGAATTTAAATATCTAGGAGTGCTGTTGTCTACTAATGTTACCTTCACAAAGCATATTCAGCATAAAAAAAGTAAAGAAGCAAAAATAGCTCTTCTAAAACCAAAACATAGATTTAGGATCAAAATATAGAGTTTTTCAAACAACTGTTAGTAAAGGGTCCGCCATCTAACGTTTTTTTTTTTCAACTAGTGCTTTTTTCGTGAATGGTAACACTTAGCTAATGTCTGATTTGACAGATAATTAGTTTTATTCTTCCGCTAAACGAATATGGTTGTGTTTACGCTGAGAAATATTGCAACATTACTGCCTACGATCGACTAAGAGAAGATGCCGATTTTGCCAAAAAAATCTTCTTTTCAGATGAAGCTTATTTTGATCTTGGCGGGTATGTAAACAAGCAAAATTGTCACATTTGGGGCACAGAAAACCCGCACGCATACATTGAAAAGCCGATACACCCAAAACGAGTCACTGTTTGGTGCGGATTTTGGTCCAGAGGCATAATTGGGCCATTTTTTTGAAAATGAGCAAGGAGTGGCCGTTACAATAATGTTGAACGAATTTTTGTTCACCAGAATTGAAGAGGTCGATATTGGTTTCACATTTGGTTTCAACAGGACGGCGCTACGTGCCACACAGCCGAAGCTACACTCGATGTTGATGAAGCATTTTCAAAAAAAAAAAAAAGTTATTTGGCGGACCCGTTACTTGCATGTCCTACGGTGTTCAAGCCTTTGGTCAAACCTATTTTGAAGAATTTGAGTTGATAAAACGCTTTTTTTCAAACGATTATTCCGGCTACCTAGCTCGACTCCAACCTACGCAATTCACGTTGAGTCTGGCATAAATCCATTATGAAGTATCTTCTGAGAACATTCAAGGAATGGAGCGAACTTGCTCGGCTGCATAACGTGTCTCTAGATTTAACCGAATCGAATTTAAATATTTCGTAGCTGTTTGTCCGATACTGCAAGAAATTCGAAGGCTATATTTTCAAGAAAGTGTCCTCTCGAAAGAACAACTGTTTGATATGTTGAACGGGTTCGTTGGATGGACAAATCTTTATATGTACATTGATCACGCTTTAAATTACCGAAAAAGCTTTCCAACCTTTTAATCATTTTTTTTTCTCTTTTACAAATATTTGAATGCCTACATAAATGTAAACAAAAAACTTATAATTTCTGTACAAAGCCATATATTATTATCTTAAAAGCAAATCAAATTTATCAACTTTATTTTTTTTATATATATATAATTATATGTTAAAATGTAAAACTACCCATTGTTTATTTTATCATCTTGGAAAGAAATGTTATTTTCAGGCAGACGGAAATACTGCCATGCCCATAAATTATTGTAATCTAATAATTGTAAATTTTCCTTTGAAATAAAATAATAATAATATGTAATAGCAGATGCGGACTACAAACTGTTATAATATGTCGACGTCGGCCGCAATTGTAAGTTTTCGGAGTGTTTAACCGCTGTACTTTCGGGAAAGGTTTGGAAAGCAAACGTTTGCACTTCCCCCCAAAACCTCTACCTAATAAGAAAACAGCAGTTCGTCGCAGACGACGCGTTCGCATTGCGGCCAAACGTTATGAAGCCGTACACTCAATGTAATCTTACGTTGCCGGAGCGTGTTTTCAACTATCGGCTGAGTCGAGCACGACGAATCATTGAAAACGTGTTTGGCATTATGTCGGCACACTTTCCTTCGTAAGCCAATTCACCTGGTGTCGGAAAAAAACAAAAAAAGTAGTACTTGTCTGCTCGGGGCTACACAATTTTCTAATAACAACAAATATAGGAGTCTACGCACCGTCCAATTCGTCTGACCAAATTGACGAACAAGGCAACGCGACGAGTCCAGGAGAGTGACGGTCTAAAGTAACAACACCGACGCTGTATCAAAGAAATTCAGAAAGAATTTATGTATTATTTCACTGGCCACCTTCGTCACCACCTTCCTTGGCAATATAGTTTTATATAAAACTTCGTTCATATAAAAAATAAAATATATACATATATAAAAAGTAAACAACTTGTTTTTTTTTTATCAAAAAGCATCTTCAACTTTTATTTCTACGTCACAATCACAGTGCAGTCTTCATATTCCTGAAGGGTTTTTTCAAGCATGGCCTTTTCTTCTTTTTCGTCTTCTACTTCGCTTATTCCATAGGCCAATGAATCATTACTGGCTCTAGAGCATAAAAAGTCATAAATACTAAAATAGTAAAATAGAGTGAGCGAAGATGCCCCGCCACCAAATCCCCAACAGCTTGACATCTGTCCGATGCCCTTGCACTTTGATTGCACAGCACCTGCACTGCCAAATCTTTAATGCTGCCACTGTTCCATGACTTTGGCGATTATGATGATGTTGTTGTTTTCCTACGTGGATCAGTGGATTCTACCACCGTTGTGGGAATTGCCGAAGTGTCTGTTGGCTCAAATTCAAGTCCCTGACCACGGAAGCATCAGTAAACGCACCTTCCTGAAACGATCGAAATTAATAAAGATTAAGACAGTGACGATCACACGACGTGACACTTTAAGAACAGACAACAACGTCATAGTGACGTCAGAGTGTCACGGAATTGACACATTACAAGGACCGTCTAATACGACCTTAAGTTCTTACCAGAACAGTGATTGTTGTCTTAAGCCGCTGAGTCTATGAAAGACTGCACCATAGCCAATAGCTCCTCATGCATCCATACGGAAAAAAATTGTATAGTCCGATGAAAATTTAGTAGTTTTTCCTAAATGCATTTTTAGACCTATAAAGATTTTTTTTCTTTTTTTTTCCTTTCTTTTTCTTTCTTCCTCTTCGAGAATTCCTTTCATAATTAACGCTTCTAAAATTTTATTTGCCATTCTGCGTCTGCGTGCGTCTTATTCGAACATTTATTAAAAACTGATGATCAACAACATCAGTATCCATGTAAACGCAAAGTTGGGAGTACTGGAGTACAGTTATTTTTTCATCGAGCTTATGTTGTCGAGCATGGTTCTTCCATGTAAAACCCCTTATTGTTAACTCCCTGTGCACTTAATTTAAAACAAATTAGTTCACTGCTTATTCAATAAAATTAAGTAGAGATAGTAGATAACTTACTTATTAGATTACTTACTTTATTCATGTATTAAGAAACTTTTTTTTAATTTAAAATCAAATTCTAAATTCTTGATTTTTTACAAATCGAATTAAGAGCTTTCGAAGATTTCGTTTTTTCCGTTTTGTTTGTGCGCAAAATTGTGCTTGGATTTTCGTATTGATGATCGTTATTATAAATACCAAAACTGCAAAGAAGTGATCATCATATTGACAGTCACGATTGTCAATACGATAACCACAAAATAGAGATCGGAGGTGTTAATATAAAAATATGAGCATGAAAAAGAATAGGCGCAAATTCAAAAAATAATTCCACTCAAATTCAAAACGAACAAGAAGAGAAAAAAGAAATACAAAATAGGCGGAGTTTTGTTAAAGTAGAAAGCACATGTAGATACTGGGGTGTGCGTTTGTGAATTTAACGAGAGGGTTTGTGGATGTGAGTTAACGGGCTGTATGTTGGTGTTGCTGCAATCACGTAAAATAATCGTTTTTAAGCCGACTTTACATACAACTAGTTTTCATAGAAAACGTGAGGTAGGTTGCTGAAAAATACGATTTTAATTTGAAAAAAGTACAAGTTTTTTAAATAAGTTTATTAAAAAACAATATATATGAAGGAATCGGGAACGGGACGGCGACGTGACGATACCAGAAAACAACATACAAACCATACCACGGACGACAGCTGGCGACACCACTGACGATACATGAAGTAACCAATGTATGAATACATAAGAACTCTGACGACGTCAATAACGATGCAACCAACGACGTAGACACAGACGACACATACCACCTAATAACCAACCACCAAAATAAGAACGCAGCTGACAACGGCGACTATCCTTTCGATCTTACCTAATAAGGTAATATCGTGATTTCTACCCCTTAACCAAGAGACGACAACGACGACGACGATCTTGCCTTTTATGGCCATATCACATTTTCCACCACCAACATACAACGACTCTGACGATGGCGATGATCCAAACATTACCTAATAAGGTAATGTCGTAAGAAAACAGAATATGACGACGAACATAGCTTGAGAGAACGAAGGAGTCCTGGGTACCTCACAGTGTAGTCTAAGTGGAATTGTCCTAAGAAAGTGTCGGTGTCGTGCTCTCTGCCTAGTAAATTTTGACTAAATCACTTTGTAAAAGTTAGAATAACTTAACAAAAATAAATAAATTTTAACTAATAAAAGAAATAAACAAAATTGTGAGTTTACACTACAATTTTTTGGGGGCTCAACCGGGATCGAAAAGTGTGTGAAATTAAAAAAGAAGTTTAAAAAATTTAAAAGTGAAGAAGTTCAAATAAAAAGAATCAAAAGATGTTTAAAGATTGTTTTTTGAAAAAAAAAGACATTGTAACGGTGTGCGTTAACACATCCAACGAAAAAAAAAAGAAGAATAGTTCAATAAAGAAGTTTTTTTTTTAACGAAAAAAAAGAGAGAAGTTTAGAAAGAAGCGAAGAAGATAACATTCATCAGAAGATAAGAAAGTGAAAAAAAAGAAGTAACTTAAAGAAGAAGAATAGTTCAATAAAGAAGTTTTTTTTAACGAAAAAAAAGAGAAGTTTAGAAAGAAGCGAAGAAGATAACATTCAGTAGAAGATAAGAAAGTGAAAAAGAAAAAAAAAAAGACATTGTAACGGTGCAATAACACACCCAACGGTTGCAGATAGAAAAAGAAAAAAAAAACCACAAGAAGAAGACGACAACCACAGTAGCGGCCGTAAATATTTTATATATTTTTCTGGAAAAAATATTTTGTTTTTTTTCTTTCTTTCTTAATTTAATTTTTAGAAATACATATTTTAAAAAAGAAATTTAAGAAATTATTTAGAAATAACTAAATATTTATTATTGCAAACTTTTATTTTAGAAACATAAACATTCTTTAAGTAGTAGCTATTTTTTTTTAATATTGTCGAGAAACAAATTAAAAATAAATTTTCTAAAGATAGTGTACAGGCGGAGAGCAGGAAAATGAATGTAGAAGAAATAAGAGCGATGACAGTAGAAGAATTAAAAAGACAGTTGAGGGACTTAGGACTGACAGTGACGGGGAACAAGAGGGAATTGGTAACACGACTGATGACTTTTCACAATATACAGGTGAACGAAGATTCTGGGGACGAATCCTTGGGCGATGCTGTTGGCGGCAGTAGGGGTGCCCTCCGGCAGGAAGTGGGCTCAGGGCAGACTCAAACTCCTGCACCCACGATTTTGCCACCAAGCAACTTCGGATTTAGGGATTTGGAGGATGCCGTCTCCTTTTTCGGGTGAGGTTGCTCAAGACATTAAAGAATGGATTATTTGCTACGAGGATACTTGTACGGTGTTGGGTTTTAACGAATTACAACGGTTCGTATTCGCAAGAAGGCTCGTCACTGGAGCAGCAAGACTGTTTATACAAAGCGAAAGAGGCATTCGTGACTGGGCAACTCTGAAGGTAGTTCTTGAAGCAGAGTTTGCTGTTGAGGTTAGTTCAGCAGAAGTTCATCGTCGTCTGAAGAACCGTCGGAAGAAGCCAACTGAAACAAATAGGGAATATTTGTACAGCCTATTCAAATAGATGACGCGTCCTTAATTGATTACTTTATAGCAGGTTTAAGAGACGATAGGATAAACAAGGTGGTGTTGTACGAGGCTAGCACAATCAACGAACTCAAAACAAAGATTCAAATATATGAGCGAATGAAACAACAATGTGCAGCCGACATGGTTCAGCGATTCCCTGTTGCGACTTCGGTGAAGCGGGAAGCATCATCTTCAGCCAAACCGGAAGAAGCAAGGAAATGTTTTAAGTGCGGAGAACTAAACCACGTGGCCAGAATGTGTACGAAAGGGTACAAGTGCTTTAGATGTGATGCGTTCGGACATAGGTCTTTTGAATGCAAGAGGCCAGAAAACACCAAAACTGAGAAGAAATATAGAGCTGACTTCGGTAGCAAATCAGGACATCTCATGAAAGATGTGACGCTGATGGGTGTTGAGATGACTGCACTAGTGGACACAGGATGCGACTTGTCATTGCTGAGGCATGAAATGCTCTTACAATTCCCTAGAGCGACATTGGAGGAAGAAACAACAACATTAACTGGGTTAGGAAACAAGGTAATAAGGACGATAGGTTATGTTGACGTGACAGTAGTCATTGACAGAATCCCTTTTGAAGTGAGACTCCATGTTGTGCGCGAACGTGACATGCTGTTCTCAATGATTATTGGAGCTGACATAATAAAGCAGGCTTCCGTTATTATTACAGGGAACGAAGTACGTTTTAGATGCAGAAGAGATGATCTAGTGGGAGAAGATGCAGCGGGCTCATCAAAGAACGTTGGCATACCGTTAACTGAAAGATGCGATGAAGAAGAAAGATGTGGTGAAGACGAAAGAAATAGTTCTGGTGCAAAAGGGGCTATGGATGAGCAGATTCAAGAAGAAATTGCAGCATGGAAAGTAGAAAGAAGGACGAAAGATGGAAGTTCTGTTGCAGAACTTCAAAGAGAATTTCAAGCTTTGATTGGGCTGGATAAGGAAGAAGATGCCATGCCTGCAGTAGATTTGCACCATTTGCCAGCAGAATACCAGCACAAAATTAAGACTTTAATTGATAGTTACCAAGCCAAAGGAGAAATACCATCACCTATCCAAATGAAGATAGTGCTAAAAGACGAAACACCATTGTTTGAAAGAGCCAGAAGACTATCGCAACCGGAAAAGGAAGAAGTAGAGAAACAAGTTTCGGAGTGGCTGAAAAAGGGAATCATCCAGGAAAGTAGGTCAGAGTTCGCATCACCGGTCGTTCTAGTAAGGAAGAAAAATGGAGAAAAGCGTATGTGCTGTGACTTCCGTAGGATCAACGATAGGATGGTCAAGGATCATTTTCCTTTGCCTTTGATTGACGACGTTGTGGAGCAACTTCAACATGGTAAAGTTTTTACGACGCTTGACCTTGTCAACGGGTTTTTCCATGTTCCAGTAGAGCCAAGTTCACGAAAATATACCTCGTTTATTGTCCACAATGGGCAATATGAGTTTAATAGAGTACCTTTTGGTATTTGTAATTCACCGGCTGTATTTACAAGGTTCATAATGACAGTACTGAAACCATTAGTCAACGAAGGCGTGGTGCAGGTTTACATGGACGACGTCATTATTCTAGCCGATAATTATGAAGAAGGACTCGAGCGACTAAACAAGGTGTAAAACGTAGCAAGTAGTAACGGACTTGAGCTGAATTGGCAAAAATGTAAGTTCCTACAAAGACAAATTGACTTCTTAGGATACGTCATCGAGAACGGAACGATACGACCATCAGAGGAGAAGACGAAGGCTGTGGGCAATTATCCATGTCCAAAAGACAAGAAATCGCTCCAACGATTTTTAGGCTTAACGTCCTACTTTAGAAGGTTCATTGAAGGTTTTGCCATTAGAGCCAAACCCTTGAGTGACTTGCTTCGGAAGAATGAAACATTTAAGATGGAAGATGAACAGATTGAATCATTTGAATGGCTGAAAAATGTTTTAGTAAGATCACCTGTCCTCAAACTATTTGATCCTAACGCTGTTACCGAAATCCACACAGACGCAAGCATGTATGGGTACGGAGCTGTTCTACTTCAAAGAGACAATGACGATCGTGAGTTTCATCCAGTTCAATATATGAGCCGCAAAACAACTTCATCAGAGGAAAAATTTCACTCATATGATTTAGAGGTATTAGCGATAGTGGGAGCTTTAAAGAAGTGGCGCGTCTATGTATTAGGACGACACGTAAAGATAGTCACCGATTGCAATGCTTTCGCAATGACAATGAACAACAAGGAGGTACCATTACGCGTTGCTAGATGGGCTATGTTCCTGCAGGACTACGACTACGAAATTGAGCATAGAAGCGGTACACGAATGCGGCATGTCGACGCTCTTAGTCGAGTAGGCATGTCTATTGTGGGAACATTGTCCTTCAGAATTAAAGAAGCTCAAATGCACGACGAATACCTAAAAGTTTTATCGGAGATCCTGAAAGAAAAACCCTACGAAGACTACTTTTTAAAGAATGGGGTTATTTGCAAGGATGCAGCTTTGGAGTTGGTCGCTATACCATCGTCCATGGAAGACGAAATAATCCGCATGATTCATAAAGAAGGTCACTTTTCCGCAAAAAAGACGCAAGAGATGTTGGAGAAGACGTATCACATTAGAGATGTTAAGGCGAAAATTACGAGGGTCATACGCAATTGTGTCGAATGTATATTGGCCGAACGTAAGGGAGGTAAGCAGGAGGGGTTGTTGAAACCAATCGACAAAGGGAGTTATCCCCTTGAGACCTACCACGTTGACCATATTGGACCACTAGACGAGACGAAGAAGAAGTATAATTACATTCTAGTAGTAATTGACGCTTTTTCGAAATTTGTGTGGTTGTACCCAACGAAGAGTACAGGCACAGAAGAAGTTCTTGATCGACTGCGAAAACAGGCTGCCATATTCGGGAACCCGAGTAGAATAATTTCGGATCGTGGAACCGCTTTCAGTTCCCGAGCTTTTGAGGCTTATTGTACAGAAGAAAGAGTTATACATCTGATGATCACTACGGGTGTGCCCAGAGGCAATGGCCAAGTGGAACGGGTCAATCGTATTCTTGTGCCGTTACTCACCAAATTAACTTTAGAAGACGTTAGATTATGGTACCGGCATGTGGACAAGGCCCAGCAGATCATCAATAACACGCCGCCAAGAAGTACAAATATTGCACCTTTCAAAATTTTAACCGGAGTTGATATGAGATTAAAAGAAGACCCTGATATCCAGGAGTTGCTTAACGAAGAGATCTATGAGGAATTGGACACAATGAGAAAAAAGGTTAGAGACGAAGCTAAGTCCAACATCGAATTGCTTCAACAAGAGAATTGTCGATACCAGCTAAGAAGACGAAAAGAAGCAGTCAAATATAAAGTCAAAGACTTGGTCGCAGTCAGAAGAACACAATTCGGTCCCGGATTGAAACTAAAGCCGAAATACCTCGGACCATACAAGGTGACCAAAGTAAACAAACACGATCGATACGAAGTGGAGAAGATTGGAGACCATTCTGGGCCGGGGCGTACTACTGCTGCTGCTGATGGGATGAAGCCATGGGTTAGGACATTCGGGTCGAATGCCTAATCAGGATGGCCGAATGAAGGAATCGGGAACGGGACGGCGACGTGACGATACCAGAAAACAACATACAAACCATACCACGGACGACAGCTGGCGACACTGACGATGGCGATGATCCAAACATTACCTAATAAGGTAATGTCGTAAGAAAACAGAATATGACGACGAACATAGCTTGAGAGAACGAAGGAGTCCTGGGTACCTCACAGTGTAGTCTAAGTGGAATTGTCCTAAGAAAGTGTCGGTGTCGTGCTCTCTGCCTAGTAAATTTTGACTAAATTACTTGTTGTTTTTCCTTTGTAAAAGTTAGAATAACTTAACAAAAATAAATAAATTTTAACTAATAAAAGAAATAAACAAAATTGTGAGTTTACACTACATATATTTATAATAATGTTTGGACAATATTGAATAACGTTAAATTATTAAGATTTTTTATTAAATTGTCGTCGTGTGTTCTTCGACGTTTTTCTGGAGGTCCATTGGAGATCGAGGCTAAAAAATTGTCATCACCTTCATCTTCTTTTTCATCACCACGTACTCCTTTATGAATGTAACATTTTTTAAAGTTTTACAAGTTGCACAACGTTGTTTTATATTATTTTGTCCTGCAACTGGTAACGTTGAAAGAGTTTGAATCTCATACCCTACTAATTTTAGACCAATTTTCACTTTTGCTTCAAGTGTGGGTTTTATAATTCGTGTTTGAATATGATTATCAGCAAGTTCTAATGCAAGTTATTTCAGAAAAAGTTTTCTTTTTTCTGATCTTTTTTTACTTGTGTACCAAGTGGGGTTATAAATATCAAACATTCTGTAAGCAGCAACACCAGCAGAATCCAGAAGATTATAAAACAATGTCACAGGCCATCGGTTAGTTTTACGTTTACAGGTGAAAACTATCACCATGCGATCTAGAGTATCAACGCCACCCTTTGTTGCGTTGTAATCTAAAATAACTTGTGGTTTTCTTGTAGCTTGGTCAATTTTATCTTCTTGATGTGTAGTTGATAACATTAGCACATTTTTTTCGCATTGCTTGCGTAACTACACAATTGCATACATCGTGAGTACCAAAATATGGACGAAAACTTATTTCTGCTCCTTTTGAATTCCTTATCAGTGGGTGTAAAAAGTTGTGTTAATTGTGGCTTATAGTGCTGACCAATGTTGTTTTTTTATACATCAAGTCAAGGGCTAATGGCACTGAAGTGAAATAGTTGTCCATGGTTATATTGTATCCCTTATCAAGAAACTTTGCCGCCAATTGCATCACAAGTTGATGGGATATACCCTCAGACCGATTATCGCCTGGTTGTTGCTCAACATATATTTCTCCTTGAAGAGAGAAATTGGTTTTAGCATCAACATCCAAAAAAATTTTGATTCCATATTTCTTGGTTTATTAGGCATGTACATTTTGAATGGGCACCTAAAGGCAGGCAACTTATCAGTTTGGAGTCGAAAAGAACGCGTTCTTCCATCATCAAAACGTAAAAAACCGGTTTATCTGTTTAAACCTCTCTAAGGACATGACCGCGTGGTAAAATGCCATATTACATTGGTGAAACAGGTCTCTTGCTTCTACACCGTATGCTTTTTCAGCGCCAGCGTACAGTATAATGGCAATGTACGCATACATTTCATAATCTGTTGTTTCGTACCACCGACGCATTACTTTAGGTTGGTCAGATAAACGATTTTCCTTAAAACCTTCCAACTTTGACGCAAATGTCTGAGAACATGAGTCAACATTGTTTAGCCTTTCATTACGAGCTCTAGCTGCTCTTCGTTTCTCAACTTCCTCAGGCATTGACCACCAAATATCAGAGAATTTTATATTTCGAGCTGAGTATTGCATTCCTCGATTAGGTGCTGCGGGTTCATTTGCCACTGATTCCACACGAGGAAGCTCTTGTTGTTCCTGTGATTCTACTTCTGCCTCTTCCTCCATATCAACAGGCTGAACACGATTGTCCAATATTTGGATCGTAGTTTGGATCATCAGCATCTGAAAAATCTGCGCCATTTTCGCTTTCTTCATCATTAGAGTTATTTGGACTAGCCATTTGATCTCCAACCTCTTCATCGTTCAAAAACCTAGTGTTCATCGAAAAATTCCTGTTCTGCTGCAGTCAAAACTCGGTTCGAAGATGCATTGAGCAAGAACAGCATACGATTCATAATATTATTATCCATATTCTACAGAAAATTCATAAATAGCAAAAAACCATATAGCTTCACACAGTACTACTTAGTTTAGATTTTCCGATTTCACTTTAGTAAAAAAAAAAACATTTTGTTCTCGTTATATAAGCACAAACTAGCACAGACTAACTCACTGATTATATTTTTTTTAGTCTAAGGCTAATAAACAATAAAAAAGCACCAAACATAATGAAAATACCGTTGTCAAAACCGATCAAAAGAACAATTCTCATATACAAATCGTATGGGTGCCTCTGTACACGAAATCGGCATTTTTTATTTGCAACCCTAACCTGCTTCAAATATCAAAAAAATAAATGTAAAAAGTTCTTTTTCGTGTAGTTGGGTACTGTATGCTTGAAGAGAAAATCCCATTAGGCATGTTACAGGGGAGCTTATAAGTTTTTTTTTTCATTTAAAAATTGTATTGGGCAGTGAGTAAGGAGTATATCAGAAAACAAGATAAACTTTGAGATTCTAGGTAGTGGTATATCCAATAGGTGCATTGTAAAACCAGATATCCTTTCATATCTACGTAGCCCATATATGTACATAAAGAACGGTAGAATTAAATGCGACATTGAGTTTTCGCTTGCTTGTATAATTACAATTACAGTAAATTTGACAACCATTTATACAGACGGGAATAACTAAAGTTTTAGCAAGGAGCAAACGCGTTTTTATGGGTGTAAAAGCTTGTGTTACGCATAAAATACGTAGTACGCCATATACCTTGCCAACAAGTCTATTGGTGTGATTATCCCATGTCAAAAAGCGGTTGAAACTTGAAAGTAACTCCGACATTTTTAATTGGTACAGCGTATTCCAGTTACATTCGGCAAAAAAACAGACAGACTGTCACCAACTTGCGCAGTTTGCCTTCTGGTTAGTTAAATAAGAACAAATTAATTTTATGGCACCAGAAGAAAAATTTTAATTTTGCATAAGCTTTCTTAATAAATTAGCATGGTTGACAGTATCCAATCAGAGTTGTTAATATGAAAACTTGTATAACGGGCTTTTTTAGCACTAAGATTTACTATATTAATACAACCTCTGAAAGGGGATCATTATATTGACAATCGCGATCACCATGTTGACAGTTGCAAATTGACAACTAAAAATGACGTTCACAATCATTAAATGCGAAAAACAAGTTATCATATTATTGATGATTTTATTTCTCAATATGACAATTTTCAGTTAACAACCAGTGATTGTCAATATGACAACCGATATTTTCTTTGTGTAATGTCTTACTTTTTAATAAAAAAAATTCT
Organism: Platycheirus rosarum; assembly: GCA_963971375.1. NCBI lineage: Eukaryota > Metazoa > Arthropoda > Insecta > Diptera > Syrphidae > Platycheirus > Platycheirus rosarum. Next base: position 56,152,118 of record OZ020507.1, on the reverse strand, counting down.
CATTACTTTTTCTTTTTATGAAAAAGTTGAAATTTAGGTTATCTTACTCCTACTTGTCTTTGATGAAGACAAATTGGGTTAACCACGAATATATTTTGAACGCTGCTCTACTTTTTTCAAAATGTTTACCCATGGTGAAAATCAGCTTCAACGTCGCTTACATTCTTCATCATTCTTCTTTGCCAAACATGGCCTCGCCGTTTACATAAGGAATGATGTTGCATATCAACTTCAACCACAATTCGGGCTTTGCGTAAACACGGAATTCAATTTCATGTGGTTAAAATTAACGATTAATAATGCATCATTCATATATGTTTTCTTTATAGAAGCCCAAATTAAGACAGAGTTTCAACTTCTAACGAAGTTGATGCTTTGTCTGACTCTCTGACTCCATTCAAGGAATTGTTTCCCGTTACCCTCGAACTGAAATCGTTATTGCGGGCGATTTCAATGTACACAATTCCAGTTGGCTTCGCTTTTCTGGCCAGACAACACCCGAAGGAAGGTTGATGAACCAACCCGAATTCCTGACATTGCAGGTCAAACCGCCAGCACTCTAGACTTACTTCTTACCTCCGATCCTGATAAATGCACAATTCGTGTATTATCGCCTCTAGGCACATCTGACCATTGTGTCATCTCTGCAAATTTCTCGTGCCAACTCAAGTCAGTTAAAGAAAAAAACCCCAGGAGAACCGTTTGGCAATACGAGAAAGCCAACTGGGACGGTCTCAATAACTTTTTCAGGACCTTTAACTGGTCACTATGCTTCCTCGATAGTGACATTGATTCCAGCGCAGACATGGTCACATTGCTTGCCAGAGCCTTTTCCAATATGGGCAATGTTCCAACACGGACTTTAACTTCTTATGGCTCAAATTCACTGTCCGCAAGCATGTCATTCATTATTGTTTTATTTACAGGAATCCAAATCTCGACAGTAATTCGACTTGTAACGAGTTTGAGGCGCTGTCCGATTCCATCTCGAAAATTGTTTCCCTTTGTCCTCGCACTGAAATCGTTATTGCGGGCGATTTCAATGTACACAATTCCAATTGGCTCCGCTATTCTGGCCAGACAACACCCGAAGGAAGGTATGTCGAGCTCTTTGCCGGGTTACATCACCTTACCCAACTGATCGATGTGCCAACGCGTATACCGGATGTTGCTGGGCAAGCCGCCCATACTCTTGACTTGTTTCTTACTTCTCACCCTGATAAATATACCATTAGTGTAACTTCTCCATTTGGCATTTCAGACCATTGTGTCATTTCTAATCTCCACCCATTCAGTTAAAGAAAAACTTCCCACCAGGACCGTTTGGCAATACGAGAAAGCCAACTGGGACGGCCTGATTATCTTTTTCCGAAACTTAAACTGGTCACTATGCTTCCTCGATAGTGACATTGATGCCAGTGCTGAAATGATCACAAATGTGATTCTTCTAGGGATGCGTGCTTTTATTCCTAACAGAGTTAAAAGTATCAAGCCCAAAGAAAAGTCCTGGTTTAATTCTGAGTGTAAAGAAGCTATCAGGCTCAAAGAAGTAAGTTTCCGATCTTACAAGGCCAACCCTACAAAGGAAAATCGGAAAAAGCACAAACAAGCAAGGAACTCATGCAACTCCGTTATTGAAAGAACCAAATTTTTGAATGACCAAAAATTACGGCAAAAAAATTTTGCAGTGTCACAAAGGCAGTAAAAATGTTTGGTCATTTGTAAAAAATATTAAAAACTCCTCAACATCTTCGGTTCCAACACTCATCGACACTAACAGCAACGTTGCCCTCCTGTAATTGAGTATGTAAATTTTTCCATGGGACAGATTTTTTTCCGCACTCGTACAGTAGCAAGAGTTCTCAAAGATCTCGATATACACAAATCTGCTAACCCGGATGGTATACCCCCGATTCTTCTGAAGAGGTGTTCTTCCACACTGTCGAAGCCACTGCGTAAGCTTTTTCATCGCTCCTACTCTTCTGGAAACTTTCCTAGAAGATGGAAAACAGCGTTTGTCCAGCCTGTCCCTAAGAAAGTTGACCCATCCTCCCCCTCCTCCTACCGACCCATAGCACTGACATCCCTTCTTTCTAAGGTCATGGAAACACTGATTAACCGTCAGCTTAAGGAATATCTCGAAGATCGAAAGCTTCTCCATGACCGTCAGTATGGCTTCCGCAGCAACCGTTCCACTGGTGATCTGATGGCATATATCACCGAACAGTGGGACAAATCTTTACATCACTTTGGTGAAAGTAAGATTATTGCTCTTGATATCTCCAAGGCATTTGATAGAGTTTGGCATGAAGCTCTCTTATCGAAAATGTGATAATTCGAAAAAGATCTTTGAAAACTGAACAATAACAGAAACATTTACATCTCTTGAGCACCGCCGTAATGTTTCGTACCTTTCGTTATTTTATTGTTATTTTTACAAACAATGCTCTAGCGAAACAGCCAGCTGCATTCCTCCCCTGAAACGATTCAACCGTAATACTCGAACTGCTAGGAATGCCCATCAGTTAACCCCCGAGCCTAACTTCGGACGTACTGTTAAGTTAAGAGGTTCTTTCTTTAGTCGCACCACATGAATGTGGAATGTTTTGCCAGACCCTGTTTTTCCTTTCCATTTTGATATGAAAAACTTTAAAACTAATGTGCATCGGTATCTCCTCTTTTATCCCTCCTCATTTCCTAATGCTCGTGCGGTCTTTAAACATTTTATGGGTACGCACAAACCCCTTTCGCGCCTGTAAATTATGAACAAAAATCACACCAAAAATGGTGAACTATATCATTTCTTTACTCAAAACTCAATTACAACAGTTTGGCTTCAAAAACAACCACTCCAACGAGCTGGCATTGTCAAATTTGTATAATAAAGATCTCAGATCGAAACTATGCACTCGACCTTTGATAAGGTTCGGCACGTTGCGCCTGATTTGCAAGCTTAGTCTCATAGTCTGCTGACATTTCCATTTTTCTTCCCAACTTTCCTCGGCATCATGCTGCAGCCAGATAGTATTGAGGAGATGCAAAAGGCACGACTGGGTCGCAAGTACCTAATCAAATTGGTGGGAAAGATATTTAATAGAAACAAGTAACATTTAACTACAAAAATTAACGGTTTTTAGTTAGAAAGGAGTACGTCATCACACGTTTTTTTCATAAAATCCTGTTTTTTTATTTTTAGTTTTTTGAAAAACAAAATTTTTTTGGAGATTTTGTTATACAGTTTTATTTATATACACCGGATCGGTCTGTAAAGTCGGTTTACGGACGATAATTGTACGTGATAACGTCATAAGAAAACATTGATGACAGCAACACCAACATACAGCCCGTAAACTCACATCCACAAACCCTTTCGTTAAATCCACACACACACAGCCCAATATCTGCATCTACTTTAACAAAACTCCGCCTATTTTGTATTTCTTTTTCTCTTCATGTTTTTTTTTTGAATTTGAGTAGAATTATTTTGGGAATTTTCGCCTGTTCTTTTTTATGTTCGCCTGATGCTTGCGATCGGTTTTTGCTGAAAGAACCACAGCATCGCGCTTAGCGTGAGTCATGACTCTTATCAGCATGTCCATCGATTTATAAGACGTTATCAAGTAAAAAAAAAATTAAATATTTAATTTAAAAAAAAATTAAAATTAATTTCATATAAAAAATGTCGGTATGCAGACTTAATTTGGGCTACTTAGATCTTTTCAAATGTAAAAATTTATTGAAATCAAATGAGCCGTTACCGAAAATTCAAAATAAACGTTATGTGAAAGGTAGCGTTTACAGATATTTCCCGTTAATTTTGTTTCATTAAAATCATAGCTAATACCTAAAAAAAAAACAAAAATGTTCATCAAAATCGTTGGAACCGTTTTCGAGAAAAAATAATCTTTTCCTTAACGGTTATATTGCAGGTACCGTTATTTTTAAGCCTAAAAACAAAATTTCAATTTCCTCTTTCCTCACGTACTAAATTTGAAGGATATCTATTTAGCCGTTTAGTCTGTAGATCAAAATACATACAGACGGACAGACAGATTGACAAACGGGCAGACTGACAGGCTGACAGACTGGCAGACTGACAGACTGACAGACTGACAGACTGCCAGACTCACAGACTGCGAGACTGACAGATTGACAGACTGACATTTTTTATCACTAACTTATTTTTGTAAGCTTCTCTATGATCGTAATGTCATGTTTGATTATTATCTAAAAAAAATTTATATTCACGAATCCTAAGCTTGCCTTATAGTATCTATGATCGCAGGTTAAAATTAAGCTGGGTAGACAATAGACACCGGTAGGCTGGGATCGTATGAGCCATGAGGAAGCATCTCGGAAATTCTTTTACAGCTTTTTTTTATGGAAGTAGGCGGAGTGGCAGACCTTACTCACTATGGAAGGATGGTTAAGTCCAGGACAGTCTTGTATGAGGGCGCCTTTGATGATTATTCTGACCCTTTTCTGAGCCACCAGAAATAAAATGTATCCTTATATTAAATACAATTTAATGCAATTATTTTTTTCATAACTTACCTTGGATCCATTAAAAATGTATGTACGGATCAAGGAACGGCTCATCATGATTGGCAATTATACGCCGTCCCGTAAGCACGAACTTACTTTTTATTTATTGCTTTATAAATGCCATGTCAGGATGCAGCAGATAAACGTCCTGTAACTTTCGAACTTAACTTCTCCATCACTTTACCGTCCTGTATCCGTTGTTTTATATAAAAAAGAAAAAATAATTTAAATTTTCATTTAAGGACAATGAAATCTCATTAAGGAACCATCTCATAAGTTTTATGCACCGTGAGGTATTTAAACGAGCATAAAATTATCGTTCCCGTAGAATACGACCTATTATCCTTCGGATACAATTTTTACCAACACAGTTTCCTAGCTATACAATGTATTTGTCCAATATGCATGTAATGAGCATAATTGATAGTTTAAATCCCTACCAGCACAATTATTAAAGGCCAAGCCGATGTCGTCCAGTACTCGCATGTCCGCAATATCAGCTCCCCACTACTCCTTCGACAAAGGATTCGATTGATTTTAAATTTTTACGATCTCATATTAAGGTTGAAAAAAATGACATCGCACTCGTAGCAGATGATGATGCCCCACAGCCCCAGTCACTGATGATGATGGCATGGTGGTGTAATCTTTAAAGTCCTTGTTAATATCAATGAATATCCGCAGTCTTCCTCCTCTCCCCAATCGGAGTCAGTTGGTGTGCTATTAATGGTATAAGGCCTTGCGCTTGTTGCTTTAACTGCGGCACACTTTTGAGTAATAATCATAAAATTTCGGTAACATGCAGAAATAACGATTATTGACGGTGGGGTGAACATATTCGTAAATGCTTCAGATACAAGGCTTGCTGAATCTGAATATCGTTTTGTAGGGAGTTTACGGCGAATAATTTATGAACATTCATTTGTTCATCATGTTCATAATGCATCCTCTTGGTAATCGTCGATTTAGATAGAGAGCAAACTATTTCTATGATGCTTTTCTAGTGTAGCTGCCAGCACCAGAGCAAATGCAGTAAATTAAGATATTCTCGTAAATATTCATGCAACATAAGTTAAAAAAGCTATAAACCCTTATCCAATACACTGTGAGTGTATTCCTTTGTTTAGATAATTGTAAATCCCTGCGGCATATTTTTAACATGCTGCCGAGTGTTTTTGAAATGGTTGCATTTTAATAGAAAATCTTGTTCATTGCATAATTAGCCGAAAACTACAATGTATCTTTGTTTGTAATTTTCTCTAATAATAAGTTTTGTTTGTTGTTTTTGGTACAATTACAAATTTAGTAGTTCTTTTGAAAAGAATAAAACTCCTCTTCGAAAGGAAAGAATCGCACATTTTTTTAAAAGTTAAACTGATAATATTTTTGTCATTGGCTTGAAGACAGGGGACTTTGAGGACAAAATTAATTTCTGGTTCGATAAACAGTATGGCATAAGGAGGTATACCGCCCATACTCTTGATTTACTTTTTACTTCTCACCCATTGTGTCATTTCAGTAAATTTCTCATCCTCCACTCACCAAGGTCATGAAAAACTTCCCCCCAGCATCGTTTGATGCTTGAGAGGTATTGTTATTGTTCCATACTGGCAAATCCACCGCGAAATATTTTTCACAGCTCCTACTGTCTTGGAATATTTCCCAAAAGATGGAAAGCATCAACGTTGTCTAGCCTGTGCTTAAGAAAGGTGAACCCTTCTCCTTCTCATTCCTTAAAGCATATGTCCCTTCTTTTCTAAGGTCATGAAAACGTTGATTTATCGTCAGCTTAAAAAATAACTCGAAGACCGCAAAAATCCTTACATACGCTTTGGCCAAAGTGAGGCTCAGAGATTAACACCAAAAATGAGATAAAATCAAGAAATACTCTTGTCAATCGCTGCTTCTTCGGGTTTATGGTCTGTCCACTGGAAATTGTCAGTACAGTCCTTATGGAAGTTTTATTTTTTTCAAAAGGTGCTAGTCTGTGATTTTACCCGTTGAAATATACACTGAATTTAAAACACAACCTCTGACTAACCCGCGAATTATACACGAATTGGTGATGCTATAAATAAAAAAACAACTCTCATTGTGTGTACTGAAAAAAGCACGTGTAACTACAACGGCAACGCTATAGAAGGATAACCACTACTGCAATACTCTAGAAGGAGATAGAATAAGGATTAGTAGTGTTATAGTCTAAGAGTCAGTTGTGTTATAGTCGAGCTTGAGAGTAGACCATATTTAAATATAAGTTCTTACATATTACATCTTGCTATAATTAATACTTTGTTTCTTTATGTATAATATAATATATTTCTTTAAAGTTCAGAAGTGCGATTGGACCCCAGTCATATTTAAGATAAGTGACTTAATAACATTAAACATAACAAATAACATTGGCTTTTTATAATATGTGAGTAAGGTGATCATGTTGATAGTTATAGGGTGAACTTTCGGAGCATATTGTGTGCAACATTGTGCGTGGATAAGTATTTGTTTGATACTGACATTATCAATGATGATAATAAGTTTAATGAGTGTGGTTTTGGTTAAGAAAACCGCATTTTATTCAGGTATAATGATGAAATGATTGAAGATTTTGGGTGTAGGTCGCGGCGCGACACTGAACGTTATTTTTGTTTGTGAAACAGTTGTGCTTGCATTTTCAGTCCATGGAAAAGTAATACTATCTCTGTTGCTCAGCAGAATAAACATACGGAGAAGTGTTTGTGTCGCCTACTACTATGTTACTATGTAGAATTACATAAGAGATATATGGTGGCAGAATACACAGTGGTTTGATGTGAAAGAGACAATTATATTGGTACATGAAAATTAACGGCATAAGTGCGTTTTGGGCCTACGAAAAAGCATTTGATTTTTATCTGAAATGAAAGAAAAGCATGGAAGATACAATATCGGTTTAAGTGCGTTTTCGGTCTACGAAAAAGCATTTGGTTATTTTATTTGAAATGAAAGAAGAGTGCGGAAGAAACATTATCTGTTTGGTTTAAGTGCGTTTTCGGTCTACGAAAAAGCATTTATTATTTCTTTATTTGAAATGAATGAACTGTAGAAGAAATATTTGGTGAATGTTTCTTGGTATGAAAAAAGAAGCATATTGTTATCTCTATTTTAGCTGAGTAAAATGGTTGTTAGAATTATACTGTTCAAAGTATGAGTTAAAATTGCTGTATTTAAAATAGAAGTTTGCTCGAGACTGCATTAGTAAAGAATGTTGAAATACATTATGCTCTGAATTTTCTCGCCTTTTAGTCAGGTACTTGATGTTTTTATGGGATAAACGTTTTTTAAGGCGCCAGTTGCGGTCACAATTGTAATGCATTACTTACATAATACACATAATTTAAGTAATTACACTTCGTTTCGTAGGTACAAAACGAATGAGCCATTTATTAAGAATCAAAAAGTTTCAATGAGTAATTAATGGTTTTACACAACATGTAATTCAAAGTTTGTTGATGCATTTTAGTGACGATTGCAACTGGCAACTAAATTACTGTAAATTAATCAAAAGCTTTTGATTTGATTCTAGATAAACCGAAATAGATAATTTGAACGTGAAACAACTCCAAGAAGAATTGCGGAAGAGAGGTCTTCTAATAAGTGGCTCCAAGAGAATGCTTATTAAAGGATAAACGACTATGATAGACAATCGGACACAAGCGGAGCTCTATCGCATTCTAACGAGATTGAGAATCAACAGACTGGATAAACTAACACCATCGAAGAAGAAACCCGAAATATAACAACAATTTAAGACTCAGGTACGGCAACTGACGAAGAGCAGAGGATCAGGGAATGGTCTTTGATAAAACGCGAACGAGATCTCCTTGAAAAAGAGCGAATACTCTTTGTAAAAGAACGTGAAATAGCGGAGAAGTTGAGACACCTAGATTCTGTCACACGATCAAGAGATTCTGTTCCTGAAAGACCAAGAGTAAATTGCACCATCAGAGAAATCGCAGATGCATTACCTGTCTTTTCACCTGGAGACATTACATCCATGTCAGCTGAATGTTGGATAAACCGTGTAGAGAGTTTAAAAAATATTTACGGTTGGGATGAGATGGCACTACTTTTGGCAGCCTCGTCAAGAATGCATGGACCAGCAAGACACTGGTGGGATTCATGCCAGGAAGTCGCAACATCATGGAGTCAGTTAGCCACAGGACTCAAATCAAACTTCCCACACCATTGCAGCGAAGTTGAGGTACATAAGCAATTGATTAACAGGAAAAGAAAGCCATCGGAGACAATTGAAAATTTCTGTTTTGAGATAAATCTGTTAGGAAAAAGGATTGACCTTTCAGACAAGACTATAACTCAATACATCCTTACTGGCTTAAACGACACTCAGCTGGAAACTTCAGTAATATTGCCGAATTAATCGAAAAAATCAAATGGTATCAAGGTATCCGTATGAATTCTCGGCAAGTAAACAACTCAATTACATCAACACTCGTAGCATCCCCTAGGCCTTCAACTAATGAATCTGCCAAATGGCAACCTAGTCGTCAACCAGTCCAGAATTGTATCTCTTGCTACAATTGAAATCAGCCAGGACATTATGCGAAAAATTGCATTCAATCGAGAAAAAGGCATTGGAACAATAGTAAAGACATCAGCCATAATCCGAAGACAGAAAAGAATTATCGGTCAATATGATCTGTAAAAACGAACATGGAGATTGTAACCATAAAGATGTTGTCATACAGGGAAAAAAATATGCAGCTCTTCTGGATTCTGGAAGCGAGAAAACAATAATTACTAAACAAGTAGCGACAGAGACAAATGGTAACATGGAAAATGTGAAACCACTTCCCATGGGTTTGGAGGAGGGAGCTGTCGAGCCATTGGAAGCATCATATGCCAAATCCAAATAGATGGAGCTTTCTTTCCAGTTCAAGCCGTTGTGGTCGAAGATAGCTGTCTCTCGAAACCAGTATTAATTGGAAAGGATGTCCTCAGCAATCCTATGTGCAATATGTGTAAGCATGGCGATAACTTGACGGTACAAAGAATGAATGTTGACATTTGTTCAGTTAGACAAATATCTGCTTCTGATGTTCAATTTGGCGAAAAATTAGAATCATCTATCCTTGTTGAACTCCTTAATGAATACCGTAAATGCATTGCCATGAACCAACAAGATTTGGGTCGAACCAAGCTCATAGCAATGGAAATCGAGCTAGTTAAACAAGATCCAATAGTGCATCAGCCGTACAAAGTGCCTTATGCTAAACGACAGATATTAACCACAATGATCTCTGATCTGATGGAAAGCGGACTTGTCATCGAATCACAATCTGATTATGCTTCACCGGTGGTATTAGTCAAGAAAAAGAATGGCGAGGACAGAATGTGCGTTGATTACCGAAAATTAAATTCCATCACAAAGAAAATCCGTTATCCAATGCCATTAATTGAAGAACAACTGAACGATCTAGTGGGCTATAAATACTACAGTGTCCTTGATTTAGCCTCCGGATACTATGAGATTCCAATCAAAAAAGAGCACACTCATTACACTGCTTTCATCACTCATGACGGTTTGTACGAACTTACATCAATGCTTTTGGTCTTGTTAACGCCCATTCCATATTTCAAAAATTAATGAACACCATCGTCCGAAAGATGAAACCGGCCAAAATCGTCTGCTATATGGATGATGTAGTAATTCCATCCAAAACTTTTGAAGAAGGAGTAGAAAAATTGAAAATATTTTTGAAAATATTGAAGGATGCCAACTAAACACTCAACCTTCCTTGTGCATCTGGTGAAAGACGGAACAATCCGACCCGGGAAAACAAAAACGATGGCGGTGGAAAAATTTGAGACTCCGAAAAATGAACATGAAGTTCGGCAGTTCATTGGGCTGACTAGCTATTTCCGGAAATTTATCGAAAACTATTCACTAATCGCACTGCCTCTGAGCAATGTAACGAAAAAGAATTGTATTTTCCAATGGGGTCTACGAGAGAATAATGCATTTGAAACTCTGAAAAAATGTCTTACCAACAACCCACTACTCGCTCTTTATAATCCGAATAGTGATCATGAACTCCATACTGATGCCAGTTCTCATGGGCTAGCAGGAGTTTTACTGCAACAGGAAAACAATTCACTCCGACCAGTGGCTTATTACAGCAGAAAGACTTCAAAGGACGAAAGCTTTTTCCACAGCTATGAGCTCGAGGCTCTAGCCGTCATAAAATGGACTTACCGATTCCGACAGTTTCTACTTGACAAGCATTTCAAAATAATAACCGATTGTGAAGCTCTTAAAACTACTATGAGTAAGAAAGAATTAGTCCCCAGAATCGCCCGGTGGTGGCTTAAGATGCTTGAATTCGATTATGAAATACATCATCGATCTGGAAAACTTATGCCGCATGTAGATACTTTATCCAGACATCCTAATGAAGAAGCACAGGAGCCTGATGTTGTCGAGATGAACGTACTCAAAATAAGTATAGACGATTCTGATTGGCTATATTCATTGCAACTCCAAGACGAACACATCACTGAAATCGCACAATGCCTCAAAAAACAACCGAACAACGTTGAAGAAAAGCAAGTGCATGTCGATTACGCCCTAAAGAATGGTCGAGTGTACAGGCGAGACGGAAACAATATTAGATTGTATGTGCCGAAAGGAGTTCGAAATCGAGTACTAAGTACTAAGTCATTGTCATGAAGTCAAAGTACCTTAAGTCTTGTGTTGAATGTGCCTACAACAGCAACAAAGTTCAGCCCCGTGGAGAATTATACCTTATCGAGAAGAAAGATATTCCTTTTGACACCGTTCATGTAGACCACCTGGGACCATTCACTAAATCCACGAAAGGGAACACGTATTTGTTGGTACTAGTAGATGGATTCACCAAATATGTAATTATGAAGGCGCTTCCAAGCACGCAAACAAAACCAGTGTTAAATTTCCTGACAGAAGTACTCTACACATTTGGAGCACCAAGACGCATAATATCAGACCGAGGAACTTCGTTCACATCGAAGAAGTTCGAAAATTTAATTAAGGATTTTGGAATTATCCACGTTCAGACCGCCACCAGAACACCCAGAGCAAATGGTCAAGTGGAAAGGTATAACCGTACAATCCTTCAGGCTTTACTTGCAAGTGTTGAAGATGAAAATCGATGGGATCAAAAGGTAAAGCCGGTGCAATGGTCTATAAATCTATAGGGAAGACTGCTCAACAAATGTTGATGGGATATATTCCTCGCGATCCATGGCCAGATGTCCTTGCTCAGCAGGTAGACCTAAACCAACAACATCAAAGTCTCAAAAGCATTCGTTCAAACGGTTTGGAACATATAACTAAACTCCAATCCAAACAGAAAACCCATCATGACAATAAGTATGGAAAAGCTAAGCAGTATAATGTAGGCGAACTAGTAATGTTGAAAAACGATGCTGTTAATTCAACTGGTTCTTCACGTAAACTTGAAGCAAAATGCAAAGGTCCTTATGTGGTGATTGCGAAGCTTCCACACGACAGATACCAAATTGCTGACATGCCTTTCGCTCAGAGGAATCAAAAACCTTACTCAGCGGTATGGGCAGCTGACAGGATGAAGCCCTGGATAGAATTCGACAAGGAACTCGACGAGGGCGTCGACAATGACAGTATGGCCCAATCTGTAACTACAACGGCAACGCTATAGAAGGATAACCACTACTGCAATACTCTAGAAGGAGATAGAATAAGGATTAGTAGTGTTATAGTCTAAGAGTCAGTTGTGTTATAGTCGAGCTTGAGAGTAGACCATATTTAAATATAAGTTCTTACAAATTACATCTTGCTATAATTAAAACTTTGTTTCTTTATGTAAAATATAATATATTTCTTTAAACACGTAATTTTAGAGCTACCACTCCACACAAACATAAATTGTCTGACATAAAGGAGAAATCACAATGTGACGTATTTCCTCCCTTTAATTTATCTGCTTGAAGGCCCACGGATTTGAAATAATAAATTTCTCAATAAATCCCACCATTTTGAGCTGTAAACTCCGTCGGAAAGAATGTTTCCTTCAAAGTATTTAGTTTGGACCATTTCAAAAGGTTTACTTTTTTGAAAGCCTTGAAGGTTGACGGAGTTTTAAAATTGAAAAAAAAGTTAAAAAAAAGCGAGGGAAGAAGAAGAAAAAAAGAAGCAATTGGAAAATTGTTTCTGTTGGTGAAAACTGAGAAAAAAAACAAAGAGTCCGATTTAGTACAAAAAAAGAGATTTTGAGACGTGAGGAGAACATTCTGGTCGGAGTATTCAGCTAAGTAGTTTTATTTAGGTGTCTGTCTTTTTAAAATCTTTGGTTGTTTAATTTTGTAGTTTACTTGTTTTATAAAGTTGTCTTTTGTGGAGCAAATTGCGTCCGATTAGGCCTACGCTACCCTTGCGTTATTTCCCAATATTGAGACACACGTGACCATTCTATCTTGTCGGTAAATTAAAGACCTTCAGGTCTTTATTTTTCTTTGTTCCAATTGTGATTTCCTTTTTATCGTTAGCACAAAGAAATTGTTATTTTTATAATTTGCATTTACATAGGTATATTTTGTTCCCAATAACTAACCTTCTGCCGTTATCAAACTTTGTCTTTATTTGTAATTCGAAAAGATTCTGGGTTTTAGTCCATGCCTTAAGCCAAGGTTTCCGAGACAATTAATACCTATATAAAGAATTTTCGAACTAAGACTTGACAATTTTTTTTATATAAAACGCAAACCATTTGAAATATTTCAAAAACTTTATTAGGTATTCGGTTGGGGTAAATGTGGACTTTTCACAAAAGTAAAAAATATAATTTTTTTTTTCTTTGGAAAACGGATATTATATAATTAGAAGTATTTATATTCTACTTATTATGTGTTAATAAATGTATAAGAACCCAAAAACGATTAAGGGCAGTGTTTGCATTTACCCCTTCCTTGTTTAGATTTCCCCCATTATTTTTAAAATTCTAGGGTAAATGTGGACAGCTAACTTCTGTTCCCTAAGTGCTAGTGTTTACTAAACCCCGTATGGGTTTTAAGTAAACAGTCATGAATTTCATTTGAATTATTCACTTGAAAAATTGATTACCGCAATGTTTATATTCACCCCATATAATGCATATTACCCATCAAAGAAGAATAAGAAAAAGACCTTAATACTTTTTTTAAATACTAAAAAATAAACTATATTTCATCAAATGTTTTCAAAACATTTTATTAGGAACAAGATACAGGTAACTAGGTAGGCAGTTATTAAGAGAACATACATATAGTTTTTATTCTTCACTTTTCTTTTGGATTTGGTAGAATTCCAATTATATCTTCCAAAAGAACTTTCCTTTTTTCATTCGGCATTAATGCGAAAGTTGTCTTTGAAGTGTCCATACTTTTTAAAAGCACCACTTCAATTTCATTGCTTTCTCCAGCGAACTCTATAATAAAAACATTTCTGAAGGTTACTGATAGTCTGGTGCCTCCTTTTAACTGAATCAGGAGAAACTGACCCTTGTTGAATGTTTTGGAACCAACAGGATTTAACTGGTTTTGGTCATCGTCGTCATCTAACTCCTCATTCCATGGGCTGTCCTCATCATATTCGATGTTTTTTTCATTTTTTGACTCCTCAGAACTCGAGCTGATGAGTTTTTTTTTATGGAACGCTGGTTTTTAACGGCAGTTTTCCTCTTAGGCTTAGGTTTAGGTGTTTGTTTAACTTTCTTGAGATCTTCTGCTTCTTGAAGTCGATTAAGAACACTTTGCGCAGTAAGTACTTCACCATAAGTCATTTACTTCAGCCGAGGAATGGGTTTTTTCTCTTTGACAGGTAGGTCATTTGCTTCTAATGGAGAATTTGGAGTTACAAACAAGGTGCTGAAGGAAGTTCCAGGTAAAACCTCTGAGATTTTCATAACTTGCTGCTGTTCACTTACTATTTCATTGAATTAGTCATGTTCATATCGCTTTCGTGCATTCTCTCATCTTCTGGGGTTGTTTCGTTTTCAAAAATAATATTCGCACCTAATTACAAAATACAAAATGTGCATGCTTCAGTATTAGTTCATAAATGATCAGTCCCTAATGCCTTACCTTCAATTACTTCAGCCAGTTCGTGTTAAATTACTCTATCAGATGATAACTCCAAGCATACACCATTCGAATTTGACCGGTACCGTTCCAGAGCTTCGGGCAGAAACTTATTTTCTGGAAATTTAGTTCGATCTACAGGGTAAATTCCGGTGTTGACAAATCCGGATATTATGTTGTCAGCGGTCATAGAATCTTTCCAGGTTTCTCCGATTAGTTTCGAAAACATCTGTTTATTGAGGCGTTTACAACCTTTGCCCATTTGGGATTTTCCAAAAGCTATCAGTTTTTTTCCCTAGCATTTGTCCAATGGTTGCAATTTGTCAGTTAGATGACTAGGTAGGCGCATCAAAATCACAATATTTTGCAAAGCTTTCTCAACTATTCGGACGCTTATGTGACTGCAATGACCATCGTATGCCAACAAAGCCATCAGACAACCAATTGAAAAATTGTGGTTCTTACATCCATCCATTTTTTGAGCCCGCGTAGTCTTCCCGGAAAACCAGCTTCAGATATCCATCTCGCCTGAACAGCAGCACGGTGGTAATTTGTTGCCATCGGCCGAAACACATGCAAGCACTGTTGTGGATTCTCGTCCAGATCCACCTGAAATACTGCTTAGAGCTTTGCTCTTAACACCCAAACCATGCATGCGGCTGGGATCGAGATGAAATCCGCTTTCGTCGGCGTTAAAAACATATTGCGGTGTATTTGTAAAGTTGTTATCTTGGATCACTTTCGGATTATCATAAAAGTCGTATTCGACAAATGGGTTTCTGGCATCTTTTCTCAATTTCTGCAGCTGTTCAGGTTTTTTTAAAGTTATCGCCGGATGCCGCTCATGAATCCAATGTACCAGTCTTCACCGGGAATACCGTCCTTGAACTGAGTTTTTATACCGCTGCGTTTAACGTATTCCCCAACCAGTTCTTTTAGCTCACGTTTGTCACATGGTAATCCCATATCTGCACGAGTAATTAGGCATTTATATATTTCATTTTCAGTCGCTGCTGGAAGGGGATGTGCTCGCCATGATCCAATTGACTCTAATGACGATTTTCGGCCATTAATTCTTTGGAAGATCACTGATTTAGGGATTTTGTATATTTCCTCAGCTCGGGAGTATGTCATTTTCTTCTTCAATACATCACTCATAGCGTTTTGAAGATCGGTTAACTATAATTAATTTGTGGTTTCTTTCTCTTTACTTTAGGAAAAGGGACGTTTACACTTACCCCAAAAACTTGTTTACATTTACCCCATATGCTTAAATTATTGGGGTAAATGTAAACACGCGAAAAATAAGTACAAGGAACGACAAGTGTTTGTTGTATTCACAGAAACTACTTCAATGCATTTTTATTTACATATATAACAAGAAAATTTTAACACTCACAAACTTGAACTCTTCTTTTCAGAGATAGCTTCTTTTCACGACTAAAATTCTCAACGAAAACCGAACAACAACTGAAAGATATATATATATCATATTTTGATTTTTTTTTTGTCTGGGTTGCTACAACTTATTTTAAAACGTGAAATTAACGGTCGTTTACATTTACCCATGTTTAAGTTTACCCTAACTAACCCTATAGGCATTCAAAACATTTATGAATGGGAACTCGACTTCGTTTCTATGCCCACCGCTCGTCGTCGGCTTGTTCGCATAAAAAAATGAAAACGTAGTCCCAAAGCAAATAGTCTATAATCGTTAAATCGCACGAACGAGGAGATTGAGATTATACGATCGTCAAACTTACTCTTTAATTAATCGATTGTAAGATGTGCTGTGTGGCTTGTGGCATCATCCTGTTGAAACCACATGTCGTCCAAATCCATATCTTTCAATTCGGGCCAAAAATAATCATTAATCATGGCGCTATTATGCTGGCCATTCGTAACGTGACGATCGTTATAGTCGATGAAAAAATATGGCCCAATAACGCCGCCGGCATGCAAACCTCACCAAACAGTTATTTTTTGTGGATGAAGTGGTGATTTATGAAGCAAAGATGGATTTTCATCCGACCAATAACGCATATTTTGCTTATTGACGAACCCATTCAGCCAAAAATGAACTTCGTCACTGAAGATGATTTTGCGATTAAATTCAACAATTCAACGCTCTTAAAGTTGCGGTCACCGACTCCGAATTTCGGTAGAAAATTTTTATAATTTGCAGACATTCCTCGCTCGTGTACTTTGCCATAATGAAAATGTTTTGTTTACTGAATAAATTGACAATGACAGTTCGATGATTAGTGAAAGGGTGTATTCACAAAGTAGTTTCAAAGATGTCAAGTCCCTATTGGAAAACCCGATATATACAAAATCAATCCTTTTCCCATTGGGAATCTTAATTTAGTTTTTTTTTTAACACCTTTGAAGACGTTTTATTTTTTTTTTTTCAGATTTCAATTGGTTAGGTAAATTACCATTAAAGTTTCCTGACGCCCTTTATACATAGGTTCACTCCCTTACTTATATCAACAATCAAATAAATAATTATTTGATATAATTTCATTATTTCGTTTTATTAATCAATTGCTATTAATAAAACCAACTTTCAAAACAAACCCACCCCCAAATCTGAGCTACCGGTATAAGCACTGGATTCGCTATCGGTTTGTAAGAATTCTTTCTTATCAGTAATCAACACACCGGAATATAAATAAATTGCACGACTGGATCGCACGTACTTACTCATATGTGCGGTCACATTGTAGAATAAAATAAAAAAAAAAAAAAGTGAATCAAAGCATTCGATTTTTATGACTTTTGATTGTTCGAATAAAGCACGTTAAATTGTATTGAGTGAAATAATTTAAACGCCATTTTATTTCTTTAGGAAACAGAAAAAATGTGATTTTTTTCAAAATCGTAGGAGCCGTTTTTAAATAAAACGGTTTTTTAACAACTTTAAATTTAAAATTAAAAATAAATAATTCAAGAATACAAACAAAAATAACGTTCCAAGAATTTTTATAAAAAAATCAGTGTACTACTGTAGGTATGCATTATATTTTGATGCAAAAAAATTAATATGGTGGGCTAAAAACGGTACCTCCCATAGGACCGTTGTTTTTTCTTCGACTTTCTCGAAAACTGGTGATCCGATTACTATCAAAATTGATATTCAGGAAGATGTAGGTAGCCTTAGTAATTTCACATAATTTTTTTTTTGAAATCTTTTGTTTTGTATTTTTAATAATTTAAAAATAATAAAAATAAATATAAGTTATTTTCGTGCTTAAGTTTGTATTCTTGAATTTTTTTTTAAATTTTTTTAAAAAGAGGCTCCTACAATTTGGAAAAAAAATCACACTTTTTAACATTTCCCAAAGAAATAAAATGGCGTTTAAATTATTTCACTCAATACAATTTAACTTATTCGAACAATCAAAAGTCACAAAAATCGAATAAAACCTCTGATGTTCACTTTAATTTTCTTAAATTTTATTCTACAATGTGACCGCACATATGAGCAAGTACGTGCGATCCAGTCGTGCAATTTATTTTTAATCGTTTGGAGCTTTTTGCACACTGTTAGCGAGATAACCTTGATCTAGATAACTCATTGCACTTTTAACGAAAATACAAGACGAGTACAAAGGGAGAGAAAGAAATGCGAAGTGATCGCAGGGCGAAATTATTGAAAAACAAAGTAACACAAAAACAAAGTTAAAATAAATTGTAAGACTGAATCGCACGTACTTGCTCATATGAGCGGTCACATCTTCGAATAAAATTTAAAAAAAAATTACGAACTTGTTCTTATGCTAGATAATTGCTTAGTGGATGCATATGTATGTGCAATAAAGGGTGTTATTTTTAGACGTGTGGTTTTCAAGAAGAAATAAAACGTATATAATTTAATGTTATGAACAAGAATTTAGCTTTCTTATAAGGATAAGGGTTTGTCATTATGTTTTAAAAATCATTTCGGGCTGGCTCAGGATAGGTGGCCATCTCGTTTTGGGCCCATGGTCTTGATGGTCGTTCGGCTTCAATTCTTGAACGAGTTGGATTTTGTTAGCCCGCAAAGCAAGATCCTTCCGCAAAATCTTCCATAAAGTGGATGGGCTCATTTGGGTGTTCTTCGATACTCTGCTCCACCAAACCGAACCATTATTTTGGTAATAAATTTGCACGATTTGCAATTGAATTATAAATAACTTCTTGTGTGCAAAATTTTATTGAAATCTGGATAACGGTTTACGAATAAACCGCATTTGAAAAAATCGAGAGAGAGGTACCGTTATAGAACAAATTTCGAAAAATGTTTTCTAATTAAAAGATGTATTGTTGTAAAAAATAGCACCCTAAAAGTTTTATCAAAATCGTTAGAGCCGTTTTCGAGAATATCAAACTTTTTGTTAAAAATTCCCAATTTCGTGAAAATCAGGATAGGTGGCCATCTCGTTTTGGGCCCATTCGCCGAACGTGCGACGCGCTTGATGGTCGTTCGGCTTCAATTCTCGAACGAGTTGGATCTTGTAAGCCCGCAAAGCAAGATCCTTCCGCAAAATCAGCTCCAATTGTTGCGCGCGATGGCGGATGGACTCATTCGGGTCTTCTTCAATACTCTGCTCCACCAAACCGAACCATTATTTTGGTAATACATTTTCACGATTTGCAATTGAATGTTAAATGACTTCTTGTGTGCAAAATTTTATTGAAATCTGGATAATGGTTTACGAATAAACCGCATTTGAAAAAATCGAGAGAGAGGTACCGTTATAGAACAAATTTTGAAAAATTTATTCTAATTAAAAGATGTATTGTTGTAAAAAATAGCACCCTGAAAGTTTTATCAAAATCGTTAGAGCCTTTTTCGAGAAAATCAAACTTTTTGTTAAAAATTGTATGGCAGGTCCCGGTATTTTTCGAACTAGAGCAAATTGAAAAACATCCCCCAAATACTACCAAATAAATACTAAAATTCCAAGTTTGAAGCAAATCGGCCCATCCGTTTAGGCTGTAGAGGTGCGAACAGACAGACGGACCGAATTTTCGAACCCATTTTTTCGACTTCTCTATTATCGTAATTTCATGTTTGATTGTTAGATTTTTTTCTGTGCACGAATCCATAACTTCCATATAGTAACTAAAGAAGTAAAAATAAATAATTGTAAATGCGATGTAAAAAAAAAAAAATAATAGGCACCCTCTTTTGAGTTGCCTGTTAATGTGTTATCGTTTCTAGAAGTGAATACCATAAGTGCTATACCTTTTTGCCCATACTTGGACAGATTATTAAGTACAGTGGTTCTTCGCCAAGCGAATCCATAACAATTTGTACTTTCAAATTCAAAATGCATTGGTACCTTCATCACAACGCCTGTCTTCACTCTAATAACAGTCTTATTTCCCTAAACTTTGACGCTCATAATCTGCCCTACCCTATGATGAAGCACGAAACAATCCTCAAAGCATATTTTTCACAGTCTTTTGACAAATTGCAATTTTCCAGACTTAAAACGATATATCTCACATGCGAACGATATACTTATTAAGTATAAATACTTCCCCAAAGCCCAAGGCACTCCGATCCAACCAGAACCTCTCTTCTTGGCATTACGCACATAACAATGGCAGGTAATTGAGACGCAATTATTTTCACCCCAACGATAACGCAATCCTCCAGGGAAAGGAGTACGGTACGGTACGACACATTTTCAGCCATTTGAATGTGATTTGTCTGAGTAGGTTTATGTGTTAGGCAAAGGTTTATCAGGCAGTTCATCCAAAAGGAAGATTTCTTGCACACCTATTTGTCAAGAACACAATCGAATTTATTTGCCTCGGAGAAATGGAGGAGGGCGACTATCTTTCACCTATAACGTAGGTGTTGTGCTTTGCATCCAAGAAATATGTGTTACCAATTTATTTCCATACTCGGTTCACATGCGAAACGATGACGCTATGAGCCAATGATAAAGACAAAGGAGTTTTATAGCTTTCACTTAGGTCCTATTTAGTGGGTAATTTATAATGTAAGCAAATTGTATCTTCTCGTACATTATGTGTGGAACATACGGTAGGATAATTCCGATAACGTTTTCCTATCGACAACATCCACAGCCTCACATCCGTGAGGAAATATTTCAACCTGTTCAATTTATTTGGTCTATTAAATCTGGGATTCAGGTAGAAAGTGAGCGGCAGCGGCAGTGGGATTTTTAGAAAATATGTCACTGTCTGAAGTGGTATTAAAATCAAACCAATTTGGATTTGCTTACGTCTAGATTAGACGAGGCTTAGAAAAAAGAATATTAGAATATTATGAAAAAAAAAGTTTAGACTTGGTTGTTTTAAAACATAATCTTGGAAAATTATGAGAAACATGCCGCCGCTACTTTGCTTCAGGGCTAGTCGTTCTAACTGTCAAACATAGATCAAAGTAGATCCATTGTAATACCATGTATGACTCTCATGTTTGTTCATGGAAATGATGTAATCCGTTCACTATTTGTCAAATCATAGCTATACTTTTCTGGTTATGACACAGGGCTCCAACTAATTCTTTGTCTTTTGCACTAATTCGATTCCATTATTTTTTAACTTTGTTAGGATCTCGTTAACAAGAGTGCCAATAAATGTAGTGAGAGAATCCTGCAATCGAGGGTTCCTCTATAGATGTTGAAACAACACAAAATTTAAAATCCGTCTTTTATTCAGAGGCGGAAAAGATTTTCTGCTCAGTAACACTAAGTCGAGTTGCTTTCTAACAAAACATGTGTATTGAGGCTCTTGAAATTTAGAAACCTTGCAATAAATTCTAAGCTGCTGGTGAGCAAGATTATGGTCTCGTCAGTACTCACCTAATGATCCGAGACTTGGATGCTAAATTAAAGACACTCTTCTGATCTCGAACCTCGTTAAGAAGAAAGCCCTACGGAGAATTGTTGGCCCCGTGTGCGAGGGAGAATGATTCCGGAGAAGATAAAATCATAAATTTTATGAAATCTACCTCGAAGCGGATGTTGTGGAATATATATAGCTCGCTAGTCTCCGATGGACTGAACACCTCGCTTGTATGAACGAAGAGGGACCAGCTTAAAAGGATTGTGTAGACCAGAACGTCCGAAGCCTTGGGGTGCCCAACTGGATAGTGTGGGCCAGCAATCGGGATGTATGGAAAAACTTGTTGAACGAGGTCCGAAACGAACCGTATCCTATTTAAAGACAACCATTTTCCAATATAAACGAATCCACGGTTGGCACTATCCAAGCTGATCAAGATATAATGAATCATTTATAAAAATGCTAGGCATTTATCAGCTAAAAAAAAAGAGTTGGTTGTCTGTAAGGTCGGCTTACGGACGATAATTTTCCGTGATAACGTAATAAGAAAACATTGATGGCAGCAACATCAACATACAGCCCGTTAACTCACACCCATAAACCCTCTCGTTTAATCCACACACACCAATTAATTTATTATTAAACAAAAAGGAGTTTTTAAAAAAAGACTTTATTTCACATACATATATAATATAATTAAAGTTTATTACACTAAGCACAGCCTACCACTTATACAAGTCTGAGCTCTTATTCTATTTCTTCAAGTATTTATACTGGATCAAACAAAGAAGTTCTCTTCTATGAATATTATAGATTTTAGACAAAGAACTTCTGTTTTCATATTCAATTACATTTCCAAGAATAGAACATAAAACATTATGATTAACGAAATGTGTATTTTTGATAATAATACAAAACAATATTAATTATATTTTGCGCTGTTGCAGTTATCAGAAGAGTGTGTTATCTGTACACGTCATAGACCAACTGCACTTGTTAACTCCCTTCTTTCTTAAGAGTAGAACATCCCGCTTCTGCTGTTAGTTCTTCAACACGTTTTAATAGATTAGAGAATCTAACATCTTCATTGTGTTGTACTGATATGTTGATTTAATTTTAATGTAATACATAACACATGCTGCAATTATAATGATTATTGATATGAACATAAAAGATGTCATAATCGGATTATTGGTTACTTCTTCTTGAATTGATTGAATGTATAATTGTTTCATATAATTTACAATTTTTATGACTTGTTTCTTACTTCTCACTCTGATAAATATAACATTAGTGTAACTTCTCCATTTGGCACTTCAGACCATTGTGTCATTTCTAATCTCCACCCATGCAGTTAAAGAAAAACTTCCCACCAGGACCGTTTGGCAATACGAGAAAGCCAACTGGGACGGCCTGAATATTTTTTTCCGAAACTTTAACTGGTCACTATGCTTCCTCGATAGTGACATTGATGCCAGTGCTGAAATGATCACAAATGTGATTCTTCTAGGGATGCGTGCTTTTATTTCTAACAGAGTAAAAAGCATCAAACCTAAAGAAAAGTCTTGGTTTAATTCTGAGTGTAAAGAAGCTATCAGGCTCAAAGAAGTAAGTTTCCGTTCTTACAAAGCCAACCCTACAGAGGAAAATCGGAAAAAGCACAAACAAGCAACCATTATTGAAAGAACCAAATTTTTGCATGACCAAAAATTACGGCAAAAAATTCTGCAGTGTCCCAAAGGCAGTAAAATTTGTTGGTCATTTGTAAAAAATATTAAAAACTCTTCAACATCTTCGGTTCCAACGCTCATCGGACAGTAACAAACCAATTGTTTACTCTTCAGAGAAGGCAAACTTGCTCGTCGCCCATTTCGCTGCCAGCTCCACGCTGCCGCATAGCACACTGGCAAAGCTTTTCCATCGCTCCTACTCTTCTGGAATCTTTCCTAGAAGATGGAAAACAGCATTTGTCCAGCCTGTCTCTAAGAAAGGTGACCCATCCTCCCCCTTCTCCTACCGGCGAGATCTTCCTTGGCCATTTCAATTTGCAAGCATTCAAAACCAATGTTAATCGACACCTCCTATCTCTCCCCTCCCTATCTTCCTAATGCCGCGCAGTGTGTTACATTAAAAGGGAAACAAATAGTCCCTTGTGCGCGCGTTAATTATAAAAAAAAATGGGACATTTAATTAGAACAACTATTAATTCGTCATTTTGTAAAATTTTAAATTTTGAAATATCAATCAAATCGGTTATTGTCATGCTACCATGTTCATGTTGTGTTATATCTTTTATATCCTGTAAATTTAATATGGCGGGATTTAGTGTACCTGATTTAACTAAAGAAATCGTTTGTACGATGTTCTGTAATTCCATTACAATTAATTTATTACGTTCTCTTGCTAACCTTAATTGTGAATCGTTTTGTATTTCATGCAAACATTCAGATAGTTTTTTTTATTGCATCAAAGATTTCTAAATTAGTTACAAACTGTTTATTGTTATTCTTAATTAGGTCAGATAACTTATTGTTTATCAAGACTAAATCATCGTAATCTGGTGATCCTGAAATCTATTTCCAGATTGTTGCTATTTCATCAATTCCTCGTCTATATTTATTTGTTGTTCGTAATTGTGCTAGAAGAGTTTTAATTATCGTAACATGGGTGTCTTTACTAATTTCAAGGTGTTCAACTTCAGGGTTTTTCGGCTCATAATTAAAATAAAGGTTTTTATGGATTTCTGCTGTTGTTTCTTGAATTATATTCTCGAAATATGTTAGATGAGTGATATGAAAAATTGTTCCATATTCTGTAGAAAGAGCGGCGTTACCATTTTCTAATAACAAATAGTTCTCTCTAGTATAGTCTATGATGTCAGTCATTACTAACTTTATTATTGACACAATGATTATAAGATACATTTTCCTGAAACAAAAATTAAGTTTTAATATTATCTTTATGATTTATTCTGTTCCTTTTCCTAAAACGAATTTTTCTTCCTAAATCTATTTTTACTCTCTGCTTTGTATATCTAGGCATTAATTTATTTCTACATCACACTACTTTTTCATATATAACTTCTCTTGGTAAATAATCTTTTTGCTTTCTTTTCTTATTGTGGTACATTAACATTTTCGTTTGAGGTTCTTCTAATTTTGAAGTTTAGTTTTCATGTTTATTTTATTATATAAAATTTCATATGGTTTTTCTTTAGTAACGGAATGTATTGATTTATTATATTGTTGTGCTGCTCTATATATTGATTCTAAGTGGTTCATTAGCTGAAATTCTTGTTTAATACGTCTTGCTATTTCTATGAGAGTTGAGTGAACTCTTTCTACCTGACCATTTGAAGAACTATGTTTGGGGTCAAAATAAAATGTTCTAATATTAAAGCGTTCCATTAAATTTTTAAATTGAATTGTAGAGAATCCTGGTTCATTATCGATCATAATTGTTTTTGCATCTGGGAATACTTGAAGCATATCTAATACTTTCTCATTTAATGCTGTTTTATCTTCTATTGCTTTAATTACTAAAAATTTTGAGTATGAATCAACACAAGTTACAAATTTTAATTTTTGGGCGAAAAATAAATCGATATGGAGCTGTTCCCCTTCCTTCTTAGGAATTGGAGCCTCTCCAATTTGTATCTTTTGTGGGTGCCTGTCGTATTTATTTTTATTACATATGTCAAAATTTCTGAAAAATTGTTTAAATTGTTTTGCCATTTCTGGCCAATAATACATTTTATATATTTGCTCTTGCGTATGTATCCCTTATAATATTTGCTGATCATCTTCTCTAATGACGTCCATTGGAAAAAGTTTTGTTTATACAAATTTATTGGTGAATGTTTCTAATAGTTTCTTTTTTATTTCGAAAAGATCTTCGCTTGTACAATGAATAGCTACGACACCTGGTTGTAAGTATTCTTTTAGTATTGTTATCAAATTATCTATTGTATCATATTCTATGATATGTCTTACTCTACCAAAATTAGTCACTCTTTCATGTATAGTGTATCTATTCTTACTTAACAATATTTGTTGTCTAAATTGGTTAAGTGGTTTAGATGTTTCTTTAATTTCTTGATCAGCACTGCTTTCAGCTGAGTGTTGTGTTGCATCCGTTGAGGAACTATCTGATATTTGATTCAACTGCTGTCTTGAAAGAGCATCTGCAACTACATTTGTGGTGCCAGGTTTGTATATGATCTTAGGAGCATATTCCTCAATAATTGAATGCCATCTTTTCATTTTAGCATTGGAGTTGTGTGGAAACTGCATAAGTTAAGGGTTGATGAACCGTATGAATCTCTAAATCTTTCACACCGTATAGGTAATTTCGTAGGTTTTTTGGGGCCCAAACTATGGCATATAGTTCTTTCTCATTCGTAGCATAGTTTCTTTCCGTTTCATTTAAGGTTTTAGATATTTATAAATGTTATGAGTTTATCTTCTTGAGATAAAACTCCACCTATTGCATCATTTAAAGCATCTGTCGTTAAGACAAATTTCTTACCGAAGTTTGGTTGTGTCAAAATTATTTCATTTATCAAATGGTTTTTTAATTGTTTAAAGGCTTTAACTCCTTTCTCATCAAGAGTGATATCAGTTTTTTTTAGAAACGTATTGTGATACCTTTCCATTATCACCTTGTAAATGTATTGTTAATGGTTTAGCTAAACTAGCATAATCCTTGATAAATTTCCTAAAAAATCCTGTTAATCCTAAAAAACTTCTTAATTGTCTCAGTGTAGTAGGTTCTGGAAATTTTGTTACTGTTTCTATTTTCTTGGGATCTGTTTTAATTATATTGTGGCCTACCACATATCCTAAAAATTCTACTTGTGTTTGAAAAAATATTGATTTTTCCAAAGATATTTTCATATGAGCATTTTTTAATACTTCTATAATAGTATTCAAATGTTTTTTCATATTCATATAAGCTATTTGAATAGAAAATTATGTCATCTATATATACATGACAAATTTTTCCTACATAGTTCCTTAATATATCATCCATTGCCCTTTGAAATATGCTCGGTGCATTTTTCAAACCGAAAGGCATTCTTCAAAATTCATATTTTCCGTTATTTACTGAAAAAGATGTTTCTTCTACATCTTCAGGTTTCATTTTAATTTTATGAAATCCTGATTCTAAATCAATAGTTGAGAAGAATCTTGCCTTCCCTAAATTCGATAATATTACATTCGAGTCTGGTATCGGATATTTGTCTGATATTGTTTTATCATTTATTTTTTTTATAATCTATTACCATTCTCATTTTATGTGTGCCATCCTCATTTGTTCTTTTTTTTGGTACTACCCAAACAGGTGAATTGTAAGGACTTCTTGATGGTTTTATTATTTAACATTCTAATAATTTCTTTATTAATGAAACCATTAGCAGACAAGGGGTAAGGATACTGTTTACTCCATATAGGGGTTTCAACAGTTGTACGGATTGCTGCTTTTATATCGAATGTACTTCAGTTATTTTATTTTTAAATTGTTATAATT
Organism: Platycheirus rosarum; assembly: GCA_963971375.1. Classification (NCBI taxonomy): domain Eukaryota; kingdom Metazoa; phylum Arthropoda; class Insecta; order Diptera; family Syrphidae; genus Platycheirus; species Platycheirus rosarum. The sequence continues at coordinate 56,125,103 of OZ020507.1, read as the reverse complement.
AACATTTTCATTAAGTACATTCTTTTTCTGGAATGTAATTTTTTTCATATTTGTTTTAATAACATAACAATTTCTTTTCAAAATTTAGTTTAATATTTTCACCTCTTAAAAGATTACATCCTATAAGTAAATCGGCATCTAATTTATCTCCTATTTCATAAAATCTTACATATCTATAAAATATGAATACGTCATAAAAATGTGTTATTAGTGTCGTTCCGTTAATTGTTCTAACTTTTTTATTTATAATTAATTTTTGTCGGTCATTTAAACATTATTGTTTACAGTAGCAACATGTTGCACTTGTATCAATCAATATTTTTAGTTTTCTAAATGGTCCGTTCCTGAATATGTAGGGCAATCCGGGGGCTGTTCTAAGAAAGCATTCTCATTTAAGTTATTTATTCTTTCAATTTTATTCGGAGGTTGGCTACTACGTTGAACACTTTCATGAGGTCTTTTGTCTCGTTGAAACGGGTTTTGATTTCTGTATACATGTCTTGCATATTGTCGGAATTGGTTGTTATTATTTTGAGCAAATGGATTAAAATTTCGTCTTTGATTGTCAAATTTTCTTTGCTCGTTCCACGTTATTGGACGATTAGCTGAGCTTCCAATGTCCATGGGTTCTGGTCTATTATGTCTTGTTTGTATTTGATTTCTTGGGGGAAATCTTAAATTATTGTTGAAATTTATATTTCTTGTATGTTGGTAATAATACAAAACAATATTAATTATATTTTGCGCTGTTGCAGTTATCAGAAGAGTGTGTTATCTGTACAGGTCATTGGCCAATTGCACTTGTTAACTCAGATGCCCCAATATCTACATCTGCTTTCTACTTTAACAAAACTACGCCTATTTTGTATTTCTTTTCCTCTTCTTGTACTTTTTGAATTTGAGTGGAATTATTGTGGGAACCATAGTATCGCGGTTAGCATCAGTCATAAGTCTTATCAGAATGAGTCATGTTATTTCGTATGTGTAGCCTGTCATCGATTTATAAGATGTTATCATGTCAAAAATAAGTATAAATAAGGATACGATAATGAAAAAAGCGAAACTTTGCTTATCTATTGAGTTCAAGATAACAATAACAAGGGAATAGAAATTAATTCTGTTACAACTTCACATACAACAAACAATATTTTTGACCCTCTTGAGCAAGAAAAAGGAGCATATTCTTTACCAGGACCGGCAATGTTGGAGCAAGCAAACGATGGTTCGAAGAAGAGGTCAAAGAAATATGTTATTAAACGGTTATTAAAGAAAATGTTTGTAACTAAAAGAAATTATTTACCAAACCCGTACAACTCCAGGTTGGTGGCCAATCTTAATTCAATTTTAGTTTAACCAAACATATAAAAAAACCCATTAAACTAAAATTAAAATATCGTAAACGTGGGCAAAATTGCAACATAAGTTTTTTAAATAGATTTTTTATCAGAAATCATACCTCAGTAATAAATCCAAAATCAGACGAAATCGGTACACATGGGAACAACCCGGGAATCGGGATTTAAAATGGCCTTTTTAGTATGTGTAGTTATTATTAGGAGGGTTTTATGATACTCCCGATTGAGTCATGAGTCATGACCCCCTCTCCCAGTCATCACCCCTCCCATTTTTGCGCTAGCATTACAATTAGAAAAGAATCTCTATATTTAACGTTACGTCCGAAATTGGGCTCAATGGTGAACTGATGGGGGCACACCAGCATATATGTATTTTGTGGGAATCAGACTTGAAACTGAGAAAAAGAGAGCCTCATGCCCAACTCTATCAAATGTTTTGTATATATCATATATCAAGCGCAATAATGTTAACTAGATTCATTCCTACCTTAGATGCGCTACGGTACAGGTTGGAATTGGGTCTCAACCAACAAACTTCTGCAGGCAGCTCGGTCCCTAGCTAGCTGCCTCTTGCTTTCATTTTTACGTCCAAAACACGTGCTACACTAATGTTACAGCACCAAATATAGTTGAGGGTTTCGACAAACGAGAACTTCCCGTAATTGGAGATCATTCGACATCCTTTTTACCAATATATAAATCTAGCCATATATGCTAGCCGTATCTGCTCCCAATGACAATCTCCTGTTGAGATCGTTGAGTCCAACACTTGCTTCCACGTCTGGAAATATACCCTCTATTGCTGGGTTATTACCTCCAACGACGTCTGTCGTACTGAACGATGCATATGCTCGAAGCCTTTGGAAAACTTCTGCGCCCAGTGCAGCCGAAGTCACTGCTAAGTGTGAACCCTTTGCTTTAGCTCATGGTCTGCTTCCTTTATCAACGTCTAATGTATCAACTGTTGCTCCTGGTTTACAACCCGCATCAACTGCTGTTCCTGGTTTGCCACATCCGTCAACTGCTGCTCCTGGTTTGCCTTACGCTTTAGCTGCTGCTCCTGGTTCACAACCCGCATCATCAAAGAAGATCAACTCGCTCAAGGTCATCTAAGTCTTCTACAAATAAACTCCGAATCGAACTACAGAAAATCGAGGAAGAAAGGAAATTGCGAGAGAAACTCGATAAAGAGGAGCTTAGATGCGAAAAGAAAGAGAGGTCGAATACCTTAATAAAAAATATCAGGTTATGAGCCAAATGGAGGAGTCGTCCGATGAGGACGAAGAGGATGCCTGTTTTATCGATTCTAACAACCCAACTAAAGGAAACATAGGTAAATGGATTGCTGGCATCCCCGAAAAACAATGTTTTCACTCTACTACCAATGCTGGGCTGTTTCAAGAATTGGTACCAACAGGTCCACAATATTCTCATTCTTGGGAAACTGAAGCATATATGCGCCAACATCCGTTCAGTATTCCGGCAGTAGCAAAGCATGCGGAGGTACATAACCTGAGGAAAGCAGCTGAGTCTTCAAACGTTATCGAGCAACAAAATGAGGCTCCGCCAACTCTAGCGGAGAATGCACCGATCACAAGTTTCTCAGCACCAAGAAAACCTCAAGAACAGACTTTTGCGTGTCACCAACAACCAAACCAGTTCCAGAATGGCCTACAATATGTGAATAACAGTCTTACGAAAAGCAATCTAGCAGCAAGGCACCTCATCCGTAATTTGCCCGCCTTTGACGGCAGCCCATCCGAATGGCCCCTCTTTATCGCCAGCTATAATCGCAGCACGATGCTAGGTGGATTCAGCAATGAAGAGAATCCTATTCGGCTACATAAAGCTCTGAAAGGCGATGCATTGGAAGCTGTGAAGAGCCTGATTATACAACCCAATTGTGTCGGCCGAGTTAAACAGACTTTAAAAATGCTGTACGGCAGACCAGAACTCATTGTAAGTACTCTGATACGAACAATTAATGCAACATCCGCCCCAAAGGCTGATAAATTTGAAACCATCCTTACATTTGCTATTACAGAATCTTTGTGCTACATTCGAAGCATCCGGTATAGTAAACAACATGAGTTATCCCTCTTTATTACAGGAACTTGTTGAGAAACTTCCTCCAATCTTGCGGTTTAATTGGGCAATCCATAAGCAATCGCTGAAGTCGTGTACGTTAAAGGAATTCAGTGTCTGGATATGCGCTATAGCTGAAGCTGCCAACTGGATACTCGTGTCGGCTCCAACATCATTCAGTGAAGAAAAGAAGCTCCGAAACAAATTCCTGAAAAGTAAAAGGATTGTGAATGCTCATTATACAAATGATAGCAAAGTTGTTACCTTGCTTGGAAATAAGTGTGTCATCTGCGACTCTATCTGCACGTCGGTGGCGGACTGCTCGGCAGTTTCTTAAATTCGACCGTAATGATCGATGGACTGCGGTACGGAAACACCAGCTAGGAAGCAAATGCCTCAGCAGTCACCTTGGTCACAAATGGAGAGAAAACGCCCCTTGTGGAAAGAACAACTGCTCTCTCAAACACCACCAGCTATTGCATAAGGATCAGTTGCCAAATACGTTCGGCGCCAATACTGCTATTGTCGGAATTCACTCAAAGGTTTGTTCGGTGTCTCCAAACTTTAACACCAGTCCCGTTATATTTAGGATTGTACCTGTTTTCCTCTATGGACCCGGAGTCAAAATTGAAGTATTCGCATTTCTCGACGATGGATCATTCGTCACCCTCCTGGACGAAGAAGTCGCTAGACGCCTAGATGGTCGATTCGAAATGTTCAATCTCCAGATATCTAGCATATAGAACGACGGGGAGAAATTCCAACTTTCGAAATGTGTTCGAACAAACCGTAATCACAACGAACTTCAAATAAGGTTTCGACATCTTAGAGGACTGGAGCTCGACTTCAATAACAAAGCTGTTCCACGACTGCTCATTAGCGTCAACAACGCGAAACTCGGAAATCCTTTAAAGTCAAAGGAAGGAGTCTGGGACGAACTTATTGCGACCCAAACTCGCGTGGGCTGGGTGGTCCATGGAAATTTCGTCAGAGCAGCAAGCAGTCAACTAAAATCACACAGTTTACATATTTGTGGCTGCAATTAAATGGATTTACGTCGGCTTGTCAACGACTATATATGCGACGACCAGTTCGGAACATTGGAAACAAGGAGTGTACCTTTGTCACAGGACGACTCCCGCGCCTTAGAACTTCTAAAAAACCATACAGTCCCAAAAGGCGGTAAATTCGAAACAGCTCTCCTCTGGAAGTTTGACGACATTCAACTCCCAGACAGCTATCCAATGGCCAAAAGAAGACTAGAATGCCTTCGACAAAGAATGGATCGTGATCCAGATTTAGCTAAGCTGCTACATGGAAAAATTGCAGAGTATGTTGAGAAGGGGTATGCTCGAAAGTTAACGGATGGAGAGGCAGCGAAAGACAGGGGTAATTCTTGGTACTTACCAATCTTTCACGTCGAGAATGCCAACAAACCCGGAAAGATTAGAATAGTATGGGACGCAGCGGCATCGGTTGGTGGAACCTCACTAAATTCAGTATTGCTCATAACTTCGGTAATCTACAAGTTTAGGCAATAGAAGGTTGCTTTTTGTGGAGATATAAAAGAAATGTTCCATCAAGTTCGAACCAGGAAAGAAGATCAGAACTATCAGCGATTCTTGTATGGACACAATCAGGATGGAAAACCAGATACGTACGTAATGATGGTAATGACCTTCGGAGCAACCTGCTCCCCGTGCACCGCTCATTACATCAAAAACACCAACGCAGATCAATGTGTGCAGGAATACCCTAGAGCAGTTACTTCCATTAAAAAAAAACACTATGTGGACGATTTGATGGACAGCGTCCCAACAGAAGATGAAGCAGTAAAATTAGCCCAAGATATCCGTCACATTCATAAGCAAGGTGGCTTTCACATCCAAAATTGGGTGTCAAATTGACACTACGTTTTAAAGTGTCTTGGTTTTTAACCCGGTGGAGCAGGTCAGCTTTAATGCAAATGACGAACTCGGCACCGAAAAAGTGCTTGGAATGTGGTGGTCAACCTCTAAGGACTGCTTGACCTTTAAGCTTACTTCGAACCAAAGCCAAAGAGATGTTTTATTCGGACGTAAACGCCCTACAAAAAGAGAAGTTTTAAGGGTCATGATGACTATTTTCGATCCACTGGGTTTGATAGCATGCTTCCTAATGTATATCAAAACTCTCCTTGAGGATGTATGGCGTTCTGAAATCGAATGGGATGAGACTATCAAAGAAGAGGAATATAAAAAATGGACAAAATGGATTAAGCTTCTGCCTGTTGTAGAGACTGTGGAGATTCCTAGGTGCTACATATCCTCTCAATGGGGTGCTAACATTCAGCTTCATGTTTTCGTTGACGCCAGCGAGAACGGCTATGCGGCTGTGGCATACGTACGTAATTTTCACAACTAATTTGCAAAAACTCACCTCATAGGTTCAAAAACAAGAATGGCACCTCTAAAATCGCTTTCGATTCGCCGGCTCGATCTGCGGCAGCTTTACTTGGTGCCAGATTCGCTAGAAGCATCGCCGAGACACATGGAATTTTCTTCGACCAACGATACTTCTGGTCGGACTCCAAAACCGTTGTGTGTTGGTTAAGATCTGATCATCGGAGGTACATACAGTACGTGGCCTTCCACGTTAGCGAAATTTTAGAAGTCACCGCTATTGAAGAATGGAGATCGATTCCCTCTAGGTCCAACGTAGCTGATGAAGCTACGAAGTGGCAAAAACCTCCAGATCTCAAACCAAATACCATCAATGGACCTAGAAAGCTACCGCCAGATGATTGGCCCGGAGTCCTCTCTGGAGTTATGGGATCTACGGTCGAGTAATTGAAAACGAACTTTCTCGGAATCCATGTCGTAAGCAATCAAGAAGAAATGTACAGCGCCAATCAGTTCGATACCTGGGAAAGGCTGCTTAGGAGTACGGCGTATGTCCACCGGTTCATTCACAATGCGAGTACGAAAAGAACCAAATTATCTAAGATAAACGGCCCTTTTACAAGAGAAGAACTCCAGGTAGCTGAAAACAATCTTTTGAAAGAGGCGCAGAACAAGGAATACGCCGAAGAGATAGCTGATCTAACCATGAATCGCGCTTTACAAAAAAACAGTTCGATTCTAAACCTTAATCCTTTCTTAGACGAAAAGACTGTTTTTGGAGACGGTGGGTATTAGAATACTTGCCTACTCTTACTAGAACAGCCAAGTGGCTGACACCGGTAAAACCTCTAGAGGTCAACGACGTAGTTCTGATAGTCGATCCCAATAATTCCAGAAATACCTGGCCAAAAGGTCGAATCATAAAAATATAGCCTTCAATTGATGGGCAAGTTAGAAAAGCTACAGTTCAAACAAAAGACGGCATTTACGAAAGGCCTGCAGATAAACTGGCAGTCCTCGACGTTGGAGATACTAAGTCAGATGCAGAAATACCGGAAAGAAATGTTAGTGTAAGTGCACCCTAAGTGGAGGTAATTCACATCTGACATTGTAGAGGGAGCTACTGACACTGAGGAAGCCATTTTGGCAAAATTGCAACAGCGTTGCATTTCCGCTTAATTTGCATTCTATATTTCAACGTGTCGGCAGCAATAACATTTATAAAAGTTTAAATTAATTTCAAAGTTTAAACTAAATGTATTACTAAATATTAAATTTATCATTGAATTAGTAAAATAAAAACGAAGAAATAAACTTAAAAAATAAAGAATAAAGTAAGTTATAATTAAATAATGTAATAATAAAAGCTAATAACTAAAGCTAATCAAACCTTTTTATTGATAAAGGCTTTTAACTAGTCCAAAGGAATTATTTTGTATCCTTTCATCTAACTGGACTTGTTGAAACAACAGTCTTTGGTTGCCACCCATTGTCGCAACAATATGCATACCCGAAAAACAGAAATTTCTTTGAATTTCTTTACAACTTTTCAAATGCTGCAAGACCCTAATTAATCCTTAAATCCTAAAAAGACTTTCTTAAAAATATTTTCAAGTACCTATTCTTCGAAACTACAATACCCGAGAAATTATAGAAGCAATTCCACAACAAGCGCAACAACATATTTACATTTTTATGGTCAATTATTTAAATGAATCCTGTGCTCTTGCTATATAGTATGTTGTTGTACAAACTTCCTTCCTTCAAAAAAACAGCGATAAGGATTCGAGAAAGACATTTTCACATAAGTATGTTAATCCACAAGATATTTGTAACATCTATACAATATCTGTTTGAAGGAACTCTCTCTAAGAGTGCTCCCATTTTGATTTCCTATTTCTCAAGGAATAATCATTCCGATATGGCAAGGAACTCTATTCCACCACACCGAATATGCCATGGCAAGGATGAACCGACCGACAAGGATTGTGTGGGTAATGATCAGGATATAATATAGGTCATCTCTACACGCAGTACAGCTTTGGTAATAACCATCAAGTTATTAATTTTTATTGCAATACCAAAACCATAATTGGGCCCTAATGTGTGATTAAGCTTGTTAGTGGCTGTAATCGTAGGATAATAATCTGTGTTTGTGTGTGTTTTGTTGGTGAATTTCAAAGGACTATGAAAATTCATTGGCATATAGAAATTAACAGCTTAATTAGTGGTTTTTTGAAAGTAGTCAAGAATTATTGTAATTCCTAATTGGCCATTGAATTATTGGAAATCTGAATAATATTGCAAATTGTCTTTTAATTTGAATCAATATCAAAGGACCGAAGGTTATTTCACATTTTGACGTTCACATTAGAGCTTTATATACTTAAAATAAATAAATAGTCGCAATGACACATCTACAAGCAGTCAAATTATTGCGATTTCTTCCTTTTGCTCCCAACAATTCCTGGATCTTATCATAGTATGATGATGTAAAACTAAAGAATTTGTATCATCTACAAGAATTGAAAAGATCGAAATCTCTTATGATACGACGAAAACGAAAAAGTTGACGATTTTTCTCTAAGGAACACTAAATGGATTGGAGACTCAGTTTAGAAAAAGAACTCTATAATTCTGATTGACCTTCACCTTATGAAATATCTTGAAGATCAAAAAGTTCTTAATGACCGACAGTACCCCTTTTACAAGAAGAGTTCTAGATCCTCGTGATATGATGGTTTTTGACGTGATAACATCTTATAAATCGATTACAGGCTACACATACGAAATAACATGAATAATGCTGATAAGACTCATGACTGATGCTAACCGCGCTACTGTGGTTCTTTCAACCAAAATCGATCGCAAGCACCAGGGGGACATGCAAAAGAACAGCCGAAAATTCCCAAAATAATTCCACTCAAATCTAAAAAGAACAAAAAGAGAAAAAGAAATAAAAAATAGGCGGAGTTTTGTTAAAGTAGAAAGTAGATGTATGGGGTATGTGTGTGTGTGGATTTAACGAAAGAGTTTGTGGGTGTGAGTTAACGGGCTGTATGTTGGTGTTGCTGCAATCAATGTTTTCTTATTTCGTTATAACGTAAATTTATCGTCCGTAAACCGACTTTACAGACAACCAACTCTTTTTTTATTTGGTTTTGGGACTAAGCCCTTTTATCGAAAAATGTGTGCATTTCGACTTGATGAAACTCTTCTTAGTTGGATTAGTATCTAATGATCTTTTGAACCGCGCATTATAAGAAGAGCTAAACGGTTTCAACTGCATACTAAGGAAATGTCTTAAAACATAAGCCTTCTTCCTTCTAACAGATGATTTTTTTTATTTATACGCGTGCAAAAGGGATTTATGTTGCCCTCATAATATTTAACACACTGAGGGAGCATAGGAAGTTGGTGAAGGAGGGACAGAAGGTGTCGATTAACATTGGTTTTAAATGCATTCAAATTGTAACGTGAAGGAAAAACCTCGCCGGGTAAACCATTCCAAATTCGTGTTGTCCGGCTAAAAAAAGAATCTCTTTACTTAACGGTACGTCCGAAATGTGCTCAAGGGTAAACTGATGAGCATTCCTTGTGAGACGGGTATTGCGGGAGAAACATTAAAGGGGAGAAATGCAACTGGCTACTTCGAATGAATTTTTTTATAAAAGAAACAATAAAATAAGGAAAGACTGTTTTGATCTCAAATATATGGTCATTTTGCAGTTTATGGCCTTCGCATATGGAGCTGTCCATTTTTTGTAGGAAAGCGGAGATTATCTTATAGGTTGTAGTCAACAATGATATCTATACACATAAATAATAAATTACACCACTGAATCGCACTCAATTTCTCCTATGTTCGGTTATATCGCCGAATAAAATTTAAATAAAATGCACGACTGGGTCGCACGAACTTAAATTTAATAAAATTTGAAAACTAAATGTCTATCGAGGAAAAAAAATTGAAAATCGTTGGACCAGTTTTTTTAAAAACCTCGTTTTTTTGATTCAATCAACCCCTTTTCAAAATATTTCGAAAACGAATTTTTTTTAGAAAATTTAAAAATATTCGAAAAAAAAAGGTTTTGAAAATTTTGAAATGCAATATTAATTGAATTATAAATGACTTTCTGTGTGCAAAATTTTATTGAAATCGGGATAAGGATTTACGGTAAAACTGCACATGAAAAAACCGGTTCTATTAGAGTAACGGTACCTCTCATAGAACTGGTTTTTTCAATCCCTTTTTTATCCCTTATTCGAACAAATTTCGACAAAAATTATTCCAACTAAAAGATGTATTGTTGTAAAAAAAAGGACCCTGAAAGTTTTATCAAAATCGTTAGAGCCGCTTTCGAGAAAATAAAACTTGCTAAAGATTGTATGGCAGGTACCGTTATTTTTCGACCTAGAGTAAAAATGAAACACACCCCCGAGATACTACTAAATAAATATTAAATACTAAATTTCAAGCAAATCGATCCATCTGTTTAGGCTGTAGTGGTGCGAACAGACAGACAGACAGACGGACGGAATTTCCGGACCCACTTTTTTCGACTCTCTATCATCGTTACATATGTCATGTTTGATTATTAGATTATTTTTTTTTGCACGAATCCATAATTTGCAAGTAAAAATGAGGTGTCAGTTTTTAATATCAAAATGACAACATTTTACAAGATGCATATGAAAGTAATTACAGTATTTATAACAAAAACACAATTTATAAAATTTGTGTCTGTATGTCTGTCTGTCTGTCCCTCTGACTGTTTGTACCGGCTAATCTCAGAAACGGCTGCACCAATTTTGACTGGACTTTAACTGGCAGATTACTAATGTTCTAGGGAGTAACTTAGGCTATTTAAATTACCCACTAGGTGGCGCTGTGTTCGTTTTTTTTCGAAAATTCTTAATAATTCTCCAATTTTGACGGACTCTAACAGGCAGATAGCTGATATTGTAAGAAGTAAATAAGGTTATTTTAATCACCCTTTATATAATTGCTGCACATTGTGATATCTCCCTTTTTATATGTATGGGACATATGCATGATGTCTCTTCGCCAGTCATCTTTCATTTCTTCATGTTCCCATACTATATTTTTAGGAATTATTTGATGCAGTGTTGGTGAAGTATGTTTAATCAGCTTGGCAGGCCTTGATGTTTTTGAGCCGAAAATCACCTTTTGTATCTTTTCAATGTTGGAAAGCTGCAGCATGAGATTGTCCTCTTGAGATAGCGAAGTCCCCAGTGAGCTGACCGTTCAACAATTCATTGCTTCAGAATGCTCATAGAATCGGTTAAAAAATTTTCTCTACGTCCTTACAGTATGTGCATCATGGTTTATATTTCAACATGTAGGTAGATTGGTAGAACTTCCGCACCTGGTGATCTCTATATCTTTCCTTTTCAGAGACAATGTTTTTTTCCTAGCCTGTTTTTTTTTTGTCTTTGAAGTCTTCTGAGCTCTTTATATTCATCTTCGCTTGGTATTCAGCATTCTTACGTTCAGACGCAAATTTTCATTCATAATCAAATTAAGCGCTCCGACCCTTGGATGTTGTTAGCAGTCCTAGTGACTTTGTTCTTAAGGCATAACCATTTCTCATCTATGCCCGGTATTCTGTCCCCGGCATTTACTCTTTCCTCATCGAGCTCTTCGAGGACAAGTCCTTTCTCGCAATCTGCTATCCGCCTACAGAACTCCATACCGAAAACATATAGTGATCCGAGTTCAATGTTGGCACTTCCATATGTTCTTATTGTCCTCAGGCTCGTGTTGTGGCCAAGATCTATCAAGACGGAGTCAATTTAGTTACGAGTTACTCTATCTGGTGATAACAGATGGCTTTGAGAGTTACGTGGCCGCCTGGCACTCGCGACGAACAATTTCTTGGTTGCTGCTATTTCTAGGAATCCTAGTTCATTGTCATTAGTCTTCTCATGCAATCTTTGGGAATATATAATAAAATACTACCTGAATACCGGCTCTGTATTTAACTTAGACGATTTAAACGTCATACCTTGGAAAGGCATTGAGGGTCCTCTTTACAAGTTCGTTGTTGGAATCTTTTTCGTCTTCTTCGGACTCCTTTTTGTACGTACCTCGCACGTGATAAGTGCATAGCTTTTCGTGTATTGCTTTAAAGCTGATGATTTTAGCAGACTAGGAAGCCTACCATCAATTTTTCAGCCATAATTCAAATTATATAGGGTTAATAATTCATAGCATTTAAAATTCTAATCTTAAAAAGGTATGAATCTTATAACATACCCAATCGAACGCCTATATTATCGTACATACGCAAAAGTGTACTCGTGTTAATCCTTAAAGATATTTGTGTGGAAAATTTTTGACATTTCCATTTCCTAAGCACGAATCTTCAATGGGGAATTCTGGAAGGGCCACCAATCCCAAAATACCGAACATACCACATTGAATTCAACCCAAATAAACAGCTGAATCGACTTCATATAGTTGGGTTAGACATTTCCATCCGCAATATGTGTTGCTGTATGACATTCTTGCGGGAGTTCTCCACCTCCCTCTTCGGTCAGAAATGGCAAAGGTAAGTTTTTAGGGAACACATTCAAAATTGTCTGGACAATTTCGGTTGCTGAAGGAGACCACACTTTATATATGACTGGAGCGTGCGTGCGGTCGCATAATTTAAAGGACTGCTGGAGCAATGAAATGCCATTTAATTTCATCCTGCATGGTATTCATTAAACTCTGCTCTCAACACAATTAGGGATCCGTATATGTCGTACCTGCACCGGCGTAATGAGAAATTTCGATATACGTATGTGCACAGTGTTTGCGAAGCTATTTAGTGCCACAATGATCAACCAGCTGGAAATGCAAGGACATACCGCATAATATCGGTTAAAGAAACCACTTGACATGGTTTACGTATGCGAATAGCTAGCTTATGATGGAGTTGAATTTGGAAAGCTTTACCTGGAAGCATCTAAAATGTATGATGCTGGGGCAAGAGGCAATTAATTAAATTGAATTTTGGGTGAAAAAGCATTTTAAAAGTGATGCAATATGTGTTCAGTGGAAAAGTGAAATATTCATTTTTAATTAGGAGAGTTTTCTTTTTGCAGAGAAAATTGTTTTGATGCCTATCATGCAGGGATTTTGTTATTAAGAATTCTTTGATGCGGGACTATAATTTATAATTGGCCACTAAACAAGTTCTGTTCGGAAATGACATAACCATTATAACATTTTGCCTCCTTGAATATCTAGCTTCTTTTGCCCAGAATGGGCGAATTAGTTTTTTCTTTTGCTTTCGTATGTGTTCTTTGGAATATCCTTTTGAGTTCAAATGTTTCAACGCATGAAATTTTTAATATTGACTGTTTTTTTTTTTTTTTGACGTGATAACGTCTCACAAATCGATGGCAGGCTACACGACACGTACGAAATAACATGACTCATGCTGATAAGACTCATGATTCATTCTAACCGCGATATTGTGGTTCTTTCAAACAAAATCGATCGCAAGAACAAGGCGGACATGAAAAAGAACAGGCGAAAATTCCCAAAATAATTCCACTCAATTCCAAAAAGAACAAAAAGAGAAAAAGAAATACAAAATAGGCGGAGTTTTGTTAAAGTAGAAAGTAGATGTATGGGGTGTGTGTGTGTGGATTTGACGAGAGGGTGCAGTTTACGGGCTGTATGTTGGTGTTGCTGCCATCAAAGTGTTCTTATGACGTTATCACGTAAAATTATCGTCCGTAAACCGACTTTACAGACAACCAACTCTTTTTTATTAGATACTATTATCCTTAAACCTTGACAAATTCAAAACTAAATATCACTGCCATAGCAACCTTGGCCAAACCCTACGACTGACCAACCAACTCGGACGTCACTTTTTGAATACCATTATGCCAAAACAAAAAAAAATCCCTAACTGGCCATTGAAAGGGCCCTCAAAAGAATTGAGTGCCCGACAATTTTACATAAAAGGCTAATTTGCCAAGAGTTAAGCTAATTGTTCAAAGGATTTACTTGCCTGAACGCTCTTTTGCATCCTTTAAGACTAATTCAACCTTATACACCTCAAGTACCTACAAAAAAAAACTTTGATGTAGGTCAGTTGAAATTCAATGGTGACTCTGGTAAGCGTTGTCCTTAAACTTAATCCACTCCATGTAATAAAAACTCAACTTCGTTCCTTCTAAGGACATCACCCACACTTAACCCATATATACCATAACAAAAAAAAAAAAAAAAAATCTAAAAACAGAAACAAAAAACAATTTTGGAATTGCCTATAAAAGTTTTCCCATTTAAACTTGACCGAGTTGCATGAAATTGGTTCTTCTCGGTTCTGTAAGAGTCTGTCGTGATGTGGGACAATATTATTCCAAAAAGCACTTAACTTGATGGTTGTAATTTGAGTGACACAAAACACAATGAAGGGGAAATTGCAATTGAGTCTACTGGAACACTCAGCTCACAGAGACATTTGGTGATTTTGCAAGGCAAAGTGTATGTCCTTATTATGGGGTATAGCTTAGACAGGACATGAGTACTGTAGTTGTGGAGGCTATGAAGTCATTTGCAGATGAATCAGAATTAAATTGAAACTGAGACTTTACTCTGGGGAAGGAAAGTCCTTTTGTTTTATGCTTGGGAATGTGTTAATGATTCAATATGTTAACTTGGGTCTTATGCAGTGAAGGAAGAGTTGATTTAACCTAGAGAAAATGATGTCATTTGTGTTTGGCTGCACATTGAATAAAAGAATATACCTATATGGGGTTTTAGCGTGAAGTGATTTAAATTGTATTTGCATATTATATCATCTGTAAAAGGATAAGGCTTTTGAAGGCTTCTTCAGTGAAACTAAGAGGAAAATTGTGCTCAATACAACAATGAACCTTTCAACTCAGAGCGGTCTTTGTCTAACTTGTTTCAAGTCTTCAATTTGTTCATTTTACATATTATTAATTACATTAATAACAGGTAATTAATCAACTATTACTTATATCCTGAGCCTCCGTTAGGAGAGCATGCTCTCTGGAGGACACTTGTTCCGCAGTTAATTAAGGCCTTTTTCACAAGCGTGCACTGAGGAAAAAAGTTATGTACTCAGTCAATAAATGTATGTACTCATCGCATAGATTTCTGCACAAGTAAATTATTGACTGAGTACATATTGAAATCTTTACTGAATACATAATCTCTAGAGTTCTATTTAATCAATGCATAATTCCTTTTACTCATCGCATAGATATTTGTGGATTATCTTTGTTATGCGTATGCGTACATAATTTATGTGGTGAATACATAGAATATGTAATGGGTAAATAATTTATGTGTTCATTACGTATTTCTGGTGAAGAATTTATGTAATGGTTTCAAAATTTATGTATTGATTACATATTACCTAAATTTTGTATCCATTATATACCTCGTTCTTTCTTGTATTGAGTATATAATTGTGGTTATAAAAGGATGTCTTCAATATTCTTCAATCTATCTATATACTAACGTTACATATATTTGTGCATATTAATGTTGTTATGGTTCTGAAAATTTAAACAATATTTACTTTTAGAAATTTTACAGCAAAACCATATATTTAAAAAAAAGACTAAACCAGAATATTTATGAGGCGAAAAAAAACTTTGACACGTTTATTAATCATTGATTGATTATGTTTTATGTATATTCACATTAATTGGTAAGATAACCGTTATCAATCATTTTATTATACTCATTGCATTGTATATAGTATATATACAATGATTAGATTTAACTATTGAAACTTTTATTTTCAAATACTTAGAAGGGATAGCAAATGACACTAACTGAATAGTAAATAGTGTTTTGAAGTAGAGGTATATATAGATAGGCAACAAAAAACCTACTTTTTTATTAGGTAAACTCTAAAGAAAATAAGAGTATGTTTTGATTATAAAATGTTAAAAAGCGCGCCGAGTATAATTTGGAAAAACAGAATTTCAAAACCAGAATTTTTAAAGCAGAATTTTAAAAGCATAATTTTGTTAAAAGAATTTTGACCCGTGCAGAATTTTGACCCCAAACCATAAAAAACTATCAAATCCACAACTTTCTTTAGTTTTTGTGGCGTGGTGCTCCTGGGCCTGGTCCAATATGCCCTCCAGCTGGCTCGAACTCTAGTCTCCTGTTCTGCACACCAAATAGTCGGAGGTCTCCTTCTAGCTGGTCTGCCCTTTCGTCTGACTTCCTCAGGTACGGCGTCGAAGACCTTGCGCGCTGGAGCGTTGATGTCCATCAGCTCTACATGGCCGAGCCATCTTAGCCGCTGGACACGGATATTTTTGACCAGGCTAATGTTGCTGTACAGTGCGTACAACTCGATGTTGTATCTTCTTCGCCACTCGTTCGTAATTTTATCGTGAACAGAACCAAAAATCGCGAGTAGTACTTTTCTCTCGAATACCCCCGGGAACTTTCATCCGAATGGGAAAGGGTGCATGATTTTGCACCATATAGCAGGGCCGGAATGATAAGTGTTTTGTATAGTGTCTCCTTGGTCTCAATTGCTTACTTAGTCCAAAGTAACAGCTATTAGCAGGATTAGGACGCTTGATTTCTGCGCTGATGTTGTTGTCCATGTTCACACAGAGCTCAGGTAGACAAATTCACTAATTGCCTCGTTCTGACCAAGTCGGTGGTGTGATTGGACTTTTGTTGATGAAAGCAGAAAGCATAAACTTCGATTTGTCCTGGTTTATGACTAGCCCAATTATGCTAGCAGTTGACTCCATGGAAGTGAAAGCATCGGTTATTTCCCGCTTCGTTCTTCCTATCACATCAATGTCGTCACCAAACCCATGTATTGATTTTTACTTGCTATTATACTATAAGCAAGTTATGCATTCGTGAAAAAAATTGAGATAACCATCAAACATGACATTGCGATCATAGAGAGTTACTGGCAAAATTCTGTCCGTCTGTCTGTCTTTCAGTCTGTCTGTCTGCATGGATGTATTTTGGACTGTAGCCTAAACGGTTGGGCCAATCGTCTTCAAATTTAGAACTTAAGGTTAATTTAACATTCTACAGAGGATTTAAAAAAAAAATTTTGTTCAAATATTAACGGTATCTGTCATATAACCGTTATGTAAAAGCTTATTTTTCTCGAAAACGGCTCCAAGAATTTTTGTGAAAAAAATCTGTGTACTATTGTAGGTGTAGGTTATCTTTTGGTGAAAAAAAAATCAATATGATGGGCTAAAAACGGTACCTTCCATAGAACCGTTTTTTTTTCTTCGACTTTCTCGAAAACTGGTGATCCGATTTCAATCAAAATTGATATCCAGGAAGATGTTGGTAAATTTATTTTAAAATATTTTCGAAATCTTTTTTTTTTGTATTTTTAATAGTTTTCTTAAATTTTTTTTTCAAAAATCAATATTTTGAAAACGGGTAGATAGATTTTTTTTAAATTTTGTTTTTAGATGTATAGATGATTTTTTTAAATTTTTGAAAAAAAGTACTTTTTTCAATCAAAAGTCAGAAAAATCGAATAAGAACTTTGAATTTTCTTTAATATTTTTCAAATTTTATTCCAAGCTGTGACCGCACATAAGAGCAAGTACGTGCGGTCCAGGGTGGTTGGGTGCTGTATGAATAGGGTAGGTACTGAAAGGCATCAAACTGGTGATGCACAGTCGCTGCAACTATACACATCAATTGTGATTATTTTACCTCCCCGCGGTAACCACCGGGTACTGTTCTGTCCTTCCGGACATTCCTGCTAAGCTTATAAGCGCGAGTGTTGAA
Source organism: Platycheirus rosarum (assembly GCA_963971375.1). NCBI lineage: Eukaryota > Metazoa > Arthropoda > Insecta > Diptera > Syrphidae > Platycheirus > Platycheirus rosarum. The sequence continues at coordinate 56,107,479 of OZ020507.1, read as the reverse complement.
CACAGAAAAAATAGCAACACTATAATGCTCTGCTTTAATGACTGTTCTGATCGATTCGCAGAAGTCTTGCACGAGCCCCTCAGAAAGAGGACGTACGGCGGATGAGCCCAACCAATTGGATCAACGGTGGCGTCAACAGTCAACGAAGCAGACGCCCTAATGAGCTACTTCGACGTATTTGGAGATAAGGTCATAAGAACAATTCAATGCAAGTCAGGGCATTGAAATAGAGATGGTGGCGGATGAACCCTTAATGGGCCAACGGCAGCGCTCATATCCACAAAGTGGGTTACTGACTCCGGATTCTTCAGTTCCTTTTGTCCAAGGAATCCAACAAAGGACCTGGCCCTCCAGGTTGGGGGTTGTACGTGGGGTTAACAACCCTGCCACGGAAAAAAGAAAAAGTTGCGAAGCGATTAATAGCCTCTGAAAAAGACGGATTTACTGTTGATGACCCGGAAAAACGAGTCAAGGATAACGACCTTCGGATCTGCACGTGGAATGTTAGAACTCTTAACAGATCACGTGCATCCAAACAACTAGCGAAGGCCCTAGACTGCTACAGAGCAGGAATTACTGCCATCCAGTAAGTGCGATGGAATGGGCCGGGCAAAAGAAGGATGAAAAACTGTGACGTGTACTACGGTGATTGCGCAAGAAGACCACAGCGTTTATTTGGGTGCGGATTCGTCATAAGCGGTAGACTTAGGCAAGAAGTCTTCGGCTTTCGACACGTAAGTGAGCGACTTGTGACAATATCCGTATCAAGGCTAAATTCGCCAACATTAGCCTAATATGCGCTCATGCCCCCACAGAGGACAAAGATGACGCCACCAAGGATGACTTCTATGAGCTCCTCGACAAAACCTATAAACAATGCCCTAAATACGACGTTAAGATCGTACTAGTCGCTTTTAATGCCAAAATAGGTAAAGAGGAAATCTTTGGTAGGACTGTCGGAAAACATAACGAAAGACGAGAGCTGCTCGCGAGCTTTACGAGCAGAAAAGACGGGAAGAACACCGGCTTCTCCAAAAGAAAAAGAGAGAGCATGAGAAGCGCGCCATCGAAGAAATTGAGAGATGCTACTCCAGGAACAACGTGCGGAAGTTTTACCAACAGGTAAAAAGAACATGCCAGGGAAAAAAATCCCGCACAGAAGCCTGTAGGGATAGGAATGGAAACTTCGTAGTAGAGTCACAATCGGTGCTGAGTATGACCAAAATGAAGTAAGGATAGCAATATCTAAACTAAAAAACAACAAAGCTGCTGGACCCGACGGACTACCCGCCGAACTTTTTAAAGCGGCCGGAGATGACCTGGTGGAGTGCATACACCAACTCATCTCTAAACATTTGTCAGAAGAAAGTATGCCTAATGAATGGAACCTCAGCATCGTTTGCCCGATCCACAAGAAAGGAGACCCTCTGAACTGCGCCAACTATAGAGGAATAAGTCTCCTGAATATCGCCTACAAGATCCTCTCTGCCGTACTATGTGAACGCTTGAAACCTTTCGTCAGCAACCTGATTGGCCCCTATCATTGTGGTTTCAGACCAGGAAAGTCCACAATCGATCAAATGTTCACTCTACGGCAGATCCTGGAAACCACCCAAGAATTCCAAATCGATACCCGCCACCTCTTTATCGATTTTAAGGCCGCGTACGATAGCATTTATAAAGACGAGCTATACAGAACCATGTCAGGTTTTGGCATTCCCACAAAACTCGTCCGACTGTGCAGGATGACGATGGAGAACTCTCGCTGCTCCGTCAAGGTTGGTTCTGACCTCACAGAAGCTTTTGACGTCAAAAAAGGATTCCGACAAGGTGATGCGCTATCGTGCGATTTCTTCAACTTAATACTTGAAAAAATTATAAGAAACTCGCAAGTCAATTGTAGTGGGACAATTTTTTTTCAAGTCTGTGGAATTGCTAGCATACGCTGACGACATAGACATCATTGGCAGAACTCGTCGAGCTGTCACTGGAACGTTTGCTAGCATTGAAGCTGAAGCGGCTAAGATGGGACTAGCAGTCAATGAGGCCAAAACGAAGTACCTGCTGTCCACAAAAAGGGACACACAACACCGGCGGATTGGACAAAACATCACAATAGACAGGTACAACTTTGAGGTAATTAGGGACTGTATCAGACCCTAATCATCCGAGTCCTGCTCTATGGCGCCGAGGCATGGACTCTATCTAAAGAGGATAAAGATATCCTTAGTCGTTCCGAGCGTAAGATTCTTCGGAAGATTTTTTGGCCCTATTTGCGTTAACGGGCTTTGGAGGAGAAGGTTCAACCAAGAACTATACGAGCTGTACAGCGACATTGACCTGGTCAAAAAAGTACGCATATCACGTTTAAGATGGCTAGGTCATGTAGAGCGAATGGACAACAATGCTCCGGCTCGCAGGATCTTCGATCCCATCCCAGAGGGTAGACGCAGTCAAGGAAGACCTCGCCTTAGGTGGCGCGCTCAAGTGGAGGACGACCTCAACCAACTTGTAGTGCAAAACTGGAGGCCGCTAGCCAAAGACGAGCTGGCTGGAGAGGCATGTTGGTTGAGGCCCAGGTTCGTCCCGAACTGTAGCGCCACCTAAGTAAGTAGTAAGTAAGTAGGAACGGTTTCTAAATAAAACGGTTTTTATTTAACAATTTTTTTTAATTAAAAAAATTATTCAAGAATGCAAACTTTAACACAAAAATTAATAACATTTAAAAACAATAAAAAAAATTAAAATACCGATTATCGATTTTTCAAAAAAAATATTTAAAAAAATTATTAAAATTACAAAAAAAAGTTATTTTTATGCCGAATTAGTTTGGCTATCTACATCTTCCTTAATATCAAATTTGATTGTAATCCGTTAAACAGTTCTAAAGAAAGTCAAAGAAAAAAAACCGTTATTTAACAAATTTCGAAAAAATGCATTGTAACTGGAATATATTTTTTTGTTTTAAATATAGTACACTGAAAATTTTATCAAAATTGTTATAGCCGTTTTCGAGAAAATCAAACTTTTCGTTAAAGATTGAATTGCAGGTAACGTTTTTTTCGACCTAGAGTAAAAATGAAAAACACCCCGCGAGATACTTACCAAAAAAATACTGAATACCAAGTTTGAAGCAAATCGGCCCATGCGTTTAGTAGACGGACGGAATACCCGGACCCACTTGTTTCGACTGATCTATCATCTTAATATCACGTTTGATTGTTAGATTTTTTTTTCACTAATCCATAACTTGCCTTAATATACATGTATCGCAAGTAAAAATAGTGATGATAAACTATTATAATTTGCTAGAACATGAGTCAGAGAATGCACTAGGGAACACTGTGTAACAGATTTGAAATCGGCTTCTGTTTTGCCTAATTGCTAATTTATAATGTATCCTGAGAAGAAATGATTAACAACATAGCAGGTATTATGTTGTTATTTATTTCTTCTCAGCCTGCCATCCCACAAATTTGATTACATTTCCTTAACTTAAAAGGACTTACTATTTAACTACACTAATTGCTTTCACTCATAACCTCCGCAAAGCTCTATGAAATCAAGAAACCTGCTCGCAATAGTCGTCTTCCCGCACTCTACAAAAGTAATACAAGCTCTCGTAGTGAAAACCAACAACGTTTTACCCAAGTACCATCAATATGGATCTCAATTTACTGATATTGCAACCAATAACCATCATATCATTTAAATGAATGACTTTCTGCCCTCGCTACCCAAATCGATTGCTATTACCATTGAATCAGGGATAGTAGAAGCAACATTGCTCTTATTTGATTTTATTTTTTCCATGCCTATAAAAATCAGAGCATAACATCCTCCTCTTGAATTTCTGGTCAATGTTTCTGTTTTCGTGTACATATATAGATACTTTGTAACTAGGATTATGTAATATCCATCGGGCAGGAACCAGCTCAATTTAGTCGGGGTTAGAGGTTCGGTTTTCTGTTTTTTTTTTCTGATCCAATGTTGTATAAGCTGTCCATAAAATCGTATATTGGTTCATCTTTTTTATGCATGTTACCCCGGGTGTTTAATCAACATTTTTAGTATGAATATACCAACACAATGCCATTGTTTTGCTATGAACATCTATGTTTTTATTTCTCAGATATCCTGTCGCTCCTCGGTGCGGTGGTTGCATGGGATTAATGAAAAGAGTGATATCGATGTGCTGGGATTGTTCTATGGTGAGATGCATTTAGTTTCTATTGGAAATGGTTGGATAGACTATGGTAAACATTCCCCTTCGGCCAATTGGTAAGAGATAAGAAATTTTTTTAAATCGATTAAGGAAATGTCAAAACGAAGAAGAAGTATTTTTACAAATGAGGGATGAAGACTACGGATCAAATTGTATTATTGGATTCGAGCAGGCATTAGACTTCGGGCTTTCTCGTTGAGGTACGATAAGAACAGAATTTTACGAAGATGCACATAAATACTTTTAGTCCAAGAGCCCGCGACGATCAGACGTACGTTATTTTATAAAACCTGATCTCCCTTTTACAGATATGAACGATCCCCGATTATGTAGTTTGGATAACGGTTGCTTTAAAAGTTAACAGGTAGCAAAGGAACAATATTATAAACCACATCTTCCTTTGTCAGACACTTGGTACAGTTGCTACCGCCTGTCAGTGAACTTTAAGAATAATTAATTAATTTTGTACTTACGTCATAGTTTAAAACCTGAATTTTATATATCTACATATGATATGATTCTGATACACAGAAATACAAGGTATGCTCAGTAGACGCATACAAATCGCCATCTTGATGTTTTATGACGTCACATTCTTCTTTTATTATTATTTTATTTATTAAGTGAATATTATTTTTTTTAAATTGTAGGTTTAAACGAGTTTTTTTATGATTATAAAAACAATAAACTTAAAAAAACAATAAAAAAAATCACCAAATTAATACATTTTTATTTACACTCCCTAGGAACAAAAATGTGACGTCATACGCATAATCAGCCAAAGTGAGCATACCTTGTATTTCTGTGTATCATGTACTAAGGGAGCTATCAAAAGATGTTTTCTCAGTTACAGTTATCAGACAGTTTCGATGGTTATTACATCATGTCAGACTAGGGTTTCGAGAACATCTTTTTTAAAGAGAACATGTTCTCTTTTTCAACTTAGATCTAATTTACACTCTTTTTTTTATAAAATTCTTTTTTTGTCCTCTTTTTACTTGCGATTTATAAGGACTATAATTACTTGCGATTTAGCGATTTATAGGGACTATAAGGCAAGTTATGCATTCGTAAAAAAAAAAATTCTAACAATCAAACATGACATTACGATGATAGAGAAGTCAAAAAAAGTGGATCCGGAAATTCTGTCTGTCCGTATCGATATCTACAGCCTAATTTGATTTAAACTTGGTATATAGTATTTTTAGAGTGCTCTACCCGACAGTTTTTGGAATTGGCATTCTAGCTCCAATACTAACGGTACCTGCAATATAACTTTTAATGAAAACTTATTTTTCTCGAAAACGGCTCCTACGATTTTGATTAAACTTTCAGAATGATGTTTTCTATGCAAAATCTATCTTTAAGTTTTAATTGATTTTTCAGAAAAAGTTTTATAACGGTACCTCCCATATGACCGGTTTTTTAAAATCAGACTTTCTCGTTAACTAAATGACGGATTTTGATAAAATTTTCAAAATAAGTAGTGTTTTATGATATAAATAATATTGTATATTAAAATTTTTAAAAACATTTTTTTTTAATTTTTAATATTTTTTAAAAAAAAATTATTTTGTTTTTTGAATATTTTGAAAACGGATCTGTAGATTTTTTTTTAAATTTTTCTCCTAGTATAAACTGTTGATTTCTTTATATTGACATACTCAAAAAAAAATTTAAAATATGTTTTCGAAAAGTTTTTCAAAAAAAACATTTTCTGGTCGAACGATTTTGAAATGAAAAATTCATAAAATAGAAAACAGCAAAAGAAATAAGATGGCTTACAACATTTTTTCCAAAAAAACGTTATGAATAGTGTTTTTTTGATTTCATAAAAAATTTTCCCCAACATCTTATTTCATATTGCTCGGCTAAGCCCTAGCCATTAGTCATAAAAGAAAGTGACAACCTACATACATACCTACGTATTTTAAAGCATTTTATCATCATGCACACAGAATAAATAAGGAAGCCTATTTTTAACACACAAAAACAACTAACAAATAAAAAAAACTATTCGATTACTACTGAATGCAAAAATTTCAATCGAGAAAACAAAAGTTTACACCTGCCTATAAATAAACAAAACCACTGTGTTAACTTTTAATATTGTCTCTATACCCACTCGCTTAACAGTAGTTGGAATGTGTATCGTTATTTTTAGTACAAACATAATTAAGCTATTTTAATTAATTTGATTTCAAAAAATAAATTATTCTTATTGGGACCTATATAGGTATCTATACCTAGCATTATTGCCCTACTGCTGATTCCCACGAATCTTTATGCCAGTTATTCAAATTTTTCCATACCAAAATCAAAATTAAACTGAAAAAAGTCCTTAATATCTTTCTATTAGCAAATTATATTATAAACAGTAAACAACAAGTGGAAAGATAGTACACTTAAAAACTGCAAAAGCTAATAATCATATATATATATGTAGTTATCCCTTTGTCGTGACGCATGTTCGTTCGAGCTTCAAACCACAATGATTCTAAAGAAGTTGCACGTCAAAAAAACATTAAAATTAAATCTTTGTCAAACAGACGCCTGCACCTAAAAAGGATTTGCACACGGGAGCAAATACGTGCGACCCAGTCGTGCCTTTTATTTTTATATGTCTTCTTTTTATTCTCGGTTCTATCTTCCTCTAGAGAATTTCTGGAATCAAACAAATTTTTTTCCCTCCCTTACTTCAATTTTAAAATTTCAACATCAAAACCAATAATTTTTCATATATAAAATTACATTAACACGTTAAAAAAAAGTTTCAAAAGTCGAAAATCAAGCCCTTATTTTGAAAATAAAAGAGTGTTTTTTTAGAGGTATAGAACTTCCGCTAGTGATAACTGTCAAACTAGCTGTCATACTAATGAAGTGTGTTTGACTTTTTTTCCATACTATGGCAAATCACCATGCAAAGACTTAGAAAGTTTTAAAATCGTGGAAATTTATTTACAAAATTTCGCTTTGTTCTCCAAACTTATATAGCACTTCGTCAAGTTTACGGTGTTAATGGTGTATTTGTTGATTTCTCTATTACCTAACAGATGTCATTAGAATACATTTTGTTGTGGCGACTCTGGTCACACAATGGTACGCCAAGTGTCGAATAGAGGAAACTCGACGCCAAAGACAAGCTGGTCAATTAAGCGGCTGGATGAGATCATTCGGCGATTGAGAAGAAACCTGGCTGTCCCGCTATAGCTGTGGCACGTTCTTAATTTATTTCATCTTTAATTAGCATTCGTTCATTGTACATTCTACTTTACCAATAAATAATTAGTGTGTTAATTTCTGAACTCTCGTATTGTGTGTTCTGTCATATTAGGAACCCACAAATTGGTGACCCCGACGTGATCACATTGGATTACGATTTTGATAACACACTACGTGCCTGGCATCGTCATTCGAAATCTAACCTTGACGTTCAATGCCAAACACTGACGAAAAAGCAACAAGTACCTTCACTCAAGAACAACAAAAGGTGATAACCCGCTCACAATCAAAAGCGAACGCCAAGATACAAGTGAAAGAAGAAGGAACCATGGAGAATCGGCTCGAAGCTCTACTGCGTGAAGCACGACAGCCCAAGCTACCTCAATATGATTCCAAGAAACTTGATCTTTGGTTCAGACGAGTTGAAACAGAATTCGCAGCCCTCAAAGTCGAGGATGACAATGCAAAATACTTTGCAGTCCTACGCGCTTTAGATGGTCCAACAACAGAAACAATTACCGACATCATGGACGACCCACCGGTTCAAGATAAGTATAACTGCCTTAAAGATAAAATATTAGAAAGACTGGGAGTGTCGAAGAAAGACAAATTACGTCAAGTAATCAAGGGCATTCCTCTAGGTGACAAAAAGCCTTCACAGCTCCTGAGAGAGATGAAAAACCTATCGGCCGGTGGCCTATCCGACGACGTGTTACACGGCTTATGGGTCGAGAAATTACCGAGTGAACTGAGAGCGTTCCTCGCCATATCCGATGACCTCGATCTGGAACAGCTGGCTAAAATGGCGGATCGCATCATTCCAGAGATCTGCCACAGCAGCACAATCATGGCCGTCACAGACAAGCCTCACAAAGATGCATCACTTCCTCTCGTCACGGCACTACTAGAAAGGATTGAATATCTAGAAAAAACTGTGGCTGAACTGCTGATACAATTCAAGTCATTCAAGGGTCCAAACCGCAGGCCAAGAGCCCATTCAAGGGGACAAAGTTCCGGCCGCAGTGACATATGCCGCAATCACCAGCGATATGGCGCAGAGACACGAACCTGCCATCCTCCATGCGCTTACTTCACACAGGAAAACACCAATCGCTGTCGACAATAGGGGCCGCGTGCGACAGCGAGAACCCTCGTCCCGTGGAGGCCCGACTTCATCTGTACGACAACAAAACACGCCTAGAATTCCTCGTCGACTCCGGTGCTGCGGTTTCTTTATTACCGGCTGCAGAATTCCGTGGTGACCAACAGCCAGCTCACATGGTCCTCTACGCTGCCAACACAACTCAGATTAGTACTTACGGTATACTAGTTTTAACACCCACTTTCAATCTACGAAGAAATCTCACTTGGTCTTTCATAATAGCCGACGTGCAGAAACCCATCATCGGAGCTGACTTCCTGAAACATTTCGGGCTCCTGATTGACTTAAAAAACGAGCAGTTAATCGACTCCAAAACTCTTTTAACCTCAAAAGGATACTTGCATCATACTCCTTACACCGGCATCTCAACCATTCATCCTGGCTTACCTTGTTCGGATCTTCTCCAAGAATTTTTTGACATCACAAAGCCACAGAATGACGTATCTGCTGCTCTAAAAAAGAAAGCCCACGCTCACCAAATCGTTACTCAAGGTCTTCCAGTTTTCTCAAGAGCCAGGAAACTCGCTGGAGTTAAAGCAGCTGCCGGAAAAGCAGAGATTCAACGTTGTGTCAACCAAGGACTCATGAGACCCTCCAGCAGTCCATGGGCCAGTCCCATCACAATGGCATCAAAAAAAGATAAGAATTGGAGATTGTGTGGAGATTACCAAAGGTTAAATGCAATCACCCAGGCAGATAATTATGCACCACCTCTAATACAAAGTCTTTTTCCACTACTACATGGTAAGTCTGTTTTCACCACCTTGGATTTAGAACGGGCTTACTACCAGATACCGATGCACAAAGACGACATCCAAAAAACTGCAATCAACACACCTTGGGGACTGTATGAATATCTAGTGATGCCTTTTGGTCTCAAAAATGCCACACAAACTTTCCAAAGATTTATTGATAGTGTTTTCCGAGACTTAGACTTCGTATTCATCTACATAGATGACATTCTCATCATGTCAGAGAACGAACTTCAACACAAAAACCATCTACGTCAAGTTTTCAAGAAGCTACAAGAGCACAGACTTACAATCAACGTGAACAAGTGTCAATTGATGAAGAGTGAGGTTAACTTTCTAGGCTACTCCATCAATGCTACTGGTTACGCTCCAACAGCTGACCGTTTATACAAGATAGTTGAGTACCCTAAGCCACAAACGGTTCACGAACTAAGACGTTTCCTGGGAATGATCAACTACTACAGACAATGTATTCCTAGACTGGCTGGACTTCAACTACCATTGCACTGTTACATCAAACGCTCCATAAAACACGACAAAACAAAAATCGAGTGGACTTCAGAAACCGACTCTTGCTTCTCCAAGCTCAAACAAGCTCTCTCCGACGCCACACAGTCATCATTTCTATCACCTACTTCTGATTTAGCTTTGGTTACTGATGCTTCAACAACATGCATTGGTGCTGCGTTGGAACAAACTGAGAATGGTGTCGTCAGACCAGTGGGATTCTTCTCTAAAAAACTCAACGAAACTGAGAAGAAATACAGCACATACGATCGCGAGCTGCTGGCAATTTACGCAGCCATTAAATACTTCCGTCATCTTCTCGAGTGTCGCAACTTCATCATCAAGACCGATCATAAACCTCTAATACATGCTCACACTAAAAAACACAATAACGCCTCTGACAGACAAATCCGCCAACTCAGCTTCATCTCACAGTTTACTACAAACATCATTTACGTCAAAGGAGAAGAAAATGTCGTCGCTGACGCCCTTTCACGGGTTGAAACCATCGCTGTACCAACACTTTTGGACCCAGAAACAATTCATCGAGAACAGCAAGTAGACCCAGAACTTACTGAGATCCTGCAAGGTGACTCATCTCTACTACTTCAAGAGACTGAAATAAAAACAAACTTAAAAATCTACTGTGATGTATCCAGGAGTGGATGCCGTCCCTATTTACCTCAATCACTCCGGAGAATTGCCTTCAACATCGTACATGGTCTTTCTCATCCCAGTCAGAAGCAGACATCACAAAAACTCAGAGAAAAATACGTTTGGCCAAACATCAAGAGGGATGCTACTACTTGGGCTCGTGAATGTCTTAACTGCCAAAGATCAAAAGTACAACGACACACCAGACTTGTACCTAATCGTATTGCTGTACCTGATACTAGATTTAGTCACATTCACATAGACTTAATCGTTTTACCAAAGATTAATGACTACAACTATTGTTTAACAATAATAGACAGGTTCTCAAGATGGCCTGTAGCTGTGCCTCTCAAGGACATGACCGCTGACACCGTCATTACAGCCCTGTTTGATCACTGGATCAGTCACTACGGTACTCCAGCCACTATCACAACTGACCAAGGTAGTCAATTTGAGTCTCAAATATTCCGAGCCTTCGCAATCTTCATTGGGGCTGAGAGATGTCGAACAACAGCATATCATCCACAATCTAACGGCCTGGTTGAGCGGTTTCATCGCACTCTCAAAGCTGCGCTTATGTGCTCACCGAAACCATGGATCGAGATCCTGTCTACAGTCATGCTCGGATTAAGAACTAGTCTAAAAGAAGATCTACAAGCCTCTCCTGCTGAAATTCTATACGGAAGTAATCTACGAATTCCAGGAGAATTCTTCATTGCTGCAGATTCACAACCAGAACCACAGACATTCATAGAGAAACATAGAGAATATGCACGCGGTCTACGACCAACTCCAACGGCCCACCACGTCAAGTCAAGAGTCTTTATTCTAAAAGATTTGTACATCTGTTCACACGTTTTTGTTCGATGTGATCGAGTCAGAGCACCACTTGAACCGCCCTATGAAGGACCATTCAAGGTCATCGAACGCCTAACAGATCGACTCTTTACAATTGACGTCAATAGCCGAAGGCAGAACATTTCCGTGGACAGACTCAAGCCGTGTTACACCAACAAACAAGATCAGCCCAGCAACACAGTTCATTCACAACCTCAAACACCACAGCCTGAACCTTCCACCTTTCAACCTGCTCCTCAACCTGAAAACCCTCAAACATCACAGCCTGAACCTTCTACCTTTGAACCTACTCCTCAACCTGAAAATTCTCAGACACCACCTCAAATTCCTCAACCCGACTTACCGCCCGTAACAAACGATTCATCTGTTCACAGGTCCAGTCCATCAGACAGTCCGCCTCCTCCGAGGTCACCTGTTCAACTTCATCAGTGGACATCATCCATGGCTCCACCGTTACGCACTTACAGCCGCCGTCGGCGAGTTACTTTCAAACGTCCTGGGGAAAGTTTCTCAGGGGGGAGTAGCTGTGGCGACTCTGGTCACACAATGGTACGCCAAGTGTCGAATAGAGGAAACTCGACGCCAAAGACAAGCTGGTCAATTAAGCGGCTGGATGAGATCATTCGGCGATTGAGAAGAAACCTGGCTGTCCCGCTATAGCTGTGGCACGTTCTTAATTTATTTCATCTTTAATTAGCATTCGTTCATTGTACATTCTACTTTACCAATAAATAATTAAATAAATAAAATAAATTTATTGGCGCGACAGCTCCTTAAGGAGCCAAGGCCTAGTGACTTATACTCTCAACCATTCCTGTGTGTGTGTTGTTACTCTGCAAGAATGGAAGGGACCTACAGTTTACCGCCGAGTCCGAACGGCTACATGAGATGCACTTTTTCGAGACAAATTTTACTCTTGGAGGTTTTGTCAGTTCCTCGCAAGAGGCAGTACCCCAGAAAAAAAGGTGGCTATGAGCTGGATTTGAACCCAGGTTCTTTCGCTTAGCAGTCCGACACACTAACCACTAAGCCACGGGGCACTACACCAATAAATAATTAGTGTGTTAATTTCTGAACTCTCGTATTGTGTGTTCTGTCATATTAGGAACCCACATTGTGTTTTGGATAAAAGAATTTCATTGTTGCGATTAAAAAGAAGGTGAACACTTTGTAATTATTTTAACATGTAAAATGATTCATATTCATCAAACAGTTGTAAAACAATTGCAATTTTGAGCAGAAATGTCCAAAAAACAACGACAACATAATAAAAGCTCATATATTTTCGTTAAAGTATCCATCAGTTAACACCTTATCTATCGAATGAAAATCTGCTCGATGGCTGAAGTGAAAATGTCAAAAAATGCTACTAGAATGCTCGATAACGTAAGCGGTAATGCCAAACACATATAATTCAGTCACTTATTGCTCGATAACTGATGCGTTAATTTGCCCCAAGATTTTTATCGTCAAATCATGATGAGGCTCATTTCTGGCTTTTGGAGTGAGATTCTCATGAGACTCTTGAGGTTCCATTACATCCCCAAATCACTGTTTGGTGCGGTTTAAATCCGAAATTGGTGCAAATATTATCGTGAATGGCGAACGCTAGAGGCAAATGATTCCTGATTTTTGTATTGCTGATATGATTGCAAATCATTTAGTACAGCGTACAGCGCGTGCAAACATCTCTTTGATGACCGAATCATCTCATGTGAATTGGCCACCTCGTTCGTGGGATTCGACACTTTTGGGCTACTCTTTGTGGGCTAATAAACCAGCAACGATTGTTCATTTAGAAGCCAACATTAGACGCCCTATTGACAAACTTAGAGACGGTGTGATCGAAAAGTGGTGCAAAATTGGACCGATAGAATGGCTTTCATAAGGCGCGGTCGCCGAGGCCATATGTCAGAAATTATTTTTAAACATTAAATGCAATGTTATTTGCTTATAAAGCCAAAATTGGTCATTTAATTATAAAATATACATAATTTTTGTTCCCCTGCAACCAGGAAAATATCAAAGTTTAAAAAGTCAATAAGGTAATACAACAAAAATCTAATTTAATTAAAAACAACCATTCTTAATGCGCTCTATACTATATGCTTCGTTTGTATTGCCATTCACCAAGATGTGCATAAGTAAGATACACTTTTCTACTTACATATACCTATGGCTCGATTTTATTCGCCCTCTTAATAAAAAGTTATTGTTGCCTATAAGATTTTGATGTGTAGGAGAGGAAAAGACTTGACTACTTTTTTTTTAAATAACTGGCTGAACACAATGCAAAAACGGAACTGCATTACGGAGACGGAGTACGGAACAGCTGTCAAATTTGTCGTACGTACCAATTTCAATCGGAACACAATGCACGTACAGTAACTTTGACATTTAAATTAAAAAATGGATGGAATACCAAAAACAAATGATAAAAAAGAGAAGAAACTCTTACACAACGAATTGAAATATCATTAAGAAGAATGGAATCATCTGGTGGTATATCAGGTATACTAAATAAAAGGGTTTGGGAAGGACAGACGTACGAAAGATTGTTCTCTCTTTCATAATTTCTCTCTGCATCAGATAAAATGTCAAATTTACTGTACGTAAAAGTTAAAAGTTAACCAACCTTTCCGTATGCGTATTGCAGTTCCGTATGCAGTAACGTACCATTGTGTTCGCAAAATACAGTTCGCGTGTATTCAATGTTTGCAGTTCCGTATGCGTATTCCAGTTCCGTCGTCATTGTGTTCAGCCAGTAAAATGCAAACCATTTGAGGTTTTTCAAAAACTTTATGATCCGCTTGAAGTTACAATCAAAACATTTATGAATGGAACTCGACTCACCGCGGATATGTTTGCAGCGGTCGATTCGTTGGTCCCAATTTTCGATGACTTGAAAATGTGGCCACACATTTTGGCCGCTATTTGGCGTTCAATGTTAGCTCCAACGTCGTCGGTTTATTAGCATAAATCAATGACTCTTCAATAAATCGATTGTAAGGTGTGCTCTGTGGCTTGAGGCACCATCCTTTTTAAACCACATGTCGTCCAAAAAAATTATTATAATTTATTATTATTTTATAATTATTGGTTGTATTTATTTAATCAAATAATTTAAAAATAAATTTACAAATTATTCCAATAAGGCATCTGGGTAATAAAACCATAAGTGATGCCGTCTTTAAAATTAGGTTAATACAGAAACAAATGAAACTTTTAATTCAATAATTGGAATGAAAAAGTAAATTAGTTATTCATACATTTAAACAAATTATTTTAGAGTTGAATACAGAGACATTATATTTCATTCAATTTTTCATGAGCATCTAAAGCAATTTTTATTCTTTGGATTGTCTTATAATCTGCGTTGATGAGTATGCTGCCTAGTTGGTGGGATATGTGTGTGCGTTCCATCACCAACGGATCGATCTGACGTGAAAGGGGGCATTCGACGAATATGTGTCATATGGAAAGTTCTGTTTGACAAATATGAATTAAGTGGTGATTAATGAAGAAAATGTGGATTTTCACCCTACCAATAACGCATATTTTGCTTATTGATGGACCCATTGATAATCGGTAGAAAAAACTCGTGCACAATACCATTATGAAAATGTTGAGTTTACTGAATAAATTGACAATGACAGTTCTATAAGTGGATGAAACCTATTCAGAAGTGCAGCTGCGATTTTTAAGTCGTATCAAATGACCAGCAGCTAAATTAAAAAAAATTTTGTCGAACAGCTTTAAATCTCTCTTAAATCACGACTTCGACGACCCATCTTACCATAGTTACACATCTAGATTTATTAACTTGCGACGTTTTCAGTTAAAAGTTCCCTTCAGTGACAGATTCAGGCAAGTAAGCCTTATATCCTTGAGATTATAGATGTGTAATTGCATCTCTGAACCCTCTGTCCAAAATAAAGACATCATTTTGTCTAAAAAAATCTTTCATTATGTTGGCATCTGAATCGGTTGCAGCATAAGGCCCGTTAACGTCCAAGATTGCGATCACACCATGTGATCATAAACGGCTTAACCATATTCTGTTACTTATGCAATCTATATGTTTTTTCTGAAAAGCGTAGTTGATAAGTATCGTCCTACAGTTCATCAAGGCAAGTTTAAGAGAGAGGAAAGCCTACGATCATTATCACCGGACTTTATTTTTGCCAAATATGCAAAAAGCTCAATGCTTTTTAATGCTGGGACAAAGGGTTCATACCAAGGCAATAATGACATAATACTTATATCACTAAAATCAATTGTTTTCAAAGCAGTTTCACTTAAAAATGACATCATTTTATCCATCTATGCTCCAGTAAAATCAGAAACATTGCTCTCCATATCAACCAAGGAAACCCAGTCACGCAATGAAAAATGCTAACTGCATAATCTGCAATTTTTTGGCACATACAATTTATGGTCTATTAATAACCGTTCTCCTATTGGTTCTGGAAATCTTAATATTTCAGATCCTTGACAACCCAAAAATATGATTCGTCTTTCAGTTGCAACAACACGCTTGCATACAGCCGATTGTATGTTTTGCTGGACTACCACTGTCCTTGATACTAGATCTTCTTGTTGTTGAATGACATTGACGGGAACATGAGGCACCTCGTCTTGTCCAATTGTATTTTGTTGGCGATTTCTTCGCTCAACCCCATTTGCACCTAGCCAACAACGCAAACTCTCTGCAAATTGCGTTGCTAATAAATAATTTATTTACAATCTGGTCTAGTAAAAAAAAAATAACTTATATTTAACCTGATTAACAGGTAACAACTGGTTCAGGATAGATCGTTAAGGTTTTAAGTTTTGAGGTACGTTACGAGATCTGCGAGATCTCAACGAAGATACACAGCAAAGGCAAATTCTTAAACTCGTGATTCGGACTAGGATCATTTGTCAAAGCGACCCTTTCGGTAATTCGATAGCAATTTAAACATACGAAATCTGACTCTGATATCTTTGATTTAAATTAGGTATATAATAAAAAAGAAATAAAAAAATTAAACATGGCAACTTACTTGTTCTGGAGATATTCAGTTAGTTAAAATGGACCGCTTAGAGATTGAATGGTTTTGAATATTACGAACTTTAGTTATGTTATTTAAACGATTTATATCTACAGTGCACACAATATTTAACACTACCCATTTTCACAATTTATAAATAAATCAATTCCACTTATCAAATTACTTTTGTCTTACACTTGAATAACTTTTATTATTTTTACACTTGATCAGTAGAATTAATATCAAGGCTTTCTATTCACTTTTCCAATAAGTAATGCAACCTAACGGACGCGAATTTGTTAATTTATACTTTTTTACCACTTTCTTTATATATTTACTAACAAGGTAATACACAAGTCGCAGACTTAAAAGATTAGCTACAATATGTTTAAGCTTGATGCATAGAAAAAAGTTTTGTTTATAAAATGATAATTTTGAAGGAAGTTTGTTTAATGAACGTCATATATTTACTTAGTGTCAAATATATCAAATTAAAGGTTATCAATTAGGTATTTCAGTGGTGTAAAACAAATATACATAGGTCATCACTGATTTTTTCGAGATATTGGCTTTGGAAAGTAACTCAAAAAAGATTTTTTCAAAAACGTTTTTGGCTGGTTTTTTCAAAATATATTAGTGCAAAATTTTAGTCAGCAATAATATCTTTTTTTCAATTCTTAACACTTTAAAAATCCCTACTAACTAATGCAAACATGTAACGTAACGTGAAAAAATATTCTTCGAACGTTCCCAAGTTTGACATGAAGATGTCAAAGAATAAATAAAATTAATAATAATTATCCAATAATTATAATAGAAGCCGAAATCAATTCCATATCATCCTCCTAACCTTCAAGTTATCAAGATACATTATGTATATTTAAAGTATCGTAGTGAGTAAGCAGTAAGTTTGTGCAAACTAAGGCACCAAATGCAATGAGCTGCTGGTTCCTTCAAACTGTCTGCTTGAAAACACAAAGAACTTAATGCTTTTTATGCTAACGTCGACGAAAAGTATGGTGCTAAGCCAAAAACTACTGCCAGTGAAAAGAAAGTAAAGAGAGCACAATTAGAAAAAATTGTAATAATTATTGTTTGTAACTTTTTTTTTTGTTAAAATAAAATGTTAGACGTTAGAGCAATGTAAAAAAAAAAACTTTTATTTCGGAACGATTTGTGTTTTTTGTTAAGCCCTGCTACGGTAATTTATTAGTATAATTCTATTATATTATATTATAATATAAATGTTTCAATTTGAAATGTCAAACGGTCACTGGATAAAGTATACATTAAAAAGATAATATGGGCTTTTCCTGCCATTAAAGTTGGACGAGTCTATTAAAGATAAAGTATACATTAAGTCGACTAAAATTATTAAAAAGTATACTTCCATATTAAAACCTTTGTTTACAGTCGACTCTGATATTAAAAAGGACTTAAAGTCGGTATTAAATCTTTAAAATGTTCCGCTATTAAGTTTTTAGAAAAAAGTGTTTGACAAAGTTTGAAAGATATTTGTATGAACTTTCATATGATATAAATAATTATCATAAGTGCGATACCTTAGGATTTACATGTAATTATTTGCAAAAAAGTCAATTTTTTTTAATTTCTAATGCTCAACTTCAAGCTCAATTATATCGAAATCTCTGAAACCGATTTTGAAAATAGTTAGCAGTTATATTCTGCCCAAAATAGGCTTTCATTTGGTACTAGTCTCATAAGTGTACGCACTGGGCCCAAGCTCCATAGAAAAATGGGTCATCTCATTTATGCTCCACTAAACTGATTGATTGATGGACCAAATCTAAGGAGGCCACACAAAATTGAGCATCTGGTAAGGCCTGTGAACCAAATGATCTGAAAATAACAAGCAAGCAAATGGTTTGTTAGAGTTTGTTTGTTTGTTAGGCTCGGATAGATGTTGGCGGCCCATGGTGGCCATGTTTATTTGGTAACTGTCGTAACTTGTTATTGCGATGACTTAAACGCTTTGATTAAATAATTTTTTTTAATTTTGTTTTATTCGTTTAAACGTTTATTGAAGAATGAAATGATAAATCAATCTTTAAACAAAACAAAATTTTCAAATTGCACTTCACCAAAATAACTAATTAACATATTAAACATATGTCCACTTAACTTCGTATAAACGTTTGATGTTTATTCAATTGTACTAAATTGATCTCGTTGTCACAACAAAATATTAACAACAATTTTTCGATTCACCATTTAATTAATCAAAAAAATTACTTTACTTTGGGAATGAATAAATTCTGCGATAAAAAAGTTAATTGACTTCGTTTATTTACTGAATGGGTATATATATGTAGGTACATTAGCTAAGGATCCATATATACATAGTTTAGTTGTTTTGGCAATATGTTTCTAACTATGAACTTTAAAAAGCATACACGTTGGCGAACGCATAACGCATAAGTTCTATAATCATACCGAAGCCATTAAAGCAACGATAATGTCGTTCCCATTTTTTTTCTACACAAGTATGTTGATATCCTTTTTTTTTATTGCATCTCAGCTTCAGTGTAGTAGTCCTTAAATGCACATTGCACAACATGAAACCAATCCTTGCACCCATAATCTCGATAACAGAAAATGGTTCACACCGTGCTTCTGGAACGGTTGACTGCGTTCTTCAACTAGATTTCCCTGCACTCGCATGAAACATCATTAGGACGACATGTTCGCATCCTGCTACACGAAGCAAAAACAACTTCCTCTGGTTTGGATGGTAAGGTTGCATGTATAGGAGGCCTAATGAAAATGTATTCTTTTCTCCTATAAAATAGGAAACACGCTTAAAACTCATAACATTCAAGCACGGAATGACAATACTTGCCATATAAACATGAACCTGGGCCGCCATCAGCAATATGTATTTATGTCTATGTGTGTCAATGCATCTGGCTATTATATTCTTGGGAAGTCAATATATTTTTTTATAATTTTTTGTTTAGGTTTTAGAAAGATTTAAGTTTTGAAAAATAGAAACTCTAAAAATTAGGTTAGATGTTATTTTTCTTTCAACCCAGACAGTTGAGCTACAATGAGTTCGCAAATAGGGGAACATGTGTCAACAAAACAAATACATTGCACGATTAAATTTTCATGTAGATGTTGCTGGAGCATCGGCATCTTAAATTGGGTTAACAAAATCCGAACATTACATCTTTATAATATTTGTAGTCCTTAATTCCCATGCAAGTACATAATGAATATTTGTATTTTCTTAAGTGTCCCGCAGGGTAGTCGTTTGGGACCATTACTGTGTTTTGTTGATTATAAAATAGTTTTTGTAAGCGGTTTGCGAGTTATATTATCTATATGTTACAGCTGTGTTTTTTCAAACTGGGTCGCCATGAATTATTTGGTGGGTGATAAGTCCAGGCCTGCCCTATGAAAATTAGAGTAAGTTGCAAACTGTTCCATTCAGCTAACAAACGCCATTATACAAGGCCATAATTCGAGTATAACAAAAGCAATGAGGTAAAAGTCGCATTTTTAGGGAAATTTGAAAAATTACCTTTTTTCGAAGCGCGATATCTTGATAACGAATTGACATTCAAACATATGTATTTGAATAATCAATATTGTTGGAAATTGTATTCTCTACAAACACTTTTAACGTAGGACGTAATCAAAAAAAAGTAATGGGGCGCACGAGGTGCAAAACTTGAGGAAATGTTAACCAACCATTCCTAAGCATTATCTCAAAGTTTTATGAAGTTCCGACCTTAAACTTGTTGACTGCACTCAGAGATGTAGGATAATTTGTTAACTACAAAATGGATTATAAACTCATTTTGCGTTAAATTGCACCATGAAGGAGTTATAAGCCAAATATAGTGAACAAAGTGCCGATTTTCGGTATTTTTTTCTTTGCAGTGCAGGGGATTGTAGAAATTTATCTTTTGGCATCTGTCGGCCATTGTAAACATTATATCAAAAATTCAGAACTACCCGATCTTTTTGTAGGGTAAAACCACTTTATTTACTGCACTATAAAGCTGCTCTATCACTTTTAGGGAACCCGTTACAATAACGACGTGGAATGATAGGCTACATTGTTTTGGCGAATTTTCAGAAACTGTTTATAAAAACATAGAAGTTGTATATAACGTTCAAAATGAGATTTTTGGATAAACAAATACTGTGTAATAAAATTTCAAATATAAATTAAACTTTTACTTATAAATTTTCCATAAAAAAAAGATCACGCCACGATTATGTTAGATTACAAAGTGAACAATATTTATCTAAAGCTAGAACTTAAATACCTATTTTGTGCAACCCCAAGCATCTTTGTCGACGACTCGTTCCCACAGGTACTCACTCGCTACGTGATGGAATGCAGCTTGGTGTTGGATGTCCCAGACGCTTTGTCAGCACACTTATTTTGTGGGAAACTTATTTTGCCTTCAGCATCATTGTCGTTAACTTATATTTAAAAGATTCGAAGATATTTAGCAAAATGTCTCAAAAATCTAAATAAAAAAAAAAAGATTTTAGCAAATTCTCGAATATTTCTGGTATTATGACTCTAAATAATGTTGTCAAATATACCATTAAAAAGCCGTTTTCTCCTTTTTAATAATTACTAACAATATATGTAGGTTAATATAAAAACGCAAACCCGAGTTATATAGGAAAATATAGAATCGTGTCAAAAAATAGCCGCCATATCCCAGGATTTTATTGTCATCTGTCCATGTACTATCTAGATCTAGATCCAAAAAGGCGCATTGGTTGCCAGATGTGAAATATTTTCATATTTGTTATTTTGCTGAATAACAAAAATAATTGCATATTTAGATGCAAGCCGAAAATATGCACGGTTGAATGAAATTCCATTCAAAAAGGTAGTTTTTTTGTTTTATTGAGACATCCACAAATAAAAGTATATAAGTTTTATACTTCTCATGTCACAACCAAAGATTTTGTGCAATATTTGCCTACATACAGTAATTGGCAATGTATGGCTTGTACATGCATACTTGTCAAGTTGGCAGTTGCGTGTGTACCCGGCTTTGGGTCGCCAGAATATTTTTACTATAACAAAGGCGTCACTTACTAAAAAATGTTTGAAAAACACTGGCTTACAGTGTTATCTAATTAGACTGGTAACCTCAGAAACCGGAAAGCTAATCAATTAATTTTTGCTGACAATCGAGCCATTCTAAATATGAGACAAGGACGGAACACATACACATTTTCTGACACATGCAGTCCTTTTCCGGAAATTTGTTTGAATGAAATTTCCTATGCTTATATAATCTTGCATTGTTGATTGTAAATGTTTAATAAGTAGACGTGTGTACCGAATAGGGTACCAGCAGCCATGATTTTTTTCCAAACCCAGCTCTGTCTATCAACTCCTACTCCCACCTCCACGTGGTAAAGATTGGGTGACTAGTACCTCAACTACAGATTAAGTCTTAATCACTTTGGAAAGTTGTTGTGGCAGCAAACGAGAAGTGGCGCGAAGAAGTGTTACATCTTCTCCATGCATTCATGTGGTGGCGTCAACAGTTCCAGTAAGGCTGAACTGCTTAGTGAACACCTTTTATGAGCTATTAGGTGTGGTTTATCCGACTCCTCTTCCTTGCATCTATATATCTTATATCTTATATGTATTAAGAAAAATTTTTTTTTTAATTTTGGTATGCAGTTTCTAAGAGTTTATTAATATACAATTTATATTTTAGTACTCCCGAATAAATAAAAAATATATCTTATCTGTTCTCCACCGGAGAACAGAAAATAAAATACAAATGATTTTATTTAAAAATTATCACTTTATTTAATCAAGCTTCAGATCCCTTACCACTGGTGGGGGGAAATCTTTAGCTATACGGTGAGATACAAACTGATCCCTTTTTATACAACTTACTTGCTAACGCAGCAAATCTTAGTTTGGCTGCGGATGATGCAATAGTCAAAAGAATATTCTCCATTGTATACAAATCAATTCTAGCTGAGGGCAAGAAGTCCTTATACTGCATCATATTTTAATTGACATTTTTTAATAGATCTCATCCCTTTTTTGTTTATATAGTTTTTATGGGGAAGCACAAGTGTGCTCTAATATTACTTAAGGTTTTATGAGGACGCACAAGTGTGCTCTGATATAACTTCTTCCCCCTTAGAATCTGCTAATGGTTGAAATGAGACCGTTGGAAGATTTACATTATTTATTATCTTCCTTTTATAATTTTTCATTTTTATACAAACATAAATTATTAAACTGGTTAAAATGATTACAATGACTAAATATATCGCTAGATTTGACTTCTTATAATTATATATCAATTCTTCTATTTCTTTTAAATTGTTTATGTTTTCGTAATGTAATTCTTTAAATGACAATTCTTCTATTTTGGTAAAATTGATATTTAAGATAGTGTTAGGAATTATTGGTTCATATTTGTAATCGTTTCTTTGATAAATTTCATTATTTATTCTTATTTGACAATTTTGGAATTTAAGAAGATAATTTCCTTTAACAAAAATCTTTTGTTTATTACATGTTTGGTTCAATTCTTGTTGTTTAACATTGATAAGTATTAGGTTGTTTTTACCTATTTCTAAAATCTTTTCATTTATATTTTTTATGAAATTACAATGCATTTGTTTGTTAAAAAGGTTTTCAATACAATTATCTTTTATTTCTTTTAAGTTTTTTAGATATTTTGTGTCTTCATACATAGTTTGGTTATTCGTTAAATATAAATGTTTATTTATTTTCAATTGCATATTGTTATCTTTATTAGGTATTGGTTGTATATATAATTTTTGATATGTTTCATTTGTAAATATAGGTAATTTGATTACAAAAATTATATTGTTTTTATATAAGGCAAGATTTAAATGTATGTCTTCTAAATTGTTTAATTGAATATTATGATGTTCTATTTCTTCTGTAGTTAAAATATCTCTGCTAAGTACTCCTAATCTAGAAATCATTATTACTTCTTTAATTTTTTCAATATCTTCATGCAAGTATTCAAGATTTTCTCTTAATTTTATTTCGTATTGAATTTAAGCTATATCTTTTTCATAATCATAAGTTCCTATGAAATTATCTAGTTTCTTTATTATTTCTTTAGTTTCATTGTTAAGAGTATCGGTAAGAATTTTAATTTGTTTGTTAAATTTGTCATTGATTATAATCTGTTTATTTAGGTTTAGAATTTCATTATGATCGTTTGTTTCTATTATTTTTAGATGTTCTTCTATATCTTGTCTATCTCTATCGTCCATTGTACCAAATAAGAATTGTAATCCTGTGCCTACTATATTGAAAAGTCCACGTTTTTGTCTATTAACTAAAGGATGTGGTAAAAGGATTTGAAATTCATTCCGTATTTTTAGCATTTTTCTTTCTAAACTACTATTTTCTTCGGGTAATCTTTTAATGTTTCTTTCGTATTCAGTTAAATTAATAATGTGAAGGATAGTATTATATCTTTCAATTATTGAGGATTCTTCTAATTGGATTGTTGCAAAGCCGTTCCCTTTATTTAGGTCAATAATTTCTAATTCTGCATGTGCGGTGCTAGGGGTTGTCAGTATCATCAATACGGTCATTATTTTCAGAATTTTCTCCGTAAGTTGCATTATTCGATATGCTCTCACTAGATGATCTAGAATGGAATGATATATTTTCTTGAAACTTTTTATTTTTCCTAAATTGATCTTTATGTAGTATGCGTTTAGCTTCTTTAATTGTATATTTTTTTATTAGTTTTATTTATTACTTCTGCCTTTTTATATCGAGGTATAGTTTTATTCTTAATACGTTCTTGTGTTTTTGTTTTTATAAAATGTTCGTTTATGTCAACTTCTTTCGTTTTTTCGTTTAATTTGCTTAATACTTTTTTTTTTCTTCTATATTTTTATATATTACTTCATTATTAACCTTATTTAAATAGATGTCTATAGGTCTTTCCTTAGTTGTCAAATGTATGGTATTGTTATAAATTGAGAGAATGTTAATAACTTGATCAATTAATGGAAATGGATCATCTGTTTTTTCTACCTGAAATAGAATTATAAGTTGTTCGTTTAGGGTACTATGAAATCTTTCAATGTCTGAATTACCAGTATGCCTGTTTGCTGTACAGTAATGTACTTCGATATCATTGTTTGATAAAAAGTTTTTTAAGGTTTCTGCCATAAAGGTATTTTCATTATCTAAAGTAATAAGCTTAGGTTTAGTGATATATGAAAATACATTACATTACATTTTTAATCTACCTCCGTAGATAAATCTACGAAGTAGACACATTTACGAGCACTGGCTACTGAGGCCATCGGCTCAGAGTTATATGAAAATATTTTTGACATAGCGTTCATAACGTCTACGTATGTTTTATTTTTTATTTGTTCCACTGCAACATATTTTGAAAATGTATCAATACATGTAAGGTATTTTCTACTTTTGTCTCTGAACCAGATATCCAAATGATAATGTTCGTGTGGTCCTTTGGGTGTAATTGTTTTTTCGTAAGGTAATTTGATAGGTTTTCTATCTATTTTTGTCATACAAAAATTACATTTGTTTACAATTTTATTTATTAATTCTTTAAAGTTCGGAATGTAATATTTTCTTGCCAGTTCCAAATAAAGCTTTTATATTCCAATGTGATTTAATTCTTTGTGTGTTTTGAATATTATTTCATATCCTTCTTTTATGTTTAAATCTTTTAAAATTTTTGTGCTTCTTAATAATATATTTCTTTTTCCTATTTTATTTTCTCGTATCCATACATTTTGGAATTCATTAAATGTTGTATCATTTTCAATATATATAGCATTTGTAATACTTATATCAATTTCTTTTATTATTTTTAAGTATAATTCCTCATTCGGAATAGTGTGTTTAAAGGTTATTCGTCTTCTACCAACATGCGGGAATATAATTGTTTGATCTCCATTTGCGTTGGAATCAAGTACAATTTGTCTCTTAAAGTAATTAAGAGGTTTGTCGCTAATAGGTATAAAAAGAGAATTATCTTCTTGCGCACTGTGATTAGTTCTTAAATCTTCTTCTAATATGTTTATTTTTGGTTCTTTTATTTTAATTCTTGAAAGAGCATCTGCTACCTTATTCTCTTTACCTTGTATGAATTCAATTTTAAAATCGTATTCTTCTAATTTTATTTTCCAGCGTTGCAATTTTGAATTTGGCTCTTTTAAATTTTGTAACCATATTAAAGGCCTATGGTCAATTTTAATTGTGAATTTTCTACCGTGAAGGTAATGCCGAAATTGAGACGTTGCATATATAATTCCTAGTAACTCTTTTTCTATTGTGGAATAGTTTTGTTCGTGTTTGTTTAATGTTCTTGATACATAAGATATGGTCCGTGTGATTGACTAAGAACTGCGCCTATGGCAAAGTTTGATGCATCCGTAGTAAGTATGAATTCTTTTGAAAAGTCTGGATGTCTGTTCATAACATTGTCTGTCATCATTGTTTTAAGTTTCAGAAACGCGTCTACATAATTTTTATCTTTAATATCTATTTTAGCGTTCTTTTTTAAGCAAAGTGTAAAAGGTTTAATAATTTTGGCGTAGTCTTGTATAAACTTACGATAATATCCGGCCAATCCAAGGAATGTTTGTATTTCTTTAACTGTAGTAGGTATGGGAAAGTTTTTTATTGTTTCAATTTTTTTAGGATTAGGTTTTATACCATTTGGTGTTACTATGTGACCAAGAAATTCAGTTTCATGTTTCATGAATTCTGATTTATTAAGCGATACTTTGAGGTTTGCTTTTCTTAAAACGTTTAATATTAGTTTGATATGTGTTATACCTTCTTGCAGATTTGTAGAAAAAATTATTATGTCATCTAAATATACGTAACAAATTTTGCCTATGTAATCTTTAATACTTCATTCATTAATCGTTGAAAACTTGCGGGTGCGTTCTTTAAACCGAATGGCATTCGTAAAAACTGGTAATGCCCAGAAAGTGTGCTAAATGCTGTTTTTCCTTTATCGTTTTCTTCTGGTTCAATTTGATAAAATCCTTTAGTAAGATCTAGTGTGGTAAAATAATTACAATGTCCAAGTTTGTCAAGTATTGCATCAATATTAGGAATAGGGAATTTATCTTCTCTAGTTTTAAGATTTAATTTACGGTAATCGATAACTATTCTCCATTCTTTGTTTCCATTCGAGTCTTCTTTTTTTGGTACCACCCAAATAGGAGCATTGTAAGGAGATGTTGAAGGTTCAATTATTTTTTGTTCTAACATTTCTTTAATTTGACGATCAACTTCTTTTTTATGAAACTCAGGATATCTATATATTCTGGTATATACAGGTGAATTATCATCAGTGGGTATTTTGTATTTGACATAGTTAGTAAAAGTTAAATCATCGCCTTTGTGATAAAAAGCTTGATTCAGTTGATTACAAATTTTTAATAATTCAGATTTTTCCTCGTTGTTAAGGTGATCTGTTCGTAATTCATTCGTAAAATTTGGTATACTAAAATCTTCTTTTATCTGATTCATATGGTTAACTGAATTTTCATATTCAAATTCTTCAGTTTTATTAAAGAAAATTGGAAATGTTTTTTCATTAAGTTTTAATAATTTTTCTTTGTAAAATATAGTAGCATTGTTAGGGATTAGTATATTATTACCCAATAAACCGTTATATTCGCAAATACTTACGCGCTTTTCGCAATCGATTATTTTAACTTTTGTCCATCTTTTTAAAACAAATTCCTATCCCAACGATAAAGCAACTTTATTTTTAACTATATCACATAATCGAAGAATTCTGAGTTAAACGGTCGTGTTATTGTGCGCTCTGTCTATTTTAATTTAAAATAAACACTTTAAAAGTTTTAAAGTAGAATAAATCAGTGCGTGATTAAAATAAAAACACTAACAAACTGACAACCTATTTCATTTTGTCATATCCTATTATTGTTAATACAAAAATAAGCAAAAAGTTATTTCATTTTCTTTTTTGTATTCAGTGTTAATTTTGTATAAAGAAAATAACTAATACATATAAGATGAGTGGAATTATGGATGAGTGTGGTGCACCTAGCTGTACAAAACAAAAATTTCTACCTAAGCAAACGGTGAAGTGTAGTGGTGTGTGCAATAAAAAATATCATGCAAAATGTATCAATATGTCTGAATATGAAGTTAAAATGCTTGATACAATAAATGGCATGAAATATTTTTGCACCGACTGCAACAATTTTCTTAAAATTATATGTGATAAACTATCTGATATTGCTAAAGTGAGTGAAGATTTGAAGGAAGCAATTCATTTGATTCCTAAAACTGCCCCTGCCCTTGCCCCTGCTCTTGCCCCTGCCCCTGACCCTACTCAACTCAATGCACCCCAAATTTCTTATGCGCAAGCAGTTAAAGAAAAAAGTGAATGCATTGTCATTAAACCTAAAGTCAACCAAAACAATAATAAAACTCGCGATGACGTGCGAAGCGTGATTGATCCATCAAACATGGCTCTTAAAATAAATAGAATAAAAAATATACAAAATGGAGCTTTGCTTATACAGGCAAATAAGGAGTCTATTCAAAAAATTGAATCCGAAATGAAAACAAAAATGCAAGAAAAATACAACACTAATATTCCGGTACAAAAGAAACCGAGAATTCTTATTGTGGGAATGAAAGACGAAATCAACGACACCGATCTTGTTCACGCTATTAAGTGTCAAAATCAACTAAGTGAAAGCGAGATGAAATGTGTGCGTGTTTATATGTCTCCAAAGACTAAATGGTATAATGCGATAGTTGAAGTTGACAGTGTTGCCTACATAAAAATTTTAGAACTGAACAAAATTTGTGTTGGATGGAATTACTGTAAGGTGTATCCACATTATAGAGTTTTAAGGTGTTTTAATTGTTGTGAATACAATCATTTAGCGAAAAATTGCGAAAAAGAAAAAGTTTGTGTGAAGTGTGGAGGCAAGCACGATATTAAAGAATGTGTCAGTGAAACAAAAGAATGTGTAAATTGTAGTTTAGCAAAACTAAATCTACATATTGAAATATGTACGGATCATGCAGCAAATGATCCAAACTGTCCATCCCTTCTCCGAAAAATAAAAGTAGCTCAAGAACGCGTAGAATGCTAGCAATTAAATAATATAAATTGTGTTTATTTAAATGTCCAAGGATTGGCAAATAATTTTTCTGAAATACAATGCATGGTAGACAATGTTGAAATAGACGTTCTTATACTGACTGAAACTCATGTAACATTAAAACATGATGTAAATTCTTTGAAACTTGATGGTTACTTTTTTATAAACTGTTTAAGTGAATCAAGCCACACGGGTGGAATTTCATTCTACGTAAAAAATAGCTTTAAATGTTCACTGATCAAAAAGTTTGTCGTTGAAAGAAAATGCTGGTGTTTAATAATAAAAGTGCAATATTCCAACAATTCTGTGATATTCAATGGTGCAATATACAGATCCCATATATGTTCTAAAGCTGAATTCTGTGATAATTTTGTTATCTGCGTTGACTTTTTACAACAGTGCAATAATTTCTTTGTGTTATGTGGTGACTTTAACATTAACTGGTTTGAAATCTAAGATACGTACAGACGCAGAATAGCCAAATATTTAAATGATAATTGCCTTACTATGACCATGAATGAACCAACAAGAATAACCCATACATCTAGAACTCTTATTGATTATGTTGTAACAAATGATGAGTCCCTAATTAATTCAAGAGTAACCAGCTCACTCAAAATAAGTGACCATGAATCAATTGAAATATTAATTAAAAGCAGAAGAGAAAGAAATGTTAACAGAAAAATCATAAAATTCTGTAAGTACAATACTGATGAATTCCTATTAAAATTAAGCATGAATTCTTTCTTTGTTAACTTTGATGTAGACCAACCTCATAATATCAATGCGCTCAGTGAATGTTTTGTTTCGAATCTAAAAGGTGTCGTGAATTCTATGGTTTTTGAAAAAAGTGTCCCTTATGTAAATGCTCAATGGTTTACAAATGATCTCCAGCAAGACAAAAACCAAAAAACGTATCTGTACCAAAGAGCGACGCTGACTAATAATCATAGTGACTGGAGTGAATACAGGCGGTTTAGAAACTTGTATAAGAAAAAGATGATAAACGCTAAATCAGCATTCATTAGAAGAAAAGTGGACAATGCACGCTCTCAAAAGGATATGTGGAAACAATTGAAGACGTATGTGTTACACAACAACAAGTCTGACAGTATAATTGAAGTGCAATTAGAAAACGGCAATAATGTAAATGATAGTGCAATATTAAGTATAGAGCTAAACAAGTTTTTTGTCAATAGTATCGTTAGTTTGACTTCTTCCGTCTCGTATCCTGTTTATACATGTTTGGTCGATGAGTGTAATATAGACTTTAAGTTTTCTGTTGTGAGCATAGAACAAACAATAAGTGCAATAAAAGAAATTAGCCAGAAAAATGACTTCAACTTTATGAATGCAAAAATGTTCAAAGACGCAATCTGTACGGTGGGGCCTGTAATGTTGCGAATAATTAATACATCATTGGCATCTGGCATCTTCCCAGCCATGTGGAAGGAGTCCTTAATTTTACCCACCAAGAAAACCCCTGATGCCAAGTTTTGTAAAGACTTCCGTCCAATTAATATGATGCCAATTTACGAAAAAGTGCTAGAAAAAATTGTTATGACACAGCTTCAAGACCATCTTACTAGTCAAAATATTTTATGTGTTAATCAGTCCGGAATTCGAGAAAAACATTCTTGTGAGACTAGCTTAAACTTTGTAATTAACAAGTGGAAATCAGAAATTGACAGTAAAAATTTAATTATCGCAGTATTTATTGATCTGAAACGCGCAATCGAAACGGTGAACATCTCTATCTTACTGCAGAAATTAAATAAAATTGGCGTTAGAGGAATTGAACTACAATGGTTTCGCAGTTTTCTTACTGGAAGGTCACAACGTACAGTAGTAAATGGTGTAACTTCTTGTGCTCTACCGGTAAACATTGGAATTCCCCAAGGTACCCTTCTTGGTGTATTGTTGTTTCTTATTTACATAAACGACATGGAAAAAGTTCTGAAACATTCTTGGCTCAAACTTTTTGCTGATGATGGTCTTTTGTGTATTTCTGGTCGTGATGTAACAACGTGTGTGAATAATCTTAATGAAGATCTTTGTGCAATAAATAACTGGCTTAAAATGAATCGCCTATTATTAAATATGGAAAAATCAAAGTGTATGTTATTAAATGTCACCTCTTTACCACCTGATTTGTCCATCCACGTCGAAAACTGTCCCCTTGAAATTGTGCCGCATATAAAGTATCTTGGTGTTATTTTGGACAATAAGCTATTGTGGAACGAACATATTGACTATCTATGCAAAAAAGTGTCAAAAAAGTTGGGAGTATTACGTAAAATTAGAAGCAGCCTATCAATGAACAGTGCAATAAAAGTATATAATGTGATAATCAAACCCCATTTCGAGTATTGTCCTACCTTACTGTATTTCTGTAATGTGTCTCAAAAAAGTAGAATGCAGTTACTGCAAAATAAAGCTATGCGCGTAATATTAAAACGTGATAGATACACCAGTATAAGTGAAATGCATGATACCTTTAACTGGTTTAACATCAACCAAAGACTATATATGTTAACACTAACTTTCGTGTATAAAATGAAAAACAACATGTGTCCAGAGTACTTAAATGTCCATGCCACTACGAACACAAATGCAGCATATCCTCTGCGTAATATAGAGGACCTTATATTACCAAGTATGAGAACTACAAGAGGTCAACAATCTATATTTTTCTCTGGTTTCCAAACTTTCAACCAACTGCCTCAACAGATCAAAGGTGCAACCAGCATAAGCACATTCAAAAGACTGTTAGCTGCATATACAGCGGAATATATTATATAAATACCTCAAATTCTTTTATATTTTAAATCTGTGTAAATTTCATAAAATCTTTTTAATCCTTTTCATTGTTTGAATCAATTCATTTTTGTTAAACTAAATTTGATTATTCTATTCTTATTTATTATATATATAAAATCCAACGTTTTGTAAACAAATTTATTGAAATTGAAATGGCACTTATGAGCCAAATAAATATTACAATTACAAAATTACAAAAAATTACAAAGGTTATAAATTTGAAATTCGGCGTCTTCTAAGACTGGTAAAACAAATTTTTCTTTGGGGAAAATAGCGTCTTTATAAATAGTTATAGGGTTACCTGCTGTTTTAATTGTTAATGGGGAAATTCTACTTTTCAAATACTGTGGTGGTGTATCTTCTTCTTTTATTATACTATTAGTTGCACCGGTATCTATCAATAATCTTATACATAAATTTTCTTTTGTTAATCTGATATAGGGTAAACCTTTTTTAGTGTCTCCGAGGCTACATATTGAAAATTTGCTTCATTGTAAGGTTCTTGTTTAATAAAATTGTTTTTAGGAGGATAAAAACGTCTAAGTTGAGATGAGCTTGGATCTACATCCATTGGTTCAAATTTTTGTGGATATTGTTTATATTGTTGCCTGTTTTTATTTGGTCTTTGGTAATTTTGATTGCACTGTCTCTGGTTTGAAAAATAATTTTGAGTATGGAATGGTTTAGGTTTCCAATTACCTCTCTTAATATTATTATCCTAATTCTCATACCGATTTTGTTTAAAATTGTTATTTTTATTTGCTGTTTCATGAGTTTTATATTCAAAGCTTTTGTTAACAAATTGTGCCTGTGAAAGTTCATGAAGTGCTGACTCCATGCTTGAAGATTATAAAGAATATAAAATCGTTCTCACGTGAACTGGTAATTTTTCTTTAAAATTTTTTAACGCTGTATCGTTGTTTCTAGGAATATCTAAGTGATTTCCTTCTTGAAAACATTTTTGATTAAGAAGTGAAAGTGTTTTTTGGATGTAATTATAAAATTTCAAGACATCACCACGAAATTGGGAATTTCTTAAATCTTCATATAATTGGTAACTATTTTTAAAGCCACCGAAATAATATAGCAACATTGCTTTTATATCTGCCCATTTCGTTAGATGTGTGTGGATTTCTATGGCCTGTCTTGCTCGGCCTGCGAATTTTGATTTCAAAAGGTGGGGGGAAATCTTTAGATATACGGTGAGATACAAACTGATAACTATTGAGATCGAACGATCCCTTTTTATACAACTTACTTGCTAACGCAGCAAATCTTAGTTTGGCTGCGGATGATGCAATAGTCAAAAGAATATTCTCCATTGTATACAAATCAATTCTAGCTGAGGGCAAGAAGTCCTTATACTGTATCATATTTTAATTGACATTTTTTAATAGATCTCATCCCTTTTTTGTTTACATAGTTTTTATGGGGAAGCACAAGTGTGCTCTGATATTACTT
The DNA here is from genome assembly GCA_963971375.1 of Platycheirus rosarum. Taxonomy (NCBI): domain Eukaryota; kingdom Metazoa; phylum Arthropoda; class Insecta; order Diptera; family Syrphidae; genus Platycheirus; species Platycheirus rosarum. Next base: position 56,074,620 of record OZ020507.1, on the reverse strand, counting down.
AAGGTTTTATGGGGACGCACAAGTGTGCTCTGATATAACTTACATTTAATACAAAATTTGAAATATTTTTTTTGATTAGTTTTAAAAATACTGATCTGAACTTATTCAAAATTTTGATATGTAGAATTAATTTTGCTATCTATATCTTTTCGAATATTAAAAGAATACAAAAGAAAGCCAAAAATTAAAAAATATGAAAGGTCCCGTTAATAGACTTTTCCCGAATGTATGGTTCTGATCAAATGATAGCCAATACTAACAAAAAAATTCTCAAAAAATTTCATCAAAATCGTTGGAGCCGTTTTCGAGAAAAATAAGATTTTCCTAAACGGTCATATGGCAGGTACCGTTATTTTTAGGCCTAAAAATAAAATTTCAATTTACCCTCTGGTGAATGCCAAAAGAATCACACACAACAAGTTTAAAGATAAGCGCTTAAGCCGTTTAAGCTGCAGCTCGATATACACACTGACAGACAGACAGACATACAGACAGACAGATTTTTTTTCGATCACTTTTTAGACTTCTCTATGATCGTAATGTCATGTTTTATTGTTTTCTCAATTTTTTTAATATTCACGAATCCTAAACTTGCCTTATAGTCCCTATAATCTCAAGTAAAAATAAAAAATCTTCGGATGTAATGTTAGGTCTCTTAACAGAGAACGTGCAACTGAACAGTTGCCTGAGTCCCTGGATTCCTGTAAGGCAGAGATGACCACCATCTTAAAATGCGATGAAGTGGGCCGGTCATGAAGAAGATGAAAAACTGCGGTTTCTAAAATAGCAACTGCTACAGACAAAAAAGCATCGCTTATTTGGATTGGGATTCGTTGTAAGAACAAGTGCCTCCCGACAATCAAGAATCAACCACAACGAAACTCCTGGTTTGACGATGAGTACTGGCAAGCATATACCAGCTAAACAGAAAACAAACAAGCCGACTCTTTACAAGAGGAGCAGATCCGCTCGGGAGCTCTACGAGCAGAAGAGAAAAGAGGAACACCAGCTCATCAGAAGGAAACAGAAAGCATGAGAATCGATTGAAGAAATAGAGAACTATTCCTGCAGGAAATTCGAAAGTTTAATCAAAAGAGAAAAAGAAACTGTCTGAAAGACTGTACCAACGGTGATGACGAAACGAATTCGGAATGAAATATTTGATCTACCCAAAAGCAATTCAATTACTCTTTGCTGACAATGGTGATATATCATAAGTCAAGATCATACATCGACGACGACCGAATTCATGGTTGAAGTTGATATATTGTAACTTTTTCGAAGAATGACATTCTGCTAGTTCAGGAATTATTCTCTAAAGGAAAGAAATCTTCAATGAATACTTTCAACTCGCTCAATAGATCCTAAATGCAATGAACGGAACTAGTTCGAGAGCCCTAGTTGGTCTCAAAAATGTCGGTCACCCAATACAGGAATCTGCATGTGTCTACTTTGACACAAATTCTATGGTGTCTGGGACTTGAAAATTGTGTCTTACAATTTTCTCCAAGATTCTTGCATTTATTTAGCATTCCAAAGGCTTTCAATACTCGTTAAAAAACTTAAGGAACTAAAGATCACATACCTCTTAAAAACATTCACTTGCATGTAGATGTTCGTAAAACCGTTAACCAAATAACCGCCTTCACAAAATTTAATCTCATCCAAATCTCTTCCTTTAAGCATCACTTTCAGGCAAATTAAATGGAAAGTCAATCCGTTGCCATGCCAACCAGAACCAGGACTTTACCTGTATCTGAACATATTTATGTACTGTACATATTGTGACTATAATATATAAAAAAAAACACTCTTTTGGCACAGTCACACTATTGAATCGCAAATAATCATATACCGTTTCGTGTTTACCACTCAATGATTGTGCAGTTTCCATGAAAATTGCATTTGGCTGCGGCAAAAATATGGAAATAAGAAAATCCAGATGTCATCTGGGTGTGCACTTTCAAAATCTCCTTCAAGCTATTTAAAATGCAATGTTTTTCATCTTCATCCCGTCTTCAAGTGTACTCTCTCACAAGAATGCTGATGCCAAAGCCGATGTGGAAGTCTGTTCGATGCTCGAACAGAGGATTGAAAAAGCTGGAATTTAGATATAAAGGATATCAGTTTCAGTTGACCGCACATTTTCATCGTCGTTATTGACGTCGAGGACGACGACAAAGTCCTTGCTCCTTGTGTTGTTCGTAATGATTGTGATGGATTTTTCATAGCAAAATCTTGATGCGATATCAAGGGTTCTTTTGAGATATTCGAGAAGAAAAGCATGGATTCAAAAAGTTATATATTTTGATATAAATTGTATATTTTTGTATCGATATTTAATGGTTTTGTTTTTTTTTCTTTTAGTTTATGTTACCGATTTCAGAGATTCAAGGATATTTTATACAACGTGGAGTAAAAGTTTTTCTTCCATCGGTTTAAAGATTTTTGGTCCTCATAAGGAAGGTAGTGCATTTTAAGGTAAGGAAGGTAATTAAATTATCAGGACATGGATTCAAGCAAGCACACCGAATAATTTTAAAGTGTTTTTCGAGTTGATAGTTGAATATTTGAGTTGAACAAAACAAGGTCAGTTCAGTTCGTTATTTTATTAAGCGTCTTCTGTAGCTTTTCAATAACTTTTCGATTTATTCAGAAAATGCAATTATAACCGTATCATCATCAAATGTGATTATCATGACGAGTTCTTTTGTCGAGTATAAATGACGAAAAATATACTGAACAATGAATAATTCCTTGTGGAGTGTTAGTATTTAAAGGTTTTTTTTAAGGTTGACAGCTTTTTTTTAAATAAAACGCAAACAAATTTTTTAACATCTTGAAGTATAGTCAAAACATTTATGAATGGAACTTGACTTCTTTCATATGCCACCCCGGGCACGTTTGCAGTGGTCGATTCGTTGGACCCAATTTTCGATGACTCGGCCACACATTTCGGCCGAAACGGCCGCTTTTTTACGTTCAATGTTAGCTCTGAGCTCTTCCAACGTCATTGGCTTGTTGGCATACACCAATGACTTAACGTAGCCCCAAAGAAAAGAGTCTAGAGGCTTTAAACCGCACAAACAAAGCGGCCAATCGACTAACCCATATTTTGAGATAACACGCTCATTAAACATACTCTTCAATAAATCGATTATAAGGTGTGCTGTGTGGCTTGTGACACCATCCTGTTGAAAGAACATATCGTCCAAGTCCATATCTTCCAATTCGGCAAAAAAAAATATAATTTGCAGACGTTAATCGCTCGTGTACTCTACCATGATGAAAACGTTGAGTTTACTGAATAAATTGACAATGACAGTTCGATGATTAATGAAAGGGTGCGTTCACATTTTAAATTCAAATTTGTCAAGTTCCTATTGAAAAACCCGCTATTATTTCTTTAAAATTCCGAATATTTCATTAGAATGTTATATGTTTGTTTCCGAAAAACCTGTATTTAATTACCAGGGAAATTACTTCTCCTAACTCCTACATCCAACAGCGTCAACGGGAAATTTATTTAGTTTCTTTACGAGGGAGGGGCATGCCTGATAAGTAAATTGCTATTATTAAAGTGCGTTCTACGCCAAGTATACAAACAGAGTGGAGCGGAGAGCAAAGCCGCGAAATTAATCAGAGCAAAGAGCAAAGAGCTCCAGCAAGGAGCAAGGATGAAACCTAGCCAGATTGATGAGCAAGGAGCAAGAGCTTGTGCTTATTCTCTACTTAAATTGAATTTAAATCCTTCTTATTGAAGAATGCAAGTAGCGCTTTAGAATCCTTAAATCCTTCTTTAAGTAATGATGTGCTACTTGTGACAGTACTCGATATGTATGTATGTCAACGACGATCTCCTATGGAATGACCACATATTTAAAATCGCCAATAATGCTTTTGAGTGATTATGTGTTATATATCAAAGAGAGACGTTTTTCCCCCTCAGATCTGGCTATATTTTATAAAGCGTTCATACACCCAAAATTTGAGTATAACTCCCACTTCCCTTTTTGGTACAGGTTCTTCTCAAGCAGTGCTAAAACTGGTTCATAGAATAAAAAAAATGATAGAAAATAGAACAACATTTGTACCTCTCGAACGACACAATATTTCATGTCTTTCCTTTTTATCGTTTCTTTTATAAGCAAATGCTCACTCGCACCTGCATTCTTCCCCTTAATATGCTCACCCGTATAAATAGTCTTGCTCACGTTTAAGCCCCATTTCTATTGTACCGTGAAATACAGAGCTTAATTTAATTGCCGTACGACACGAATTCGGAATAAATTATCCAACAAGATTTTCCCTTGCCATTTCATCTCTAAAACATTCAAAACCAATGTTTATCGTTACCTTCTGTTACAACCCTAACTAATTTCCTAATGCCCATTAAAATGGAAAAACACAATCACTTGTGCGTGCGATTATTATAAAAATTAAAAGCTTCTTCCTCTTCTTCGTTCTCTTCCTCTTCCTCTTCCTCTTCCTCTTCCTCTTCCTCTTCCTCTTCCTCTTCCTCTTCCTCTTCCTCTTCCTCTTCCTCTTCCTCTTCCTCTTCCTCTTCCTCTTCCTCTTCCTCTTCCTCTTCCTCTTCCTCTTCCTCTTCCTCTTCCTCTTCCTCTTCCTCTTCCTCTTCCTCTTCCTCTTCCTCTTCCTCTTCCTCTTCCTCTTCCTCTTCCTCTTCCTCTTCCTCTTCCTCTTCCTCTTCCTCTTCCTCTTCCTCTTCCTCTTCCTCTTCCTCTTCCTCTACCTCTTCCTCTTCCTCATCCTCTTCCTCTTCCTCTTCCTCTTCCTCTTCCTCTTCCTCTTCCTCTTCCTCTTCCTCTTCCTCTTCCTCTTCCTCTTCCTCTTCCTCTTCCTCTTCCTCTTCCTCTTCCTCTTCCTCTTCCTCTTCCTCTTCCTCTTCCCCTTCCTCTTCCTCTTCCTCTTCCTCTTCCTCTTCCTCTTCCTCTTCCTCTTCCTCTTCCTCTTCCTCTTCCTCTTCCTATTCCCTTTCCTCTTCCTCTTCCTCTTCCTCTTCCTCTTCCTCTTCCGGTTAGTGTCAAATTTAGTACATCCATTGTGAAAGGCACAGAAAATGCAACAGGGTATTATCCCGAAAAAATACAGTTCTAAAAAAAAGAAAAGCTGTTGTAACACCTCTATCAAATGCAAATCACGCGATTTCGGTTCACATCATCTCCACGCGAGATAATTATGGTGACCGTACAATGGGCGTAGCGCGCTGAATGTTGCCCGAACAGAACACCCATTTAAATAAAACAATTTTATCATTTGCACGTCTTGTTGAATGCTATATCTGTCCATGGTGATTTTCTAAAACAGACTGAATAAATGACACCCAATTTGACAGATGTAGCTTCAACAAGATGGCCGCTATTAACTGTCAAATTCCCTATTGGGAAACCCTTTATTATACCTATAATTATTCGTTGTTATGTTTCCGGTGGCGCACGTAAAATGCGACCAAAGCCGTAGGTAAAATCTAGTTGAGTAATAAAGCCTCTTCAAGATGAATTTTCTATACATAAAGGGTTACGTTATGTGTACTAAGAATAGACAAAGGTTTTGTTTGTATATACTTCAAAACTAAAAAAAAAACATCTTAGATCTATCCGTTTCCGGTAAAAAAGGCAATCCTAATTTAATTTTAATTGAAAAGCAACAGAAATGCACACTTTATCCGAATAAAGCGCAATAAAACAAATTTTTTCCAGACGAAAGAATAATATCGGTTGATTGGTTTCCTTTGATTTTCCTTTTTTCTAATAAAAAAAAAACACAAACAAAATAACAAAGTCATTACCAACACAAATCCTCTTTTCCAGAGAAGACTCACCTACCTTTACACCAAACTATTGCTTCCTCTTCAAAGCATTAAATCACAAGACCAACTAAATCTAAAAAAAAACGAATAAAAAAAGAAAAACACTACAAACATTATACAAAGTTACAAAGGGATGCGAATCAATTTTAAAAAGGACCAAGGGCTTGTAATGAGTATCGAAAAGAAGGGAAACACGGCCCGGGGTACGTGGTTTTGTAAATGGCGGATATTCTGGTGCAAGCTGGTAAACAAAAATAAAAATCACTCTTCTAAATGAACACACTTTATTGAAAGAAAATGGAGTAGTATTCCTTAAATCTAAGAAAAAAGTTACATACATTTTTTTATTTATTTTTTTTTTTTTAATATAACAAAGTCATTCCTGAAGGAGGTTTAATTAAACCAAAAGGATATTTTATTATTTCGAATCACCACTTGGTTCATTGGATGTGTTTTTATCTTCAGTTTCACTGGGAAAAGGCAAGTTTTTCAAACGTCTTACCATTTCTTCTAGACTCTCCGATGCATTCTCATTTTTCGGCACCGTAACTCGCTTTCTTCCTGTGGCTGCGCAGAGCTTTGATGTTGGTTGAGGTTTAGTTGATTGGCTACTGTCTAAGGCTTGACTAAATTGAGGGCTAGAAGTCTTTGGAACTGCACCCTGGGATTGAGCTATTTGACTGGGAGTCTGGGTTATAACCACCCTCTCTGTGATCTCCTCAGAAACAATGCTGGTACAGGCAACATTCTTGAGAGTTGGTGGTATTGATGGGCTGGCGAGAATCTCAGGATGCTCGTCCTTGGCCTGTTCCAAAGAGGCTTTAAGGCTTTTATTTTTCTCCCTTTCGCTCAGCCTGTCGATCATTAGCGATCCGCGGTCTGAGGTTTTTGAAAGTTTGTTGAGTAATTGGCGGCCTTCTTCTTCGAGAATTTTTAGTCGCTCTTCTCTGTTGGTAGACATTTTGGCGACATTCTCTAAACGATCTTCAATTTTTTCGCCGGAACTTTCTCGCTCTTCACTGGCATATTTCTCATGAAGTGCATCCAATTTCGTATTGAAGGTAGTGCCACGCTCTGAAGTCTTTGATAATTTTGAGAGCAAAAGTTTGCTCTCTTCTTCGAGTCTTTTTAAACGTTCAGCACGTCTTGCTGTATAATCTTGTTCGGTTTCGGTAAGAAGATTGGAATCATTTTGAGCAATGCAATTATTTTCTGTTTCTGAAATAGGTTTTGCACCAGTTTCTTCAATTCCACTAGCTTCGGCACAAATCTCTTCGGGAGCAACAACCTCTTCAGTATTACTTTCAAAGCTTCCTTCACGACTCAAAGCTCGTCTTGAATGAATTCTCTCTATAGACGATCGAAGAGAGTTTCCCTTGTCTGAAGTTTTCTTAATTCTTGTCATCAATTGACGGCTTTCCTCTTCTAAGCGTTCCAATCTTTCTGATCGTTTTCTTGTGTATTCTTCCTCGCGAGCTGTCAAGCAAGCTTGGCCTGACTTGTTCTCGGTAATTTCTGGAGCAGAACTCGCTCTTACCATGCGCTCCTTATTGGCCAAGTATTCGTCAAGTGGCATGGCATATTGTGTTGGAGCAATTTCATCTTGAAAACGACAAAGCTGAACTTCCAGTTGTTCTCGATTGTCGGAGGTTTTAATCACCGCAGCTATGAGTGACTTGCATTGTTCTTCAAGTCGATGAATTCGACTGGCTCTCTCCTTCTCTTGACCATCCGGACTCTCTTCGTCTTCTTTTTCCTCATTTTCCTCACTCGAACCACGTATCTTGCTTCGAGATCTTCTTGGTCCCTTCTTCGGAACAGCTCCACTGGCACCTGACGATGATGGCTCGTCATCTAGCAAAAGCAGATTGTTATCATTTGGCCATTTCACAGCCGGTGGAGCACTACTCCATCTCATCTCTTTGTTGCTGTCACACCCTGACCTGCCAGGTGATGTACTTTGCATACGTTTAATGGTTTTCTTAACCTCAAATATTTCATCCCAGTTTTTGGTGTTTGGTACTTCCTTTGTGACGGCATCCTCCTCATCTGACCCCGGTCCATCACTGTAGCCACTCTCTGCTGAATTATGAGCATCTTCTAGCTTCCTCTTGGCGAATTCCCTCCTTAAGTCATCACATTGCAGTTGACTTTCATCGTTTTTAGCCCGAGCAGCAGCCCACTTTCGTCGACAGTACTCCAATTCGTCTTTCAGCTCGCTTAGAAGACGTCGCTTTTGCTGTAACTGATAGCGCAGAATTTGCTCCTGGGTGTGGAGCTGGCGATGTTGACGCTGCATCTTTCCAACCAAATGCCATGTCTTCTGCAGCTCCAGACTAACTGCACTCAGTCGTTTTTCTCGTTCGTTTAAGCGGTAATCCAAATGGCAGTTAAGTGTCTTTAGTCGATTTGTTTCCTTAACAAGATATTTCTTCTCCAGGATGAGATCCTGAAAATATAAAAAATAAATATAAAAAATAAAAAAAAAACAACAACATATTCAAGAAAAGCCTTTAAAGCGCCTTCAATGGGGCAAGACGCCTAAAGCGAATTCCCACACAGTGTCAGTGTTCCTACTTCTAATTATTTAAAAGAATATAAATATACATAAAGATATATGTACCAACCTTAAGTTTTATATAAGTTTTGCTAACACTTAGTTCAGCCTTCGGTCCATTAGGAGTTTCCACCGATTTAAAACAGTCTTCACTCTGGCCGTTTTCCTTGAATTGAACGCGCTCGATCTTATGATGACTAAGGAGCTCAATCAACACTTTCCAAACTTTTGGTAGGTTGCCGATGATTTCTTCGGCGGATGCAACTTTTGCCATAACTCTCGGCTCTATTTGGTCGAGATTTCCTTCTTGTTGCTGCTGATGGTACTGCTTGAGTGGCTGTTGCACGTCCTCATGTAAGGAGGATTCAACGTCGTTGCTGGTGGTGTTGATGGTGGTGGTGTTATTTGCGGTTTCATGACCGCCTCTGGCTGTTTGTTCAACATTTCCGTTAGAGGAAATGTTGGCTTCAGTATTTGGCACCCCGCAGACAGTAGTTGGCGCTGCTGAGGATAACGATGGAACAGCCGATGCAGATGAGGGATGTGGTGCTTGAACGGAAGCTGCTTCTGCTGCTGTGGCTGCATGGCCACTGTAATATTTCGTTATATTACCAGAGCTCTCGTTTTCTTTGTCTTCTTCAACATGGTTAGTTTGGCCTGTAGCAATAGCTGCTGTGGCATCAAAGAGGGATGATTCAATTTCACAAGGCTGGATGTTGGCCACGGCCGCTTGCTGCACAAGTTCAAACAATAGCTTCGGTAGGGTGGCACCATCGAAATTTGCCTCCTTTGTGGCCAAATCGTTGAGTAGGGTTCGATTCTCTTCCAACATTGTTGTAAGTCGGTCGATATCTAGATTATTTGTTCCATTAAAACCCATTAGCATTTGGCTAAAGAGCTGTTAGAATAACAGAAAAAAAAACACAATGAGGGTGAATTCTATTTTCAAGACTTGAGTATACTTTTGGTTAAAATAGAATTTACTATTTTCGGTTTTTGTGGATGAAGTTTAACTTCACTTACCTTATTAACTGCATTCATTTCTTCTTTTAGGGATTTGTTCACAAATGTATGTTCGTTGCATTCTTCTTTTAAGACTCTCAATTCTTCTGCAGCATTTTCCAATTCCTTCTCAAGTCCAGCGTTACGTACTTCGACGTTTTTAGTTCTGAAAAAAAATAAAGCAATTTTAATCACTTAGATAAACACAATTGTTTAAGAATCTTTCTTAGAAAGAGAACGGATTTAGGGGTTGTTACAAAGGTCCTTATAGCATTTTCGAGTCTACTTTCGGCTAATGAGAAAATGTTTAGGAAGGGAGTGAACCGAAGAACTAGGGATTGTTATTTCTTTAGTTTTTTCGTCCTTGTTGTTTCTTGGAATCAATTTTTTTTTAATTTTTCTATATTTACGAATCGTTTGCTTACACGCTTTATGTATTTGAGATTTGGGCCAATTTAGATAACTATCTATCCATTTCATTCAGTTCAGATAGTCCAGACCTTGTGTTGGATTGATAACAGACATTTGTGCCGATAACTGGCTTTAATGGTTAATGTATACAAATCTGTTATTTTTAAATCACAACGTATAGAAAAACTAGGTGTTTGAAGTTAAAGAAGGCAGGAACAAGGTTACGACCGACGCAAAGAATCAAACGACTTTTGTTCGGTTACGTTCAGGTCCGTGCCGTCAGTTGAAATTGAGAGAAAGATTTCTCGAAGTGTGAAATGCTCGAGTAACCATCTTAATTTTGCACAGTCAATGATAAAAATATTTTTTTTCTTTAAGAATAATTTCATCCAAATAGAGGTCGCTGGTCTCCCTCTAACTGGTCGCTCCATCGCGAATTTATGTGATCGCAGTGTATGCACCAGAAGCACCTCAACCTGCAAATTTTATAGCAGAGCTCGAAATATTATGTCGAATACAAACAATTACAATACAACAAATTTGAAGATATGTCCACTTTGATAAATGTTAGTATGAAGAAGGTATGGGGGGCATGCTGCCCCCCTGCAATCCCCCTGCTTGGGCTCACTATAGGATTTGGAGAAGGTGCAAGGTTGGGTGTGCAACGTTTCTTTTTGATTTGAAAGAACTTTTGCATAAACCCAATCTCGCACATACTCCAAATCCTATAGTGAGCCCAAACAGGGGGGTTGCCTACCTCATACTGATTGGAAGATAAAATCTCAAGAAATTTCTTTGCACACTGATTCGGTAATAACGCCGAAATTCTGATTATTACCATTTTTGTTTTAAATAGAGTCGACTTGAAATAAAACCGAAGTTCGCCTTTATTTCGCTTTTTTTCAGGGAAATATGATTGATTCATGGCCATTGTTCAGAAATCATATTATTTGTTTTTGCACAATTTATTTTTTTTTTGATATTTTATTCATAATATAAATATTATAATTAATAATCATTTTTCATTATTCTGTTATTTGCTATTTTTTATATTTTTACTTTCATAACTCAAAAGTATTCAATAGCCAAACATATTGTACAATACCCTATGTATTCTGCATACCTAAGCTAATCTCTTAATCCTCTTTAATTCCTTGAACAAACAGTTAATCTTTAATCTTCCCACATTTTATGCTTATATGTAATATTTTTTATGCATAGAATTCTTATGCTAACTATGCTTTCAATGTTAATTTTGTATGCACAGTATTTGTATTGTAAAAAAAGAAAAAAAAATCTATTTGTCAGCGACCACCAACGAGATCACTTCCAGTCCACTTAAATTTAGCTAAAAATATTAAAGTCTTGTCTTGATCTATAATAGAACTTTGTTTGAACAATAAATTGAATTATTATTGTAACGTTCTAAAATTTTGCGTTTCTATTATTATTGATCAAAGTTGGTCCGTTCGAGCCGGATAGAGTGGTTTTGGACATTTTGACAAATCATTTGGAGCTATTTGGTGGTTACGAGGATTTGGAATTTGGACACGAGGCACATCAGATATCACATTGGTACCAGGTAAACTGTATCGTATGTTTTTTTTTTTTTTGGTGATTCTGCTGCTGAGATTTTGTTGCTTGCTGCTGCTGTTGGTTTTTGGATGAGGTGCTGCGCTAGACTTCTTAAATTTGAGCGTTGTTATTTTGTTGCTGTGAGGAATCCGCTCTCTAGAAACTCGGTTATGTTCGTTTTGGCCTCCACGTGTTAAATTTTGAAATTTGCTATAAGCGAACATGAATGTGTTAAAACAAACTCGGGGACACTTGAAGGGCGCTATAACTCGTGCGCACTCGTTTATATTAGAAGTATTTTTCCCCATCTGATCTGGCTACAATTTATAAAGCGTTTATACGCCCTAAACTCGAGTATAACTCCCACCTCTGGGCAGGTGCTTCGCAAACATCGCTTCACCTGCTTGATAGAATACAAAATCGAGCGTTAAGATTGATAGGAAATAGAACTGCCGCTGAAACAATTGCCCCACTCGAACACCGACGCAATGTTTCATGTCTTTCCTTATTTTATCGTTTCTTTTACAAAAAATGTTCACTCGAAGTAGCCAGTTGCATTCCTCCCCTTAAAAGTTTCTCCCATAATACTCGTCTCGCAAGGAATGCTCATCAGTTCACCCTTGAGCCTAATTTCGGACGTACCGTGAAATATAGGGATTCTTTTTTTAGCCGAACGACACGAATTTGGAATAGTTTACCCGGCGGGATTTTCCCTTGCCATTTTGATCTGCAAACATTCAAAACCAATGTTAATCGGCACCTCCTATCTCTCCCCTCCCTATCTTCGTAATGCCCGCGCAGTGTGTTCTACATTAAAAGGGAAACACATAATCCCTTGTGCGCGCGTTAATTATAAAAAAAAAAAAAAAAAAAAAATTTGACGCGAACGCTAAAGTTGATAATAAAGAAATTTTAGAATCACGGTTGGAACGTTTGGAGGAATCGTGGAAATCTTTTTGTTCGAATCAAATTGAACTATTTAAATACTCCGAAGAAGAGGGTTACGTCGACCTTGAAACGGACTTCGAAACAACGGAAAATAAGTATTTGGAAGCGAAGTGTCCTCTTGAAAGCTATACGTAGCAATACACCTTCGATTCCTCCCACGGGTCTACCACGTAACGCGAATAACAATGTGGACTCTTCGGTCAAACAAAATTGTCCACTTTCTTCTTTTACGGCCAAGAATTGGTCGGAAGTTGAACTACCAAAATTTAAAATACCGCCCTTTGGTGGCGATTATAAACAATGTTTCGCGATATGTTTCTCGGGAGTGTCGATTGCAAGCCAATCTCTAGTGCCCAGAAAATGCGTTATTTGAAATCGTTGCTAGAAAATGGTGCCGCAAAACTATTAACCGGTATTGAGATTTCGGACTCGAATTATATACAAGCGTGGGAAAAACTTGAACACCGTTATGATAAACCGTTATACATTCTTAACAGTTATATCGAAAGTTTTTTGAAAATACCGAATGTAGCGGTTGCGGATAGCGGACATTTGCGTCGGTTAGTGGATAAATCGGACGAGGTTATTCGTGGATTGAAGGCTGTAAAGACTGAAGGGAGAGATCCGTGGCTTGTATATCTTTTGCTCGAAAAATTAGACCTTGATTCGCGAAAGGCTTGGTCTCTTCATACAAACAATTCGGAATCCGAAACTATAGATACGCTTCTTGAGTTTTTGGGAAAAAGATGTGATGCTTTAGAAGCGTGCGCAAGTGATTCTAATTTTTCCGGGAATAGGCAAAAAAACACGGCCCTATAGGGCGTTGAATAACATTAAGAGTCTTGCGGTTGCTAAACAGTCATGTCTCATGTGTAATGAAAATTATATCGTCACACATTGCCCTAAATTTATTGCTTTGCCCATTCCGTCACGTCGTAATTTTGCTCGTGACCAAAAGTTGTGCTACAGATGTTTAGGTAATAATCATTCGGCTTCGCGTTGTCGTTCGCAAAACCGTTGTCCTCACTGTTCGCCATCATGTTCTCGTACACATGGATTCGTCGTCACCGGCTGTTGAACCAAGCAATTTGAATTTGAACGCAGGCCAAGCTTCGACATCTAATGCTGTTCCAATTGCCAGTCATCATTCGCATAATGAATGTCGCCCATCGGGGATTTTGCCCACTGTTGTTGCGCAGGTCTTAACGCATCGGGCCAAGCTTATACTTGTCGCATGCTGCTAGACATCGGCTCTCAAGCCTCTTTTGTTACGGAGGATTTAGTGAAAAAATTAGGTGTTTGTCGTCGTCGAGCTCGTCTTCCAATATCAGGGATATCTTCTATTGAAGCATGTGTTACTCAAGGTGTCGTTTCGCTCAATCTTAAATTATGTGTTGATTCCAATGAATTGTAGGTTGACGCTTTCATTCTCAATCGAATTACTACAAACACTCCTTTCAAATCGTTTCGTCTCGATCAATCTTCACTTTTAGACGATTTGAAGTTGGCTGATCCAGGCTTTAACAAACCAAGTCCTATCGACATTTTACTCGGATCTGATAAGGCTTGGAGTATTTTGCGTGAGGGTCAACGAACAGAACGGACGAAACAGGTTATATGGTTGCTCACAACACTATTTTTGGGTGGGTGATAACCGGTTGTACTCCGAAAGAAGGAGTTGTTTCGCTACGAGTTGGGTTTGATAAGGATGTTGACGTTCTTTTGAGGTCTTTTTGGGAAGTTGAAGAGATGGATCCTAAATTGCGTTCATTGGACTCAGGGGATTTCGCAGACACCCATTTTATAAACACCTTTTCTCGTGCGCCTGACAACAAATACATCGTTGAACTCATTTCGCCACAAAGACATCGTCTTTAGTAACACTCTCTCCGGTGCTTTGTCTAGGCTGTTCTCAATGAAACGTCGCTTCGCCCGTCAACCCAATCTTCACTCAGAATATTGTGGTTTCATGAGGGCTTATAATTATGCAGTTAGGTCATATGGAGAAAATTCCGGAAAACGAGATTGAACCATCGTCGGGAAACGTCTTTTATTTACCGCATCATGCCGTTGTAACAATCAAATTACGTGTTGTTTTTGATGGGTCTCATCGAGATAGAAAGGGTATTAGTCTTAATGAAGTTCTCCATGTTGGACCTCCTCTTCAGCGAAACCTTATCAACGCTTGCGGTTTAGGCTTCACAAATATGTTTTTTGTGCCGATATCGTGAAGATGTTCAGGCAAATTTGGGCCGACACAAATCATCGGGATTTTCAGCGTATCGTGTGGCTAGAGAATCCCACTGGACACTACCGGTTGCGTACCGTCACTTACGGTACTTCACCTGCTCCCTTTTTGGCGATGAGAGTTTCAAAACAACTTGCCTTTGATTACAAGGATCAGTTTCCTATTACTTCACTCTCTGTTTTGCAGGATTGTTATGTTGATGACATCATGACCGGGGCGGAATCAGTTAGTCAAATTTTGGAGCTGAAAAAATGACCTCGTTAAGCTGTTGGCTTCTGGGGGCTTAGAGTTAAGTAAGTGGAGTTCAAATTGTTGGCCAGAGTTAGAGGGAACAAGTTCCGAACCCACAATTTCACTTGATCGTGACTCTTCAAATAATTGGACAAAGGTGCTTGGACTAATTTGGAATCCGCATCATGATACTTTCTCCTACAAAATCTCTATTAGAGATTCTTCGTCGACACCTACTAAGAGGATACTTTTATCGGAGATTTCCCAAATCTTTGATCCTTTAGGCCTTTTGGCTCCTTCCGCCATCTTGTTAAAACTGTTGTTCCAGGAGTTATGGGCCCATGCAACGAAAATCGGTTGGGATGATCCACTGCCCACTGAGGTAGCTGATAAATGGATTTCCTTTCGAGAAGAATTGTTTTTGTTTGAAAAAGTTGAGATTTTGCGGAGGTGTACTCTGAATGTAGAAGGAATTGAACTGATAGGTTTTTCTGATGCGTCCGAGAAGGCATACTCAGCGGTGGTATATGCAAGAAGCCTATCTACATATGGTCAAATTGAAGTTCAACTTGTCGCTGCCAAAACTCGCGTTGCTCCCATTAAACAAGTCAGCATTCCCCATCTGGAACTATGTGGAGCTCTGCTGCTTAGTCGTTTGGTGCAACTGGTTCAAAATTCGTGGAACGGTAGAATTATTCCAACCTTTACCTTTTGTGACTCGAAAATTGTTCTTGCTTGGCTGTCTTCTCCCCCCGTCGCGTCGTTGGAATATCTTCGCCGCCAATCGGACTTCAGAGATCCTTGATATTCTACCCCGCTCTAATTGGAACTATATTCGTTTTGTGGAGAATCCAGCGGATTGCGCATCGAGAGGGGAAAGGGCCAGAATGGCTTTCAAGAATTTCGGACAATTGACCTATTTCTGCGGAAAGTGAAGAACTGAAGGAAGTACCGGAGAATAGGAAAGAAATTGTTGTTTCCAATGTTTCGTGTATCCATGAAGACTTATTGGATAGACTTTGCAAACGTATTTCTTCGTGGGATTGTGTGATTCGCGTTGGTATTTGCTCGGCGTGCAAGAAATGCTAAGCTTACTCCTGGGGAACGAGTGAGAGGATATTTACGTTCCTCTGAATTGCTTTATACAAAGCAAAAATGTTTGAAATGGGCTCAGACAGATTTCGAACACGAAATAACGGCCTTAAAAGCAAAAAAAAAGTTTTCATATTCTTCTAAACTATCCTCATTGGCTCCTTTTCCTGACCATGATGATTTACTTCGTGTTGGAGGCAGAATTTCGAAGTCAATGCTACCTTCAGCGTAAAACACCCTATTATATTGCCAAAAAATCATCTAGCATCTAAAGTTATTCTTCAAAGTTTCCACTTGAAATTTCTTCATGCCGGTGCTTTTCGGAGCTTTTCTCGATAGTGCGCCAGGAGTTTTGGATTTTCGGAAACAGAAATTTGATAAGGAAGGTCGTTCATGACTGTATTGGTTGTTTCCGTCAACGTCAAGCCACATCTCAGCAGCTGATGGGAGATCTGCCTGTTTTGCGGCTTTCACCATCCTTCGCCTTTGATCAAACTGGATGTGACTATGCGGGCCCTATCACTCTTCGTCTAGCCAGAGGAAGGAACCCTAAATTTGCTACTTCTCGATTTTTGTTTGTGTGGCAATAAAGACATTGCACCTGGAGGTGGTTAGCGATTTGTCCACGGATGCGTTCTTAGCGGCCTTGCGGAGATTCATTGCTAGAAGGGGAAAGCGCAGTATTATCTACTCTGACAACGGTACTAACTTCCGTGGAGCTGCAAAACACTCTGTCGGAGTGGTACAAATTGGTTTGTTCTGAAAACCGTAATGCGAAAATATCTAAGACGTTGGCGACTGACAGTATAAGGTGGGAGTTTATTTCAACACACAGCCCGCACTTTGGTGGGCTTTGGGAAGCGGGTGTCAAAAGGGTTAAACAGCATCTTCGTCGTGTTATAGGGAACAATATTTTGACCTTTGAGGAAATTACTACTTTGCTCTCTCAAATTGAAGCCTTGTTAAATTCTAGGCCACTTCGTTCTATTTCCGATTCAGATTTAAACCCTCTAACTCCGTCTCATTTTTTTATAGGCCGACCGTACACAGCAATTCCGGAGCCAAGCAGCCTTGAAGTTCCAGTTAATGGGCTTGGGAGATGGCAATTAGTACAAAACATCTTACAGGGTTTTTGGCGGCGTTGGCACTGCGAATACCTCGCGTCAATTAAACAACGTCCAAAATGGCAGAAGAAGATACAAAACTTCGAAGTTGGAGATTTAGTTGTCATCAAAGAACAAAATTTGCCATCGAAATGGGCCTTGGGACGAATCGAAATTCTACATCCAGGTGATGACGGCCTTGTACGAGTGGTGTCTCTTCGAACCAAAAATGGCATTTTTAAACGCCCAATAACCAAGCTGGCGATACTAGCGTGTTCCTGAATTCCTTCAGGGGGGCCGGCGTGTTCAGAAATCATATTATTTGTTTTTGCACAATTTATTTTTTTTTTTGATATTTTATTCATAATATAAATATTATAATTAATAATCATTATTCATTATTCTGTTATTTGCTATTTTTTATATTTTTACTTTCATAACTCAAAAGTATTCAATAGCCAAACATATTGTACAATACCCTGTGTATTCTGCATACCTAAGCCAATCTTTTAATCCTCTTTAATTCCTTGAACAAACAGTTAATCTTTAATCTTCCCACCTTCTATGCTTTTATGTAATATTTTTTATAGACTTCTTATGCTCCCTATGCTTTCAATGTTAATATTGTATGCACAGTATTCGTGTTGTAAAAAAAATAAAAGGCTTACACCATCGAGTGCATTTGGTTGACATTCGATCGATCTATTTGCCAGCGACCATCAACGAGATCACTTCCAGTCCACTTAAAGTTAGCTAAAAAAATTAAAGTCTTGTCTTGATCTATAATAGAACTTTTTTAGAACAATAAATTGAATTATTATTATAACGTTCTTCAATTTTGCGTTTCTATTATTATTGATCAGCCATGTTTATCCTATTTTTGCCTAGGCAAAACTAGGTTAGCCTAAGAGTGTTAGGTTTTTTTTTGTTATTTTTTTATTTTTTCAAAAACAAATTGGGGTCTTCTTTCATTTCGTTTTTGGGGTCTTTTTTCATTTTTTTGGGCCTAATTCCATAAAGAAAAATATGGTTTTATTCCATTATGAAGAAGTACCCCATTTTTGGGCCTTATTTAATTTTTGTTTTTGGGGCCTATGTTGAGCATATAAAATCGATCTTTTTGCTACAGATAGACCATCGTTCCCAAGGAGCGGTGCATTCCTAGATCTACTACTGTTAGACTCAAGACTGACAGTAACTGACTCTGTAGGCTAACAGACAAGAAATTGTTTACTGAGAGTAGAATACGACAGCGGACTTGCCACCGTCATACAGCTACCAAACGAGTGTTGGATGAATTTGTGCCTGCGCACTCTTACAATTTTAGTAAGGCACGCTGGCCACGTTTCTCCAACGCCTTGATTAGAGAACTTCGATTAAACAACATAGCGCCTCCAAAACAGAAATCTATCGAACGTAGAGAACAAAACGCAACTGAAATTTACAAGAACGCGACAATAAACAGACAAAAAAGTGGCCTTCTGACAAGATTAAAACTCTTGTACAGGCGGTTTACTGACAGAAACTAGGGCACTCAATCAAAAACTTCAACTGGCTCATAAAGCAACACTACACATTGCTTATTAACTCATACTGGGATAACAGAATTCGAGCCGTTAACTCCAGCGACCCGAGTATGTTTCCTGAGATAAATGAAATCTTTAGAAGAAACAATGAAAGCGATCTTAAGCTTCAGGGAACGATAGAGAACGAAAACATACTCGTGACCGACTTATTGGATGACAATTTCTTTGAGATCGAAGATCCATTGGAGAAGGTTGAGACAGTGGGTTCTGCTTTTCAGAAAGTTTATGAGGTGATTGATTTCATTTGCCCGAACCTCTGCTGAATCACTTTTACCTTCGAAATAGCATCACGCAATGGCGATCTGAGAATCTTGGTTTTACCGGGTTCAATGAAGACAACCTGGCAAACGCGACCATCGCCGAGAATAATTGGCCAAGTTCTCTGCTCATTTCGAAGGTCGAAAGCAAAGTATTCGAAAAAGTTATCAAAAGAGCTCTGTCCAAGTGGGCCGAGGACAAAAATATAATTTCAGACACCCAGTTCGGCTTTAATGCGGGACATGACACAGTTCATGCACTGGTTCCTGTCTGGTTGATTTGGAGAAGGCTTTCGACACCGTATTGTTAGAGGGTCTTTATCTGAAGCTAACCAGATGGGACATAAGTATGCTTTTCGACATGCTTAATGGTAGAAAGTTTGTTGTCAAGAGTGACAATGTTACATACCACAACGTTTGATATTAAAAACGGTCTGCAACAGGGAGCGCTGAATTCACCGATTTTCTTTAGTATTTACACCAGCGATCGCATTGGGAGTCCAACTCATGCATTTGCGTATGCCGACGATTTAGTTGCGTACATAACAGGCCCAAAACTTGAAGTTATCAGAATTAGCTAGCAACGTGATTACAAGAAAATTCAACATTACTGTAGTGATTGCAAGCTGAAAATTAACTTTCATAACTATGAAACTATCCTGTTTAGAACCCCTTTGTGTAGGGCTTGTAGGGATACGAGAACGAACTAGCGCAAGCTAGTGATCGCTGGGTCACGTGGCCCCGAAAAGATTCGGGTGTTTGAGAGACAGTGTCTTCGCACTTGTCTCGGACTTTATGGAACAGCAGAGTCGAAGTACAAATACTATTATTCCAACGAGGTTCTATACTATACAACGGGCCAATAATTTTTTAATTAAGCTCATTCGCGGAAAAATTGCAAGGGCGATGACCTCAACTAATGGACAAATTTTCTGGGCTTACTACCCCCAAGATGAATATTTTGAAAGTACACGTTCGAGTTGTTTTATCCCGCCCACGGTTTTCCTATATCTTGATAGTCGAGGGCTAGATCGGCGATTCCGTTGATCTACCACGTCCGCCGCAGAAAAGTCGACAGGCGGCTCCTTAACGGCCGAGAAATAGTCTCTGTGAGCGAAGCAGTAGGGTTCAGTAGGGCAGCGCTCGACTTGGATCGGACGGAGATCACAAATCAGGTCCATCAGTTTTGGTGGATTAATGAAAATAGCTAATTTTTATCAACATCGCTATCACCTATGGTCAACTTACATACTATCGTATCTTTAAGTTAGGTCAGTTGCGGCAGCACCAAAAAAAAATATATAAAAAAAATGAACATTAAAAAAGCTTGTTATGGACGTTCAAGATTTAATTATTTTAGGTTTATATTAAGTTATTTTAAATTAATGTTTAGTTTGTTTTAAAAAAGATTAATATAGGCTAAGAAAAATCAGTATAGACACCCAGTTTAAATTTTTTTCTGGGTAAAAAATAAAGCCACTTTAATTTTAATATTTTTATATACATTGGTTTTGTATGTTTGCAAATCAAAATGACAAGGGAAAATCTCGCTGGGTAAACTATTCCAAATTCGTATTGTTCGGCTAAAAAAAGAATCCCTATATTTCACGGTACGTCCGAAATTGGGCTCAAGGATGAACTGATGAGCATTCCTTGAGAGACGAGTATTACGGGAGAAACTTTTAAGGGAGGAATGCAACTGGCTACTTCAAGTGAACATCAACGAAACGATAAAAATAAGGAAAGACATGAAACATTGCGTCGCTGTTCGAGAGGGGCAATTGTTTTAGTGGCAGTTCTATTTCCTATTAATCTTAACGCTTGATTTTGTATTCTATCAAGCAGGTGAAGCGATGTTTGTGAGGCACCTGCCCAGAGGTGGGAGTTATATTCGAGTTTGGGGCGTATAAACGCATTATAAATTGTAGCCGGATCAGACGGAGAAAAATAATTCTTAACCGATACAGAAAACGCACTTAACAGCATTTTTAGCGATCTCAAATATATGGTCGTTCTAACGGAGGTCGTCGTTGACACACATACCGAGTACTGAGAGCTTTTCGGTTTCTTCAATGTAAGTGCCATTCATGGACAATGGCATTGGGGTATGTTCAGCTTTAACGACAGAAGACAGCATTGAGTTTTCGAAGCATTAAACTCCACAAGATTCCTATTTCCCCATTTAACAATGCTGTATAAATCGGAGTTTAATGAGCTTGACATACGGTACCGTTGCAATTGTACGTCCGAAGGCGAAGGACGTGAATTATCGAACGAATATGAAAATCTGAGGGTAGAGTCGTCAGCAAAACAGTTAGGTGGATTAGAAGTAACAGGCAGAAGATCATTTATAAAAATGAGGAAGAGTCGGAGACAGAACAGAGCCCTGGGACACGTCAGCATTTATTTTATGCGAATCAGAATTGAGACCGTTCAATACAACTTATATTGAACGGTCCAGAAGATAGCTTCTAATCCAACGAACAAGAGTATCATCGATCCCAAAAGCACCAAAACGATGTAAAGATTTGTTCCACTGTTCGGTGAGATATGCCATCAGATCACCAGTGGAACGGTTGCTGCGGAAGCCATACTTACGGTCATGGAGAAGCTTTCGGTCTTCGAGGTATTCCTTAAGCTGACGGTTAATCAGCGTTTCCATGACATTAGAAAGAAGGGATGTTAGTGATATTTATAAATTTAAGTTATTTTTAGGACGAAAGGCCATTACCATTAAGGCACAGATTAATTTAGAGCGCCCGCATAGGGCCAGTAAGTTAATTAAGTTGACAGATTTAACTAGTTTTAAGATTTTTGTCTAGATTTTAGTAGTTATAAGTAAAATAGGATAAAAATCATAAAGAAACTCAAGCTTCGAGGGAGTACGAAATTTGACCCCAACCAGAACCGTACTTTCGAAATAACATGCCAGTCTTATGACAAAGGTCTTCTTCGTAACACCTACCTTACCAATGGTGTTATCCGATACGATACACTTTAACTAGAAATGAGTGCTAAGGGTAGAGGTTCCGTAATCGTCTGACAGCTTGCCCGTGCGGAGAAGCTGTGGTTTGCAAATAGAATGCTTGTCTCAACCCAAAGAATCGCCAAAAATCTAGTTTTAACTGAAGATAACATTCGTCCTCACTCTGCGAAAAGTTTGTAGTATCTTCGAAAAGCTCAACTGAACCCAAAAACCTTGATCTAGCCAGCAGCTCACCTTTTTGGAATACCATTTTACATTACAAACCAAGAAGACAAACCCAAGACTCACAACCTTAGAAAATCTATCTAGAAGCATGGCATACCATAGCAAAATATTATCAAAACTGTGCCAAGGACTCTTGTTTATAGTTATATAAAATGCCTGTGTCTATCCATCTGTATGTACGATCTGCAGCCCGAACGGCTTAAGTGATTACCTTCGAATTTCTTATGTTTAGTTTTTTTTTTGCATTCCTCAGAGGGCTTTAAATTCTTGAGAGTATATTGGTATGCATATTCTATTATTTTAGGCTTTTATGGAAACGGCTCATTGGATTTCTATCAAATTTGATATTTGAAAAAATCTAGGTAGCCAAATAAATTCTGCAAGCGAACATTTTGAATTTTCTTTCTATTTATAATATATAAATTTTTTTTTTTTTATTTTCAATATTCAATAAATATAATTCTATATATCAACGCATAAGTAGGTATTAATGAACTCTTAAAAAAATTGCATACCAAAATTTCAAAAACTACTTTCATAAGTTATATTTTCATAAGTTATTCAACGTACAAAAATATTACTTTTGTCTTATTCCCCTAGCTAGTATGTGCGCCCAGTATACCCATTATTTTATATCTAAAATCAAATTGGGATGAAGTTGGACTCAGAATTACAAAAGCTTAAGTCACTTCTTAGCTTAACTCTTGACATTAATTCACAAGCTAGTCGGTGACTTATGAATTAAATAAAAAATAAAAGGCACGACTGGGTCGCACGTACTTGCTCTTATGTGCTAATCCTTTTTAAGTGCAGGCGTCTTTTTGACAAAGATTTTATTTTAATATTTTTTGTATGACGTGCAACTTAGAATCGTTTTGGGGTGAAGCTCGAACGAACATGCGTCACGACAAAGGGATAAACACATACATATATAGGATTGTTAGCTTTTGCAGTTTTTTAGTGTAGTATTATCTTTCCACTTGCTGCTTACTGTTTATAATATAATTTGCTAATAGAAAGATATAAAGGACTTTTTTCAGTTAAATTTTCATTTTGGTATGGAAAAATTTGAACAACTGGCATAAAGATTCGTCGGAATCAGCAGTATGGCAATAATGCTAGGTAAAGGGACCTTTATACGTCCCAATATGGGACCAATGGAATTTATAAAGGATTTAGGTACCTATAATAAGGTTGGAAGGAAGGTAGGTACTAAAATTAAGATACGTGTTCCAACTACTGTTAAGCCAGTAGGTATAGAGACAATATTAAAAGTTAACACAGTGGTTTTGTTTATTTATAGGAAGGTGTAAACTTTTGTTTTCTCGATTGAAATTTTTGCATTCAGTAGTAATCGAATAGTTTTTTTTATTTGTTAGTTGTTTTTGTGTGTTTATCAAAGGCTTCCTTATTTATTCTGTGCTTTTATGATGATGAAAAATACTTTAAAATACGTAAGTATGTATGTAATGTAGGTTGTCATTTTCTTTTATTTGACTAATGGCTTGGCTAGGGCTTAGCCGAGCAATATGAAATAAAATGTTGGGGAAAAAAATTTATGAATTCAAAAAAACACTACTCATAACGTTTTTTGGAAAAAATGTTGTAAACCATCTTATTTCTTTTGCTGTTTTCTATTTTATGAATTTTTCATTTCAAAATCGTTCGACCAGTTTTTTCAAAAAAATGTTTTTTTGAAAAACTTTTTGAAAACATATTTTAAAATTTTTTTTAGTATGTCAATTTTAAGAAATCTATAGTTTATACTAGGAGAAAAATTTAAAAAAAAATCTATAGATCCGTTTTCAAAATATTCAAAAAACAAAATATTTTTTTAAAAAAATTATTAAAATTTAAAAAAAAATGTTTTTGAAAATTTTGATAAGCAATATTATTTAAATCATAAAACACTACATATTTTGAAAATTTCATAAAAATCCGTCAATAGTTAACGAGAAAGTCTGATTTTAAAAAACCGGTCATATGGGAGGTACCGTTATAAAACTTTTTCTGAAAAATCCATTAAAATTAAAAGATAGATTTTGCACAGAAAACATCATTCTGAAAGTTTAATCAAAATCGTAGGAGCCGTTTTCGAGAAAAATAAGTTTTTTAATAAAAGTTATATGGCAGGTACCGTTAGTTTTGGAGCTAGAATGCCAATTCCAAAAACTGTCGGGTAGAGCACTCTAAAAATACTATATACCAAGTTTGAATCAAATCGGCCCAACCGTTTAGGCTGTAGATATCGATACGGACAGACAGACAGACAGACAGACAGACAGACAGACAGACAGACAGACAGACAGACGGACGGAATTTCCGGACCCACTTTTTTTGACTTCTCTATCATCGTAATATCATGTTTGATTGTTAGAATTTTTTTTTTTTTTACGAATGCATAACTTGCCTTATAGTCCCTATAATCGCAAGTAAAAAATCATATGTTATTTAGTGATTTTTGAATTAAAAAACATTTAATTCATAAGCTTGTTAGGGACTTATGAATTTAAAAAAATTTAATTTATGAGTTAGTTGGTAACTTAAGAATTAAAAATAATGAATCTAGAAGCTGTTTGGTGTTTTATGAATTAAAAAAAAAAATAATTTAGAAGCTGTTTGGTGACTTATGAACTAAAAACAATTAATTCTTAAGCTATAGTTGGTGACTTATGAATTAAAAATTTTAATTCATAAGCTAATGGGTGAATTATCAGTAAGAAAATATTCAATTCATAGTGAGCTTATGAATAAACTGGACTGTTAAAAGCTAGCATGTCGATTTTGTAATTTATAAGCAACGCTTGAAAGTTAAAAACAGTTTCAAAAGCTAATATGTACTTACTAAGCAGGAACCAAAAGTTTGTAATAAAATAAAAAGAAATAAACATTTTAAACAAGATTTTTAAGTATTTATTATTTAAATAAAAGTAAATTAAATAAAAAAAATTCTTCAAAAAAATATAAAAATAAAAACCAATACCCACATACAAAAATGATGTCACCAGCAAAAATTATTTAAAAAAAATAAAAAAAAAAAACAAAATAAACATAAATTGAAAAAAATGTCTCTGAATTTGCCTTACAAATAACCCTCATTTCAAAATGTTGCATCATTGTTCCTTGGGAAATCGAGTATAGTTACGAAAAAACCATTCCACGGGGGCAGAAGACGGCAAGGCTCTATTGTATTTTAAAAACAACGATCTAACTCAAGGAAAATTCTTCAAATCTTCAAAATTTTGTTCACTAATAACTTCATAAGCTCGGTTTCCTCAGATTCTTGTAGTATAAGCAAGGTTTTAGGCTGTTGTTGCTCACATCACCGAAATCAAAAAATGCGGGCGGCATTGTTGTAGTAGATAAGATGTTTGCTTCTGGCACATAGTTCGTCAGTTCGATACTCAGGTTGAGAAGAAATTTTTCTAACTCCTAGTGCAAGCTAGAACCGCCCGTGAGTTTTAAGTGAGAAAATAGTCCCCTAATTCTCGATCTACTGTGCCGAAAAAAAAATGTTTCCTATCTTATAATTAGTGTACAATGTCATGTTGCATTCTAAAAGGCAATGTGCCTTAGTTAAAAATATTATTATATTATTATATTATATTCTTGATTTGTTTCTTGGGTTTCCGGCCTAGGTCTTTTTGTAAGGCTTTGTATAAGTGTCTTTACTTTTAATTGTTTTTCTGCATCCAGCAGGTTTATCCACTGTATTTTAAAGGGAAGGTGGGTATTTGCAGCTATTATGCTGCAAATTCACCCTTATCGATTATTTCAAAATAGTCGTGGAAACGTGATAATACTGATATTTTTAATTTGTCAACAATGGGAGCGCAAAACTGAAGCTGGTTACTGTTTATAAGAGAATCCCATTTCCGCCTTATTGACAGCAAAGTTGGTAAAACATAGCCAAAGTGGCAATTTTCTTCCCCTTTTAAAATATCTTTCACCTTAGCTAGGAGGTTTGACCAACTTAAATAATCGGCTCAAAATCGCTTTCATAGAAAACGGAAATTTTTTTGGATACCGTTATAAGCTCACAGTCTAGCAAAAATCTTTCAGCTCGAATACGTGTTCTTTCTGAACTGTTTTTTTTTATTTCATAAATCACCAACCAGCTTCTGGATTCATATTTTTTATAATTCATAAGTCACCAACTCACTTATAAGTTAATATTTTGTTAATTCATAAGTCACTAGCTAGCTTATGAAATGTTTTTTAATTCATATGTCACTAACTACCTTATAAGTTAAATGTTTTTTAATTCATAACTCACCAACTAGCTTAAAAGTAATTTTTTTTTTAATTCATCCGTCACTTACTAACTAATTCATAACTCATGTACTAGCTTATGAATTCAATTCTTTACAATTCATAAGTCACTTACTATGTAGCTTATGAATCGAATTCTTTTTAATTCATAAGTCGAATAGTAGCTTATGGCTTAATGATTTTTTAATGAGTTGCACTGACTTGGATTGATCTGTGCAAGTTCGGAATGATGGAGTGGCCAATTGAGTTACTGACCCACAGGGATAGGGGATATAATTCGAGACATCTAAATATTGTCGAAAAGATATTTAACAGGACGTTGCTGTACAAAAATTATCTTTTGAAATAAATCTTTACATTTCGCAGGAAAAATAGAATATTATATGTACATCACTTTCACATGTTCATCACTTTCATGTCTTAAGTAAAACTCTTTAGTTACGTTCGTAAACAATTAAATAAATGTCCTGTATCTTAAAACTCAATTGCTGAATATTCAACACAATGCACTTTAAATTGCTTAATTAAAATTTCTATAAAAAGCCCAACAAAGCTTCATATAACTCATGTCACTCTTAATTTTGATTTCATGTTCAAGAAATTGTCGAAATGCGACAAGACTTCTGTGCCATAAATTTTTCCTTCCGTCATGCCATTTAAATACCTCAGCCAATATTTAAAGCACATGACTCACTGACTGACTACTCTTTCAATAGATAAAGAGACTTGTAATGTTGAATTCATTTGTATCGAAAGTAAAAGATAAACAATGGCATTGATTAAATCATTCCACTAAGTCTGGCGAAGAATTACTTCGACAAAAGTACATCGTAAGCTGTCACAAGATGTCCTTTGGATTGACCTTAATAACCTGTGGCGGTTAAGGCGAAATTTCAATGCCACATACACTTATAGATAAAAAAAAATATATTGTATCTTATTCTATATTTTACTCACTTTTCTTTCTCAACTTCAAGTTCATCTTTCTTAATTGATATCTGGCGTTCGAGATTCTCTCGCTCGGCTGCTGAAACTCGTGCCCTTTCTTCATACAATTGACGTAATGTCCTCATGTTGGCTAGCTGTCTGTCGTATTCTTGGCGTAAGTTGTCTGACATTATTTTAAGTTCACGTTCGGCTAAAGAATCTTCGATCTCACTTAGTTTGTCTTTTAGCTGTCACAAAGAAAAAAAAATATAATTATGGTAAGGCATTTTGATTCCAAATAAATATGAGGGATTTGCTGAATATTTGGCAAAATTACAAAATTAAAATTCATATTTCATATATGGATGCAGTTCTTAAAATGTAGGTCAACATGTGAAAGATCAAGGACAAGTAATTATTTTTGTTGAAAGAACTATTTTTTCCGCACACCCGTTAGGTGAAGAACTTAAAAGAGGATATTGTAGTATACTGGTTACTTAGTTCCCAGAGAGTTTATTGCTTGACTTGACAATCTTGAATTTATTGTGTCAACGCACCCTTTCACTGATCATCGAACTGTCACTGTCAGTTTATTCAGAAAACTAAATATTTTCATCATCGTGTACCTAGTGAGCACCGTCTTCGTCTGCAAGTTATACAAAATGTCTACCCAAATTCGGAGTCGGTGACCGCTAGTTAAAACGTTTTTTGGAAAAAATTAGGTAAGTCATTTAATTTCATTTACAGTTTTGAATTTTACAAAACATTTTTTTCAAAATCGTTTAACCAGTTTATTCAAAAAACGGTTTTTTGAAAAACTTTTCGAAAACATTTTCCAATTTTTTTGAGTATGCCCACATCTACAAGCTGGTTGTTATTATCAGAAAAAAAAAACAAAAATTAAAAAACAAACTCAACAAAATTCTTTCATTTTTATTTGCAGCTATAGGGACTATAAGGCAAGTTTAGGATTCGTGAATAAAAAAAATTGAGATAACAATCAAACATGACATTACGATTATAGAGAAGCCTAAAAAAGTCGTTGGCAAAAAATGTACGTCTGTCTGTCTGTCAAAACGTCCAATCAGACAAGTCAATATATCGCTCAGTCTATATTTATTGAAGAGGCTGATGAAATTGAAACCCGAAACATACTGCATAATTTAAAAACGAGCAAAAGTACAGGAGCTGATGGGATAAGAGCGTGTGATATCAAACTGAATGCTGATTTTCTGACACCAATCTTCCAACTAATTATCAACCAAAGTCGAGCCTAAATAAAAATCATCATATTTTTAGTTATGTTCGTGGACTTCAGCAAAGCATTTGACACTCTAAGTCATAAAAAACTACTTGAGGTTCTATACAAAATTGGCATAAGAGGAACATTATGGAAATGGATGGAGAATTATTTAAAAGATAGTACTTTCAAAGTTAAAATTTGTAATTCATGCAGTGAAGAAGAAATATGTACATATAGCGTACCACAAGGGTCAAAACTTGGTCCGGTTCTATTCCTTCTTTTTACGAACGCACTTCTTGGAGTTTTAAAAAATAGTACCGTTTGCCTACGCAGATGACATAGCAGTTGTTGTTAGACACAAGTGCCTTAAAACAGCTATAAATGTTATGCAACAAGAGTTTGATGAAGTCTCTAAATGGTTTCATGATTTTAGGTTGGTCATTAATGCCAACAAAACGAAACTCATGCATATTCGCTCACCACAGCAAAAAGAGGAAAGAATAAGGATCTTCTTTCAAAACGAAAAATGTCCACATGCTCAAAAAAGTGATGCAATTGAAGTAGTTACATATATAAAATACCTTGGAGTCACAATCGATGATCATTTTCTTTGGCGCCAACACATTGAGAGCATAAGGAGTAACATGAGAAGTTCTATGTTCTCTTTTATCTTGAAAAGTATTCAACAAAAGATGTCCAAAAACAAGTTTACTACTCGCTAGTTGAATCTCGATTGAGGTATGGAATTTTGGCCTGGGGAAACGCATCAAATACTCACATGAATAATATCGTCAATCTAAAAAATAGAATCTTTTAAACAATTGATAAAAATAATCTCACTTTCATGTTTTTGAATGTTAAAAATATTTATAAAATGTCAGCTATAATAGAATACTACGACGATGTAAGGTTTCAGCAACCTATCTAACACAACATAAACACCAGAAGACCAGCGCAAGGTCTACTCGAGATACAACAGTATACAACAACTACGGAAGAAGACAACTGAGTTATGCGATACCATCAATTATGAACCAGGTACCAGCCAACCTAAAAAATATTCAAAATTTCAAAAAACGTAAAAAATGTATAAAATTGTTCTTTTTAAACTAGTTTTGCAATCTTTGAACTGTTATTTTGTTTAAAAAAAAAAAAAAACATTATTTCGTATTTTTATATTAAAAAATTAAATTTCATATTTTTGTATTAAACATTAAACTTCATTTTACATGTAATTAATTAATCATTAATAACAATCACTTCAAATCAATTCGAATAGTTCTTGAAAATTCAATCACCCACAGATAAGCATAAAGCTTCGTGGGTAACACAAATATTTGTAAAAACTTTTGAAATTAATAATAATAATAAAAATCTAAAAAAAAAATTTAAATGTCTGTCTGTCTGTCCGGGTGTACATCGAGCTGCAGCCTAAACGGGTTAAGCGATTGCCTTCAAATTTGGTACATGTGTATCTTTTGTCATTCCTCAGAGGGGAAATTGAAATTTTGTTTTTAAGGCTAAAAATAACAGTACTAGCCATACGACCGTTTAGGAAAAGCTTATTTTTCACGAAAACGGCTCTAACGATTTGGATGAAATTTTTTCAGAATTCTTTTGTTCGTATTGGCTATCATTTGGTCAGAATCATATATACGGGGAAAATCTATTAACGGTACTTTTCATATAACGTTTTTTATTTAATTTTTGGCTTTCTCGGTAACGGCCTTATGGATTTTTGCCATATTTTTTTTATTTAAAAAGACCTAGATAGCCAAATTAATTTTGCATATCAAAATTTTGCATAAATTTTTTTCTAATTTAAATTAATTCTTGAATTTTTTTTTGAAAAATCAATATTTTTAAAACTAATCAAAAAAAAATTATTTTAAATTTTATAATCACATGTATATTAATAAACTCTAAAAAACTGCATTCCAAAATTTCAAAAAAAAAAATCAAAAAACTAAAAATAAAAAACAGGATTTTATCAAAACCGGTCCTACAATTTTCGAAATACATTTTTCATAAATACTTTGTTATTTAAGACGTGTGAGGCGTACCTCATTTTTACTAAAAACCGTTAAGTATTGTAGTTTTGATACTTTTTATAAGTTAGTTCAAACTGTGTTATTTTCAACTTGAATGTTACTTGTTTCTGTCAGAGATCCAGAATTCCAATGTAACTAGGCATATAAGAGCAAGTACGTGCGACCCAGTCGTGCCCATTTTTTTAATTAGTTTAAGAGTTTTCTCGGAAAAAACATAGTATGCAATAAAATTTGAAAACTAAAAGTCAATCCAGGAAAAATTATTGAAAATCGTTCGACCAGTTTTCTTAAAAAGTCGTTTTTTGAAAAACTTTTTTGAAAAATAATTTAAATTTTTTTCTACTATGTCATTATAAGGAAATCTGTAGTTTTCATCTGGGAAAATTATTTAAAAAAAACTCAATCGACCCTTTTCAAAATATTTCAAAAACCATTTTTTTTTTAATTTTGAAAAGCGAAAAAATAAGTTTTTTTTTTTAATTTTCTAATTCGATATTAATTGAATAAATTATAAATGACTTCTTGTGTGCAAAATTTTATTGAAATCGAGATATTGGTTTACGATTAAACCGCATTTACAAAACCGGTTATAAAAGAGGTACCGTTATAGAACAAATTTCGAAAAAAATTCTAACAAACAGATGTATTGTTGTAAAAAAAATAGCACCCTGAAAGTTTTATCAAAATCGTTAGAGCCGTTTTCGAGAAAATCAAACTTTTTGTTAAAAATTGTATGGCAGGTACCGTTATTTTTCGACCTAGAGCAAAAATGAAAACACCCTCGGAAATACTATTAAATAAATTTTTGATACCAAGTTTGAAGCAAATCAGCCTATCCATTTAGGCTGTAGAGGTTCGAACAGACAGACAGACAGACGGACGGAATTTCCGGACCCACTTTTATCGACTTCTTTATCATCGTAATGTAATGTTTGATTGTTAGAATTTTTTATTTATTTTGCACGAATCCATAACTTGCCTTATAGTACCTATAAACGCAAGTAAAAATAACTATTTAGTGAGGTTTGCATGCCGGCGGCGTTATTGGGCCATATTTTTACGTCGACTTTAACGATTGTAACGTTACTGTGAATGGCCAGCGTTATCGCGCTGTAAGTTTTATGAGCGTGTTATCTTAAGAAATGGGCCAGTCGATTGGCCGCCTCGTTTGTGTGATTTAACGCCTCTAGACTATTTGGATTGGGGCTACTTTAAGTCATTGGTTTATGCCAACAAGCCGACGACATTGGGAGAGCACAGAGTTATCATTGAACGCGAAATAGCGGCTATTACGGCCGAAATGTGTGGTCGAATCATCGAAAATTGGGTCCAACGAATCGACCGATGCAAACGTGCCCGCGGTGGCCATAAGAACGAAGTCGAGTTCTATTAATGTTTTGATTATTCTTCAAGCCGATTATAAAGATTTTGATATATCTCAAATGGTTTGCGTTTTATTTAAAAAAAAGTTGTGATGTTCTTATTGGAAAACCCAAAAACGATTTTTCAATCAATTTCGAAAACATCTGGCAGGCCAAAAGCCGCACTGAAAACGTCTTGGACTTACATTATTTGCTATGAGGTATGACGTATGACCTTTCTATTATTTCCAGTCGATAGAAATTGGTTATATCGAAATAAAAAAAAAAATTTTTTTTTGCGATTTTTAAAGCGTCTGGCAGCGTTTTTGTGATCAAACAGAAATTCTCTCGAAAATTCGCCATTTTTGAAGAAACGGTATTTTCAACGTAGTATAACGGGTTAAAGCCACGCCTGCATGCTGCCAGACTTTGGTTTCTATTATTAGACTTATACAACCTTTCAATATATTCCACTTTTAATCGGTTACCTCTGACAACCAAAATTATGTTGCGGGCTCTTATGCGAGAAACAGATTAGCACAGCAACTTCAACAACCAGATTTCTCATTCCAGAGCCGATGGCTCTTCGATGACCGACGGCGACTCCTTCATTAGACCTAAGTCCTAAATGCGATGTTTTTGAATGTTATCAATACTCCAAAAAATGTGAACTGGCTAATTATATATAATTGTACGGCAACATATTTTTCCTGTCAAAAGTGCTGTTCGGTGTTCACGTTTCACAAGACTTTTGATGTCAAAGTTTGCTTTTCTGTTAATGTTGCTGTTGAAGTTGCTGTGCTAATCTGTTTCTCCCTTTAGACTAAAAGATTCGAAGAAGAATCGAAAAAAAAATGCTAGCAAGTTAAAGGAAAGAATTCATCACACACACCTGAAATCTACTTATAAAACTAAATTTAAATTAAATAAAAAAAAAACAAAAGAAATCGACTTTACCTAAAATAGTATATATGTTCGAATATGTGTGTATATAAAGGTAAAGGGTGTGTTTTTTAGACGTGTGGTTTTCAATCTGGCAATACTTTTTTTTCGGAGTTGGTCTTTTTGACAGCTGTCACTTGATTTATGCTCTGTTTTGTTTGCCATTTCATAATAAATAGACTTGCTCCTGAACAATGTTTGCAAACCGTGCAAATTTATTACCAAGTTCGGTTCGCGCGACTTTCGCAAGAAATTTTTTTTCAGCGATGAAGCTAACTTTTGGTTGAATGGGTACGTTAATAAGCTAAATTGTTGTATTTGGAGTGATCATAATCCACAGCTATTGTTGAGACGCCGTTACATCCTCAAAAAATCACAGTTTGGTATGCTCTATGGGCAGAGGGAATCATTAGTCCATATTTCTTCAAAAATGAAGCCGGCCATAATGTTACAGTCAATGGGGAACGCTATAGAGCCATGATTAATGTAATACAGCCAACGAAAACATCAATTTATTGAAGAAAACTTCCGGTGAGCGCATTATCTCGCATCGTGGGCCTGTGGCGTGGCCTCCAAGATCGTGCGATTTATTGCTGACATACGGCCCCAATTGCTGCAAAAAGTGTTCCGAAAATTGGTTTCGACTGGAATTTATTCGAGACAGCCCCGGCGGCCACTTTCCCGAAATCATTTTTAAAACATAATGGAAAACCCTTATCTTTATGATAAAGCTAAATTCTTGGCCATAACATTAAATAATATGCGTTTTATTTCTTCTTGAAAACCACACGTCTAAAAAAACCACAAACTAATAGCTATACATAGATATAAGATAAAATGAAATTCAAGTATACCTATGTATAAACAATTAATATTGAAAGAAAAAAAACCTGCGGTAAATGCATATTTTGTTGACTTAAAAGAAAACACGTATTTTCTTTATTTCAAAGTAAATGTACCATTGTTTTTGAAACAAAGTACATTGGTAGGTACGTATTTCAATATTTCAAACAATGGAATCGTTTTAATGCGCAGTTTTAAATAAATTTACCTGGTGGAAAAAATAAAGATACATTTTGTTTTCTTACGGCATGTTTCTGCCTTCTTAGATCATACATTTTCAAATAAGTAAGTGAAAAATAATTTGTTTTTCTTTTTTCAGAAATGCACTCGTTTTGAATTCTCTTAGACATTCAATTGCCAATAAATCATAAGCGATTGGTTTGACACACAATGAATGCAATAAGTCTTGAGAAATCAATTTGGTTGAACAGTCACTTCAATTTTAATCTGTGGAAAACGGCTCACCAAAATATTTGATTTATTAACATCTCATCCATAGACATGTCTCAGTTAATGCTCTCTAAACACATGTGGTAATAAATATTTAGTATTTTTGAGTGCAATGGACTAAAGTTTTATTGCGCTTTTGCTAATCAAAATATACAAATAATTTTATCTGCCAAATTTATATTGTTAGGTAAATATAAAGGCTACTAACTACGAGTGTTCTTTACTCAGTATTTTTATCCAATTTCTCAAATAAACACATCGTAAAACAATACAGTCTATTTTGCATATTTAAATTAAGGAAATTACATTACATTACATTACATATTGATCTGCTCCGTAGATAAATCTACGAACGAAGTAAAGACACTTATGAGCACTGGCTACTGAGGCCATCGGCTCAGACAATTACAAGACAACACACAAGTCGACATTAATATAGGACTGATCAAAAGAAGAAAGGGAGAGAACGAGAAAACAGAAAACACATGCCACATGTCAAAAGCACGCAGTTGGTTTTCAGACGGTCCTCCATCTTTCCACTAACCACGCGCAACGATGCTTGATTTCGCTGATCTCACGGGAAGCGATGCTTTATCGGAGCCAAGGCCGTTAACAATTAAGGAAATTGTTTACCCTTTTTGCCTTAATTGCCCACGAGCACGATGGTAAAGTTAAAATAGGATTCGTGAATTAAAAAAAAAATTGAGATAACAATCAAAAATGACATTAAGATCATAGAGAAGCCTAAAAAAGTTATTGATAAAAAATGCCTTTCTGTCTGTCTGTCTGTCTATCTGGGTCTATATCGATCTGCAGCGTAAAAGGGTTAAGCGATTGCGTTCAAATTTGGTATGTGGTGGATCTCTTAGCATTCCTCAGAGGGGAAATTGAAATTTTATTTTTAGGGCTAAAAATAACGGTGTCTGCCAGCTAGTTTTTCTCGAAAACGGCTTCAACGATTTTGATGAAAGTTTTAGAGATTTTTTTGTTGGTAGTAGCCATCAGCTAATTAGAACCAAATTTACCGGAAAAGTCTATTAACGGTACCTTTCATATAATGGTTTTTTTAATGTTCGACTTTCTCGGTAACGGCTCAATGGATTTCAATAAAATTTTCTATTTTTATAATTATTTTTTTCTATTTTTAATTCTTTTTTGAATTTTTTTTTGAAAATTCAATACAAAAAAATTTAAAACTTTTTAAAAAAAATATTTAGAATTTTAAAATCTGGTTTAAATCAATAAATTCTAAAAAAAAAACTGCATAACAAAATTACAAACAAACAATTTTTTCAAAAAAAAACATAAATAATAATAATAAAATAAAAATAAAAAACAGAAAAAACACGAGCAATTTAAAAAAAAAAAAATTTGGAAATTTAGGTATGCAGTTTTTAGAATTTATTAATTTACATAGTTTTAAAAATATTGATTTTTCAAAAATTAAATTTCAAAAATTAATTTTTATTAGAAGAAAAAAGTTATTCAAAATGTTGATATGAAGAATTAATTTGGCTGCATAGATCTTCTCAAATATAAAATTTGACAGAAATCCAAAGAGCCGTTACCGATAAAACCAAAAATTAAAAAAACCGTTAAATGAAAGGTACCGTTAATTGACTTCCCGTAAATTTGGTTCTAATCAAATGACCAACAAAATAAAACTCAATAAAAAATATGGCAGGTACCGTTATGTTTAGGCCTACAAATAAAATTTCAACTGCCCCTCTGAGAAATGCCAAAAGAATCACACATACCAAATTTGCGATAATCGTTTAAGCCGTTTAGGCTGCAGCTCGTTATTCATACTGACAGACAGACAGACAGACAAGTAGCATTATTTGCCACTAACATTTTTAGAATTCTCTATGATCGTATGTCATGGCTGATTGTTGTCTCATTTTTATTTATTTTCACCAATCATAAACTTAAAAAATCGAGGTAATCAAGCACGACATTACGATCATTAATCAAAAATGACTCCAACGATTTTTCTGAACATTTTTGAGAGTATTTGTGTAGGTACATACATAATGCTATTATTGTTCATCAAATCCAAATTTACGGAAAAACTTTTTTTTTAATTTTTGACTTTCTCGGTAACGGCTTATTGGATTTCTATAAAATTGTATATTTGTAAGGATCTGGCTTAACGAATTAATTCTGCAAACCAAAATATTGAGAAGGTTTTTTTCTATTTATAATAATTTTTAATTTTTTTTGAAACTTCAATAATTTTAAAACGCCTTAATAAGTGTTATTATAAATTTTATGATCAGCTGTATATTAATAAACTGCGTACCAAAATCTGATTTTTTAAACTATAAATAAAAGACAGAATTTTATAAAAAAAACTGTCCTATAATTTTTGATATACTTTTTGTTTGACAGGTGGAAAACTGAGGTCGAATGCGACAAGTTGTGTGAATGATCGCGTATGTAATGTGTAATGCGTACAATTATCGTACCGATTTCAGTTGATTTTGCTAATTTATAGCAAAAACATGGCAATATTCCATAAATGGTCCATAAATGAAAAAGATTTTTGGTGAGAGTTTATAGATATGTACCATTCATTGATTTTGGTACGCAAAATCAAAATAACATTTATTGATGATTTTCTTTTAAATATTAAAATTTAAAAAATTAATTTTAAACAGAAAAAAGTTATTCAGAATTTTGGTTTGCAGAATTAATATTAAATTGTATAGAAATCCAATTAGCCGTCGAAAATAAAAAAAAGAACATTATATGAAAAGTACTGTTAATAGACTTTTTCGATTAATTTGATATTGATGAAATGATAGCCAATACCTACAAAAATATTCTCAAAAATGTTCTTCAAAATTGTCGAAGTCGTATTTGAGAAAAATGGGATTTTCCTTAGTTCCCTTTTATACACATAGGCATATGCCGCAGCGTGACTTAGTACTTAGACGAAGGAAATGAGAAGTGTATTGAGAAATGGGGATCAAAATCACGCAGGGACCGAGCATTTTGCTGCGATTCTCTCATTACCGTTTGTGATTTTCATTGCTTGCTTTGTTATTATCTTCCTCAGTTTGTGGTCAGAATTATGTTTTGCTATAAGTAAGAGCAAGAGCGCGTTGAAATAAACAAATGTAAAGACATAGTCACACACTGTCTGACGCTGATAAAACTTGTGTAGGCTAGAGGGGTGCCCAAAAGGAAATTGATGAAGAATCGGCGTCATATGAATATGTATATTAAAGGAGACTTAGCGGTAACATGGAAGGTACCTTGCCCTACAAATAAAATTTCAAAAACTCGTCTGAGGAATTCTAAAAGAACCACACATACCAAATGTAAAGGTAATCACTTTAACCATTTAGGCTGCATAACGTTTTCCATAAAGACGGACAGACAGACAAAAAATTGCAAATAAAAGGACTTGTTTTCCAAGAGAATTAGACATTAGGTTGAAAGTTCTAAACGTACAAGTAGTTCAGCCATAGATGTGTATTTTTTTATAATTAACGTGCGCACAAGCACGTGCGTAGAGCACACTGCGAGGATATTAAGAAGATAGGGAGTTGTCGATTAACATTGGTTTTGAATGCTTGCAGATCAAAATGGCAAGGGAAAATCTCGCCGGGTAAACTATTCCAAATTCGTGTTGTTCGGCTAAAAAAAAGAATCCCTATATTTCACGATACGTCCGAAATTATGCTGAAGGATGAACTGATGAGCATTCCTTGCGAGACGAGTTTTACGGGAGAAACTTTTAAGGGGAGGAATGCAGCGAGCTACTTTGAGTGAAATTTATAAAAGAAACGATAAAATAAGGAAAGACATGAAACGGTGTTCGAGAAGGGCAATTTTTTCAGCGGCAGTTCTGTTTCCTATCAATCTTAACGCTCGATTTTGTATTCTATCAAGCAGGTGAAGCGATTTTTGCGAAGCACCTGCCCACCTGGGAGTTGTACTCGAGTTTGGGGCGTATAAACGCTTTATAAATTGTAGCGGTACCGTTGCAGTTGTACGTCTGAAGGCGGAAGACGTGAATTATCGAACGAATATGAAAAGCTGAGGGTAGAGTCGTTAGCAAAACAGTAAATTGGATTAGAAGTAACAGACAGAATATCATTTATAAAAATGAGGAAAAGAGTCGGAGACAAAAGGGAGCCCTGGGGCGTACCAGCATTTATTTTGTGGGAATCAGACTTGAATCCGTCCAATACAACTTGTATTGAACGGTCCAGAAGATAGCTTCTAATCCAACGAACAAGAGAATCATCGATCCCAAAAGCACGCATTTTCGATAAGAGAGCTTCATGCCAAACTCTATCAAATGCCTTGGAGATATCAAGAGCAATAATCTTACTTTCACCAAAGCGATGTAAGCATTTGTTCCACTGTTCGGTGAGATAAGCCATTAGATCACCAGTGGAATGGTTGCTGCGGAAGCCATACTGACGGTCATGGAGTAGCTTTGGATCTTCGAAATATTCCTTAAGCTGACGGTTAATCAGCGTTTCCATGACCTTGGAAAGAAGGGATTTTAGTGATAGATTTAGTGCTATGGGCCGGTAGGAGGAGGGGAAGGAGGGGTCACCTTTCTTAGAGACAGGCTGGACAAATGCTGTTTTCCATCTTCTAGGAAAGATTCCAAAAGAGTAGGAGCGATGAAAAAGCTTACGCAGTGGCTTTGCCAGTGTGGAAGAACACCTCTTCAGAAGAATCGGGAGTATACCATCCGGGCCAGCGGCTTTGTGTAAATCGAGATATTTGAGAATTCTTGCTACTGTACGAGTGCAGAAAAAAATCTGTCCCATGGAAAAATTTACATTTTCAAGTAGAGTAGGGGCAACGTTGCTGTGAGGCAGCTCGTAGCTGGCTGCGAAATGGGCGGCGAGCAAGTTTTCCTTCTCTGAAGAGTAAACAATCGGTTTGTTATTGTCGATGAGCGAGCGTGTATGTACCTACTCTTTGACACTACAATGAGCTGGCTGACATTTTTAAAAGACTATTTTAGTAACCAACAAATGGACACATCAATTACAAATGACTATTAATGCTTAAAGCAGGGAATACACGATACAATTATCGTACCGACTTGAATCGTACCAATATCGGTACGATGTGTTGGATGGAGCACACAAACAATGCGATTTGCATGCGATCTTATCTGGCGCAAATTTGTATTTGATGTGTTCATTTGTACATGTCCTTAAAAATTCAGCTCATTGTAGTGCTTCAGAATGGGTACATACCTACAAATCTGTGGCTGAGCTTTTAGCACGTTTAGAGTTTTCAACTTTTTTTCCTCATATTTGCAATTTTTTAACGAACGTACTACATGCTCTTATAAAAGTATATTAACGGTAGGTACCTTTCATGTTTTTCACGTTTTTTTTAATATTTGACTTCCTCGGTAACGGCTTATTAGATTTCTATAAAATTTATTTTTGTATAGATGTGGCTTAACAAATTAATTCTGCAAATAAATAATATTGAGTATTTTTTTTCTATTTATAATAATTTTTTTTTTATATTTTTGAATCTCATCAATAAATTTGATTTTATAATTAGCTGTATATTAATTGCGTACCAAAATTTTCAAAAAAATATAAATAAAAAACAGGGTTTTATAAAAAACGGTCCTTTAATTTTCAAAATACGTTTTTAATAATTTCGTTTTTATATAAGACTTGTGATGGCATACTCCATTTTTACTAAAAACCAATGAAAGTTAAGGTTTTGACAATTTTTTAAAAGTTGAGATCCTGTAACCCTGTTATTTTAAATTTTATAATAAAACTGCGTCCCGAAATTTAAATTTTTTCTTTTTTAAAAAACTATAAACAAAAGAAAGGGTTTAATAAAAAACAGTCCTATACAATTTTCGAAATACTTTTTTAATCATTTTTTTTTGTTGAATAGTATACATATGTATAATCTCTAAGCAAAAAATATTTTTCAATTACGGACACAGTTGCCATGTGCTCGCTGTAAATTATCGAAATCAATTGAAATCGGTACGCATGCGAACACACGGTGCGATCATAGATCCGAATCGTCCCATTCGACCTCGGTTTTCCATAGTTCGACCATGCGATATCGTCACCATATCAGTTTTTTGAACACACACTATAAAATTATTGCGTGCCACGACAAGTCGGCACGATTATCTATCTGTACG
This sequence comes from Platycheirus rosarum, assembly GCA_963971375.1. Lineage (NCBI taxonomy): Eukaryota > Metazoa > Arthropoda > Insecta > Diptera > Syrphidae > Platycheirus > Platycheirus rosarum. Next base: position 56,034,317 of record OZ020507.1, on the reverse strand, counting down.
ATGATTATATCGTGTATTCCCTGCTTAAAGCGGCATACACACTGATCAAGCATTCATCAAGCATGCGAGAGTGTGTTTGTACATTCTTTTTCGCGTTGCATATACACTTATCAAGCATTAAGTCGTCTAACAGTCATTCAAAAACGCCGCGCCGCCGGCGTTGGTAAAAAAAAATCTCGATTAACTGTTGTTTCGTCGCTGGCAACACAAAAATGAGAATGTATCCGTGTCTCATTTTCACTATCTAACTCTCACATTCTTGATGAGTGATTAATCAGTATATATACCACTGAAAATGTGAAGACATTCTGGAGCGATGGGAAGTGTACTTTAATGAACTGCTGAGCGGTCAGCTCACGGAAGAAATGGAGACTCCAACATTTCAAGAAGAAGATCTCATGCTGCAGCCACCAAGCATTGAGGAGATAAAACAGGCGATTAATCGGCTCAAAAATAATAAGGCCTCAGGGGCCGATGGTATACCTGCCGAGCTGATCAAACATGGAGGGCCAACACTACATCAAGCAATTCATGAAATCATAGTACACGTATGGGAACACGAAGAGATGCCAGAAGACTGGCGAAAAGGCATCATATGTCCCATACATAAGAAGGGAGATATCACAAAATGCAGCAACTATAGGGGTATAACATTGTTGAGTACATCCTATAAGATATTCTCCTCTATCCTGCAAGAACGGATAGCCCCATACGCTAATACCATAATCGGCAAATATCAATGTGATTTTATACCAGGCAAATCAACAATTGATCAGATCTTTACCCTTAGGCAGGTGATGGAAAAAAGTCTGGAATTTAATATCCCAACATACCATCTTTTTATAGACTTTAAACCCGCCTACGATAGCATAGCCAGGGTAGAACTTTATAAGGCCATGAGAGAATTCGGCATCCCAAATAAATTGACACGACTATGTAGGCTGACCATGACCAACATCACAAGCCAAGTAAAAGTAGCCGGTTTGTTATCCAGACCAATCAACATCTGTAATGGACTCCGACAAGGGGATGGCCTGGCTTGCATCCTCTTCAACCTGGCGTTGGAGAAAGCAATCCGTGACTCTGGCACGTCAACAAGAGGGACTATCGTCACCAAGTCCAGCCAGATACTAGCTTACGCAGACAACATCGACATCATCGGCAGAAGCCAACAAGCTGTACAAGACTCCTTTACCCAGGTCGAGCAAGCGGCAAAATACCTGGGGCTGCACATAAATGAAGGGAAGACTAAGTACATGTGGCAACGTCTGCGAGAAATGTTGGTACAACCATCAGGGTAGCGGAGCACGAACTTGAAGTAGTGCAGTCCTTTAACTATCTTGGGTCAAAAGTAGCAGCCAATAACAATATGGAGGAAGAAATACGCGGGCGGCTGCTGAAATCCAACAAAACCTACTATAGTCTGTCAAGGGTCTTTAAATCCAGAAACCTTACCATATAAACCAAACTGCTGCTGTACAAGACTATGGTCTTACCAGTACTCACATACGGATCCGAGACTTGGGTGCTTACAACAAGGCACTCTGATCTCTTATCCGCGTTCGAGAGAAAAGTCTTACGGAGAATTGTTGGCCCCGTGTGTGAGGAAGGACGATTCCGGAGAAGATACATTCATGAATTGTATGAAATCTATCTCGAAGCAGATGTTGTTTAAAAAATAAAGCTCGGTAGACTCCGGTGGGCTGGACACCTAGCTCGCATGAGCGAAGAGGAACCAACTCGGAAAGTCTTTTGCGGTACTTTTTATGGTAGAAGACAGCGTGGCAGACCTTGCTTACGTTGGAAGGATGGCGTAGACCAGGACGCCCGAAGCCTTGGGGTGCGCAATTGGATGGCGTCGGCCAGCAATCGGGATGTATGGAAGAATTTGTTGAAGGAGGCCTGGACCGGATCCCGGTTGTTGCGCCGATGATGATGATGATGATGATGATGATAATGTCGGAAATAGATGCATTCTTGCACTCATCACAATAAAACAAGGTTATTTGTATTTTTAATAAGAACTCGCTTAAACTTAAACCAATGCAAGAAACTGAAAGAATTTGCCACAGAGGCGAAAGCTTTTCAGAAGTCTCGCGCTTACATTATCATTACCACAACATGGTATAATAACTAAGAAAGTAAATTACATTATTGAAAGTAAGCCCGTCAGTTGAGTTTACGAAGAGGAGGTACAAGATTGAATTTCAGATCAGAAAAAATATAATCCAGGTAATCAAAAGAGCAAAACATACGAATCCCCAATCAATTTGAAAAGCAATTAAGAACTAAATAAAATAAAAAAAAAAAAATTGAAGAAAATTAAACGACATCTTCATATTGTAGTGCTCGTGTGATTGTTTTAATTAAAATGTGTAAGCCATTCGAAGAAGTTCAGCTTGACCTGGGGTTGAATCGGCTAAGGTGATTATGATAAATGATTGTCACAATCAAAAAATTCAGTCTGCGTTAGGTGATGCCAGAATTTGAATTTTTGTGGTAATCACTGCACGCAGACTGAAAATTTTATATGATCACATTTGACTATCAGAAATGTGACTTTCACATATCACCTTAGCCGATTCCACCCCTGTATTAGATGTTTTCTTTGCATTATTGGTTTTACAATTCCGCACGCTAAGAGTTGATTAAATAGATAACTCCTATCCTAAATGCCAATATAAATAAAGACACAACGTAGAACTATTTTCATCACATCCGAAGGAAAAATGTTCAGGAGATTTGTTCACCAAAATTCATTAACAATTCTGAAAGCCAGGTTCTTGTGGATGATGATACAAAATCTGCACAGATGACGAATTTTTATATGAACAATTTGCTGTAAGCTATATTTTCCTAAAGCTAAACCTAAAACAACTAACTGCATACGGAGATCCCCACCCCACAGTGCGTCGAATGTAATTTCTTGAATTTTCGATCCGATATTGCGATATAATAGGATCAGACCTAACAAGAGTAACAGTCATTAGGTCTTCGCTTGTGAATTTTCGAGTGTGAGCTATACGATTCTTTCGGAATTCTTAATGATTTGCTTCTTAGGCTTCTTCTGAAAGTTGACCAATGGGTATTTAAAAAAAAAGATATAATATCAGCGCCGTGAATAAAGAGTTCGTGAACACTGATTGGCATATAATACCAACTATGTACTTACAAAGTTAAAGATTCAATTTTTTCATTTCATCAAGCAATTCAAATTGATAATAGCAGTAATTTTTGCGAACGAGACCTATTATGACAAAAAGGTCTAAGTCCAAACATAAACTTGCCTCAACAGTGGCGGATCCACGCGGGGGGGGGGGGGGTTCGGGTCCAGACCCCCCCGCCCCCCTCATGAGCATTGGATGGAACCAAAAACTTAAAATTAAATAAGTATTTTTCATAATATGATGTTCACGATTATCTTCGGCCAATGTTTAGTCAGCCATTATATTATATATAAAGAGAGAAACCTACTGCTTTCTTTTGACAATGCCTAAGCTGAACTGTCATCTCATTGACCTTTTGGGATAAGTAGTAGTGTTGGATTGTCATCTCATTTACCCTTTCGGATAAGTATGAGTAAAACATTTAAAAACAACATGTCGATCTTAAGCTCATAGAGGCCGGACGTTGGGTCGAGGTGCGCGCACAAATAATTAAACAAAAGTTAATTATTATTATTAATTATTGCGCATTGTTATCGAGAGTGTTAAAAAAAAATAATATACACACTCGTTTGAGAAATTGGCAAGACCCCCTCGCGTGTGCTGTAAAGAAAATAACAATATCCACTCGCGTCGTTGGAAGACGATAAGATGCCCATTCGCGCTGTGGAAGAAAAAAAAATAATACACACTTGCATAACAAATCCAATTATCCTCTTATCTGTCCCAACCCTTTGTGCTTAGCTTAACTGCCTCTTATTATCTACTGTAGGCATCGTATGCTTGCGGTAAATGGATAAGGGCATCTGAGTTTGTCCTATTGTGCTGAATGTTTAAATTGATTTTTTGTATGCAAGCTGTCTTATGGGCATAACACCTAAGACAGTTTGTTTATTACAGAGATTAATTTGGATTTTCACCGCATGGTTCGACTTAGTCAGAATTGTGTTTTATGTGTAAGTATTTTTAAATGGTAAGTGATTTTTGTGTCGTGTATTCCAATGTTCGTTGTATAAGAAAGAATTTTTTTCACCTGTACGTCTATACTGTTCAATACAGGCCAGCTGTTTTGGCATTAAATGAAAATGAAACCCAGGTTGGAGTAAATACTGATTTATCAGAGTTTGCTCTACATGGGTATAGCTTGGTGCCATTACTCTTTTCCCATCATGGTCTCGAGGTTAGGAATGATATTGCTTGCCAGATCTTTCCCCAATATGGGCAATGTTCCAACACGGACTTCAACTTCGTGTGGCTCAAATTCACTGTCCGCAAGCATGTCATTCATTATTGTTTTATTTACAGGAGTCCAAATCTCGACAGTAATTCGACTTGTAACGAGTTTCAGGCGCTGTCTGATAAAATCTCGAAAATTGTTTCCCTTTATCGTCGCACTGAAATCGTTATTGCGGGCGATTTCAATGTACACAATTCCAATTGGCTCGGCTATTCTGGCCAGAAAACACCCGAAGGAAGGTATGTCGAGCTCTTTGCCGGGTTACATCACCTTACCCAACTGATCGATGTGCCAACGCGTATACCGGATGTTGCTGGGCAAGCCGCCCATACTCTTGACTTGTTTCTTACTTCTCACCCTGATAAATATACCATTAGTGTAACTTCTCCATTTGGCATTTCAGACCATTGTGTCATTTCTGCTAATTTCTCATCCTCCACGCATCCAGTTAAAGAAAAACTTCCCACCAGGACCGTTTGGCAATACGAGAAAGCCAACTGGGACGGCCTGAATATTTTTTTCCGAAACTTTAACTGGTCACTATGCTTCCTCGATAGTGACATTGATGACAGTGCTGAAATGATCACAAATGTGATTCTTCTAGGGATGCGTGCTTTTATTCCTAACAGAATAAAAAGCATCAAACCTAAAGAAAAGTCTTGGTTTAATTCTGAGTGTAAAGAAGCTATCAGGCTCAAAGAAGTAAGTTTCCGTTCTTACAAAGCCAACCCTACAGAGGAAAATCGGAAAAAGCACAAACAAGCAAGAAACACATGCAACTCCGTTATTGAAGGAACCAAATTTTTGCATGACCAAAAATTACGGAAAAAAATTCTGCAGTGTCCCAAAGGCAGTAAAAATTTTTGGTCATTTGTAAAAAATATTAAAAACTCCTCAACATCTTCGGTTCCAACGCTCATCGACAATAACAAACCAATTGTTTACTCTTCAGAGAAGGCAAACTTGCTCGCCGCCCATTTCGCTGCCAGCTCCACGCTGCCGCATAGCAACGTTGCCCCTCCTGTACTTGAGAATGTAAATTTTTCCATGGGACAGATTTTTTTCCGCACTCGTACAGTAGCAAGAGTTCTCAAAGATCTCGATATACACAAATCCGCTGGCCCGGATGGTATACCCCCGATTCTTCTGAAGAGGTGTTCTTCCACACGGGCAAAGCCACTGCGTAAGCTTTTCCATCGCTCCTACTCTTCTGGAATCTTTCCTAGAAGATGGAAAACAGCATTTGTCCAGCCTGTCCCTAAGAAAGGTGACCCATCCTCCCCCTCCTCCTACCGACCCATAGCACTGACATCCCTTCTTCCTAAGGTCATGGAAACACTGATTAACCGTCAGCTTAAGGAATATCTCGAAGATCGTAAGCTTCTCCATGACCGTCAGTATGGCTTCCGCAGCAACCATTCCACTGGTGATCTAATGGCTTATCTCACCGAACAGTGGAACAAATGCTTACATCGCTTTGGTGAAAGTAAGATTATTGCTCTTAATATCTCCAAGGCATTTGATAGAGTTTGGCATGAAGCTCTCTTATCGAAAATGCGTGCTTTTGGGATCGATAATACTCTTGTTCGTTGGATTAGAAGCTATCTTCTGGACCGTTCAATACAAGTTGTATTGGACGGATTCAAGTCTGATTCCCATAAAATAAATGCTGGTGTGCCCCAGGGCTCTGTTCTGTCTCCGACTCTTTTCCTCATTTTTTATAAATGATCTTCTGTCTGTTACTTCTAATCCACTTAACTGTTTTGCTGACGACTCTACCCTCAGCGTTTCATATTCGTTCGATAATTCACGTCCTTCGCCTTCGGACGTACAATTGCAACGGTGCCGTATGTCAAGCTCATTAAACTCCGATTTATACAGCATTGTCAAATGGGGTAATAGGAATCGTGTGGAGTTTAATGCTTCGAAAACTCAATGCTGTCTTCTGTCGTTAAAGCTTAACATACCCCCAATGCCATTGTCCATGAATGGCACTTACATTGAAGAAACCGAAAAGCTCTCAGTACTCGGTATGTGTGTCAACGATGACCTCCGTTAGAACGACCATATATTTGAGATCGCTAAAAATGCTGCTAAGTGCGTTTTCTGTATCGGTGTAAGTAGTATTTTTCTCCGTCTGATTCGGCTACAATTTATAATGCGTTTATACGCCCCAAACTCGAATATAACTCCCACCTCTGGGCAGGTGCTTCACAAACATCGCTTCACTTGCTTGATAGAATACAAAATAGAGCGTTAAGATTGATAGGAAATAGAACTGCCGCTGAAACAATTGCCCCTCTCGGACACCGACGCAATGTTTCATGTCTTTCCTTATTTTATCGTTTCTTTTATAAAAAATGTTCACTTGAGGTAGCCAGCTGCATTTCTCCCCTTAAAAGTTTCGCCCGTAATACTCGTCTTGCTAGGAATGCCCATCAGTTCACCCTTGAGCCCAATTTCGGACGTACCGTGAAATATAGAGATTCTTTTCTTAGCCGTACAACACGACTTTGGAATGGTTTACCCGGCGAGATTTTCCCTTGCCATTTCAATATGCAAACATTCAAAACCAATGTTAATCGACACCTCCTATCCATCCCCTCCCTATCTTCCTAATGCCTGCGCAGTGTGTTACATTAAAAGGGAAACAAATAGTCTCTTGTGCGCGCGTTAAATTATAAAAAAAAAAAAAAAAAAAAGTTATATAAAATTTTGATATGCGGAATTAATTTGGCTTCCTAGATCTTCTCAAATATAAAATTTGACAGAAATCCAAAGAGCCGTTACCAATAAAGCCAAAAATATAAAAAAAAACCGTTATATGAAAAGTACTGTTAATAGACTTTTCCCGTAAATTTGGTTCTGATCAAATGATAGCCAATACCAACAAAAAATTTCTCAAAAATGTTCATCAAAATCGTTGAAGCCGTTTTCGCGAAAAAAAGCTTTTCCTAAACGGTCATATGGAAGGTACCGTTACTTTTAGGTCTAAAAATCAAATTTAAATTTCTCTCTGGGGAATGCCAAAAGAATAACACACCTAATTTGAAGATAATCACTAAGCTGTTTAGGCTGCAGCTCGTTATACATACTGACAGACAGACATTTTCTATTAGTCACTTTTTTAGACTTGTCTATGATGGTAATGTCATGTTTCATTGTTATCTCAATTTTTTTTTATATTCACGAATCCTAAACCTGCCTTATAGTCCCTATATATAACAAAAAATTGTTTTAATTTTTTAAAATATAGAAAACCTTTGATCGGAAATAATGTCATGCGAAATTAGTTTGGGTATTTTAGTATATTTTTTTTTGTATTTTGAATAATTAAATCAATTTTTTTTTTTTTTTTTAAATCCGTATTTTGAAAACGGGTGGCATTTTTTTCTGATTATGTTTGACTGTACATAAGTCTTTTATGTGCTTATGTTTGCATTCTTAGATTCTTTTTTTTACTTTTTTTAAAAAAGTTGTTAAAAACCCATTTTCTTTAACCCTACGATTTAAAAAAATCATGCTTTTTCATATTTTCTTACAGAAATTAAAGAGCGTTGCCCACTTAAATCTATTTTACGTATTTATGTTAACTATCCAAACACACAAAATCGATTATTTTAGAGTGCGGGCGAGAAGAAAAAGAAAATTATTGAATGTTTGAAAATCGGATGAACTTCTTTGTTAGGACTTTCGGAAAACATAGCATACACGACACAACGTCTGAAAACAGACTTAGGCTAATTGACTTCGCACCGGCACGTAACGTCACCATTGCAAGCACATGGTTTCCTCATCTTGATATACACAAAGGGACTTGGCGGCACCCAGATAAAAAAAACCGTTAACCAGATTGATCACGTTACGATCGATACAAGCAAGCAGCTAACAACAGCCAAGGTAAGAATGCGAATAACCCGAACGCCACACCAACGGAGTAATATTGTGAGAAAGTATGACGTAGGAAAACTGCAATCGCATGAGACCGCCAGAACCTATGCCAATCGAATTTCCCGTAACCTTTCAAGAAATCCATTACCGTCATCATCTGGTGCCGATGAAGCGAGCTTTACGAGCAGAAAAGACGGGAAGAACACCGTTGGAGCACAACGTGCGGAAGTTTTACCAACAGGTAAAAAGAACGTGCCAAGGAAAAAATAACACGCACAGAAGCCTATAGAGATAGGAATGGAAACCTCGTAGTAGAGTCACAGTCGGTGCTGAGTACATGGAAGGACCATTTCTGCAGACCGTTAAATGGCGATGAAGACCAAATACCGCTGTCAGGCAGAATCAATCATTCAACATGGACGATGAGAGACAAAACTTCCGTTCACCTGACCAAAATGAAGTGAGGATAGCAATATCTAAACTAAAAAAAACAACAACGCTGCTGGACCCGAAAGACTACCCGCCGGACTTTTTAAAGCGGCCGGAGATGACCTGGTGGAGTGCATACACCAACTCATCTCTAAAGTTTGGTCAGAAGAAAGTATGACTGATGAATTGAACCTCAGCATCGTTTGCCCGATCCACAAGAAAGGAGATCATCTAAACTGCGCCAACTATAGAGGAATAAGTCTCCTGAATATCGCCTACAAGATCCTCTCTGCCGTGATGTGAACGCCTGAAACCTTTCGTCAGCAACCTGATTGGCCCCTATCAGTGTGGTTTCAGACCAGGAAAGTCCAAAATCAATGAAATGTTCACGCTACGGCAGATCCTGGAAACTACCCAAGAATTCCAAATCGATACCCACCCACTTTATCGGTTTTGAGGCCGCGTACGACAGCATTTATAGAGACGAGCTATACAGAGCCATGTCTGGTTTTGGCAGCCAAAAACCAAGTGACGCCGAAAGTAATTACCGAGTTTTTTGAATATCGTAGGCACAGTTTGAAAAAAAAACGTTTTCCAAAATTTAAAAAAATATCAAACCAATATGGACTGATTAAAAAAATAAAACAAAAACTGAGACATTTTCAATATATTGATCTTTCAAAACAAAAAATTGTTTTAATTTTTTAAAATATAGAAAACCTTTGATCGGAAATAATGTCATGCGAAATTAGTTTGGGTATTTTAGTATATTTTTTTTTGTATTTTGAATAATTAAATCAATTTTTTTTTTTTTTTTAAAAATCCGTATTTTGAAAACGGGTGGCATTTTTTTCTGATTATGTTTGACTGTACATAAGTCTTTTATGTGCTTATGTTTGCATTCTTAGATTCTTTTTTTTTACTTTTTTTAAAAAAGTTGTTAAAAACCCATTTTCTTTAACCCTACGATTTAAAAAAATCATGCTTTTTCATATTTTCTTACAGAAATTAAAGAGCGTTGCCCACTTAAATCTATTTTACGTATTTATGTTGACTATCCAAACACACAAAATCGATTATTTTAGAGTGCGGGCGAGAAGAAAAAGAAAATTATTGAATGTTTGAAAATCGGATGAACTTCTTTGTTAGGACTTTCGGAAAACATAGCATACACGACACAACGTCTGAAAACAGACTTAGGCTAATTGACTTCGCACCGGCACGTAACGTCACCATTGCAAGCACATGGTTTCCTCATCTTGATATACACAAAGGGACTTGGCGGCACCCAGATAAAAAAAACCGTTAACCAGATTGATCACGTTACGATCGATACAAGCAAGCAGCTAACAACAGCCAAGGTAAGAATGCGAATAACCCGAACGCCACACCAACGGAGTAATATTGTGAGAAAGTATGACGTAGGAAAACTGCAATCGCATGAGACCGCCAGAACCTATGCCAATCGAATTTCCCGTAACCTTTCAAGAAATCCATTACCGTCATCATCTGGTGCCGATGAAGCGAGCTTTACGAGCAGAAAAGACGGGAAGAACACCGTTGGAGCACAACGTGCGGAAGTTTTACCAACAGGTAAAAAGAACGTGCCAAGGAAAAAATAACACGCACAGAAGCCTATAGAGATAGGAATGGAAACCTCGTAGTAGAGTCACAGTCGGTGCTGAGTACATGGAAGGACCATTTCTGCATTCCTGGAAACTACCCAAGAATTCCAAATCGATACCCACCACCTCTTTATCGGTTTTGAGGCCGCGTACGACAGCATTTATAGAGACGAGCTATACAGAGCCATGTCTGGTTTTGGCATCCCAAAAAGCTCGTCCGACTGCGCAAGATGACGATGGAGAACTCTCGCTGCTCCGTCAAGGTTGGTACTGACCTCACAGAAGCTTTTGATGTCAAAAAATTATTCCGACAAGGTGAGGCGCTATCGTGCGATTTCTTCAACCTAATACTTGAACAAATTATAAGAAGCTCCCAAGTTAATTCTACTGGCACTATTTTGTTCCAGTCTTTGTAATTATAAACATACGCTGATGACATATACATCATTAGTAAAACCCAGTGAGCTGTCACTGGAATGTTTGCTAACATTGAAACTGAAGCGGTTAAGATAGGACTTTCAGTTAATGAGGCCAAAACGAAGTACCTGCTGATGAAAGTATGCCTGATGAAGTACCTGCTGTCCACAAAAAAGGGACACATACCACCGGCGGATTTGACAAACCATCACACAAGACAGCTACAACTTTGAGGTAGTTAGGGACTCTGTTTACCTCAGATCCGCTATAACATCTAACTTCAACATCTCGTTAGAAATAAAGCGAAGAATAACTCTTCCCATCACTGTTTCTGTGGGCTAGAGAGGCAATTAACTAGTAAAGCACTATCTCGAAAATCAAAGGAGACTCTGTATAAGACCTTGAACATCATAATCCTGCTCTATGACGACAAGACATGGACTCCTATCTAAGGCCGATGAAGATATCCTTAGTCGTCTCGAGCGTAAGATTCTTCGGAAGGTATTCTGCCCTATCTGCGTTAACGGGCTTTGGAGGAAAAGGTTCAACCACGAAATACGACATTGACCTGGTCAAAAAATACGTATATCATGTTAAGATAGCTGGGTCATGGACAACAATGCTCCGGCTAGCAGGATCGTCGATTCCATCCCAGAGGGTAGACGCAGTCAAGGAAGACCTTGCCTTAGGTGGGGCGCTCAAGTAGGTACGACCTCAACCAACTTGGAGTGCGAAACTGTAGGCAGCTAGCCAAAGAGCTGGCTGGAGATGCTTACCGGCATAATCAAAACGGCCTTAGTAAGTTCTTACAAAATAAGCTATCTGCTTGTGAAACGACCCCAGCGGCACCAACGGGTAATTTAAGTAGCCTTACACATTAGAATATCAGCTATCTGATTATGAAATTGCCGTCAAAATCGGGTCATAAATAAGAATTAAAGAAAACGCCTCTAGCGCCACGTATGGGTTATTAAAAAAAAAACACTTAATCCTTACAATATCAGCTTTCTGCTTGTGTAAATTCCGTCAAAATCAATCCAAAAATAAGAATTTTCCAAAAAAAACCGAGCGCCACCTAGTGCGCAATTTAAATAGGCTAAGTTACTCCCTACATTAGCAATCTTCCATTTAAAGTCCCGTCAAAAGCGGTGCTCCCGTTCCCGAGATAACTCGGAACAAACAGACAGACAGACAAAAAAAATTTAAATTGTGTTTTTGTTATATATAAGTACTGTATATACTTTTATATGGATCTTGTAAAAAGCTGTCATTTTAATATTAAAAAACAGACACTTAATTTTTATTTATGTGTATGGATTTGTTAGACAAAATTTACTTTTACCCGTTTTGAAAATAAAACCACACCCAATCACAGTAAAAATATAAAAACAACGAAACTCGCTCAATTCTATTAACTATAATGTAAAACAAAGGACAGAGGACACTTCCCTGATGTACTCCATCTTTGATCAAAAATTCTTATCTGACTTCATTGTTTTGATTTTTTTCAATAATGTTATAAGTACATACATATGTGCAAAATAAATTCGAATACATAATTAAAATTTTATTATTTTTTCGACGCAGTTAAAATATAAAATAACTACCGGCATTTCATCAGTTGTTTTTTTCCTACCGCAAAAAGTACAACAATGAACTGCCAAAGAAAGATGTCTTTCTTCATCAAACAAAGAACGATGAAGATTTTTGTGAAATTTGCGTTTTATCTTCAAATCTTCAACAAACTTAATTCATAGATTTTCAAAACGTCAACATTAAAAGAAAACACGCAAAAGAATTGTACTTGATATTGCAACATCTTCATAACACTTTTCAAAGAAAATTTGTGCGCAAAATTAATGTGAGGGCGACACGCGCAAAACTGGGACAATTGAAGTTCATTTGATTTTGAAAAAAAAAATTGGTTCAAGGTTTAAACTAACCTTGGGGTATTTTTCGAGGTTTTCTCCTTCTTCCTCTGAACTTGACTTGAAAACTAGGTTACAGCATAGAATCAAAAAATCACATCTCACTCACCTGTATAACTTGTTCTTCTTTCATTGCGATCATTTGCTTACAACAAGTTACAACTTCCTTCAGAGAAACGACCTGCTTCCTTGTAACTCCTAGCTCAGTTTGTAGAGATAGGTTCTCTGCATTCGCCATCTGAAGAGCTAACTGTGCCTCAGCAAGATGCACCTTTGGATTTGTGCTTTCCGAGACAACTTCATCATCAGATATTTGCTGCGCAAATGCCCGGTCACTTTCTTCAAGCTGCTTCTTCTTGGTCTCTTCTGCGGTTGTGGGTTGTTCACCGTCAGAAGTGCCTTCTTCATTTCTAGGACGCCTAGCAGCCTCCCTTTCTTCGGCCAATTGCCTCCTCAATGATTGAAGCTCCTCCCGGAGATCATTGACCGCTGTCTGTCTAGCCATTCGTTTCGATTTGAGTTCTTCTTTGAATTCTTCCAATGATTGTTCCCTTCGGACTTTCACTTCGATTTCCTGTTCGATTTTGTCACTCTTTTTGATCACAAAACTTTCACTTGCACCTTCACTCTGAAGGTCACTGGGTATGGGAGATTTACTCTTTCTTCTTAACACTTTCTGTTCACAAACTTTAGATGCACTTGAATTATTATTGTTTCTGGCAACAGCCGATGCACTAGTACTAGGACCACTATTGTCTACTTCACTGCTAACTACGTCTAGGAGTAGATTTTGATTCTCGATTTCCCACCACCAAGGATCTTCGCTAGAATCCTGGCTGAATTCCTCCTGATTTGTTTCACTGGTAGGCTCTTCTTCGTCCATGTGAAGTGACGACTCAGAACTGCCCATGCTCTTCGTGCCTCACTATGGTTTTATATAGACACACGCACAGATGCGGTGACGCAGAATTCTTCAACAAAAGTCTATGCAACAATCCAGACCAAACTGCGACTTTAACGCTTATTGTTCTTCTCGAGATCTAAAGATCTCAAGATCTCGAAACAAAGGAGTTACGGGGTGGAACTGTGTTTGTGTGATCTTTGTCTGTATTGAGAAGTTTTCGCACAATGGTTTGAAAATGAAAAGAAAATTGTGCAATATTTCTTTTTTGTCTTACATGTTAACGTACGTTAACTGCAGAAAATATTGGTGTTTTCTTACTCCGCACTTTTTTTTTGATTAAATTTAAGAAAAATCAAAGAAAATTCGTAATTTTTGAAAATAAATTTTCTTTAATACACGGAAAAGAAAATCAGTTTCAAAATTCAGTGCAACTAGTCGAAAAACTCGTGAAAAACTGATCTATTTTTAAAAATGTTCTCTTGCCTTTGGGTTCAATTTTGTTGGCAGTTTTCTTTTCTTCGAGAAGGAAATATCTTTTTTTTGTATTTTTATTATTCGCTTTTATATCTTCTGCGCGCGTATCTTATAGGTAAATTTTACTTTAAAAAAATCTATTTCATATATACATACGTAAATCGTTTTGAAAACTGAAAATCTCGACGCGAGAGAGAAAACAATTAAAGAGGAGCGATTCGCGGCGAAACGTCCGTCGCGTTGCTCGACGCGATCCGTAAGCACTTTTTAAATTTCAATCCATAGGCAAGAGAATGCGCTGTTGGCAGTAGAAATTCATAGATTGGACATATTAGATGCAGCTTTTTTTTTGCGTTTTACTTGGGAAGGCCTTTAGGTAGAGTTGTTTTGACCGTTTTTGTAAAGTTGACATCTGTTGGGTGACATATTTCCGTGATTACTTGCGGATTGAGTCAGGTGAGCCAGTGCTACTGACCAGAGCGTGTTGTACACCTTGATTGGATGAAGTCATGAGAAATTGTTGGCAATTATTTGCTGGACATCTGTTAATGATTTTTAATAGGAGTTTGGTGTTTACGAGTTCTGTGGGAAGACATAGAAGCGGTTAGTGTAGCTTTGCTTTGTTTAGGAGTTCAATTATTATGAGTTATGTAAGGTGCTGTTAACACGCCTTAAAATAGTTTGAAAGTCGCTATAAAGCACATTTTCTGTTTTAAATTTTAATCGAAAATGATGGAAATGTAGCTTAAAAAACGAACTCGTCTCAAACGTATTAGTTTTCCTTAATAAAGCTATAAAGAAAATTATGTCAGGAAAAATTAAAAAAAAAATTAAATATTCAAAATTGACAACAAATATTAGGCTTAACAAGGAACACAAAAGTCTACAACACTTTTGACATCAATAAAAGCGTTTGTTTGGAATTTTAAGCTTAAACTGCACCCGAGTGTTTGGCAATATAAGAATGTGGGGTTCTTAAAATTTTGGAGCATAATCGGTTTTAAAATTTGAAATCACTGTGTGAGGCAGAAGAAAATCAGTTTCACAACTGATTCGCACGTGTGCTTGATTTTGTGTGCGGCCACAGAATTGAATAAAATTTGGGTAATTATACACTTTCGCGGTCACCTGGTTTTTTGGCTGTAAAAAAATCAAAACTAGACCGATTTTCATGATTTCTACTTGCGATTATAGAACTTAATGCAAGTTATGCATTCGTGCAGGTTATACATTTTGAGATAACAATTAAACATGACACTACGATGATATCGAAACATATTTGAGTTACCGGCAAAATTCTGTTCGTCTGTCTGTCTATCTGTCTGCCTGTCTGTCTGTAAGGATGTATTTTGGACTGTAGCTTAAACGGTTAGGCTAATCGTCTTCAAATTTAGAAGTTAAGGTTATTTCGACATTTTTTTAATACAATTTTTTAATTTTGTTTTTTGAAAAATCAATAAATATTTTGAAAACGGGTAGGTGCATTTTTTTAAATTTTTTTTTTAAATGTATGTTATTTGTGTGCTTAAGTTTGTATTCTTAAAATATTTTTTTTTATTTTTTTAAAAAAGTTGGTTTTATTTAAAAACCGTTCCTACAATTTAAAAAAAAAATCACAAAATGGCGTTTAAATTATTTCACCCAATACAATTTAACGTACTTTATTCGAATAATCAAAAGTCACAAAAATAAATGCTTTGAAACTTTAATTTTCTTAAATTTTATTCTACAATTTTTTTTGTCTGCACGCATTTCTGAAACGTTTCTTTGTTTCCCATTTTCTATATACCTTTGTAAATAGTTCAGTCGACATGTAGTTTCAGCTTTGTATATATGTACACTGCATATAGTACTATTAAGCGATTATCTTCAAATTTCGTGTGTGTGATTCTTATGGCATTCCCCAGGGGAGAAGTTGAAATTTTAACGGTATCTGCCATATGACCATTTAAGAAAAGCTCATTTTTCTCGAAAACGGCTCCAACGATTTTGATGAACATTTTGTGTTATTTTCAACTTAAATGTTAATTGTTTCGGTCAAAAATACTGCTTTCCAATGTAATTAGGCACATAAGAGCAAGTACTTGCGACAGGTCGGAACTCAATGAAACTTTGGGATGTTGTTCAGGGATGGTTAATTTACATTTTCTCAAGTTTTAGACCTGTGCGAAAAAGGAGAGTGGAAAAACTGAAAAATGTTTTAATTTATTTTAGATTTTTCATCAAAAACTGAGAATATTTAGTTAATAGAACGTTAAATTTCCTACAGTATTGACATGATTGTATGTCAACTCGTTATTTAAATATGGCGGTTAAAAAAAATCAGAGTTTCACATTATTCTTATACCCGATTTATGATGAAATGTTGTCGTAATTACGATACTTAGTTTATATCATAGACTTTTGACAGCCACAAAATATACCCACTTCCATCTACATCACCCAAACTCGAACTAACTAAAGCTATTTTTTTTATTATTATTATTCAAATCATGTTGGTATTGATATTAGTAGATTTTCGGATCGATATCCTCTCTCCCCTATACATTCCACCTAACCTGTTGACTAGACTAAAAGGTTAAGAAATAAAGAAAATTTTCCGGAATGGGAAATAGAGAAACATTTAATAAACATATCCGAATTGGCGAAGCGTTCAGAGTCCAGTCCCAAATAAACATTTTATAAACATTTAAAACATTTCAGAAATGTTTCTTTGAAGAAGATCATCGACTAAGTGTGTCCGTACTATATTGAATACTACAAAACACGGATGGACTTGATGAGTATCCTAAAACGGTGAGTCGGAAGAAGCAGTATGCAGTACATTCACAGAGAAAATATGAAGGCGAGGCTACAGTAGGCTAGGCGCTAGGGAGGAGCGATTTCAATTAATATAACTCCTTTTGGGATCAAGTTTTATTAACGGATGAAAGTAATTTTAACATTTTTTGGCTCAAATGGACGACGGATGGTATGGATGAAGCTAAACACAGCTCACAATCTAAAAATTTCACCCGTACAGTTAATAACTGTGAAGGCAATGTTATGGTCTGCGGAAGTATGGCCTCATCCGGATTTGAAAATATGGGTTTTAATGATGACACGATAGAAAAATATAAGTACTTTGAACATATTGAAGAAAAACCTTGAATCAAGTGCCCAAAATGGTGACTGTAAGACTATGTAGACATTCCTGGATCATTGTTGAACGTAAATTTGTTTTAATTATTCTAAATTTGCTGAAACTTCATTCATAGCTTGGATGGCGTGGATTATAATTATAGAGCTATACTTATATTAATAAAAGCTTCTTGTTGATCATGTTTGCATAAACATACGTATATGTATGTTGGAACAGGTTGAACTTACTTGTCTTTCTTTTCTTGGCTTTCTTCTTCTTTGTTTTGTTTTTCTTAGTGGCCATATACAAATACATGACTAAAGGAAGGCCAAATTTTCATTGAGGTTATTGGGTTATTGCATAAAACTGAAGTATTAACTAGTAGTAAAAGGTTCTAGTAAGTACTAGTACTACAAGTGAAAGCTGAAACAAAGAGTTGGGGTTAAAATTCGGTATGAGTCATAATTCTGTTTTTAAAAATTCTCGATGACCTAAATTCAGTATTTCAAATTTCTGCATTTCAGAATTCTGCTTTTAAAATTCTGTTTACAAATTCTGTTTTTAAAAATTCTTTAAATATGTTGTAAGAGAAAAATCGTTTTGATAATGTAAACGAGTGCGCACTTTTACTTTTACTGACAATTTTCTTTTTCTTACAGGTGGTCTATCTGTTCAGATAAATTCAATAAGGAGCGAAAAATAATACATTTTTCAAGTGTTGCAGAAAAGGTTGGAGAAAATTTAATGCCGGATACTCCATATCCCTTGGACCAGCACCAAAACGAAAAAGTGTTTGAGACAGAAGACAGAAAAAACAAAGTCTCTCCTTCTCTTCTTGAGCAGCTGAAACTCCTAAGTCGGGACTTACACTGTACATCAAATTAACGCGCAACTCTTTCTTATTTCCTTTTGAACTTGTATTCGGTAAAGCACGCGCACTTACACGGAAGCATGTTCGAGTTGCGCGCAGTGATGTTACATGTAGGGAAAAATCCCTACACGAAAAATCCCTACACGTAGGGATTTTGGTCTTGAAAAACACCAAATTACAGCACAGATTTTTGAAGTATGAGAATTTTGTATGAAAACATAGGGATTTTTCAAAACGTAATTTAAAAAAATGTTTGTTTTATTTTTAACCTCATCAGTCATTACCTCAAAATATTGCTGTGAACTAAAAAAGAAAAACGAATTTTGTAAAAATCATAACACCCACCCTTAATGATTATTATTATTATTATGTGTTGTGCAATTTTGGAATAAAACGAAAAAAAATCAAAAAATTTAATGATAAAGCTATGTTTCCGATTTTGTCGATTCTTGCTTTATATGTGTTGGCTCTTCCCCACGCGAATGCTGAAGCAGAACGAATTTTCTCAATCGTTACGGATGTTCGAACAAAAAAAAAGAACAAATTAAGCCACGAAAATCCTAATTCAATTTGCATAAAACCTTCATCACTAAAGGATGAAAATTTAAATTGTGTATCACTTTTAACAAGAGACAAACACATTGAAAAAATTTCTGCACAAAATTTATAAGATCACCATGCACAAATCCATCAATAAACAAAAATTAAATCAAAATTTCATTTGTATTGTATTTATTTTGTGGACTTTATAGGTGTAGGGATAAAATTTATAAAGTAGTGATTTTTTGTGTTTATTGTAGGGAATTTTTTTGTTTGCATGTAACATCACTGGTTGCGCGTGTTTTTTTCAGTTGCGCATTATTTTGACAGCTATCTTTTATTTTACTTTCTGTTTCAGTTATCAGTATTTAAAAAAAAAACATAATTTAATTGAAATAAATTAATAAAAACTTGATGAATGAATGAATAAATGAAAAACAAATTAAAAGAAACTAATTCCATACACCATATAAATTCTGCGGCCATCATACATACGTTGTTATCTTCTCGTGATGTGTTGTTTGAGCAACATCCAAAACAAGAATGAAACAAAATAAGAAGAACAAAGAATACAGACAAAGAGAAACGTCAAAAAAGTTGCAGGAACAGTTATACCCGGGAATGTTAGTGTTACTCTATATCTATTTCGTGATCTTTCCCTTTCGCACTCAAAGCATGCAAGGCAAACACGCGCCGTGTAAGTCTCGACTAAGAATGCAACAAGAGCAAGTGCAGAAAAGGATGAGAAAGGATAACGAAGATGTCTGAAATAATTCAACAAATAATTCTGAAAATATTTTTCCCAACGTGGACCTATATTTAGAAATTTGTAAGGCCATACCTGTATTTTTACTTGTGATTATAGGGACTACAAGGCAAGTTTAGGATTCGTGAATATAAAAAAATTGAGATAACAATCAAACATGACATTACGATCATAGAGAAGTGTAAAAAAGTCATTGACAAAAAATTTCCGTATGTCTGTCTGTCTGTCCGGGTGTATATCGAGCTGCAGCCTAAAGGGGTTAAGAGATTGCCTTCAAATTTGGTATGGGTGTATCTCTTGGCATTCTTCAGAGGGGAAATTGAAATTTGATTTGTAGGGCTAAAAACAACGGTACTCGCCATACGACCGTTTAGGAAAAGCTTATTTGTCTCAAAAACGGCTCGATTTTTTTTTTTGGTATTGGATATCATTTGATCAGAACCACATATACAGGAAAAGTCTATTAACGGGACTTTTCATATAACGGTTTTTTTAATTTTTGGAATTCTCGGTAACGGCTCTATGGATTTCTGTCAAATTTTATATTTGAAAAGATCTAGATAGCCAAATTAATTCTGCATATAAAAAAATTAAATATCTTTTTTTCTAATTAAAATTAACTAACATTTTTTTTAAATCAATTGTTTTAAAACTAATCAAATATTAATCAATTATTTTTAATTTTATAATCACATATTAATAAACTCTAAAAAACTGCATACCAAAATTAAAAAAAAAATTAAAAAACTAAAACTAAAAACAGGATTTTATCAAAATCCGTCCTAGATTTTTCGAAATACTTTTTTCATAAATTCTTTGTTATTTATGTAAGACATGTGGTGGCGTACTTCATTTTTATTAAAAACCGTTAAGTTTTGTGGTTTTCATAGTTTTTATAAGTTCAAAATGTGTTACCAGTCGTGCGACCCCGTCGTGCACATTTTCACTTGCGATTATAGGTACTACTAGCTGCGATTTCGCCCGCCGGAAATCTATCAAAAACTGTTTACTCAATTCGCAAAGTTTATATTGTATGGTGTGGTTTTGAGTCATATCGTTCTAAAATAATAATTTTCGAAAAATAAGCAAACCCAGCGCCACCTAAGGGTAATTCAAATAACTTTAGTTATTCCTTTCAAAATGAGCTCCCTGCCTGTGAAATCGGTCCATAAATAAGAATTTTCGAAAAAAATTACACCAGCGCCACCTAGTGAGTAATTAAAATAGCCTAAGTTACTCCTAAGGATATCAGCTACCTGCCAGTGAAGGTCCCGTCGAAATCGGTGCAGCCGCTCTCGAGATTACCCGGAACAAACAGACAAAAAGACAGACAGACAAAAAAAATTAAATCGTGTTTTTGTTATAAGTACTGTATATCCTTTCGTACACATCAAGTAAAAAGCTGTTATTTTGATTTTAAAAACAGACACTTCATTTTTACTTGCGATGTAGGTACTAAAATGCAAGTTATGGATTCGTGCAAAAAAAATCTAACAATCAAGCATGGCATTACGATAATAGAGAAGTTGAAAAAGTAGGTCCGGAAATTCCGTCCGTCTGTCTGTCTGTCTGTCTGTTCGCGCCTCTACAGCCTAAACGGATGGGCCGATTTGTTTCAAACTTGGTATTTAGTATTTATTAGGTAGTCTCTCGGGGGTGTTTTTCATTTTTGTTCTAGGTCGAAAAATAACGGTACCTGCCATACAATTTTTAACAAAAAGTTTGATTTTCTCAAAAACGGCTCTAACGATTTTTATCAAACTTTCAGGGTGCTATTTTTTACAACAATACATATTTCAGGTAGAACGAATTTTTTGAAATGTGTTCTATAACGGTACCTCTCATATAACCGGTTTTTTCAAATGCGGTTTAATCGTTAACTATTATCCCGATTATAATAAAATGTTGCACACAGGATTTTCCCAGATGAAAACTACAGATTTCCTTATTGAAATTTTGGTTCGCTATTAGGATTATGTTTAATAATTCAAATTTTAACAGGATTATTTTTTGACATATTAGAAAAAAAAATATGTTTTCGAAAAGTTTTTCAAAATAAAACGACTGTTTAAAAAAAATGGTCGAACGATTTTCAATATTTATTTTTCCTAGATAGACATTCAGTTTTCAAATTGTATTGCATACTAAGTTTTTCCGAGAAAACTTTTAAGCTTATTAAAAAAATAAAAGAATTTTCTAAACAAAAAATGTTTTTTTATTTTAATAGACGTGTGGTTTTCAATCTGGCAATACTTTTTTTGGAATTAGTCTTTTTAAAAGCTGTCACTTGATTGACTGAATAGACTTACTCCTGAACAAATTTGCAAATTGTGCAAATTTATTACCAAAATAATGGTTATTTTCGGTAGAGCAAAGTATCGAAGAAGACCCGAATGAGCCTATCCGCCATCGCGCGCAACAATTGAAGATATGCCCATCCACTTTATGGAATATTTTGCGGAAGGATCTTGGTTTGCAGGCTTACAAAATCCAACTCATGCCAGATTTTTAGCCGAACGACCATCAAGAGCCCCTTTCCCGAAATCGTTTTCAAAACATAATTCAAACCCTTATCCTTACAACCAAGCTAAATTCTTGGCCATAACATTAAACTATATGCGTTTTATTTCTTCTTGAAAACCACACGTCTAAAAAACACCCTTTATATACATACATATGCAGCCACTAAGCAATTATCTAACATAAGAACAAGTTCGTGCGACCCAGTCGTGAATTTTTTTAAATTTATTCGACGATGTGACCGTACATACATATGATCCAGTCGTGCAATAAAAATTTATTTTTATTTTAATTGCTTTTTCTATATAAAATAAAATATTATTATTATTTATGTATTCTACGTCAAAATCATGTTTGAACACTAAGAGGTCATGCGGGCTTCCATTTTTTACTTGCATTTATACCGTGAAAAAAATTCTAACAATCAAACATGACATTACGATGATGGAGAAGTCGAAAAAAGTGGGTCCGGAAGTTCCGTACGTCTGTATGTCTGTCTGTCTGTCTGTTCGCACCTCTATAGACTAAACAGAGTGGCCTATTTGCTCCATTATTATTTGTATGGTATCTCGTTGTTTTTCATTTTTGATCTAGGTCGAAAAATGACGGTACTTGTCATACAATCTTTAAAAAAAGACTTATTCTTGTATTCATTACCTTTCTTGACGTGATAACGTCTTATAAATCGATGACAGGCTACACATACGAAATAACATGACTCATGTTGATGAGACTCATGCTGATAATTCATAATAATTATTTATTCCAATATAATTCCACTCAAATTTAAAAAGAACAAGAAGAAAAAAAGAAATACAAAATTAGCGGAGTTTTGTTAAAGTAGAAAGTATATGTAGATATTGTGGTGTGTATTGGATTTAACGAGAGGGTTTGTGGGTGTGAGTTAACGGGCTGTATGTTGGTGTTCCTGCAATCATTTTTTTCTTATGACGTTATCACGTAAAATTATCGTCCATTAACCGACTTTACAGACAACCAACCCTTTTTTTTCAATTTTCTTGTCTGCTTTGAAATGTGCTGGACCCTTAAGGTTTTTTACTTTCAAAGCTTCATCAACTTCGAGCAGTGAACTTCAATAAGAACACTGCAGCTGGCGCGCGTTAAGTGCGAATGGCCTTATTATTTCGAAATATCGTTTTTTTTTATGTTTTTTTCTGAACTTCAGCCAACAAACTTATAATGAAAACGCATGCACTCTCAGCTGCGTTCATGCTTTTAAAATTTAAAGCAAACACAAATTTATTTGTGTTACGGATGTGCGCTTTGGCCCTTTCATGTCCATGTCAAGATTCTTAGTTTATCTCTGTGAAGACGAAAATGGACTCAAATATCGCATTTATAGATTAAACATTTTAAAGAACTACTCCACGAGGTACAAATCTGTTTTCACTCCAAACGGCCCCAACCAAGGCAGACACACTCTATATGAAAACATAATGTTTATCCGGCAGATGAATTCAGCCGTGATTTGCGTGTGCCTGAGATCTTTTTTGTTGTGCATTTTTATATCTAGAATCTAGATACTCTTGTAGTTCTAGTGAATTTTTAGTCAAAAATAATTGCTTATTCATGTCAATTTCACAATAATCTTAGACCACTTCTGGCATCAGGTGAATATTGTTTTCAATATTTTCTCAGAATATAAACAAAAACTACGTGTTTTTATTTTTCTTTTGTGGCGGCAGGAGGTTTCTGTGTATTTTTTTTTTCATTTAAGATATTTTTATAAATTTAGTCAATGAGACGAGTGGATTTTAATTGCCTTGAAGTTGGCCAACAATATTTATTTGTTTAGTGTTTGAATATTGAGATAGAGATACTTTTTTCCAATTATGCTGATGACAGGTGTCCCACCCGTCAACAGTTGGATTAGAAACTTCTTTTTCGAAACGATTGATATTTAATGTGACGTATACGCAAGGGTGTCCCAAAGAAAAAATCGTTACGTCGATTAAATTTGAGAACCTAATTGGTGACATAAGAAATTGATTTTGTTTACATATTTATATAGACAGTCGTGCCCATTTTTACTTGCGATTATAGGTACTATAGGCAAATTTCGGATTCGTGAATATAAAAAAAAATTGAGATAACAATCAAACATGACATTACGACCATAGAGAAGCCTAAAAAAGTCATTGACAAAAAATGTCCATCTGTCTGTCGGTCTGTTCGGGTGTATATCGATCTGCAGCCTAAACGGGTTAAGCGATTGTGTTCAAATTTGGAATGTGTGTATATCTTAGCAGAGGGGAAATTGAAATTTTATTTGTAAAAATAACGGTAAAATAACGATTAAGGAAAAGATTATTTTTCTCGAAAACGGCTCCAACGATTTTATGAAAATTTTTTAGTCTTTTTTTGTTGGTAGTAGTTATCAGATAGTTATAACCAAATTTACCGGAAAAGTCTATTAACGGTTCCTTTCATATAACGGTTTTTTGTAATTGTTAAATTTCAATAAAATTTTATATATGAAAAGATGTATCCAAATTAAGTCTTCATAAAAAAATGTTGAATAATTATTTTTTTCTATTTTTAATTATTTTTTGAAATTTATTTTGAAAATTCAATATTTTTAAAACTTATCAAAAAAAAATATTTTAAATTTTAAAATCTGATGTAAATTAATTAATTCTTAAAAAAAACTGCATAACAAACTTACAAACAAACAATTTTTTTTTTCAAAAAACTAAAAATAAAAAACAGGATTTTATCAAAACCGATCCTACAATTTTCGAAATACTTTTTTTCTTAAATTCTTTGTTATTTAACACGTGTGATGGCATATTTCATTTTTTACAAAAAACCGTTTAGTATTGTGGTTTTGATATTTTTTATAAGTTCAAACTATGTTATTTTCAACGTAAATGTTAATATTGTTTCTGTCAAAGATCTTGCTTTCCAATGTAATTAGGCACATAAGAGCAAGTACGCGCGAGCCAGTCGGGCCCATTTTTACTTGCGACTATAATGCAAGTTATGCATTCGTGCAGATAAAAAACTTTGAGATAACAATCAAACATGACATTAAGAGGATAGAAAAACATTTTTGAGTTACTGGCAAAATTCTGTCCGTCTGCGTCTATCTGTCTGTCTGTCTGTACGCATGTATTTTGGACTGTAGCCTAAACGGTTGGGTCAATCGTCTTCAAATTTAGAACTTAAGGGTATTTTGACATTCTACAGAGGAGTTTTTTAAATTTTGTTTAGCTCAAAAATTAACGGTACCCCCTGCAGGTAAGCTTTATATTTTGGCCAGCAAAATTTTAATATGGTGGGCTAAAAACGGTACCTCCCATAGGACCGGTTTTTTTTTCGACTTTCTCAAAAACTGTTGGTCCGATTACTATTAAAATTGATATTCATAAAGATGTAGTAAGTAGCTTAAGTAATTTTGCATTAATTTTTTGTCTGTACTTTTAATATTTTTTATTTTTTTTTTTTTTTTTTTTTTGCAAAATCAATATTTTGAAAACGGATGGGTGAATTTCTTTTTAAATTTTGTTTTTAATTTTTTATTTTTGTGCTTAAATTGTTTTCTTAATTTTTTTTTAATTTTTTTTAAAAAAGTTGTTAAAAAAACCCTTTTATTCAAAAACCGTTCTTACGATTTAAAAAAAAATCACACTTAACATTTCTTAAAGAAACAAAATGGCGTTTAAATTATTTCACTCAATACAATTTAACGTACTTTATTTGAACAATCACAAATCACAAAAATCGAATAAATGCTTTGATGATAATTTTAATTTCCACATAATTTGCACATATGAGCAAGTACGTGCGATCCAGTTGTGCAATTTAGTTTTTTATGAACTTACAAAGTTTCGAATTTGTTTTTTAAATGATACAAAGTGGCGCAAAAGTTATCACCCTGCAGGAAAATTTTATATTTTTTTGCATATGGCATTAAACGTCAGTTTAGTTTTGACATTTGCGAAGCAAACAGATGAAAAATACTTGTCAGTAAGACATGAATTGCTTTACTTTCAAGAATAATGGTTTCAATTTTTTTGCGTAATAATTCATCGGTGATTTTTGCGCAGCGTGAATATAGACCTAGACTGGGCAAACAATACGGCCGGCACAGCATGAGATGACACAAGATGCTGTAAGATCTCGGCGCTCTGGAGCAGCCGTTCCGCTGGGAATATTGCGGCTGTTGCTAAAGATGTCGCAGAGGGCCCCAGATTATCGATCAGATGAATTGTCATAAAATAAAAATAAAGCTCGGTAGACTCCGGTGGGTTGGGCACCTAGATCGCATGGGCGAAGAGAAACCAGCTCGGAAGTTCTTTTTATGGTAACAGACAACGTGGCAGACCTTGCTTGCGTTGGAATGTTTTATAGACTCAAATCAACTCAATAATTTCTTCTTTAAACATAATTCTAGTGACACTGGGATCAATAATGAAACTGCTTATAATGTGTTTAACTCTTTAAATAATGGTGAATTTCATCCCAATTCTTTTGAAATTCAGTGTATCTCTGAGTTTGAGACAGTTATTGCAATCAAAAATGTATAGTCAAATGCAGTAGGTTATGATGGAGTATCCTTTAAATTCATAAAAAAATTATTAAATTACATTTATTATAATTTCACCCACATTATTATTGAAGATAATTTGAATTCATGCACAATTGGCAACTCGCAATACAATACTCTACAAACTTTCAATGAACTCTTATACTAAAGCTTTATACAATTTTATGTTACTACATATGTAATATATGTATTATTCTTCTTTCTTTATTTAATTTTTCAATAAAGTTAGTTCCTTGTTAAACTCAAAAGAGATTGAATGTGTTTCATCTACATAAAATACAAACAAATATAAACTTCCGTATAATGAGATCCGAGCAATCCTGCAATATGAAAGTATGCAAAAGTGATTCCGCTTCCCAAAAATTCCAACAGAAATAAACCAAAAGATTATAGGCCAATAAGTATTCTGCCATGTCTGTCAACATTTTTTGTAAGTTTTAATGCGTAATAAGATTTATGAACATATTAAATAAAAAAAACTACTGACTTCCTTGACTTGCTTGAAAAATTAAAATGTGAATTCAATAATAACAACATCTCAATGTTGTGCCTGCTCGATTTTTCAAAGGCTTTTGATAATGTTGACCACAATATTCTCAGTATAACACTGAAACATAGCTTTTACTTCAGCAAAAGCTCATTACTTCTAGTTCCAAGCTACTTAGTGATAGGTTTTAACAGGTGTGTACCGACTCTGGTTTCTCCTCATTTTTGAAAGTTCAGTGTGCTATTCCCCAGGCGTCTATTTTAAGTCCACTGCTTTTCTTTATATTTATTAATGATCATCTTGCCGTTTGTCATAATTCCACAATGGATCTCTATGCTGATGATGCTAAGATTAAGTTCTCAAGACCGGTAGGTCTTATGCAAGACTGTGTTGCGGGATTAAATGAAGACTTGGATCGAATGTTTATCCGGGGGCCACGATAACAAATTGCTATTAAATCCTCAAAATCTAAAGGCATAATTATCTCCAAGAATTTAAACGACGCTTCTAGTATATCAGTTCTTCTCTTCAATAATATTATTGTACTTGTAGAAGAAATAAATAATTTTAGGATTATTATTATCAATCGCAAACTTTTTAGTGAAAATTATAGAAACATGGTTGTTAAGAGAATCTGCTTTGTCTTACGCCAACTTTGTATCTGTTTCTATGTTATTCCAGTAACTTTTAAGTGAATGCTGGTTCGAGCTCTTTGTTTGCCTTTAATTAATTAGCTTCTTTCCGAAAGTTATTAGAACTTGCATTTAACTCTGCAATACGTTTTATATATGAACTTTCGTAAATTTCACCACATCTCGATATTTTCTTCTAATATAGCTGGATTGTCTTTCAGACAAGATATTAACATATAAAATTGCATTTTCCTTCATACTATTATTCAGAGTCATCAACCAACTTCTCTTTGAGAAAATAACTTTTGCGAACTCTATTCGACCTCGAAATATAATTCTTCCCCGTTTTAACTATTTAAAAAGCCATCCATTTATTTTGTTCACACTATAAGATTATGGAATTCACTACCTTTTTCAATTCGTTAAGTAATTTCAAGTATTAATTTCAAAAAAATTCTATTCACATATTATGTCAAAACTTAAAAGTAATCAAATGAATAACTTATGTATTTAAAATCTGCATTATGTTCTCTCTTTACAATAATTGAACTTTTCACCCAAAAGTTGTCGCTACGGTACCTGTCATATAATCGTTAAGTTAAAGCTTATTTTTCTCGGAAACGGCTCCAAGAATTTTTAGGAAAACAAAATCAGTGTACTATTGTAGGTGTAGGTCATAGTTGTGGGATTTATAGTATTAATAAATTTTAAGTACCATTCCAAGTAATCTTACTTGAAAAATAAATTGCAATACCAATACCACGAATGGTACTTAAAAGGAAGCATTCCCAATACACGTATTTCTACTTATCAATATATGACCAATACCAGTACTTGATCTTTGTATTCAACAACCGCATTCCAAATATCAAATACTGAGGCTACTGGCAGCTTAGAGAGCAATACCAGTACAAAATAGAAGTATTCTTGTCGAGCATTATCTTATAAAATACTTCACGTACTGCATACTGCACGTACTCCTCTTTTATGCATATGCATATTGAAAATCGTTCGACTAGATTTTTAAAAAGTTGTTTTTTTCTATATTTTTTTCCGCGATAGACATTAAGTTTTCAAATTTTATTGCATTCTTAGTTTTTCGAGAAAACTCTTAAGCTTATTAAAATAAATTGCATGACTGGATCGCACGTACTTGCACATATTTCACATTGTAGAATAAAATTAAAAAAAAGATAAATTTAACATCAGAACATTTATTCGAATTTTGTGACTTTTGATTGTTCGAATAAAGTACGTTATATTGTATTGAGTGAAATAATTTAAACGCCATTTTATTTCTTTAAGAAATGTAAAAAATTGTGCATTTTTTTTCAAAAAATTGTTGGAGCGGTTTTAAAAACTTTTCTTAAAAAATTAAAAAAAATAATTAAAGAATACACTTAAGCACAAAAATAACAAACATTTCACATTCAAAATATTGATTTAAAAAAAAATTATAAAAATTTTTTAAAATACAAAAAAAAAGTTTTCGAAAAAAAAATTATGCGAAATTACTAAGGCTACCTAAATCTTTTTAAATATTAATTTTGATTGTAATCGGATTACCAGTTTTCGAGAAAGTCGAAGAAAAAAAAACCGGTCCTATGGGAGATACCGTTTTTATCCCACCATATTAAATTTTGTTTTCACTAAAATATAATGCATACCTACAGTAGTACACTGATTTTTTTCATAAAAATTCTTGCAGCCGTTTTTGAGAAAAATAAGCTTTTACATATGGTTATATGACAGGTACCGTTAATTTCTGAGCTAAAAAAAATTGAAAAATTTCCTCTGTAGAATGTCAAAATAACCTTAAGTTCTAAATTTGAAGACGATTGGCCTAACCGTTTAGGCTACAGTTCAAAATACACCCGTACAGACAGAAAGACATACAGACAGACGGACAGAAATTTGCCAGTAACTCAAATATGTTTCTCAATTTTTTTTTGCACGAACGCATAACTTGTATTATAGTACCTATAATCGCAAGTAAAAATGAAGAAATGAATCGAGAAAAATTAAATTTTTTTATTTTAATGTATACATATTTACATATGTAGCCACTACCACTAAGCAGTTATCTAGTATAGAACAAGTTCGTGCGACCCAGTCGTGTATTTCTTTTTAATCTTTTAAGAAGTTGTTAAAGAAAACTCGTTTTATTTAAAAACCATTCCTACGGTTTTAAAAAAAAATCACATTTCTTTACATTTTTTTAACGAAATAAAATGGAGTTTAAAAATCTTCTGCTGAAAACTGCTTTAAGTACTTTTATCAAACAATCAAAACTTACAAAAATCGAATAAAAACTTAGAAGTTCTTTTAATATTTATAAAAATATAAAACGACGCTGTGACATCACATAAGAGTAAGTACAATTTATTTATTTAAGTTAAATATAACAAAAAAATGTTTCAGAATTATTCCATCATTTCCGTTATTTGCTATCAATTTATCAAATTCTGAGGAGTGATGACCTGGATTTACACATATTTCGTAGTATACACTTTTTCTATAGATACAACATATGGGAAGTAATAAAGCAATGAAAACATAACCAATGTGAATTTTATTTGCATTATTAAATTCCTTGATCAAATGAAAGACTTTTAATACAAAAATAATTTCAATCCTGAAAGTTATGATTTTTTTTGTAAATAAATTGCATTTTTGTAGGTATATACAATTTCTTGTTGTAGGTATATAAACATTACAGCTGTTTTTTTGAAGATGCGATTCAAATTGCATGATTAAAAACTTGTATACGCACACAGAAAAATAAAAAATAAATAATAAGTGGTTTACTGAAACACCATTATCTCTTATTAAAGGCACTGGAGAAAACAAATAACATTAAGAAATCAAAAATTAAATTGTAATGGAAATTTGTATGATCATTCATACATTTCCATAGCCCCTGGATTTTATTTAATTGAAAACATGTACAAAAATACACTCTAAAAAATGGATTTTTTCAAAATTAAAGCGTAAATCAAAGATTCCTATAACACGTCTATTTTTGTATCATTCATCAATCAATGCTACAACAAAAAACAAAAAATATATCCCTAATTTTAAAGGAATTACTTGTAAACACTTCATTTTGTATTTTTTAGCGTAAGAAATATTTTATCTTAAAACTAAGAGGTGTAAGAAAAAAATATTTAGCCAAAAACATTCATGAACTTTAAGTTTTTATTAAAACCAAATTAATATTAAATTAAGCATTTCAACCCTCAAACCTTTGAACCATGATTATCCTGTGCATACGTACAAATAATTTATTTTAAAAAACTCCATTCACAACGAACAAGAAAACATAATGACATTTCATAAAAATATGTTTTTGTAATGCTTATGTAAATTGATACATTGAATTTCCCTTTATATAACGAAAGCTTGATTACACTTGCTAATGAAAAAATCGCCATTTTTAATTTAAGTACAGTTCCTTGTACTTGTATTCATTCTTTTGCTAACCAAGCAGTATTTTATAAAAGTAATGCCCGACAAGAATACTTCTGATATTTGGAATGCGGTTGTTGAATACTATGATCAAGTATTGGTGCCTCTTGCTCATATTTTGATCAGTAGCAATACGTTTATTGTGGAATGCTTCGTTTTAAGTACCATTCCTAGTAATTGTATTGCAAAATATATGCGTAATAATTGTGCGTAAGATTGCAATACGAAAGTATTGCATTATATACAGCTCTGGTGTAGGTTATGTTTTGGTGAACAAAACATTCTAGATGGTGGGCTAAAAACGGTACTTCTCATAGAACCGTTTTTTTTCTTAGATTTTCTCGAAAACTAGTCATCTGATTTCAACCAAAATTGATATTCAGGAAGAAGTTGGTAGCCTGAAGGGGGGGCATCCACAGGCAAGCAAATTTTGTATTTGCGCAAAGTTTTGCTCAAAATAATTTCGAAATTGGAAATAATTTAGCCAAACAAAATTTCCTGTTGCAATGGCTTTGTTTTTGAGCTCAATACGAATATCCTACATTTTCCTCCTAGGCGGTGGTAAAATGTAGCCCCAAAAAGGGTATTTTTGTGGTTTTTCGTTTGTATGTTTCAACTTATCAATATTTTCAAAAATAGTCTGAATAAAAGTTGTAGAGCATTCAATTCCGCTCCTCGTACAGCTGCTATCCATGCACTAGAAATAAGGGGAGACAAAAATAATTATTGCACCTCCAGGAGTGAAATGAGTCTTAAACTATAATGGGTCAAAAGTAATATTATGAAAGAAACCAAACTGCTGCTTTACAAGACTATGGTCTTACTAGTACTCACAAACAGATCCGAGACTTGGGTGCTCACAAAATGGCACTCTGATCCACAGTTGGAAAAAGGCTTACTATTGTACTGAATTCAGTACAATTTGATATCGTTAGTACAAAAGTACATCTTTGCCATTTTCAGTACAATTTTGAATTGTTTTTACAAAATTGATTTATTTCTTTCATGTTATGTTACCTTTTAAAATATTCATCGAATTATTCAAAGTGCTTTCTGTATTCCTCATTCTTTAACAAACGTTGAAAGAAAGAAACGTTGATAGAAACCAAAAATCACATCAAAAAAAATGTTGGCACAGTCTTATAAATAATACAAATCTTGTCAATAAAAATGTTTTTTTTTCTACGGCGAAAGATGACAAAATCTTCAAAGACACCATAGGCCCGTACCTATGGTAGTTCTTACTCACTAAAAAAACACGTTTAAAACAAATGATCTAAGTTGCCTTAACAAGTAGTTTAATCTTCATTTTTATTAATCACGTTTGGTAGGGAGCTCTCCACCGAGGGGACCTGCAATACCGCTTAATCACACGGTTATCGTTATGTCTTGCTACACTAGGTCGAATGGTCTCGTTCTCCGAAGTCGGCGTACAAGATTGTATGTACCATGGAGCACCAATAATTGCTCTGAGGACTTTGTTTTAAAATGTTTGCAGTGTTTGTATAAGGCTTAGTTTGGCACGCTAAGCATCAAGAGTCACGCCTAGATACTTTGCTTCCTTAGCATACGGTATTTGAACCGAGTTAATAAAGATGGGTAGATTGTTAACATTCTTGTAAGTAAAGTTCACATGTGTTGATTTGGATTCGTTTAGAATAATTCGTCATTTCTTCGTCCAGTTTGTTATTTTGTCAAGAGTTTTCTGTAGCTTTTCGGTTGCTCTTTCAATTGAGCTGGATGATGCAAGTATGGACGTATCATCAGCAAATGTTGCTATCGTGACGTTTTCTTCTTGAGGTATATCTCGAGTATAAAAAACGAATAACACTGGGCCAAGAACGCTTCTCTGTGGAACACCAGCATTTATTTCTTTAAATCATGAATATTCAGTACCTTGTGTCACTCTGAAAAGTCTATTTTCCAGATAGCATTCCAGAATATAATATATTTGTTTCGGAAAAACCTGTCTTAATTTAAATCTTAAGCCGTCGTGCCAGACCTTATCGAAAGCTTGGGAAATATCAAGAAACGTGCTTGGACATATCTTTCTCCCCTCTAGGGATTTTTCAATTTCATTTGTTATATCTGTATACTTGATCAATTGTTGAATGGTTATTTCTAAAACCGAATTGGTGTTCAGGAATAAGCCGTTTGTCTTCTACAATTGGAAGTAATAATTTCTGGAATAACTTAGAAATTTAATATATTATTGGTCTGTAAGACTTCTTTTCATTAAGAGTTTTCCCTGGTTTTGCGACCATTATTATTTCGGCCACTTTCCATTGCCCGTGGAACGTATGCAAGCCTAAACGTGGCATTAATCAGATGTTGGATTTTAGTAATTGCTTTTCTCGGCAACTCTTTAAGAATGGGTGCATTTATCATGCTTTTTTTGTTTTTGTTGCTTTCTAATAGCGTCGAAAAGTTCTGAAAATGTGACATTTCGAATTCGGAAGTTTTCAAAGGTCCAATGAGTATCAACGGGTTCATTCAACGACTCCACACCGTCAAAGGGTTTGAAAGTTTCCTCGAGGTGATCGGCAAAGAGATCTGCCTTTTCTTTGTCTGTTTTAGCCCAATCTCCATTGTTTGTTCGAATTGGTGCTAATTGTAACTTGGTTTTTTTAACACCTTTAATAGCCTTCCACAGGGAGTAATTCGTACTTTTTTCTGCGGAAAGACCTTCGAGATAAGTAGAAATCTCACGGTTTCTACAATCTCGAATTGCATTATTCAGTTTATTGGAGAGGTGATTCAAAATAGTTTTATATTGAGGAGCGCGGGTGCCATTTCTTACTTGCTTTTCTTTTTTCGAGTATAAGTTCTTTAATTTCAATTATAACATTTTGCTCATCATTAATTGAATTTCTGCTATTTTGCGGAGTGTTTTTTTCCAGGCAGTATCTTGGACGATTTTAATAAATCTCTCAACTTCATCTTCTAATTCACACGCAGTTTGTAATGATACTTCAAGTGTAATAGCCTCTTCGCAATCTGCACGAAACCCTTCCCAATTCGTTCTGTTGTTTGTCAAAAATTACGTTATAAAAATGTGATAAACAATCCTCTCCAAAAAGAAGAATTTTTAGAGTAAAACTCATTTAGGTAATGTTAACTAACTAACTATTATTTAAATATCTAAAGTACCAGTTGTAATAATCTTTGAAACTGACTATTAAATGTTTCCATTTTTAATTTGGAGGTGTTGAAGAAGTAAAACCAGTGATTATTTTGATGGCACAATAAACCTGAAATTTATTTTTTAGCAGAAGTTTACTTGATCATAATACACATAAAGGGGTTTTAAATAAATTTGTGTTATTTATTTCTGCATAAAAAAAATCAATGATTTAGAAATCCTTTAAAAGCTTTAATGAATGCCACAACTGGATCGTCTGATATGGGGATCCGTCCGTTATTTATTTAGCTATAATAACGAAGGTCCAATAATTGTATTTATTTTACCTTAATTTGTAGAAACTTACAAGCTAACTAACACAACTGGCGTTGCTGTGGCAAACCATACATTTTCTTGATACCCGAAAACAGCGTCACAAATCGGTTCCAACAGTAACTAAACACTATCAGCATAATCGTGTCAGTACACAAACAAAATGTAATATTGTTGATATGAAAATATGTACATCTAATAGCTTAAGTTACTCCTTACAACATCAGCTAAATGCCTGCGAAAGCCCTGTCAAAATTGGTCCATGAATAAAAATATATGGCACCACCTACTTAGTTATTAAAATAGCCTTAACTATTTCATACAATATTAGCTATCTGCTTGTGAAAGTCCCGTCAAAATCGGTCCATAAATAAGAATTTTTGAAAAAAAGGACCCCATCTTTACCCCTAAGTTACTTCCTAGAACATCAGCTATCTGTCAGTAAAAGTCTCGTCAAAATCGGTACAGCCGATTTTTTTATGTTAATAAATGAATTGTTTTTTTTTGTTGTTCTTGTTTATAAAAAATGTTATTTTTGAATTAGTGTTTGCTTACATATCAATTTAAAAGAGCCGAGTACAATTTGGTCATTTTCAGTACTATTTTATGTCATCGTTCAGTACAATCGAAAATAGTCGATTTCCAGATGAAAGTCTCTCTCTTTGCTCATCCGAGCTAAGTGCCCAGCCTACCGGACAACTTTCATCTCTCACGCGGATAAGAGATCAGAGTGCCATTTTGTGAGCACCCAAGTCTCGGATCCGTTTGTGAGTACTAGTAAGACCATAGTCTTGTAAAGCAGCAGTTTGTTTTCTTGACGGAATATAGTATTTCTTCCTTCATAATATTATCGGCTGCTACTTTTGACCCAAGATAGTTTAAGACTCATTTCACTCCTGGAGGTGCAATAATTATTTTTGTCTCCCCTTATTTCTAGTGCATGGATAGCAGCTGTACGAGGAGCGGAATTGAATGCTCTACAACTTTAATTCAGACTATTTTTGAAAATATTGATAATAAGTTGAGAACATACAAACGAAAAACCACAAAAATACCCCTTTTGGGGCTAAATTTTACCACCGCCTAGGAGGTAAACGTAGGATATTCGTATTGAGCTCAAAAATAAAGCCATTGCAACAGGAAATTTTGTTTGGCTGAGTTATTTCCAATTTGGGTGATTTTTGTGTAACGCTATTGGCCTATTATGGCATTACCCGTCATTTTGTTGTCAGCTCACTCTTATTAAAATTCATTAAAACTCACACAACTCTCGTTAAAATATATTACTAAATGAAGAATGTACAAGCGCGCCTGCTAGTGGATATCGAAATTATTTTGAGCAAAACTTTGCGCAAACACAAAATTTGCTTGCCTGTGGATGCCCCCCTTCAGGCTACCAACTTCTTCC
Organism: Platycheirus rosarum; assembly: GCA_963971375.1. Lineage (NCBI taxonomy): Eukaryota > Metazoa > Arthropoda > Insecta > Diptera > Syrphidae > Platycheirus > Platycheirus rosarum. The sequence goes on along the minus strand of OZ020507.1, from coordinate 55,998,411 downwards.
TGAATATCAATTTTGGTTGGAATCAGATGACTAGTTTTCGAGAAAGTCTAAGAAAAAAAAACGGTTCTATGAGAAGTACCGTTTTTAGCCCACCATCTAGAATGTTTTGTTCACCAAAACATAACCTACACCAGAGCTGTATATAATGCAATACTTTCGTATTGCAATCTTACGCACAATTATTACGCATATATTTTGCAATACAATTACTAGGAATGGTACTTAAAACGAAGCATTCCACAATAAACGTATTGCTACTGATCAAAATATGAGCAAGAGGCACCAATACTTGATCATAGTATTCAACAATGAATGAATACAAGTACAAGGAACTGTACTTAAATTAAAAATGGCGATTTTTTCATTAGCAAGTGTAATCAAGCTTTCGTTATATAAAGGGAAATTCAATGTATCAATTTACATAAGCATTACAAAAACATATTTTTATGAAATGTCATTATGTTTTCTTGTTCGTTGTGAATGGAGTTTTTTAAAATAAATTATTTGTACGTATGCACAGGATAATCATGGTTCAAAGGTTTGAGGGTTGAAATGCTTAATTTAATATTAATTTGGTTTTAATAAAAACTTAAAGTTCATGAATGTTTTTGGCTAAATATTTTTTTCTTACACCTCTTAGTTTTAAGATAAAATATTTCTTACGCTAAAAAATACAAAATGAAGTGTTTACAAGTAATTCCTTTAAAATTAGGGATATATTTTTTGTTTTTTGTTGTAGCATTGATTGATGAATGATACAAAAATAGACGTGTTATAGGAATCTTTGATTTACGCTTTAATTTTGAAAAAATCCATTTTTTAGAGTGTATTTTTGTACATGTTTTCAATTAAATAAAATCCAGGGGCTATGGAAATGTATGAATGATCATACAAATTTCCATTACAATTTAATTTTTGATTTCTTAATGTTATTTGTTTTCTCCAGTGCCTTTAATAAGAGATAATGGTGTTTCAGTAAACCACTTATTATTTATTTTTTATTTTTCTGTGTGCGTATACAAGTTTTTAATCATGCAATTTGAATCGCATCTTCAAAAAACAGCTGTAATGTTTATATACTTACAACAAGAAATTTTATATACCTACAAAAATGCAATTTATTTACAAAAAAAATCATAACTTTCAGGATTGAAATTATTTTTGTATTAAAAGTCTTTCATTTGATCAAGGAATTTAATAATGCAAATAAAATTCACATTGGTTATGTTTTCATTGCTTTATTACTTCCCATATGTTGTATCTATAGAAAAAGTGTATACTACGAAATATGTGTAAATCCAGGTCATCACTCCTCAGAATTTGATAAATTGATAGCAAATAATGGAAATGATGGAATAACTCTGAAACATTTTTTTGTTATATTTAACTTAAATAAATAAATTGCACGACTGGATCGCAGGTACTTACTCTTATGTGATGTCACAGCGTCGTTTTATATTTTTATAAATATTAAAAGAACTTCTAAGTTTTTATTCGATTTTTGTAAGTTTTGATTGTTTGATAAAAGTACTTAAAACAGTTTTCAGCAGAAGATTTTTAAACGCCATTTTATTTCGTTAAAAAAATGTAAAGAAATGTGATTTTTTTCAAAATCGTAGGAATGGTTTTTAAATAAAACGAGTTTTCTTTAACAACTTCTTAAAAGATTAAAAAGAAATACACTACTGGGTCGCACGAACTTGTTCTATACTAGATAACTGCTTACTGGTAGTGGCTACATATGTAAATATGTATACATTAAAATAAAAAAAATTGAATTTTTCTCGATTCATTTCTTCATTTTTACTTGCGATTATAGGTACTATAATACAAGTTATGCGTTCGTGCAAAAAAAAATTGAGAAACATATTTGAGTTACTGGCAAAATTCTGTCCGTCTGTCTGTATGTCTGTCTGTCTGTACGGGTGTATTTTGAACTGTAGCCTAAACGGTTAGGCCAATCGTCTTCAAATTTAGAACTTAAGGTTATTTTGACATTCTACAGAGGAATTTTTTCAATTTTTTTAGCTCAGAAATTAACGGTACCTGTCATATAACCATATGTAAAAGATTATTTTTCTCAAAAACGGCTGCAAGAATTCTTATGAAAAAAATCAGTGTACTACTGTAGGTATGCATTATATTTTGGTGAAAACAAAATTTAATATGGTGGGATAAAAACGGTATCTCCCATAGGACCGGTTTTTTTTCTTCGACTTTCTCGAAAACTGGTAATCCGATTAAATAAATAAATTTACTGGCGCGACAGCTCCTTAAGGAGCCAAGGCCTAGTGACTTATACTCTCAACCATTCCTATGTGTGTGTTGTTACTCTGCAAGAATGGAAGGGACCTACAGTTTACCGCCGAGTCCGAACGGCTACATGAGATGCACTTTTTCGAGGCAAATTTTACTCTTGGAGGTTTTGTCAGTTCCTCGCAAGAGGCAGTACCCCAGAAAAAAAAGGTGGCTATGAGCTGGATTTGAACCCAGGTTCTTTCACTTAGCAGTCCGACACACTAACCACTAAGCCACGGGGCACTACAATCCGATTACAATCAAAATTAATATTTAAAAAGATTTAGGTAGCCTTAGTAATTTCGCATTAATTTTTTTTCGAAAACTTTTTTTTTTGTATTTTAAAAAAAATTTATAATTTTTTTTTTAAATCAATATTTTGAATGTGAAATGTTTGTTATTTTTGTGCTTAAGTGTATTCTTTAATTATTTTTTTTAATTTTTTAAGAAAAGTTGATAAAACCGCTCCTACAATTTTTTGAAAAAAAATGCACATTTTTTTACATTTCTTAAAGAAATAAAATGGCGTTTAAATTATTTCACTCAATACAATATAACGTACTTTATTCGAACAATCAAGTCACAAAATTCGAATAAATGCTCTGATGTTAAATTTATCTTTTTTTTAATTTTATTCTACAAATGTGAAATATGAGCAAGTACGTGCGATCCAGTCATGCAATTTATTTTAATAAGCTTAAGAGTTTTCTCGAAAAACTAAGAATGCAATAAAATTTGAAAACTAAATGTCTATCGCGGAAAAAAATATTGAAAATCGTTCGACTAGTTTTTTTAAAAAGTCGTTTTTTACCTGGTGTCCTGGTGCAGGTAATTAACTGGTTGGGGTCGAAATACTGTATGGTCAAAATTCTGTTTACAAAATACTGTATTTCAAAATTCTGGTTACACAAAATTCTGTATGTAGAAAATTCTGTATTTCAGAATTCTGTTTTTCGAAATTCTGTGTTTAAACAAAAATGGTTTTTGTTTAAATACAGAATTTTGAAAATAGAACATCAAAATTAATATGAACAAAATCAACAACAACAAAAACAACAGCCACAGCTTCATGCTCACAAAATTTTTACTGAACTTTAACCCCAATATATATATACATAATATTTGATTTTCTCATATTTCAATATGGATACATAGACGAAACCAAGTTAGCTTACAAATACGTCTCTTTCTCTCATTAATATTTTGTACTTGTTCTTTACATATTGATATCAGTAATCATTCTAACATCAGCTATTGCACAGTAAATTACAACAATTTTTTCTTGTACTCGCACGTGCAAAGCAGTGAAATAATTGTAATACATCTATTTAAACAGAATTTTTACATACAGCATTCTGGATAACCAGATATTTGGGCATACAGGATTTTGAAAAACAGAATTATGAAATACAATTTGTACGTACAGTATTTTCCAAAAAAAAAAAAACAGAATTCTGGTCATACAGAATTTTAACAACCGGAATTATAACCCACTGCCATCTACAGATGATGGGTAAATTTCCTTTAATTTTTCTGCAGATTTTTTCGTCCGCTCAATGAAATACTAAAAAACTTTAAATAATTTGCGCATTCAATGAAATCCACAGACAGGCATGCTGATGAAACTCACATTCATGCCTGCGAAGTTTAAATTTTTTTAAATTCTCGCAGTCATGCCTGCCTGCGCAAGCTTACAGGTTTCGACATCCACGGACAGTTTTGCGTGCGCAAGCATAGTTTTGCGCAAACTTGCCTGCGGATACCCCGCTTAAGTAATTTTATTTTAAAATGTTTTCTAAAACTTTTTTTTTGTATTTTTAATGATTTTCTTAATTTTTTTTTTCAAAAATCAATGTTTGAAAACGGGTAGATGGATTTTTTAACTTTTTTTTCTTAAGTTTTTCATTCTTAAATTATTTTTTTTTATTTTTGGAAAATGTTATTAAAATAAAATCGTTTTATTTATAAACTGCTCCTAGGATTTTGAAAAAAATCACACTTTTTCACATTTTTTTAATGAAATAAAATGACGTTTAAATTTTTCCGTTGAAAACTATTTTACGTACTTTTTCAAACAATCAAAAATCAGAAAAATCGAATTGAAGTTCCCCTAATATTTTTCAAATTTTATTCCAACTTGTGACAGCACATAAGAACACATAAGAGTTATCGGGCCATGATGAACGAATTTTTGTTCACAAAATTGAACAGGAGGATATTGGCAACATTTGGTTTCAACAGGACGGCGCTACGTGCCACACAGCCGAAGCTACACTCGGTGTTGATAAAGCATTTTCAAAAAAAAAAGTTATTTGGCGGACCCTTTACCTGTGATCGAGTCGTGCAATTTTATTTTCTACCAAATGAAAAAAAAACAAGGAATTGTTTCCCGTTACCCTGAAACTGAAATCGTTATTACGGGCGATTTCAATGTACACAATTTTCTGGCCAGACAACACCCGGTTGAAGGTATGTTGAGATTTTCGCTGAGTTAAATCATCTTACTCAGCTCGATGATGATCCAACCCGAATTCCTGATATTGCAGGTCAAACCGCCAACACTCTAGACTTATTTTTTACCTCCGATCCTGATAAATGCACGATTCGTGTATTATCGCCTCTAGGCACATCTGACCATTGTGTCATCTCTGCAAATTTCTTGTGCCAACTCAATTCAGTTAAAGAAAAAAACCCAGGAGAACCGTTTGTCAATACGAGAAAGCCAACTGGGACGTTCTCAATAACTTTTTTAGGACCTTTAACTGGTCATTATGCTTCCTCGATAGTGACATTGATTCCAGCGCAGACATGGTCACAAATTTAATTCTTTTTGGAATGGGAAATTTTATCCCGGTCGAAGAGTATCAAACCTAAAGAAAACTCATGTTTTGATTCGAGCTGTAGAGAGGTTATCAGGTTAAGAAATGTAAGTTTCCGTTGTAACAAAGCCAACATCACTGAGGAAAACCGGAAAAAGTTTCAGCAAGCTAGAAAGGCCTGCAATGTTCATATTCGAAAAACCAAATTTTTACATGAGCAACAAATTCGTCAAAAAATACTGCAATGTCCCAAAGGCAGTAAAAATGTTTGGTCATTTGTAAAAAAAGTAAAGAATTCTTCGTCATCGTCAGTTCCTACGCTCGCCTTCAACGATACTCCTGCTGTCAGTTCTCAAGAAAAAGCAGATCTGCTTGCAGCCCAATTCGCGTCAAACTCAACACTGGCCGCAGGTGTCAGAACTCCTCCTGTACTCGAGAGCGTAAATGATTTTATAGGACCAATCTTCTTTCGCACTCGTTCAGTCGCAAGAGTATTGAAAGATCTCAACATAAATAAGTCCGCTGGCCCGGATTGTATCCCCGCTATTGTTCTGAAGAGGTGTTCTTCAACGCTGGCAAAACCTTTGCGTAAGCTTTTCCATCGGTCCTATTCCTCTGGACTCTTTCCGAGTGCATGGAAAACAGCATTTGTCCAGCCTATCCCCAAAAAAGGCGAATCTTCTGCACCCTCAAACTACCGACCAATAGAACTAACGTCCCTTCTTTCTAAGGTCATGGAAACGCTGATTAATTTTCAGCTTAAGAAATATCTCGAAGAACGAAAGCTTCTTAATGACCGGCAGTACGGCTTTCGTAGCAACAGGTCCACTGGTGATTTGATGGTATATCTCACCGAAAAGTGGAACCAATCTCTCCATCGTTTTGGGGAAAGCAAAATTATTGCACTTGATATTTCTAAGGCATTTGATAGAGTTTGGCATCAAGCCCTTTTATCGAAAATTCGTGCATTTGGACTCGATGAATCTCTTCTTCGTTGGATTAGTAACTACTTTTTCGAACCGCTCAATTCAAGTTGTATTGGACGGTTTCAAATCTGATATTCACAAAATAAATGCTGGTGTGCCCCAGGGCTCTGTTTTGTCTCCGACTCTTTTCCTTATATTTATCAATGACTTATTATCTGAAACAACTAATCCAATCAATTGTTTTGCTGATTCTGATCTTGACAGCATCGTACAATGGGGACTAAGAAATCGCGTAGAATTTAATGCTTGTAAAACTCAATGTTGTCTTTTGTCGTTAAAGCAAAACATACCTCCAAGGCCACTATCCATGAGCGGCACTTGAATTGAAGAAACAGAATACCTCTCAGTTCTCGGTATGTGCATTACAAACCACCTTCTGTGGAATGACCAAATATTTGACATCGCAAAGGATGCTGCGAGGTGTTTAGGTTTCCTTGGAAGATGCAAGATATTCTTCACCCCGTCTGATCTGGCTACAGTATATAAAGCATTTATATATATATATATATAGGTGCTCCTATAACCCGCTTGAGTTTTCTAGATAGAATTCAAAAAAGAGCTTTGAAAATGATAGGCGACCGAACAATAACAGAAACATCTCTTGAGCACCGCCGTAATGTTTCGTGCCTTTCGTTGTTTTATCGTTATTTTTACAAACAATGGTCTAGTGAAACAGCCAGCTGCATGTATCTCCTTGTATACATATATATATGTATAATGTACATCATCATCATCATCGGCGTAGCAACCGAGATCCAGTCCGGGCTGCTTTCAACAAATTATTCCTTACATCCCTAGCGTAAGCACCCAAGTATCGGATTCGTACGTGAGTACATGTAGGACATCTTGTTCAGCAGCTTAGTTTTTTTGGTAAGATTTCTGGATTTGAACGACCATGACAGACCATTGTAATTTCTTTTGGATTTTAGCAACCGCCCGCGTATGGATTCCGCTATTGTATTATCGGCTACTTTCGACCCAAGGTAGTTAAAGAATTGCTCAACTTGAAGTTAATGCTCTACTACCCTGATTGTTAGACCAAGATATTTGTTTAATATATGTATGTTTTCTTAAACATATTTATAACGTATGTTACGTATGCAATATGCATGTTACCTTATTTCTCCGATCATAAAAGCCTATTCGTTCCAACTGTTAAAATACAAATTTTTGAAAAAGCTAGTCACCCGTGAATACCATTAATACACAAACTACAATTATTTCTTTCAAGATCAAAACTTTTTCCTACTTCATCTGCAAGCAAAACACCTATTAACTGAGATTCTATATTCACCGCATTGCCCTTAATATTTCAACGCCCACAAAACAACTCTATCAAAATCCAACATCCTTGAGCTAGAACCTACTAAATCAGGCAAATTACGCCCCTGCTGTGGTATAAGTGCATTTTGGTGTCTTGATTCCTTTTTTTTGTATCTCGACTGAACAAGCTATCCACAAGAGGTACCCTGAGCACTTTTGCCGAAAATAAATTACTCCAAACTACATAAATTATTCAGCCAACACATTGTGGCTAAGTAACAAATAAGAATCACCAAAAGAGTCCTTACAGCCAACTGCAACACCATTCTGTTGTAAGTTTTGCACTTTCACTGCAATAACTAAAAAAAGTAAATCGTGCTATGTTTCGTGGAGTTGTTAGACATTTTCAACAGGGTGTTTCAAAAAAAACTGAAGAAATTAATAACATACTCACATATAAATGTTAATTATTAACACAAATTAAAAAAAAAAAAAGTTTGTTGTTTGTAAAATCGGTTTACGGACGATAATTTTACGTGATAACGTTATAAGAAAACATTAATGGCAGCAACATCAACATACAGCCCCTTAACTCACACCCACAAACCCTCTCGTTAAGTCCACACACACACACCCCATTATTACATCTATGTACTTTCTACTTTGACGAAACTCCGCCTATTTTGTATTTCTTTTTCTCTTCGTGTACTTTTTGAATTTGAGTGGAATTATTTTGGGAATTTTTTTTCATGTTCGCCTGGTGCTTGCGATCGATTTAGGTTGAAAGAACCAAAGAATCACGGTTAGCATGAGTCATGAGTCTTATCAGCATGAGTCATTTTTGGTAAAATTTGATTTCATTGTTGAGAGCAAACATCATGACTTCTAAAAAAGTTAAAAAACTTTCCAAATGACGGTATTTGCCTGGAGAAATGGTGTGTAAATTTAGCAGTGTTGCTGAAGTTTTACATTTATGAACTCCACCCATGTTAATGCACACAACGAATATTTTTAAAAATGGGTCAAGTCATTTATATTTATTGTTGTTTATACATACATATATACGAATTGTAAAAGTATAGAGAAAATCTCGTTCTCCAATATCTCCTGCCCGGTGTCAACTATGGGGTCAATATTTTGTTAACTGTATTTTAAACCTGAGCCACACCGGGTGGGTATGCTATCTCTATTAAATAAAAATCTCATATCACGATGTTTGTTGCCAACAAACTGCAAAACTATTGAACGGATTTTCAAGAAATTTTTTATTCTGTTAAAGTTTGTTCAACTTGAGGCATAGGATTATTTTTTCTCGATTTATGCACACAATATTATTTTATTACAAATTAAATGACCCACAGCAAACGCGTGGCCGGGTATGTAGGCGCAATTTTTCTTTCGGGAAATATGTAGTATCTATATGGGCCGGTTATCTGCAATCAATACCTATCTGACAGTGCAAGAACCACTCCCCTAGGGCCTCAAAATAACGGAATATAGGCGCGGAAGGCTTGAGTGAAAAATGTATTTTCTGGCACGCGTCCCTTTAATCTGTCCATTGGAGTTATTTTTTCTAGAGAATTCTGGTATATGGATCAAGTAGCTGGACACAGAGATATAGCGATCTAAAAAATTGAGTGAATTGAGCTACCTAATCCATATACCAGAATTGAAAAAATAAAAGGCAGGAAGCTCTCTCTTTCAAAAAACCAACGAAGTCTTTTAAAAGATCCTTGCCATCTCAGTCATACTCTATACGGCACAGTCGAATCCTGATCTGTAAAATTGTGAAGTGATACATTTTATCATGTCTAAACCCTAAATACGATTCTCGATCTGTGAAAAAGTGAAAACAAACGTCAAAAACTGTTCCCAATGATAAAATAATTTTTCACAACCAAATCATCCCCTGAACACTTCCAATGCATTATAAACAAGAAATAAATATGATAAAGCTACAGCATTTAAATTTATCATTTAGTTCTTTTTAGTACATATTGAGGAGAACAAGCCAACAATGTAATCGGTATCATCTGTGCAATGAAATTACTTGGTAACGTCTTGGATATTTAGATGCTCTAGAAGCCATATGGTCTTATACCGAATACTATATATTCATCACACACACAAATCAGATTGACTGCCATCTGGTAAATAGTTTCGTGAAACCTCAAGCGATAGATTGCAAAGTTATTTTGGGAGAAGCTTTTGGAAATTTTGTAAGAAGACGCGAATTGACTTCCGGAGGAATAAAGTGGTTAGATCTGGGCAAGAGAAAAGGCGAAGCATTTATGAAACCTTGTTAAATACTCAAAAACAAAATAAATTGCTGGCGATGGAGCCATCATAAGTTAGGTTCCTACAACCATGCAACAAGTACTTGATGTTCTAAAGGGAAATAGAAACGGCATTTGCACAAAAAAAGACTGCAAATTTACGTTGCAATTTCCTGATCCAAATAGGTTTATTCCGGATGTTTTTTTAGTTTCTTTTGCGAACAATTTAAATATTTGAGAAGGCAGTTTAAAAGGCACGCCAAGTTTCAACACTTTGGGATTATTTATAAAAGAATTCTTTTCGATGAACCTGGTGATCTGACAAACATGGAATTTATTATCAACGGTCAGTCAGCCATTTTCTAGGGAGCCATTATAACCTAACGTAACGAAAACAAATGCAATCACACCTGCAATTTAGTTGGCCTCAGTCCTCAGTCATGGAAAAATCTAAAGCAAAAGGAAAAGGTTTAAGGCGAAGCAGTCAGTTGGGAGACTAGTGCATATTAATATAAGCAATTTGGCTCTCTGCAAAGACATTTTCCATGAGAATTCAAAAAATCTAGGTTCTTCAATTATTCACAAAAAAAATTTATAATTTTTTTTTAGTTTTCCCTTATTAAACACCCTGTTTACTTATTGGCATATCCTTGTGTGTATGCGTTATATACACTCTATACACTCATTCGAGATAGGGCATACAGATAAATCATCGCAGACGAGAAACTATTGTTTGCCAAGTTAGTTAGATGTTTAAGCACTTATCCGGTTGCTCTTTTAGACGTGTTTGTATGTACTAAAAGTTGCTCCTTTAGAGATCTTAGAACTCTATAAGAGGCGAGGTTTACTCTTTTTTGGTTTTGAAGATGAAAAACCTATAGGGAAGTAGAGTTTCAGGCGAATGGAGGTAAAATTATTTCAATAACGTTGCCTTAGAAGTCAGGTTTAGCATTACAGTTGGCAAAGTGAGACATGGCTAACTAATAAGGAGCAAACATTTCTTTTGAAACTAGGTATGTACTGTTAAAAGTTTTGAAGAAAAAATTAAGGTTACCAGGAACATATAAAACAAAATTTGTTTCCTTTTGTTTTCACCTGAAATAAGACAAAGGCAGTTCAAGACCTTTTATGTGATAAAAGGAAGTGTATGAGAGCATGACTTATTAAAGAAAGACTCGTCTATCCTTGGGCGACCTACATTTTCATAGAATTGAAAGTATTTCATAAATAAATTAAAAAGTTTAGGCGTATTGGTAAGTGTTTCAAACTATAACTATTAATGAAGAAAGACTAGGTTTCAGCTAAGAAAATTGGCCTTAGGGATAGTACTCCTTGATAGGAATAGGAAGTTACGAATCATCGTCTAAAAATAGAGCGTCTTGAAACCTTCCATAAATCTTCAATTTTTTTTTAGTTTTTTAAACATGTTGCGTTGTTCTTGACTTGTCAAATACAAAGTGTCAAAATGCATAGTAACTCAATGCAAATAATAAAATTTAAAAGTGCTTTGAAAAAAAATCGCCCAAAAACAAGTTTTCTCCAAACAATAAAACAAAAAAAAAACAAATTTCCAAACACAACTATTAAGTTCCTTCTCTTGTTTTTACTTGCGATTTAAAAGGACTATTAGGCAAGTTATGCATTCGTAAAAAAAAATCCTAACAATCAGACATGACATTACGATGATTGAGAAACATATTTGAGTTACTGGCAAAATGTTGTATGTCTATCTGTCTGTCCGTCGCTACGGATGTACATATGTATATTGAACTACAGCCTAAAGGGTTTGGCCAATGGTCTTCAAATTTTGAAGATAAGGTTATTTTGACATTCTATAGACGACTTTTTAATTTTTTAGCTCAAATATTAACGGTACCTGTCATTTATTATCGTAAAAGGTAAAAGCTTATTTTTCTGGGAAACGGCTCCAAGAATTTTTTTATAAAATAAAAATCAGTGTAATATTGTAGGTTTAGGACTTTAGGTCAAGAATGATATAAACAAGATTTAGCCGTGCTGTCAAATGAAAGTTGGGATTTTTTTCTGTGACATAGGCAGTGACCTTTGCCATTTTGTTTGTTTTAATATTAGTTCTCGGTTGTACTTTAAAATGTTTTTATTTTAGTTCTTCTGTAAATATTTAACGAAAAGTTATTGTTTTATCAAACGGAAATACATATGTGCTTTTGTTGTGTAAATTAACGACATCTGTGGGATGCATTGTGTATAACAACCAACATTTATTGTGTACAACAACCATGCTCCTAAAAGTATGCTACGTATTTTGACTGAGTACTAATTCGAGTTCGAATTAGTACTGAAAGCTTAGATTGTGCCAGAACCAGACGGAAGCTTCCAGAAGCTTGTAAATTTGTATAAATACAAGAGTAGATGCCATTGAGAGTTTAGTTTATTTTCAAAAGTGGAATTGTTAACAACTGGAAGCAACAGCAAAGTGATTGAATTGAGATTAAATAAAAAGTGTTGAATTATAAAAACGTATTTGAATTGTGAATAAGTGGAATAAGTTAATTTTGCTGTTATTTAAACTGAAAGACGTTGTGTTACATAAAATAAAGAGATTTGTTGTTTATTTTGGAGTTTTGATTGAGTTTTATTTGTCGAACCCCAGGCCAAAAATAAATAAATAAAATTTATTGGCGCGACAGCTCCTTAAGAAGCGAAGGCCCAGTGACTTATACTCTCAACCATTCCTGTGTGTGTGTTGTTAATCTGCAAGAATAGAAGGGACCTACAGTTTACCGCCGAGTCCGAACGGCTAAATGAGATGCACTTTTTCGAGAGAAATTTTACTCTTGGAGGTTTTGTCAGTTCCTCGCAAGAGGCAGTACCCCGGAAAAGAAGATGGCTATGAGCTGGATTCGAACCCAACACACTAACCACTAAGCCACGGAGCACTACAAAAATATCACAATATTACTCGCCAAAACTTTCTGTGGTCCTAACCATTTTTTCACTTAATTTTACCATTTAAAATGACGTATTAGGTGATGAAATAGGATAGCGGATTCGGGAAATTAAAGCTTGAAAGGGATTAGGATAGTATATATAACATGAGAGATGGGATTAAGATAGGATAGGTTAAGAATTAGGAGTGGAGCGAATAGCGAAAAAAAGCAAGATAGGAATTGGCTGAGGAGATACTGTATGAGAAGTAGGTAGGAGCTGGAAGTTAGATATGCGTAACGAAACGACTGGGACTAGTCAATAGAGAAGAGCCTTCCTATCAAACGAGGCAATCGGATACTGTGGCAGGAGGTAAAAATGAATACAGGAAAGTTGTAGGAGGGAACAGGAAGGAATAGAACGTCCGCTGTGGCAGCAGTGGCATGCTCGCGGGCACTTCTTAGCTCGCCAGAAAGGGGATGATCTTGCCTTAACATACATCTTTCAAAATACAAAAAACATGTCCTATAAAGACCAATAAAAAAATATCCCCAGATGGCAGTACCTCGGGTGGTAACACCGTACTGAAAAAACATATGAAGCCCTGCTGGTGACGATACAAGGCAATATGTTAAATCTTTAGTAAATAGTCTCATGCATATATTGCTTTCCGAAAAAAGAACCATTTCAAATGAATTCATCGACTCTGTATATGTATATAATGAGACCCACGTGTTTACAAAAAGTGATTTTCCAGGAAACCACATTGAGGTGAGCGGAAGCTTATAAGATGTTTGAAAATGTAGCTGACCTTTAATTTAATTTTGGAAAGATAGGAACTCTGGTAAGATTCAGGTACTTGGAAGAAGACACGATTCGATAAGAACTTAAGTCATACGCCCTCTCTTTGAATGATTAAAAGCAGGAAGCAGTGTAAGGTAGACCCTTCAAGACCGTCCTTAATGAGTAGTGGGAGCCAACAATTCTAGTTACCATCTTTCGAATATATTTCTTAAATATTTACCAATAAGTTTATTGAAAATGAAAATCAAACTCACTGAATAAACAAAGTCCTATAATAAAAAAAACTCAAAGTAAAATTTTCTTTTATTTCCTTATTTTTTCTACAAAAAAATTCAGATAAACACTCAAATAAATAGTACAAATACATAAATAAATACAGAAAATTCAATTTCTACTGCCCCTAAAAATTATTTGTTTACTTCACAAGGTACCATAGCTCTCAAAAACAAAATGAACGCAATGGCTAATTATCGGAGGGCGTAATCTTCTATTCTATCATTCTTGGGTGTAGGCTATGTTTTGGTTTAAAAAAAATTGATATTCAAGAGGATTAATAATTTTCTTATTTTTTTTCAAAAATCAATATTTTGAAAACTGGCAGATGGATTTTGTTTTTAAATGTAAGTAATTTTTGTGTTTAAGTTTGCATTCTTGAATATATTTTTTTTTAATTTAAAAAAAAAATTGTAAAATAAAAATCGTTTTATTTAAAAACCGTTCCTGCGATTTAAAAAAAATCACACTTTTTCACATTTTTTAATGAAATAAAATGGCGTTTAATATTTTCCGCTTTTTACGAACTTTGAAGTTCCTTTAATATTTTTCAAATTTTTTTCGAAGCTGTGACCGCACATAAAGGCAAGTACGTGCGATCCGGTCGTGCAATTTATTTAATTGCTGCATGGCCCGCAAGAGTGGTACTGAAATCTCCAATTGGAGTAAATATAGAATAAGAACAAATTATTAAACGTCAGTAAATTTTTTCGTCTCCACTATTAGGAGTTAGTTACTGCATGGTCCTGAAGATGGTCACAAGCAAAATGAAAACCATGAGAATACTAAAGACAGAGAATGCATTTTTTTAATTGCGATTATAGGTACTACATATATATATTAAATAAGTTATGCATTCGTGCAAAAAAAAATTTTTCAGACAACAATCAAACATGACATTACGATGATAGAGAAACATATTTGTCTGATCCGATTACTATCGAAATTGATATTCAAGAAGATGTAGGTAGGTAGCCTAGTAATTTCGCATTTTTTGTTTGTATTTTTAATATTTTTTTTTTTTTGAAAAATTAATTTTGTTTTTAAATGTATTTTGTTTTTGTGCTTAAGTTTGTATTCTTGAATCATTTTTTTATATTGAAAAAAAAGTTGTTAAAAAAAACCGTTTTATTTAAAAACCGCTCCTACAATAAATGCCCAGCACTATGCCGCTTATGAAATGAAGTTCTATGAAGTCATTTCTTCCAGGACTTAGAAGAACTATCTGAACAAACGGATACAAACCTGCTCAGATTTATTAATAGCTCAAAATGGCTTAAGAATGTATAGGTTTTTTCATAGTTCCCATGCTTTTTGGGCCCCCAGTGCATCACAATGAATCTACAATCTATGAATGATGGAGACCACATCATCCATCAGGCCGCTCCATCACATGTCGGTGCGGTATCGTATCTCTCGTTTTCCTCGGTACACATTCGGTACCGATATTTCACTGAATACATAAATTTAATGAACACCAACTGTTTTATGCGATATGTGCGGAATCGATACGGTAAGAAAGCGGTGTACCGAGTGTCGGAATAGAGTATCAGTATTGTTTCGATATTTACCGCAAGAAATGTATGTTTGACGTCTGTCGTCTAGGCAACAGTTTGTTTTGTAACGGGTCCACCAAATAACTTTTTTTTTTGAAAATGCTTCATCAACATCGAGTTTAGCTTTGGCTGTGTGGCACGTAGCGCCGTCCTGTTGAAACCAAATGTTGCCAATATCCTCCTCTTCAATTTCTGTGAACAAAATTTTGTTCAACATGGCCCAATAACGATCGCCATTGACTGTAACGGCCACTCCTTGCTCATTTTTGAAAAATGGCCCTATTATGCCTCTGGACCAAAATCCGCACCAAACAGTGACTCATTTTGGGTGTATCGGCTTTTCAATGTATGCGTGCGGGTTTTCTGTGTCCCAAATGCGACAATTTTGCTTGTTTACATACCCGCCAAGATCAAAATGAGCTTCATCTGAAAAGATGATTTTTTTGGAAAAATCGGCATCGATCGCAGGCAGTAATGTCGCAATATTTCCCAGCGTTGTTCAAGCGTATACACAACCATATTCGTTCAGCGGAAGGATAAAACTAATTATCTGTCAAATCAGACATGAGCTAAGTGTTACCATTTTATATAAGAAAATATAAGAAAATATTTGTTGATACAAAATAATAATTTTTTAAAGAAAATGACATCCGAGACTGCTTCGAATTTAAAGTTTTAAATAATTCTGTGCCGAAAGCTTACGGACAAGTCAGAACATGAACATTAGATTGGTATACATTCGGTAAAGCGGTAAATACCGATTACAGGTACCGCACCGACAAATGAGGGAACGGCCTTGGAGCCATTTCCGATAAAAATAGGCTTTTACTTAGCGGTTATATGGCAGGTACCGTTAATATTTGAGCTTAAAAGAAATTGAAAAAGTCCTCTGTAGAACGTCAAAATAACTTTTAACACAAGCCCTAAAGAAAAATGGGGCATTTTTTTGCCTCGCACGCAAAGGGTGTGTAGTATAGCCTTTCGTTTTTTGCATTGCCTATTATGATAGACTTATTAATATTTTAGCTAAGTACCCTGACGCGTGTTTTTTTAGGTAACCCCTGTAGTGTGTGTCATATTCAATTTTCTGCAAAAAAACCACTCCCTGGCCATTTGATTTCTTGAAGTACTTTGTACTTGACAAGGTACTCACTGTCAACTGAAGAGTCCAATTGAGCTACCCGGACGAAAGGCCAATTTTTTGATGGACTTAAATAAATAAATAAATAAATTTTGATGGACTTAAAGGTTGTAAAAAGCTATTTTCAATCAATATTTCAACAAAGTACAAAAAAATTGCGCTGAGTCTTCTACGTGGTTGTTTTTAAATTTAAAATTTTCATTTAACCTTCAATTCACGTAATTCAAGTTTTTTATCAACGGCCGCAATGAGAAGGCTATAGAGGCGCTTCCCCCAGTCGGAATAGTTACGGCACGTTCATATTCACGTAAGCCACATGATGTTCCCCCTATCCCGCCGACGCCGACCCGACGGCTGTCCACCTCATGGAACATAATAATATACACATTCAATTGACCGACATGATCTCCTCTATAACATATTTCAACTTTCAAGTTCAAAAGTCATACGGGGTGAGTCCTCTAAACTGTGCCATTACCACAAAACCAACCGATGCTCAACTCTTACTTTCAAAAATTTGATACAAAATATTTCCAAAATATATTCATATGTATTTATTCTTACAGATAAATGTATATGTATTATGCCTTAGAAATTAAAACAGAAAAAGAATTACATACAAAATAACTAAAATTAATAATCATTCACTTTGTGAGTTTCTTAAAAAAAAACAACAACAAAACGAAACAAGTTACGATAATATCATTTCACTGTGTGAAGCTGTTTTTGCATGAACAACTACCGTCGCAACCTCTGTAGCCCCTTCTTGGGTAACTACGATATCCGATGTTTCGGGCATCTGCAAATTGGCCAATGCACAACAGCACCTAACAGTATACTCCGAGTAAACTTCCTTATTTGATTGAACTGCTTGTCGATTGAATAGAATTCGAAAATTATCTCTCAAAAGTTCCAGCATTCTGTCTTCCGTGTGTTTGGCCAAATGCTTGATCTTTTGTATTTTCAAATCCTTTTTATGTTTTTCAGTAAACATTTCCTTAACTGTTAGATAAATATAATTCTCGTTGATTTTATCAAGAAAATCTGATGTCTCGATTATGTGTTCGTTGGTAGAACAACTTCCAAAGCCTTGAGAAACATAGATTATTTCACCAAGTGGTGTAAAGGCAATCAAATATCTGATGGTATGGTTGAAACTTGAAACTCCTGTGAGCGGTGATTCTTTAAATAATAAAAAAGTATTCAAACTATTGAGAAAATGTATGTAAAAGTAACTTACTTAGATTTCGAATATGCATATCGAAAAAATGAATCAAAACAATACATTTATTGCCCATTATTTTTTTAAAACTTTGCGGGATGCTCGATAGCATTGTTTCGTCATCTGGCCATTTGACTAGAGGTCCAATTTTTTCATTCATTGTATATAGAATTTCACGATACATTTTGGACATCCTCGCATACGATAATCCGTAGGTAAACGAAAGAAACGATATTGGCAGGTCCAGACGCAGCTTCATGAGAGTTATAACAAAAAAATCGAATTTGGTAATGTTTTGTGTTTCGGCAGTAATTTTATCTCTGACGACTTCGTATAGTTTACTTAGCGTTAGAAAATTTGGTAAGCCAGTTAACTGTTTAACTCTCTCATCGTCAACTTGTAGGGAGTCAAATGAAAGTCGGTGCGAATGAAGTTTCAGCTGGAGATTTTTTATTTCTAATTCTTTTGCGTTGCATTTTTTTTCAAGTTCACTATTTGCCTGTAAAGATAAATGAATAGATGAATATAAGTGGGAAAACTATTCGTACTAGGAGAGCGTCATAAGGATTAGAAACCGAATCATAGATGTTAACATATCAATTATCATGAATGCTAATGCCTCAATGACTACTTTGACAGAATCGCGAAAGACAACATTGAGTTTTTGAAGCATTAAATATGACGGGAGTTCTTAATCCCCATTCGACGATGCTGTCTGGATCAGGGTTCAATGAACTTATCATACGCTACCGTTGCAGTTCTCTTTATCGGAAGAACATGAATGAGAGTTTAGCACGAATATGAAAAGAGAGTATTGCATCAGTATTGCATTAGTTTGATTCCCACAATAGCTAGATGAGAAAACAGAGTTCTGGGGCACACTAGGATTTATTTTGTGACTATCAGACTTGAAACCATTCAACACAACTTGATCAGTTTGCAAGGTAATTACTTATTACAATACCAACGAAAAAGAATTTCATAAAATCATTATCAAGCTTCATCATCATATCAAGTGCAACAATCTCACTTTTGCTAAAACGATAAAGAGAGTGGTTCCACTTTATGTTGAGATATAAAAACGACAGCTCCTTTAGGAGCCAAGGCCTGGTGGCTTATACTCTCAACCATTCCTGTGTGTGTTGTGAATCTGCAAGAATGGAACAGCCGAGTCCGAACAGCTACATGAGATGCACTTTTTTCGAGAAAAATGTTACTCTTGGAGGATTTGTCAATTGCAAGAGGCAATACCCTGGAAGAAAAGGTGGCTCTGAGGGGGAGTCGAACCCCGACCCTTCGCTCAGCAGAATTCATGAATTTCGAAACAGGGACATGAGTGCAATAGTTTAATTTTTTTTTATAATTAGCTCGTACTAAAGGGATTATGACGTTGATTAAACACAGTGGGAGAGTTAGATAAATAGGGAAGGATGTAAGAGGAGGTACCGAAGCACATTCGTTTTAAACTTCTGCATTTCAAAATGGGAGGGAAAAAGAGAGGCGGGCAATGCATTTCACATTTGGTACGACTAAAAAAAGAATCTCTGTATTTGACTGTTCGTCCGAAGTTGGGCTAAAGGGTAAATTGATTTTTATTTTATAATTAACGCGCGCACAAGGGATTATGTGTTTCCCTTTTAATGTGAACACACTGCGCGGGCATTACGAAGATAGGAGGGGAGAGATAGGAGGTGCCGATTAACATTGGTTTTGAATGTTAGCAGATCAAAATGGCAAGGGAAAATCCCGCCGGGTAAACTATTCCAAATTTGTGTTGTTCGTTTAAAAAAAGAATCCCTATATTTCACGGTACGTCCGAAATTGGGCTCCAGGGTGAACTGATGAGCATTCCTTGCGAGACGAGTATTACGGAAGAAACTTTTAAGGGGAGGAATGCAACTGGCTACTTCGAGTGAACATTTTTTGTAAAAGATGATGAGCATTAATTGCAGTTCGAGTATTACGGTTGAACTGTTTCAGGAGAGGAATGCAACTGGCTATTTCACTAGGGCATTATTTATAGAAATAGTGATACAAAAGCGAAAGGGAAGAGACGTTACGACGGTACTCAAGAGATGTAAATGTTTCTGCTATTGTCCGTTCGCCTATAATTTTTAAAGCCATTTTTGAATTCTGTCCAAGAAACTCAAGTGATTTATGGGAGCATCTGCCCAAATATGGGAGTTATAATCAAGCCATGGCCGAATATACCTTTTTTAGACTATAGCCAGATCAGAAGGGGTGAAAAATCTTCATCTTCAAAGAAAACATAAACACCTCGCAGCATTCTTTGCGACGTCAAATATGTGGCTGTTCCACAGAAGGTGGTCTGTAATACACATTCCTAGAACTGAGAGGTGATCGGTTTCTTCGATGCAGGTACCACTTATGGATAGTGGCATAGGAGGTGCGTTTCGCTTTAACGACAAAAGACAACATTGAGTTTTTGAAGCATTAAATTGCACAATGCTGTAAAGATCAGAATTTAATGAACTTATTATACGCTGCCGTTGCAGTTCCACATCCGAAGAACAAGGATTAGAATCTGGAAACGAATATGAAAAGCTGAGAGTTCTGTCGTCAGTGAAAAAAAATATTGGATTAGTAGTTTCAGATAATAAGTCGTTGATAAATAGAAGAAATTAACAATTCTTTGAATGCATTCTGACAGAGCATCAAATTCATTAGAAGTTGTCACACTGTCTAAGTTTGGGGACCTATAAATGAATCAAGTATGGATGATGCGCTTATTAATTGTGAATTTGAACAACATGAAGTTTAACTCTGGTGGTGGTCAAAGAATAATGACGCTAATAGCGAGTTTCGTTCAAATTTTAAGGATTTGATCTCAAAATCGAGATTCGATCTTTTCAATGAAACTTCTTTCATGATTAAATTGTAGTATTGTCTGTCACTCTTCCTTTGTCATTTCCATTTAGGGATGCAACATCGTTCATCAAAACATCGATGTTCAAACGTCGACACGAAAAACATAAAAAATATTTGTATAAATTGGTCTTTTCTTGTCGAAAAAAATTCTCCGTGTTGCTAATCAAAGGAAAACTTGTAAAAAATCGGTTTAAAGCTATAACTGGCCCCTTAGACCTGGCTATAATATATAACTCCTAAATTCGCCCACAATTTGAATATAATTCTCATGTCTATGGAGATGCTCGTTACTGACTTGCGTTTCCTGGATAGATTCCAGAAGACTGCATTTAAAATGATAAGGGGTACGAGCATAATAGAAACATTTGATTCGCGAGAACCTCGTCCAAATGTTTCCCATCTCCTTTTATTCTAGCGATATTTTTTGAGCAGTAGTGCCCCGTGGCTTAGTGGTTAGTGTGTCGGACTGTTAAGCGAATGAGCCTGGGTTCAAATCCAGCTCATAGCCACCTTTTTTCTGGGGTACTGCCTCTTGCGAGGAACTGACAAAACCTCCAAAAAGTGCATCTCATTAATCCGTTCGGACTCGGCGGTAACTATAGGTCCCTTCCATTCTTGCAGATTAACAACACACACACAGGAATGGTTGAGAGTATAAGTCACTAGGCCTTGGCTCCTTAAGGAGCTGTCGCGCCAATAAATTTATTTATTTTATTTTTATGAGCAAGGCTGCAGCGAAATAGCCAGATGCATTCCTCCCCTTTAAAGTTTTTTCCCCAAATACTGACTTCGCCCATCAATTTACCTTGTAGCCGAATTTCAGACGCTCAAGTATAAGGACGCATTCTTAAGCCGCGCTACACGAATGTGGTTTACCCGACTCGGTTTTTCCCTTGCATTACGATTTACAGACATTCAAAGCCAATGTGCTTCGGTTTCTCCTTTAAACTTCCATCCAGCTTCCTTAAACGATAGCAATGTGAATGGCACTGTGTTAATTAATGAATAGAAACTGTCAACGATGCACAACTGAAACAGAAGCTCGAAAAGACGTTTAAATGTTATCGTAGTAGAATCACAGTCGATAAGAATTTGGAGAAAAATGTACTCGCGGCGATAGTAAACCGATTTACGCTTTCAATCAGAATGGCCAACTCATAGGCAACAACACCAGCAACAGGTGCGTACGTTTTCAAGAGTCCGTCCTGCTACTGCATATTGACAAAAATGAGGCAGGTGTCTGTAGTGATTTGGTGAGAATTGAAATGGAAAAGATAGGGGAAGGAAGACACAGCCGAGTATATGCAGTCATAAAGGACGGCTCCCCAACACCATCGTCTTAAGTCACTAACCATAAACTTCAATTATGGATTTTGTTTTCCTAGACTTCGCTTTTATGATCAAACGATGTATCACTCTTGCAAAACGCTTTTTCTTCTTCCCAATAAGAACGCAACAATATAGTCTGGGAATAAAAGTGAGTGAAGGAGAAGAGAAGAAACTAAACTAATTTTGCGAATCCTCTCTTGAAGCGCCTGAAGGTTTTTACTATTTCTTTGGAGGGCTTTGAAAATAATAGAGTAGTAAGGCCTTGCAAGTTGCAACTTACCACATTTATTGGAACATATATCCTTATACAAAGAACATACTTACCGCCTTGTATTTAGCTTCATTTCGCTTTGCGGTGGCTTCGTACTTTTTTATGATATCCTCTTTGATCTTCAGTTCAGATTTTAGTTTTTGCAGTTCATCGGCAGGACTGAGGTTGTTACCTGAAGGATCAGCTGCCATGGGTACAATTTCTGGCACTTTGCTTTCCCTTTGATAAGGAATAACTTTAAAAGAATTGGCGGCTGGCTCATTTGCAACTGAAACAAACTCTATCGTCGGTTCATCGAGCTCTTTCGCATCACCGCCAAAGCTTTCATTTTCGCTGACTTCAAGTGACTCTCCGCAATCATTCTTTGCGGCTGAAATTGTCTTTTTTGGTCGCACTAGTTTCCGGTTTCCGTTCATTCTGCCCAAGTTTTGGCTGGGTACCCAGTCGGGATCCTTTACATTTTCTAGCTTAGACGGACGCCCTGAGGTTTAGTATTTGTTTTATTAACAGGCAAGTTATAATTGGAATTTGGAAATGTACCTTTGATAAAATGTTTTGAACAAATTCGTGGATTGGATGGTAAATTGGGAACAGAATTGTTTAAACGAAGCATGGCTACCCATTCTTTTCGTCTCTTTTTGGAAAGCATAGTCATATCTGGTGATTTGTAATCAATTGCGGGAATGGCAAAACTTCGGCATTTTTCCTTTGACTTGTTGGGACAATTAAGGACACAGCATACCATAGTAGTTTTTGTTATTTTATGATTATTTCGTCAAATTAAATCTTATTGGGTGAATATTTTGTTTATTTCATACCTTTTTTACAGTGAACTACAAAAACTATATAATTTTTGACATGTATGTTTGTAGGAACGAACTGGATATGGATTTCAAAAACCTATGCTATGACCACATGGCATATAACAAGTTGCAAGGACTTCCAACTCTCACATCAAGTAAAAAGTCGGAAATATGTCGCAAATTTTAAACGTTTATTAAGTAAACATAGGTGTCCATACGGTTAAATAATTATACACAGACATGAAGTCATGAGAGCGGCTAACAACCATTGAATAAACTAATAAATGTGATTTAAAGTGACTTATTATTAGTTCAGCCTTTATGGTCAACTTCATTGTATATACATTGCCTATAGTACTATCATGAGACGAGAAAAAATCTTTTTACCTAGAGCCGCTTGGAGTGCTAGTGTAGGGACATTTTATTTGAGTGAGAGAGAATTAAGAGCATGGTTTTAAGTGTAATGCTTTGTGCTTAGTTTCCTGCGCATGTGCAATGTGAGGCAAGAAAAAACCGAAGGAGAGCATGAAATAATATTCAGTATCTTGTTTTGTTCATTGTATATATGTGTATAAACTGCTAGCAGTTTTGAAGTTAATATATAATGATTTCGCTTAGCTGAGGCTAATAGTTTTTTGTAAGGATTTGTACACAATCCAACATTTTCATTGCTTACGTTTTTTTATATGGAATATGTAATATGAGAACTGGTTCTTACATAAGTATTTATACATGCGTACGTCATTGACCAGACTTTTGATTTGAGTTTTTTAGGATTTTCAAGTTTTGTATGAGCACTACCTACATACATATTTGTCATATTTGTACATATACACCATTGACCAGACTTTTGATTCGAATTCTTTAGGATTTTCAATTTTTTTACTATTCTATTATGAAGGTTGTCTCTTCAAATAATGTACACATTCATTCTTCAAATTTAAATACAAACTTACTTCTTGCTGTATTTACACAAAGATACAAACGTCCTTGCAGTGGATGGATTTTTGTTTTGAATTTATGTACATACATATGTATTATGTATGTATCTATCTGAATGAACTATGTGCAGAAATTCAATCAAAAATTGTTTGTAAATTGATTTATATTATTATTGATTGATTATATATTATTGATTTATAGTAACAAAGATCTTTTGTTTGTTTGAGGTTTATATAATGGGTACTAGTTGACCTACCCAGCTTAGGTCGCGGGAAAGAAATTTATAGTTAAACCAAAATATTTCTTTGTACTAATCTTCTATAGAATTGCTAAAAATACCACGGGTTTTTTAGATTTGTAATACCTAATTGTTTAATTTTTACTTGCAATTATTATAGGTAGGTACTTAGTACAAGCTTTGTATATACACTGCATATAGTACTATCATGGAACATAATTTTTTAGTTCTGAATCAAGTCGCAATGAGGCGTGCTAAAATTGCCCATTGGTGTGAATATAGAATAAATACAGACAACAAAAGTTTATTAAATACTGGTAAAATATCGGTAAAAGTTCTCGTCTCCACTATTTAGAGATAGTTCTGAATCAATCAGGAAGATGGCCAGACGAAAAATGACCACCATGAGAGTACTATAGAAAATGTATATACAATGGTACAAGTTATGCATTCGTGCAGAAAAAAAAATTTGAGATAACAATCAAATACCTATAACATTACGATGATAGAGAAACATATTTGAGTCACTCGCAAAATTCTGTCCGTCTACTAAACGGTTTGGCCAGCTGTCTTTAAATTTGGAATATAAGTTTATTTTGACATTCGACATAGGATTTTTTTAATTTCTTTTTTAGCTGATACTTGCGATATAACCGTCAAGTAAAAGCTTATTTTTGTCAAAAACAGCTCCAAGAATTTTGTATGTAAAAAATCAATGTGCATTCAATTATGGTTAAAAAAAATATGACGGTGGGCTAAAACTGGTACCACCCATAGGAGTTTTTTTTGGCGTCGACTTTTATGAGAACTGGTTAGGTAACCGATTACAACCAAAATTGATATTCAGGAAAATGTAAGTAGCCTAAGTAATCTTACACTAAAATATATATATATAGGTATATTTAAAAATGACGGCAACATTTAAAATAATGTGCTTTACCTTTTTTAAAGCCAAAAGTCTGTTCAAATTCAGAAAAAAATAAATATACATATAAAAGGCACGACTGGGTCGCACGTACTTGCTCCTGTGTGCTAATTTGTTTATTTAGGGGCAGGTGTAAGCTTTCGTTTTCTCGATTGAAATTTTTGCATTCAGTAGTAATCGAATAGTTTTTTACTTGCGATTTATAGGGACTATAAGGCAAGTTATGCATTCGTAAAAAAAAATTCTAACAATCAAACATGACATTACGATGATAGAGAAGTTAAAAAAAGGGGTCCGGAAATTCCGTCCGTCTGTCTGTCTGTCTGTCTGTCTGTCCGTATCGATATCTACAGCCTAAACGGTTGGGCCGATTTGATTCAAACTTGGTACATAGTATTTTTAGAGTGCTCTACCCGACTGTTTTTGGAATTGGCATTCTAGCTCCAAAACTAACGGCACCTGCTATATAACTTTTATTGAAAAACTTATTTTTCTCGAAAACGGCTCCTACGATTTTGATAAAACTTTCAGAATGCTGTTTTCTATACAAAATCTATCTTTTAGTTTTAATGGATTTTCAGAAAAAGTTTTATAACGGTACCTCCCATATGACCGGTTTTTTAAATTAGACTTTCTCGTTAACTAATTGACGGATTTTGATAAAATTTTCAAAATATGTAGTGTTTTATGATATGATTATTAATAATATTGCTTATTAAAATTTTCAAAAACATTTTTTTTAATTTTTAATAATTTTATAAAGAACTTATTTTGTTTTTTGAATATTTTGAAAACGAATCTATAATTTTTTTAATTTTTTCTCCTAGTATAAACTATAGATTTCTTTAAATTGACATAGTCAAAAAAAATTATATATATGTTTTCGAAAAAGTTTTTCAAAAAACTGGTCGAACGATTTTGAAATGAAAAAATTATAAAATAGAAAACAGCAAAAGAAATAAGATGGCCTACAGATGGTCGATCACTTTTTTAGACTTCTCTGTGATCGTAATGTCATGTTTCATTGTTATCTAAATTTTGTTTTATATTCACAAATTCTAAACTTGCCTTATAGTCCCTATAATCGCAAGCAAAAATTGAAAAAAACTCCTGCGTAAAATGTCAAAATAACCTTAAGTTCTAAATTTGAAGACGATTGGCTCATCGGTTTAGGCTATAGTCCAAAATACATCCGTACAGACAGACGGACAGAATTTTGCCAGTAACTCAAATATGTTTCTCTATCATCGTAATGTAATGTTTGATTATTATCACAATTTTTTTATGTTTACGAATCCTAAACTTGACTTATAGTCCCTATAATCACAAAGCTACTTGTGCATAAAATTCAACATCAACGATAACGAAGCCAATGAAATGAAAATTCAAAAAATAAAATCATTGTCGATCCTCGTTGTTCACCGTCACCGTGAACAGGATATATACACAATACACATTCACATGTGCTTATTAAGTTTTCCTTGTTATTATCTCCCTCACCCTCGCTCACACCATCTACCACACCGACGACCGACCGATCGACCTGAATTTAGCTGAACATTTTATCAAAGATGATATAACAGGTTTACCTACGTAAATACACACATTATGTAGGTATGTATGTAGGTACATACCTAAATATCTACCTACCCTCAAAAGTTTTATATGAAAAAAATATAAAACTCAAAATAAATTTATCAACCAGCTTAAACATATACCCACCCCCCAGACACCATTCATTTACAAAAGTCGTTTTTCTTCTTTTTTCTTTTTTAAAACTAGCCATCTCGTCACCCTGCTTGTGTGAAACAATCCAGTTGTGCAAAAAAAAACTATACTCGCATCATTGTATATATGTAAACTGCATACTGCAAAGAGTAAAGTACATGTTCACAGAGTTTCTCTTAGAATTCTCTTTGTTCGCCTCGTTCGCCTCTTACAATTTACCAAGTTAATTTTACCTAGAGCCGCTTGGAGCGCCACGGTCCACATGTCACCATGATAGTACTATAGAAGTTCATATACAATGGTCAACTTATTTATTGCACAGAACGGAAAGAAACTTTTCGTTCGGTTTTGACGCTAGCTTTCTATTTCATTTGCATGTTAGGGTTGGGCTTTAAGATATTTTTGACCGAGTTTACAATACAAATTTCATTCGCATACAAATTTCGACAACTAAATTTTGACATCTCTGCTAACTAATACTGACTTGTAACGTAACGTGAGAAAATATCCTTCGAAAGCACCCAAATTTGACATGAAGATGACAAATAATAAAAAATAAAAAAAAAAATTTAACAAAAAATCCCTAAAATCTGATTCTGTTGCTGTATCTCTCGCAAAAAAATTAAAAAGGAAGTCGAGAAGAAGTATGCTGCTAAACCAAAAGCTACTGCCAGTGAAAAGGATGTTAAGAAAACCAACACAACTAAAAAAGTGTCGATAAAATAATTTATAATTATAATTGTTGAAATAAAAGAGGTTTCTTAAAAGTTACTTAAAATATTTTTTTTCATTTCGGAGCAACAACGATTATTTTGCAGTGAGAACAACATCGATTTGGTGAATATTAATTGGCTTTCCAAAGATTCAATCTTCCTCTGAAAACATTCCTACAATTTTATTTTCGATTTATTTAATATGAAATGTCAATCGGTCACAGGATAAAGTATACATTAAAAAGATAATATGTACTTTTCCTGCTATTAAAGTTAGACAAATCAATTAGGGATAAAGTATACATTAAGTCGACTTACTTACTTACTTAGGTGGCGCTACAGTTCGGGACGAACCTGGGCCTCAACCAACATGCCTCTCCAGCCAACTCGGTCTTTGGCTAGCTGCCTCCAGTTTTGCACTCCAAGTTGGTTGAGGTCGTCCTCCACTTGAGCGCGCCACCTAAGGCGAGGTCTTCCTTGACTGCGTCTACCCTCTGGGATGGAATCGAAGATCCTGCGAGCCGGAGCATTGTTGTCCATTCGCTCTACATGACCTAGCCATCTTAAACGTGATATGCGTATTTTTTTGACCAGGTCAATGTCGCTGTACAGCTCGTATAGTTCTTGGTTGAACCTTCTCCTCCAAAGCCCGTTAACGCAGATAGGGCCAAAAATCTTCCGAAGAATCTTACGCTCGAAACGACTAAGGATATCTTCATCCGCTTTAGATAGAGTCCATGCCTCGGCGCCATAGAGCAGGACTGGGATGATTAGGGTCTTATACAGAGTCTCCTTTGTCTTTCGAGAGAGGGCTTTGCTACTCAATTGCCTTCCTAGCCCATAGAAACAGCGATTGGCAAGAGTAATTCTTCGCTTTATTTCTGACGAGATGTTGTTGTCAGATGTTATAGCGGATCCGAGGTACACAAAGTCCCTAACTACCTCAAAGTTGTACCTGTCTATTGTGATGTTTTGTCCAATCCGCCGGTGTTGTGTGTCCCTTTTTGTGGACAGCAGGTACTTCGTTTTGGCCTCATTGACTGCTAGTCCCATCTTAGCCGCTTCAGCTTCAATGCTAGCAAACGTTCCACTGACAGCTCGCCGAGTTCTGCCAATGATGTCTATGTCGTCAGCGTATGCTAGCAATTGCACAGACTTGAAAAAAATTGTCCCACTACAATTGACTTGCGAGTTTCTTATAATTTTTTCAAGTATTAAGTTGAAGAAATCGCACGATAGCGCATCACCTTGTCGGAATCCTTTTTTGACGTCAAAAGCTTCTGTGAGGTCAGAACCAACCTTGACGGAGCAGCGAGAGTTCTCCATCGTCATCCTGCACAGTCGGACGAGTTTTGTGGGAATGCCAAAACCTGACATGGCTCTGCATAGCTCGTCTCTATAAATGCTATCGTACGCGGCCTTAAAATCGATAAAGAGGTGGTGGGTATCGATTTGGAATTCTTGGGTGGTTTCCAGGATCTGCCGTAGCGTGAACATTTGATCGATTGTGGACTTTCCTGGTCTGAAACCACACTGATAGGGGCCAATCAGGTTGCTGACGAAAGGTTTCAGGCGTTCACATAGTACGCCAGAGAGGATCTTGTAGGCGATATTCAGGAGACTTATTCCTCTATAGTTGGCGCAGTTTAGAGGGTCTCCTTTCTTGTGGATCGGGCAAACGATGCTGAGGTTCCATTCATCAGGCATACTTTCTTCTGACCAAACTTTAGAGATGAGTTGGTGTATGCACTCCACCAGGTCATCTCCGGCCGCTTTAAAAAGTTCGGCGGGTAATCCGTCGGGTCCAGCAGCTTTGTTGTTTTTGAGTTTAGATATTGCTATCCTTACTTCATTTTGGTCAGGTGGACGGAAGTTTTGTCTGTCATCATCCATGTTGAATGGTTCATTCTGCCTGACAGCGGGATTTTGGCCTTCATCGCCGTTTATTTTTTATTTGAGAGCGAGTCGTAATTCACTCTGAGAGTTTTTAGTTTCACACTAAGGATTCCTGTTATTAAAAATCTAGTTTCACACTAAGAGAAAATCAATTTTTGAGTCGTCTATAATTAAAGGACTAAATCCTGAGGCAGCATCGAAGGCCGGGATAGCAACCGAAGCGAGGCCACAAAACAAAACCATTGAAAATAAATTATCACAACAACTTCAAGGATCCGCCAATCGATAACGGGTAACTTGAAAAGAGGAAACCCAATTGGAAATCGAGAATTTTTAATTATTTAAGAAAAACGAGCGGCACAACAAATTGAACAAAATGATGTTTTCTAATTTCTATCGTCTGTCAAAGCTGTTGGCGTTCTTTTCTTGAAACACATGAAGATAGGCAAAGATTATTGGCCAAAGATAAAACTACCATGTATGTCGGATGGTAGGATTAACATATACTAGTGTGTAGATCGGAAGATTTTCCCAAAAAGCTGGTTTTGGCAAGTACCGCTAAGCCAGCCAGGAAAACGACGTTTGAAGCCAACAAATTCAAAGTCACGCTAGTTGATTGTTAGCTAACCGTCGAGTGGAGCAGATCCTCTATCCGCTAGTGCAAGTGAATATTATAATATCATTATAAAGCCCTTTAAGAAAGAAAAAAAGGCAGTGCTAGAGTGTGATGAGTATTAAAAAACTAATAAAATATATATAAAAAAAGAAATTATAAAAGGACATTACGACCGTCCAAGATTGACGATTTGTGGGATACAAATCATTCTGTATGATAAAAGAGGGGTGAGTCAGCTAATTTAAATTTTTAAGTGTATAATTGTTATTAATAAAACATTAATAC
Source organism: Platycheirus rosarum (assembly GCA_963971375.1). NCBI lineage: Eukaryota > Metazoa > Arthropoda > Insecta > Diptera > Syrphidae > Platycheirus > Platycheirus rosarum. The sequence goes on along the minus strand of OZ020507.1, from coordinate 55,968,231 downwards.
AGGTTTCCTGAGGAAGAAAAAAACTTACCTGATATTTTATTATTTTAAAGAGAGCCTTCAGGCTTAAATAAAACAAATTGTAAGTCACGCCAAGTTTGGTCGTTTTTATTTCTTGCATGGGATCGTTTTAGGATCCATGGCGGAAGCGGACTGAGCTTTTTTTCTAGGGGTGTGGGAAGGCGGTTGAAGACTCCGGTGACCAGATGAACCAATAAAAGGAAATCAAAGAAATTCGTACGTGGGGAACTCAAAAATGAAGGCCGTCCGAGTTCCAGGCAGGGTGGGAATAACCCAACGCTACAAAAACACCAGTAGCACCCTCGGTGTGAGATGGGGACATGAGAAGGATTTATGAAGTGGCATGATTTGAGTTTTGTTGGAGGTGAGGTCTAGTCGCGGGAGCAAGATCCCCCCTACATCCGACGAGTTAAGCCGCGCGATGCCAGCATGCCAATGCTCTCGTGCTAGACATTCTACCCTACCCGTCCTTTCTCGCCCAAATTCCCGTATCCCTGATTCCTCTCTGATCCCAGTTCCTGGTTTTCTACCCATCCCATTTCCCAATTACCCCTCCTATTTCCTCGCAACAAATGGTGTCCAACGTTTTTGTTTTGCTTTTATTTGGTTGAAGTATAGTTCGGGGTGTAGCTGCTGATGGTGCCTGAATGGATCGTATGTCTTGGTCAGGATGGCTCCTGAGCATGCCAGGCAAATTGCGACGAACATTCCGGTTCCGACTGTTACTCTCGTTTTGAAATCAACGCTTGGATGACTTCGAAGAATGGAAGGTTAATGACGTACCAGTCGGATTGCGAAAAGTGGCCGAGGATCGATGGCGAGAGTAATAGGTATAAGGATTTTCCAGCACTTTTTGGGGGTCTAGGGTTAGACGTGAACAGGGCGTATGTCTTGATGGGGATCGCTTTTGAGAAAGCCCTTTCAATTGCGACGTGTTGTTCCGACTGATTGAGTGGGTCCTCAGGAAGGGCGATATATTAAGCGAGTTGGAGCAGACTTTTAGTACCACACCGAGGGAGAAAAGACAGAAGTTCTGTCTTAAGGAAGAAAATAACATCACTGGTTTATTCACCGGGATCAGTCGCCGAAAAGCACCCCCGAGCTTATATATTTGTTGAAATCAAATAAATATTGTATGTTTTATGTTGTTAAATTTTTTTATGATTAATAAATCTCTTCAGGTTAAACTGTAAGGGCGAAACCGGTAATTTAACTATAAATAAAGATTAACTAAAAATAAGAAAAAGGTTACTTTTTTTGGGCCTTACAGTTTTATAGGTCATATTTAAAGCGGAAGAAGAAGCGTATCAAGTTCAAAGAAAATAAATAAAATCGCCACTTGTTCCGTTTATAACAAGTTTGTGGAAGATACCAACATGGCGACCGTACAGCACTCGCCAGGAGAACCTGCAAATCCGCCTGCCGAGGGTCAACCCAGGTATACCCTCCCACAGCCACCAGCCTCGGGAGCTGGTCAGTCGTCTAGTCATTCAAGCTCGCCGTTACCTCCTTCGGCTAGTAATCTGACCGTGGGCAGAACGTGGAGATGCTGCAAAGCCATTATGAAATACCCTGGGCTGAGATCTTGAGAGATTTCCATCTTTTGCTCTCACGTGTCGCCCAAGACTGGTATTGGCAATTTCTAAGATCCATTTATCGTCCGGATTGGCCAGTGCTAAGAGACGCTTTGATGCTCCAATTCAGAAATGCGAAGTCCGATTTCGAGATTATGAGAGAGCTCATGGATCAGAGGCAAGGCGCCTGGAAGAATAGCGATGAATTCTTCGCCGCAGTAAACAGGCTTAGATCTCAGCGCAGGATAGCCATTCCGAAAGCAGAGTTGGTACGGATCCTGAAACGGAATATGAAGGAGAAGATCAAGCACTAAGTGAACTCTCAATCCATCTTCACCATGAACTAGCTGAGAATGGCGTGCAAGGATGCAGAAACAGCCAAGACAAGGAAGGGCCCAAGCATTCGAGGATGCCCACAAGATACGTGGCCAACAAACTCGAGTATGAACAGGAAGGAATCCACATACCGCAGGACCAACTGGCTGCTTCTCAGCGGGAAGGGCTCCGTGCAGTCCAGGGGTATGGAGAGTCCAGGCAATTGACGTGCTGGAACTGTAAGGCCTTAGGGCATTCATTCATGGACCGTTCATCCAAAATCAGGAACCTGTTTTGCTACAAGTGTGGTCAGGCCGGAGTTATAACTCCCAATTGCCGGAATTGCAAACCGGAAAATGGAATCAGGAACGCGAAATTGAAGGGGGAGTCGCGTTCGATTTAAACCTCCGAATAGTAGAACTAAAACAATCCGCAGCACAAACAGAAGACAAACAGATAAAATTATTAACAAGAAATAGAGACCATGAGGTAGAAGACAGTAAAGCTAAGGTAGTCGGGAAGCCCTTGCATCAAAGAATGCGAGAGTACCAGCTGGCGTGAGAGAGAATTTTCCAAAACAAAGTGAGTTTGGTGAGTAAAAGAGTTTTAAAAGCCAGAAAGAGATACGTGCTAAGAATGGAAGTGAAGAAGCAAATCCTGTTGACTGTGGTTTATGTTTACTCTGATCAAAGACCGTATGCGAAAATCACCTTGGTGGATCAGGAAGTTCTCGGACTGCTGGACAGTGGAGCCAACGTAAGCATACTTGGAAAACACTGTATGAATTTTGTCGAGAATCGTGGACTTCAAGTACAGCCCTAAAAATCCGGGGTAAAAACAGCAGACGGGAAAAAATCAAGACATAGTCGGCAAGGTTAAGACAATAGTTAGGTACAAAAGTGAAGAACACCTGATGACCTTCTTTCTGGTTCCCAATCTCGACCAAGAATTATATTTAGGCGTAGATTTTTGGAAAGCTTTTCAAGTTGCTCCCTACTTAATAAGTTCGATCTCGATGGCAGCAGACGACACTGAAGTGGGAAACGCCCACCGCTTAACGCCAGCACAACAGTCCAAGTTGGAAGCGGTCAAGCTGAAATTTATTGACTGTGATCGGCATGGTCTTGGGAAAACTTCGATAATGGAGCATGTCATCGATACTGGAGACGCGGTGCCTGTTAAGCAGCGTCACTACCCTGTTTCTCCAGCGGTACAAAGCCTCTTGTACCAAAAAGTCGATCGAATGCTGGAGCTCGGCGTTATAGAGGAAAGTGAGAGTCCTTGGTGCTCACCGGTTGTCCTGATACGGAAGCAAGATGAGGGTAATACCACAAAGAATCGCTTTTGCTTGGATTCGAGGAAGGTTAACGCGTTGAGTAAGAAGGACGCTAACCTACTTCCTCATATCGACGGCCTTCTCAGTCGTCAATATGAGACACACTACATTAGAAGTGTGGATCTCAAGGAAGCATTTTGGCAAATACCGCTGGTGAAGGAGAGCAGAGAGAAAACTGCGTTTGCGGTACCGTGAAGACCCCTGTACCAGTTCACGCTTATGCCTTTCGGGTTGTGTAATGCAGCTCAAAGGTTATGCCGTCTAATGAACAAGGTAATTCCTGCACGACTCAGGGACCGAGTCTTTGTGTATTTAGATGACCTGCTGATTATCGCACCGGATTTCGAGATCCATGTCACTCGGCTGGGTGAAGTAGCTGAGTGTTTAAGGAAAGCCAATCTCACTATCAACGTGAAAAAATCAAAATTTAGTTTTAAAGAACTAAAATATTTGGGTTTCATAGTTGGTGCGGGCAAATTGAAGACCGATCCGGCAAAGGTGGATGCTATCACCGATTTTCCTATGCCAAAGAATGTAAGACAAGTGCGCAGGCTGCTTGGTCTAGCAGGGTGGTATCGCCGATTCATTCAAGATCTTTCAAGCTTGACCGCTTCCCTAACGGATACGTTTAAAAAGAGGAACACAACATTTGAGATGACGATTGAGGCAAAATTGGCATTTGAAAGACTGAAAAAGGCGTCGTTAAAGCTCCAGTGCTCAAAGCGCTTTTTTATTCAATGCGACGCGTCAGAGTTCGGAATCGGAGCCGTTCTATTTCAAAAGAAAAACCTTGAAGAAGAATATCCGATTGCGTTCTTCTCCCAGAAATTGAATACTTGCCAGAGAAACTACAGTGTGACCGAGAAGGAATGTATGGCGGTGGTAATGGCAATCAAAAAGTTCCGGCCCTATGTCGAATGGAATTCACGGTCATAACCGACCATTCCAGCCTGAAATGGCTGATGGGAATAAAAGACCTGAACGGTCGTCTGGCCAGGTGGAGTCTGGCCTTGCAATCCTTAAATTCGACATAGAGCACCGGAAGGGGACGCTAAACGTCGTGCCGGACACGTTTTCTCAGGCATATCTGGATAGCTTGGACATCGGGGATGTAGTACAAAAGCTTGATTGACACAATTAAAAACCACCAGGAAGACCAACCAGATTTAAAAATTGCTGACGGATATGTGTATAAGAGAGCGCTCCCTTTAAACAACGAAGTGTTGAGTTTAGAGCACATCTGGCAGTTGTAGATTCCTGCTGGTATCACGGAGAGCGTGAAAGCCAAAGCTCAGGATCTTCCTCAAGCTGCTCATGGAGGAATTGCAAGGACATTCTGGCGAGTAAGACAGTTCTTTTACTGGCCCAACATGACAGTCCAAATCAGGGAGTATATATCGAAGTGTGGCGCATGCAAGCAGTGCAAATCCTCGAATCAAGTTCTCCGCCCCCCCCATCAGCAGTAGTTATAGTGCAGAACGTCCTTCTCAGAAATTATACATAGATTTCTTAGGGCCATATCCGAGATCTAAGTCTGGAAACTCGTATGTATTTGTAGTCTTAGAAACCTTTCTAAATAATAGGTCTTTTTAAAGCCGTTAAGGTCTGCGAATACAAGTAGCATAGTTCAATTTTTACGTAATGAGATCTTTAACTCGTTTGGCGTGCCGCAGATTATCCATTCGGGCAATGGGAAGCAATTCGTGGCAAAAGATTTTCAGCTATTGCTACAGAAGTACGGAGTCCGACACTTCAGGATAGCCAACTAAGCTCCGCAGTCAAATGCGTCCGAAAGGGTTAATACGACACTACTGACAGCCTTTCAGTCCTATTTTAAGGACGATCAGCAAGAATGGGATACGCATTTCAGCGATAGGAATGACGCCATACTTTGCCCTATACGGAACCAACATGATGACGCATGGCAGCGGCTACGAGCTAGCTCAAAAGTTACTCGCGATAGAAGACGGCGACTTCCTGACCTTTCCGAGGCAAAGTCTGTTACAATGTATACGCGAACAGTTAAAAGAAAACCTACACAAAGCGAATGAAAAAGGGATGAGGTCTTATAACTTAGGAACTCGAAAGGTGCATTTTATCCCCGGACAAGAGGTGTTCAGACGTAACTTCGTTCTTAGCGACTCGTCTAAGCATCTCTCTGCCAAGCTTTGTCCAAAATGGATAAAGTGTAAGATAACACGGTCCGTAGGTAAAAATATGTTCGAGGTGGAAAATCTCTCAGGAATAATAATGGGTATCTCTCACGCCAAGGACATGAAACAGTAGGAAAATAAACTTAATATACGAAACCTTATTTCTAGTAGTACTGGATTTTGCTTAAATTAGGAAACTTTTTATGTTAAATTCATGATTTTAGATACTATTTTTATGTATGTCGTCTTTATTATTTGGTGTTCAAAGAATTGTTTATTTATTTATTTATTTATTATTTAATATTTATTATTTGTTATTTATTTATTTATTTATTATTTATTTATTTATTATCTATTATTTATTATTTAGTAAATTATTTATTATTTATTTATTTATTTATTGATTTATTTATTTATTTAGTTAGGGATTTATTTATTTTTGTATTTATATAGTTGTTTGTATGTTTATTTAGTTAATTTATTTATTTATTTTTTTATTAATTTATTTATTTTATTTATTATTTCATTATTTATACATGTAGTATATATGTAGGTATAAAGTTTTCGTCAGAGGTCAAAAATAAGAGGTTTCATGGGTAATGCAGAGAATTGTCGCCACCTTTAAGCAACTACCATTGGCGGGAATAGATTTTATAGTTCCTCGAGGATGCTAAAGTAAAACATGATACGAACAGAATGAAAGAAATTATGGAGGAACCTGATAGTTTATTGAACTACCATTACATCATTAGATTAAAAATTAAAACATATATATATATACATATATGCATACATAAAGAAAATAAATTGCACGACTTAATTGCACGTACTTGCTCTTATGTGCGGTCACAGTTTGGAATAAAATTTGAAAAATATTAACGGAACTCAAAGATTATATTCGATTTTTCTGACTTTTGATTGTTTGAAAAAAGTACTTAAAATAGTTTTCAGCGAAAAAAATTAAATGCCATTTTATTTATTTAAAAAAATGTGAAAAAGTGTGAATTTTTTTTTCAAAATCGTTAGAGCCGTTTTTAAATAAAACGGTTTTTTAACAACTTTTTTGAAAAAATTGAAAAGAATAATTCAAGAATACAAACCTAAGCACAAAAATAACGTACATTTAAAAACAAAATTTAAAAAAAAATTCACTAACCCGTTTTCAAAATATTGATTTTTCAAAAAAAATTTTTTTTTTAAATTATTAAAAATATAAAAAAAAAAGTTTTCGAAAAAAAATGTATGCGAAATTACTCAAGTTGCTTACATCTTCTTGAATATCAATTTTTATTGTAATCGGATCACAATTTTTCGAAAAAGTCGAAGAAAAAAAACGGTTCTATGGGTGGTACCATTTTTAGCCCACCATATTAATTTTTTTTTCACCAAAATATAATGCATACCTACAGTAGTACACTGATTTTTTTTATAAAAATTCTTGGAGCCGTTTTCGAGAAAAATAAGCTTTTACATAACGGATATATGACAGGTACCGTTAATTTTTGAGCTAAAAAAAAATTGAAAAAAGTCCTCTGTAGAATGTCAAAGGAATCTTAAGTTCATTTGAAGACGATTGACCCAACCGTTTAGGCTGCAGTCCAAAATACATCCGTTCAGACAGACAGACAGACAGACAGACGGACAGAATTTTTCCAGTAACTCAAATATGTTTCTCTATCATCGTAATGTCATGTTTGATTGTTATCTCAAAATTTGTAATCTGCACGAATGCATAACTTGTATTATAGTACCTATAATCGCAATTAAAAATAAATAAAGTAGTAACGTATATTATACATATGACATACCGCCAAGTCCAGGTGGGGCTCCCTATCTTATTAGAAACATTCTGCCTTAACGTGACCGAACAACTAAAGGAAGTCAAAAATAAATCAATGCCAACTAGCATACTCTACAAAAAAAAAAGGGGTAATCTTCGAGTCCGATCACGACCCTAGTATGTTATATAATAAACCATAGAACAGCTTACCGAACCCGATAGTTGCCTTACAGTTAGAGATTGCAATCCCGGGATCCCGAATCCTGAAATCCCGTCATCCCGATTATTTTTCGGTCCCAAAAATACCGGGATTATAGTGCTCCAATCCCGGGATTTTCGGGATTGATAACTAGCATATGCACATGGAAAGATTTCCCTTGGCTGTATTTTTATCTTACGCAACAAACAAATAACATTGATATTAGGCTTTGGCGCAATCTTCAATATGTGGGTGTGTGTTTTAAGTAAAAAATAATCCGTAAAACTGGTAAGCCAGCAGTAAATTGGTATTGGTATTTCAGTATGTGTGAACTAAACACAATAAAGACATCTTTGATTGACCGGTTAAGCCTGCGACGACGCGACGGTGGACATAGCTATCTTGTGTTTTATTTACAGAATCCGACAATAAGCGTTGAAGATTTTTAGCCGCATTTAGACGATCATTTCAGTTTCAACTGAGGTATCAGTTAAGTTTTCGGTACAACTGATGCTTACAAAACATTTAGACATCAGTCCATTATTCAGTTGAGCTTTTATATTATTCGCGAACAATCGAAATATAGAAGACAATAACAACGGACGATGGAAACCTATAGCTATAGTTTTGGCGCTTTATAAATCACTAGATCACTCCGTTTCGGCATATTGGACAAAAAAATATCAGAAACTCAGACGTTGATTCACCGCCAACTGTAATTGAAACGACAACTGAACTGGAAACGTATTTACACATCAGTTTAACTGGTAACTGATCTGACACTTTATGGGGATTCCATCAGTTCCATGTAACAGTTTCAGTTTCAGTTATCAATTTTCGAATTTAGACATCAGTTTAACTGAAAGCTTAACTGATAGCCCTACTGAAACTGAAATGACCGTCTAAAAGGAGTTCAACACCTGAAGTAATGAATTTGTTTCCAACATTAAACAAAATTATGCCTGATACAAATTGTATCAGTAAAACGATTAAATGCCTCCACAAGCGTGCATTCTCTGCTGCTGCACATTTTGGCAACAAAATAACGTTTATAGTAAGTTGAAATTTTCTTAATTTAAATTCATATTTTTTTTGGTTATTCCTATTTTTAAAAAGAGATTTTTTTTTGTTAATTAGGTACATAAAGACTGAAAAATAAGAAATATTTATGTATTTTTTTTTGCTTTAAGTCGAAGTTTATTTAACTTAAAAGTAGTTTATTAAATGTACATTTTGTTTCTTTTTTTTTTTTTTTTTTTTATAATTAACGCGCGCACAAGGGATTATGTGTTTCCCTTTTAATGTAGAACACACTGCGCGGGCATTACGAAGAAAGGGAGGGGAGAGATAGGAGGTGCCGATTAACATTGGTTTTGAATGTTTGCATGTTGAAATGGCAAGGGAAAATCTCGCCGGGTAAACCATTCCAAAGTCGTGTTGTACGGCTAAAAAAAGAATCTCTATATATCACGGTACGTCCGAAATTGGGCTCAAGGGTGAACTGATGGGCATTCCTAGCAAGACGAGTATTACGGGCGAAACTTTTAAGGGGAGGAATGCAGCTGGCTACCTCGAGTGAACATTTTTTATAAAAGAACCGATAAAATAAGGAAAGACATGAAACATTGCGTCGGTGTTCGAGAGGGGCAATTGTTTCAGCGGCAGTTCTATTTCCTATCAATCTTAACGCTCGATTTTGTATTCTATCAAGCAGGTGAAGCGATGATTGTGAAGCACCTGCCCACAGGTGGGAGTTGTACTCGAGTTTAGGGCGTATAAACGCTTTATAAATTGTAGCCAGATCAGATGGGGAAAAATACTTCTTACACCGATACAGAAAACCTAAGCACTTTGCAGCATTCTTAGCGATCTCAAATATATGGTCGTTCCAACGGAGGTCGTCGTTGACACACATACCGAGTACTGAGAGCTTTTCGGTTTCTTCGATGTAAGTGCCATTCATGGACAATGGCATTGGGGGAATGTTTAGCTTTAACGACAGAAGACAGCATTGAGTTTTCGAAGCATTAAACTCCACACGATTTCTATTACCCCATTTGACAATGCTGTATAAATCGGAGTTTAATGAGCTTGACATACGGCACCGTTGCAATTGTACGTCCGAAGGCGAAGGACGTGAATTATCGAACGAATATGAAAAGCTGAGGGTAGAAAACGATTTTCGTTTTTATGCAATGTCGTCTTTGCTTTGAATTTTTTTTTCGATTTGCTGAAATCCTGGGGATACCCCGGGATCCCGGGATTGAAATTTTTAAATCCCGAAATCCCGGGATTGGAAAAAGTCGTCGGTATTGCAATCCCTACTTACAATAGGCATAAACCTTAGGTCCCCGACTTGAGGGCGTGGCGTAACTCCCCACAGCATAAAAATATTGTATTTCCACAGGTACCCGTGTTCACCGTCTCTGACTTGGATAGGTCCATCCTCAGATCCGGAGATTTGTTGCGGCTACCTATACAACCTAAATAAAAAGTCATTCAAATGAAATGGCTGAAAACAAATCGCTCATTACCCTTTAGCCAGAGGGGACCTTATTAGGAGGATTCAGGATCACTTCGGATGCTCTCTGGACTAAGCGACCTTGGGTGCTCGGACGACATGTTCTGAGGTTTGATGGGGTCGGCTGGCTATCTGCGGCTTAGGTTTGGAGGAGGGAAGCTTTTGGTGACCAATCTTAACCGGGATTGTTCCTTGATGTACTTCGCACGTGCACAGCGAGTGGCCAAGGGAAGGTACAACAAAGGTTCCTGGTAGACGACGACGCTTGCTGGAATAATCTCTTCCCATAATCGCCATCGGTGATTCTCGGTAAGGGATTTTGCACCAACCGTCGACAAGGGATCCTGAGGCTTACCTGATTGGGGCTGGAGCTGTCGAGAATGATGCCCTCTGGAGTAGTCTGCTCCCGACCATCAACATGGATGATTTTCAGGAGTGGACTCTTCATCGACCATCGTCACACTAGATTCGCTGATTTCATCGGACTTGGTAAGGACCCGAAAAGAGGAGGGAGCGAGATCGTCCGTCTGGAGGTAAATCCTGAGGCAGCATCGAAGGGCGGGCTAGCAACCGAAGTGAAGTCACAAAACAAAACCATCGAAAATAAATTATCACAACAACTTCAAGGATCCGCGAATCGATAATGGGTAACTTGAAAAGAGGAAACCGAATTGGAAATCGATAATTTTTAATTATTTAAGAAAAACGAGCGGCACATCAAATTGAACAAGATGATGTTTTCTAATTACTTTCGTCTGTCAAAGCTGTTGGCGTTCTTTTCTTGATAGATGGTAGCAGCGAGACGGCAATGACATCCCGGGATATCATGAGAGATAAGCTGATAGATATCGGAAAACTGTTATACAGAGTGGTGAAAAATAAATAAGGTTTAAGTATGTAATAAAGCCAGTGAAAAACAGATAGGCAAAGATTCTTGGCCAAAGATACAACTACCATGCATGTTAGATGGTAGGATTAACACATACTAGTGTGAAGATCGAATGATTTTCCAAAAAAGCTGGTTTTGGCAAGTACCGCTAAGCTAGCCAGGAAAACGACGTTTGAAGCCAAAAAAATCAAAGTCAGATCCTCTATCTGCTAGTGCAAGGTAATATTATAATATCGTTATAAATCCCTTTAAGAAAAAATAAGGCAGTGCAAGAGTGTGATGAGTATTAAAAAACTAATTTTGTATTTTTTATTTTGACGATTTGTGGGATACAAATCATTCTGTATGATAAAAGAGGGGTGAGTTTCAGCTAATTTAATTTTTTAAGTGTATAATTGTTAAATGTATGATATGGTATTCCACCAAATAAAAATGTATGGTAATAGTATATTAATAAAACATTAATACAGGTTTCCTGAGGAAGAAAAAACTTACCTGAAGCGAAAAAGCCAGACAAGAATATAAAATTAAGAGTTGGACGGTGGTGACAAGCTACAACGAGGAGTCTATGTTAAAACAGTATTTGGTTCGTGGGACTCTCCGAACCACCAAGTAAATTGGGGTCGAAACGACCAAAAAGAATCTCTAATAGTTCGATAAAGTATAATAGGAAACCCCTCTATACAAATAATAAAAAAGAATTAAAAAGAATTAAGCTAAGAACATCTTTAGTGAAAGTGATATCCGTTAAGACGGCGAATATCGCCGAGGTGGCTGCAGGAAGTCCCTTGGCGCTGGACAATCCCACCCAGAAGAGGAAAATTTATGTTTTTTTGTATCTATAGTATTGTTAATTGTAAGCTTCAAATTTTTTGGCGTGATCATTTTTTTTTGTGTGTGGAATTTGTAAATTAAGTTTATATCGAGTATAATAAAGAAAATAAGTATTGATACCAATAATTTCTGAATTTTTTTGGAAAAAAAAACAAACCCATAGAGTAAATGCCAAGGGACGGAAAAACAAACGAGTCCCTCCGGTGGTTTTGTGTATAGTGTTTAACCGCCTAAACTGAGCTCGATTTATAGGGTTTTCACACCAAGCTGAAAACACGGTTTTCGGCAAAAAGTTTTCAAAAACCTGAAAACTGTTCACACCAAACATTTCAAGTTTTCGTTTGACATTAGACTGTGTTTTGAAAACTACCTGTCATATTTTGAATTAATAAATATTTGGTTGTTGAAAAAAAAATCGCTGTAACATTTGAAAAATAAAATGGATTCAAATCAAATAAAACTATTTGTTATTTATAAAAACAAGCTTCAACAAAATTTCAAGAGTTTGTTAAACTACATGGATACATCTCAAGCTTCTATCAGAAGAAAAAGGAGGAATTTAGGATTGCAAATCTAAATGTATTTTAATAAATAATTGCCATTCTGAAGGGGAACCTCCGGAGGGTCCAATTTTCTTCTTTTCACTCCTAAAAGAAAACAAATGGAGTGATTTTTAACACATATTTGTTTAAAAATGTGGCTTAATTAACTTACTTGTATTTGGTGGTCAAGTTGTGCAATTTTGCTTTAATTTCCTCCTGGGTGTACTGCACAGGCCGCCCTAGGAAAGCCACCGACATTTCATTAAAAATGTGGGAATTTTTCCGGCTTCCACGGAGTTCTGGCTCCTTTTCCTTCCATACTTCTAGGAGAAATTCCTCGTCTTGGGAATCCCAGATCTTCCTTTTTTTTTATTTTATATTCTTCCATTTTCTGTAAATAAAATCAATTAATTTATATTTTTATGAAAGATTTTGTAAACAAAATTACTTACCACCACTTATTCGCTCCGAGTGTCAACAAAAAAAAAGTTCAAAAGCGACAGCTTTTTTTTTAATCTTTTTGACATTTATGTCATTGATATGTTGCTGAATTTGCCATTAGGTGTGTTTGCTTAAATCATCTTGGTATCGCAACTAGTTTTCGACATGTTTTATATAAAACCAGTCGTTTATGAAAACTTGTGTTTTGATAATTAGTATGGTAAAACTTCTGTTTTGGTGTAGGTTTTGGGGCTTTTTTCACGAAAACCGCGTTTTGGGTTGGTGTGAAAACCCTATTAGGTAGGGTAAGTTCTGCAAAGGAACAATAAAGAGAGATACAATTTGAGAGCTCCTTATTACGAATAACCCGGGTCGGGGCAGTAGTTTTCTAACTCCGTTTATTTGCAGTGCTCTACGAAATAGATATAAAAAAACATCTGAAATAACCTACCGGTATAATAATACCTATTGTTTATTTTTCATTTGGTACCTTATTTTTTTATATTACATGTTTTATATATACTTGTGCTTTTGTACTCCTTTTAAGTTGATTTTTATTTGTTATTGTTAATTATTTCATATTTATTATTAATTTTAAGTTGTTTTTTTTTTTGTTTCAACCATAATGCCAGGTATTTTTCGTTTATACAATATTTTAAAGAGAGCCTTCAAGCTTAAATAAAACAAATTGTAAGTCACGCCAAGTCTGGTCGTTTTTATTTCTTGCATGGGATCGTTTTAGGATCCATGGCGGACTGAGCTTTTTTTCTAAGGGGTGTTGGAAGGCGGTTGATAAAAGGAAATCAAAGAAATTCGTACGTGGGGAACTCGCCCGAGTACCAGGCAGGGTGGGAATAACCCAACGCTATAAAAACACTAGTAGCACCCTCGGTGTGGGATGGGGACATGAGAAGAATTTATGAAGTGGCATGATTTGAGTTTTGTTGAAGGTGAGGTCTAGTCGCGGGAGCAAGATCCCCCCCTACATCCGACGAGTTAAGCCGCGCGATGCCAGCATGCCAATGCTCTCGTGCTAGACATTCTACCCTACCCGTCCTTTCCCGTATCCCTGGTTCCTCTCTGATCCCAGCTCCTGGTTTCCTACACATCCCATTTCCCAATTACCCCTCCTATTGCCTCGCAACAAACGGTCGCTGGATAAAATATACATTAAAAAGATAAAATGGACTTTTTCTGCTATTAAGGTTAGACGAGTCGATTAAGGATAAAGTATACATTAACAGCCCCATTCTCTCCCTTCTGATGAATCACAAGTAACACACAAGCTATCGTGACTATTTCTTGTGAGGATTGTTGTAACTCGATAACATTTATGGGATTCTCCCCCAATCCAGTCACAACGAAACTCCCCACACAATGGTGAATTTTTATTGTGACTATCGTGAACAGCAGAAATGACAAAAACAAATGTTACCAAACAACCCAGATGATAATTCTTCCCCATATATCTACTCTCTGGCGTAAATGACATCTACGATTTACCGCCAAAGTTTTGTTTAAAATTTTGTTTACGGACGGGTTTGTGATGAAATACTTTTAATTTGAACTACACTTACCACATTGAGAACAACAGTATTATTAACAATAAAATGTCAGCAAAATCTTTGCAATTGGAACGATTTAAGGAGCTCCTTAATGCTCAAAATCCTATTGCCGCAAAAGAATATATCGACAACATTGTCGACTTCTTCGATTGTCCATTAACGAAAGTCGAACTTGGTAAAATGATTAATTAATATTTATTAATTAATTAATTATTGTTGTGCTTAAATTTATGTAAATGCATATCCTCCTTAGATTTAGCATTGGAGAAACTCTTCAGTAAAAAACATGGCACTATATTTTTTTTGAAAAATTCCTTAAATGCCAATAAGCTTTTCCATGAAAGTAATGTTAATATATTCACACTGTGGCACAACATACTCACAAAGAATGCGGATACCGCAGACTTTAGTCCATATTCTGCTAATATAATCGAGGTAAAAAAAAGTCGTAATAAGCAAAAAATAATTGAATGTAAAACTCCTACATTTCTAACACCACTAGTGCTGCATGAAGTTTATTGCGTCCTATGTTTTTCCATCAGCTAAAGAGCGTGAAAGAGCTACCATGGTTCTTCAGATTCTATTCCAAAATATGTTGGTTGAAGAAGATCAACTTGGTACTGAGGTGGTCGAACGTGTTTTAAATGTTTTTAATCTAAAAAAACCACCAGAAATCTTTACCCAGCAACTCTTTAAGCTTCTGGGTATAATTGCTCGATACTATCCCGCCAGTATTTCAGAAGAACAAATACGACGCATTAGAATAGAGTGTTTTAAAACTCTGGATGCTAATATGGTCAGCCAAGAAGTCGTAAGTTAAACAACAAATTATAGGTAAAAGCCTTTATTTCAAATTCATATTCTAGATTCGGTCTAGAGCTCTTGCTGGTGCAATGGAATGTCTAACGGATTATTTAGCTAATTTCGCACCATCGCCAGAGGCAGAGCTAGACGTTTGTGATCGCATATACAGAAGCACTAAGACCCTTTCAGTGCTTCCCGATGATATACCACAAAAAATCGTATTTCGTGCTGCCTTGGATCTCTTTACCAATCACTCAACACTGTTTGCCAAACAGATCTACCGAGACTTCAAATATTGGCATGAGTGTCTTGGCAAATGGCTTGATTCTAGTGTATACGATGAACGTCGACGCGGAATCTATGGATTCTATGCTTTTCATAAAATTATTGCCGAAGAACTTAAAACAGATGAAACCAACTCTAAGACCACACTGGAGTTTATCTTGAACGAATTTCGCAAAACTCTGGAATCGCCGAATTCAAAACCGGCAGAGACCCGAATTGCTATTCGGGGCTTCGGAGCTATGTCGTTGTTGTGTAAACAACATCTGCCCACAATGCTGGATGATATGATATCATTGGTTGTTCAAAAGTGTGATTTGATTCTTATGGCAGATGACAAAAGTATGAGAGATTTGTTGGACCATTTCCCGGACTATATACAGGCGTTGTCGACAGTTATCAAAGAAATTCAAGATCCTCAAGTTTCAGATGTTTTGGCGGAGAATTTGAAAAACATTATGATTAGATTGATTCGGGATTTTCATTATTTGCCAACTAGCCATTGTAGTAATGTTGCCAACTCTATTTGTCATGCATTTAATGCACTGTACTTGTCGGACGTTACGCTACTCGAAAGATTATTATCTAAGGTAAGTAGATTTTTCTAAAGTATTTATTTATTTTTATTAGCAGAAATATGTAAAGGAGGAATGCAGCTGACTACCTCGAGTGAACATTTTTTATAAAAGAAACGATAAAATAAGGAAAGACATGAAACATTGCGTCGTTCGAGAGGGCAATTGTTTCAGCGGCAGTTCTATTTCCTATCAATCTTAACGCTCGATTTTGTATTCTATAAAGCAGGTGAAGCGATGTTTGTGAATCACCTGCCCAGAGGTGAGAGTTATACTCGAGTTTAGGGCGTATAAACGCTTTATAAATTGTAGCCATATCAGATGAGGAAAAGTACTTCTTACACCGATACAGAAAACCTAAGCACTTAGCAGCATTCTAAGCGATCTCAAATATATGGTCGTTCCAACGGAGGTCGTCGTTGACACACATACCGAGTACTGAGAGCTTTTCGGTTTTTTCGATGTAAGTGCCATTCATGGACAATGGCATTGGGGTATGTTTAGCTTTAACGACAGAAGACAGCATTGAGTTTTTGAAGCATCAAACTACGATTCCTATTACCCCATTTGACAATGCTGTATAAATCGGAGTTTAATGAGCTTGACATACGGTACGGTAAGAGAGCTTCATGCCAAACTCTATCAAATGCCTTGGAGATATCAAGAGCAATAATCTTACTTTCACCAAAGCGATGTAAAGATTTGTTCCCCTGTTCGGTGAGATATGCCATCAGATCACCAGTGGAACGGTTGCTGCGGAAGCCATACTGACGGTCATGGAGAAGCTTTCGATCTTCGAGATATTCCTTAAGCTGACGGTTAATCAGTGTTTCCATGACCTTAGAAAGAAGGGATGTCAGTGCTATGGGTCGGTAGGAGGAGGGGGAGGATGGGTCACCTTTCTTAGGGACAGGCTGGACAAATGCTGTTTTCCATCTTCTAGGAAAGATTCCAGAAGAGTAGGAGCGATGGAAAAGCTTACGCAGTGGCTTTGCCAGTATGGAAGAACACCTCTTCAGAAGAATCGGGGGTATACCATCCGGGGCAGCGGATTTGTGTATATCGAGATGAGAACTCTTGCTACTGTACAAGTGCGGAAAAAAATCTGTCCCATTAAAAATTTACATTCTCAAGTACAGGAGGGGCAACGTTGCTTTGAGGCAGCGTGGAGCTGGCAGCGAAATGGGCGGCGAGCAAGTTTGCCTTCTCCGAAGAGTAAACAATTGATTTGTTATTGTCGATGAGCGTTGGAACCGAAGATGTCGAGGAGTTTTTTATATTTTTTACAAATGACCAAACATTTTTACTGCCTTTGGGACACTGCAGAATTTGTTGCCGTAATTTTTGGTCATGCAAAAATTTGGTTCTTTCAATAACGGAGTTGCATGAGTTTCTTGCTTGTTTGTGCTTTTTCCGATTTTCCTCTGTAGGGTTGGCTTTGTAAGAACGGAAACTTACTTCTTTGAGCCTGATAGCTTCTTTACACTCAGAATTAAACCAAGACTTTTCTTTAAGTTTGATGCTTTTTACTCTGTTAGGAATAAAAGCACGCATCCCTAGAAGAATCACATTTGTGATCATTTCAGCACTGGCATCAATGTCACTATCGAGGAAGCATAGTGACCAGTTAAAGTTTCGGAAAAAGATATTCAGGCCGTCCCAGTTGGCTTTCTCGTATTGCCAAACGGTCCTGGTGGGAAGTTTTTCTTTAACTGGATGGGTTGAGGATGATAAATTAGCTGAAATGACACAATGGTCTGAAGTGCCAAATGGAGAAGTTACACTAATGGTATATTTATCAGGGTGAGAAGTAAGAAACAAGTCAAGAGTATTGGGGAAGGCTCTGGCAAGTAATATCATTCCTAACATAGACCACGAGACCATGATGGGAAAAGAGTAATGGCACCAAGCTATACCCATGTAGAGCATATTCTGATAAATCAGTATTTACTCCAACCTGGGTTTCACGTAATGCCAAAACAGCTGGCCTGTATTGAACAGTATAGACGTACACGTGAAAGAAATTCTTTCTTATAACACGAACCCTAGAATACACGACACAAAAATCACTTACCATTTAAAAATACTTACACACAAAACACAATTCTGACGAAGTCGAACCATGCAGTGAAAATCCAAATTAATCTCTGCAATAAACAAACTGTCTTAAGTGTTATGCCCATAAGACAGCTTGCATACAAAAAATCAATTTAAATATTCAGCACAATAGGACAAACTCAGATGCCCTTATCCATTTACCGCAAGCATACGATGCCTACAGATAATAAAGAGGCAGTTAAGCTAAGCACAAAGGGTTGGGACAGAAAAGAGGATAATTTGATTTGTTATGCAAGTGTGTATTATTTTTTTCTTCCACAGCGCGAATGGGCTGGTGGATATTGTTATTTTCTTTACAGCACACGCGAGGGGGTTTTGCCAATTTCTCAAACGAGTGTGTAATATTATTTTTTTAACACTCGCGATAACAATGCGCAATAATTTTTTTTTTTTTGACTTTTGTTTAATTATTTGTGCGCGCACCTCGACCCGACGTCCGGCCTCTATGAGCTTAAGATCGACACTCGAAGATGTTCGCAAGTCTTTTCCTGAGTTCATTCTCCTGTTGATGTTTCACTGCCTGGTTTAACATGGTGTTGGTGCATTGGAGTTCGGAGTATATGCGTCTGTACTCGTCGTTCTCTCTGTTGAACAACCTGTAGTATATCCGTTGAAGCTTTTTGCGTAGTCTCTGTCTGTGGAAAAATGTCTTTATTATTATTGTTTCTTTTATAAAAAAAATGTTCACTTGAAGTAGTCAGCTGCATTCCACTGAAAAGTTTCTCCCTTAATACTCGTTTCGCAAGGAATGCTCATCGTGTTAATATAGGGATTCTTTTTCTTAGCCGAACAACACGAATTTGGAACGGTTTACCCGGCGAGGTTTTCCCTGGCCATTTCGATTGACAAGCATTCAAAACCAATGTTAATCGTCACCTTCTGTTCCCTCTCTATCTTCTTAATGCTCCCGCAGTGTGCTTACATTAAAAGGGAAATAAATAATTTCTTGTTCGCGCGCCAATTATAAAAAAAAAATCTGAAAAAAACATTAAACATAAAAACTAAACTGCTGCTGTGCAAGACTAAGTACTAAGAGACTTGGGAACTTAGTAAAAGGCACTCTGATCTGTTATATCCGCGTTCGAGGAAAAAAGTCTTAGAGAGAATTGTTTGCTTCGTGTGCGAGGGAATACGATTCCGGAGAAGATACAATCATGAATTGTATGTATGAAATCTACCTCGAAGCAGATGTTGTGAAAAAATAAAGCTCAATAGAATCCGGTGGGCTCGGCACCTAGCTCGCATGAGGAATCAGCTCAGAAAGTCTTGCAGTTCTTTTTATGGTAAAAGACAACGTGGCAGACCCTGCTTGCGTTGACCAGGACGCCCGAAGCCTTGTGGTGCGCAATTGGATGGAAGAACTTGTTGAACGAGGTCCGGACCGGATCTCGGTTGTTATGTCGATGATGATTATGAGGAAGCTTACCCCAGCACGTGGTGTCCTGGGTGACCACTGAAATATATGTCATATTGTTTTTTTTCTGCAAAACCACCACTGGCCATCTGATTTCTTGTAGTGATGTAATGTTCGCCTTACATGTGGCCAAGACATCGGCTGTAGAGCGATCTCACGTTCCATGAGAATATTCGTAAATCAGGTAGCTGTTGTCATTGCTTGTTTCGTCGTCTTGTAATCTGGATATTTCCGAGGCTTGTTGTCGGGATTTGAGTTCCTTTATTTTTATGTTTATTGCTGCTATAGATTGTTCCGAAGTTAAAAAAGATTTATTCTTCTGAGAAAACTTAATACCAACTCGAAGGAAGAAGCTGTTCAATATTTAACTGTGTTGGCTGTCGTAGCATTGCTATAATGTTAAGAATGTAATGAGCCAATTAAGAGAGTCTCATTCCTTAACCGATTTACTTAAAATTAATCCTTTCTCGAACAATAAGTAAAATTTTGTAATAACAAACAAATCTTTCTCTTTTTTAAGGTTATTTTCGAAGGTGTAGTTTGGACGTGTTCGCATAAGCACACCTTCGATGCAAATGCCGATTGGTCCGAAAATATCGATTGGAAAGACAATATCACGTTTAAATCCTATAGCATCCTCTGGGATGCGTTATTAGATGAAAAATCGTCTTCCAAGTTGTTTGAAAAGTCAGCAATTGTTGATCGAATATTTGATCACTTAATGCTAACTCTATTCAAAATTCTCGACAAATTGGATTTCCGTACGAAGAAACGCGTCTACACAGGAGAAGATGGAAGAGATCAAGAATTCCATTTTTGCGATCCAAACTTTGATCTTTGCCCTATTAAGCCCAAGGATTTTCACATATTCATTAATTTGGTTGATTTTTACAAAGACCTTTGGCCAAAGTTCCAGCGACAATACACACTCAACTGGATCGAAGCGTTTTGTGAGAAAATGGTTCAATTTGCGTTGCGTAATCCATTGGTTAGTGGTTTTCTGAAACTTCTGGAAATTGGACTTAAAACTGCCGATAAGTTGAAGGTTTTCACCGGTAATCTAGCACCAGCACTCGAAGTGAATCTAGCCCATGCCTTCAAAGTTATGATTGTCAAGTGCCAAAGAGTCTCGGGAGAGCTGCAGATTGCAACAATTGAACTTGTTCTACAATATCCAAGTCTCTTTTACAGGAATTGTTTAATTGATATGATTCCAGTGTTTGAAACGGCTTTTGATTTAGGAAAGTCCATGGCTTGGTTGGCTTGTCTAGCTGTTGGGTGCTTAGAGAAGATATCCAAATTTGATGATTCTGATGATTTGAAAAAGCTTTACGAAAACGTGCTGCCTCTGCTGGACTCCTACCTCCGAAGCCGTAATAGTGTGGAGTATCTGGATATAAGAGAGGGCCGTGGTGGAAATAAATTACAGAAAGCCACTGCATCGAAAAAAAGCCACATCGAATACTACGACATTCAGACAAAAATTGTGTCACTCTTAGGAAAACTGCATCCAGATGCGGCTGCTATGCTCATTGTGAATTCTGCAAGGAATGAAAATCTTGTCAAATGGGACTCACAAAAGTGTGTTCACTTAAAGTTAAAGGTTCCCGACATCAGTCTTACTATTCAATTGGATGCATTAGTTCCTCAAATATGTCATCTGGCATTAACTTCGACTGATCGACAGACAAAAATTGCAGCCTGTGAAATTGTTCATGCATTGGTGTTGTATCTGATTGGAGCCCGAGGGCATCAGGGACAAATTTGGAAAGAGCTTTGTAAAAAGATTCTAGAACTAGGATGTGATGGTGATGCCACGGTGCAACAAATATTTGAGCCATTACTCATGCAAGTTATGCATTTCATGTCGAAATACGAAAACTTGGATAGAGGAGTGGAGGAAATGATGGACGCTTTGATGGGGGGCATTTCAAGCAAATCAAATTTTGGCTTGCGCGATTTATCGGCTTCTTGTTTACGTGAGTTCGTTGAATGGAGTATCAAGCAAACGACCCCACAGCAGTTGGCAGCGTCTCCAGTTAGCATTGAGATTATACTGGGTAGATTAAAGATGTACAGCTTTGATTCGGATGCAAGCAAGAGAATAGGCGCTGCACTAGCATTTAATAATCTCTACCGTCGACTGAGAGAAGAGGAATCCATATGCGATACGTTTTTCGTGGACCTTCTTCATACATTTTGCGTAAATTTCAAGCTCAGTGAAGAACTCACTATTCTACCACCCAGCGATGACATGAACTCTGACTTAGAGATGATTTCTGAAGCCTTAGATCATGTAGTAAGGGTGCTTTCGGAGAGAAGCTATCTATTTGACAAAGAATCGCGTCGTCGCAGAGTTCCAAGTGCTCTGAAGTCGGGCACTCTCAGAGATGTCTTGAAATTTCTTATTTTCGAAGCTGGTTCGAGGAAGATTTCTTACCGCCGCAAATGCATTAAGTTAGCACACTTATTGGCTCCAAAGATCACAGGACTCAACCGTCTTTGGGATTATTTTCAAACAGATTCTATTAGTCATGATCAACTACGGAAGATTTGTGAAGGATCATCCGAAGGTTGTGGCATTAAGGCACGACCTGACATAAGCTTTCTAACAAGTATATATAATGAACCTCCAGAAAAAAGTCTTTACAACTGGTTGGAGTACTTGCTAGGCTCACTTGAATGCTACACATGGCTGCTGCGAGAAAAAGTAATTTCCAAAGGCACACAGTTTTTTCAAGAAACCAATATCTTCACCGCCATTGCTTGCTTCTTGGATAAAATCTGCTGGAAAACAATGTCAGAAATTATTGAAAATCCCTCGTTAGATTCCATTACAGATATATCAAACAACATAGATGTCCTTAAGTGTCTCATAAGTGTACATATTGTCGATTTTCTTATTGAGTTTCTAGAATCCGAATGCGCTGTCGAAGAATGTGTTGGTTTTTGGAACTCACGAACAAATCAACTGCTTCAAGACTTGATTCTACAGCTGATCTTTGAACCTAAAAGTCTGCATTTAGATTTTCGTTCAGAAAAATTGCTTTCTCAACTCAATAATCGAGTGCAAAAGTTTTGCAAGCAAGTACAACAAAATTGCCCAGATAGACAATTCTTTGACCTACTCAATCGGGAAATGTATGCCACATTAGTGAGGAAGCTCGACATGCTATCGCAGAAAATGAGCAACATGTTCAAAATAGCTGGTACTTTTGTTTCGAAGCCAAGTTATGTAAACGGAATTCTGCACATCCTTAAGATAACTAATTTCGATGAAATGGACACCAGTAGTCTGCAGACTCTAGTGGCTATTAGTGATCGAATAATGAAACTTTTATTCGATGGAATGAAGCGGACGAGTTTTGGCAAAATAGTTGCAGTTACGCTCACTGAAAATGTTAAATCTTTTGCAAATAGTCTAATGCGAATTGCTTTCGGCGTTAAGGACTATTCAAATGAAGTCATCCAGTATATGCTTAATGAAACCCAAGTGCTTACAAGCAATCTGGACTCCGAAACAAAACATGGACATTTGTATTTCGAATTGTATGAAAAGATGATTTACCAGGAAGCCACATTGAGGTGAGTTAGTTGAAGCTTGTAATATGTTTGAAAAACTAAATGATCTTCAATTTAATTACAGCTTCTTTGAAAAGTGTTTCTTACTATTTCCCACGTTACCAGAACTACAGCAATCCTATTTGCTAAGAATACTGACAGGAACTTTGGAACACAAAAGCAAATCTAATCGGAACACCAGCATAGCCTTTAAGAGCATAATTGATGTATGCATTCAAAATTTGCAAATGCTCATCGAAAGACACACTCAACAAGTAGAAGACTTCCATTTTATCGATTTCTTGAGAGTTCTTGCATCTATTGCCAGCAACGATCCTATTGAAATAATTGAACATGTTCCAGCGTTGTGTCAGTTCGTTATTGCAAAACTAAGCTCAACACAACTGAGCTTAGAGAAGAAATGCAAAATATTATCATTGCTACCCCTGATGGTGGGAGTCGGAGATTATGAGAGCCCCGATCTTTCAAGTGCATTGGAAAATCTACAATGTCAGCACTTTCCGTTGCGCTCTACTGAATTTCCCAAAAATAGCTTACAGGAGACAAGTCTCAAATTTGCCTTTGTTACGCTCCTCAATGCCCTAGTCGCATCCAAGTCTTATGTGGTGTTGGAATTTCTTTTTAAATGTACTGCCCTGGATGAGACGCACTTGGTGGAAGATACCATTCGAAAAGAACTCAAATCGTTCACTCATTGTTTGAATGATGAACAACAGGTTGAAATATTAAGTAGATCCCTCAAGACCGTTCTTAATGAGCGGTATGAGTCATCAATACGAATTACCATATTCCGGAGATTTCTTTTGAATATATTTACTAATTGCACAGAGGAAGCGCTTGTAGATTTCTTTAAAAAGAACATCAAACTCAATAATTCGCTCCTAGAAACCAATTATAGGATCGGCATTTCGGGTAGAGCTGTCGAACAGGCTCTGGTTAATAGAATTATCGGGTATGGTTTGCTTGAACATTTCTTCGGAACTGTGAGAAAAGAACTATATTGGAGTGTTACATGTCCAATTGGGATTGAATTTTTGGGCAAACCCAAATCTGAGAGTGAATTAGTTGGAACTTTTACCAAGAAGGCATTTTATGTTCGAAGTGAAGAATTGACCACCGACAACAAGGACTTAATGGAACTCTTCAGACAGTATCAGTGTTCTGCATATTGCGCCATCTGTTCTCTAGTGAGCAATACCCAGACTGAGTTGAAATTCTATTCGAAATTTTTGTTCGAAGAGAATTCAAAAAGAAATGAGCTCATATGGGCCAAGCTGGTCGATTGTGCGCCCCAAAAAAATTACATATTTTCCGGTCAAGAGACTGATGAATACGTTAAAATCAGAAAACGATTTGTTTCTATTAGGCGGTTGGATGTTCAGCATTCTGTGTCATTGAATACAATTACCTCGTCGAGGCGACTTCAGACACAAAACGTAATGGAGTCTAGCTTGAGTCAGGATGTAAGAGGAGTTGACATGACTTCCTACTCCGTTCGACCGCACACCGAAGCAATTCGTCGACAGGAAATTAGATCTGCCGAAATACAGTCCGTGCGGCTAGAGAGTCATGATGTCAATAAACATGAAGTTATGGCAATGCTATGTGGAGTCATAAAGTTTATGCACACAAACAACATCACGCCTGTTCTTGCGGACCCAAGTATTAAGCGCTCATATCCTTGGGTTCAAGCCATAGCAAACAGCATTGGAAGTTGTGATAGTCATAAGAATATTCGAATGTTCCTTGCTCAAGTGGTCGAAAATTGCACCGAAGTTTTTCAACAGTATGCACATGTTTTGTTCAAACCGATACTTAGAATGCTTGTCGATGAATGTGCTGGTAGTACATTGAACTTCTTTATAACCGATATGATAGCATTGCTTGTCACTTGGAGTAAGTTAATACATATTTAGTTGCCTTTGTGCCTTTACATAATTTCTTAATCTGTTTTCAGCATCGACAAAATTACACGCACCACAAACGGCTGATGAAGTTACTCTAGTTCAGGAATTACTTAAGTTTGTTATGAAAAATGCGTGGAGTGAATCTCGGGAAATTTTTAAATTTAATTTAGAAATCGTCCAAACCATGCTGTCTGTCTGGAGAGATGTCATTGTTGTGCCCAGTAATCTGGTTCTTGACATGATAACTCGAAGCCAACGCAACGATTCCGATGCTAATGAGTGTGGACTTATTTTTTTGGGAATGATTCTTTCAAATAAACTTCTTCCATGGACGGATCTAAACAAAGTCCTTTATATCAATGCAATATTAACAAATGTTGAAAACCTTAGTACAAAAATTTACCAACCAGCTGCTTTTTCAATGGGTGCTGCATTGGAAACATTGTCTACATCTGGTGACCAGGAGAGTGCTGATAATCTGTTGAAAGAAATTCAAAATCGCCTGCATTTACTGAACAACAAAAAGGATCGTAAAAGTGAAAAACGTTTCACAGATATTCTCTTTTATATACACAAATCAAGTCCCCAAGTTGTTGATCGCATGCGTGAGGTTATAAGCTTTAAAATACCCACCGCCATAGGAACAACTAAACGAAGTTATCTTGAAATGATTTTATCAAGAATCGAATCCTTCGAAGAAGAGGATGTCTATAATACCATCATAGGAATCGGAATCAAGGATATACTAAAACAACCCGACTATCAACTGTTGGGATTGCATATTCTTAACCGAGCTCTTCCCATAATTAGGAACCATGACATCACATTGCTTTTTGAACTCGTAGAAGATTCACTGCACTTGCAACGCATCGATTGTCGTGATGTCGCCTATGAAATTTTCATTTACGCTGCTCAGAACTTCAATAGTGATCTTAAAAACAAGGCAGATAAGTTGCTTTTGAAGGGAATCAGTGATCCTGCGGTGGAGATACAAAAAAGAATCTATCAATATTGGTCAAAGGAAGCACAAATATCACAAAAACTAATTGATCGTCTTCTATTTCTTCTTAAGAACTACGCAAACGACGGAGGAAGAAATTTTCTTGGTCTTTGTACGCAATTGTTACTTGATCCAGTAATTGAAGGGCCCGAATCGAAAAAGCAGATATTTCAATTCGAAGATGATCGGGAATGCAAACTGCATGAGTACCACATAAATACCAAACTAAGAAGTCGTGCCACATACACCTTACCACCGATGTTTGCCGAATCCACTCAAGCTCGGCCTAGTTTATTTAAAGCCACACAACTATGCAGCTTAGTTCGCAATACAAATGCTAACTATATTTTTGAACCAACTCAGGATCCAAAGGCAATAACGCAATCCAAAGAAAAATTCACACTTCCGAGTCAGAATTCAATGCCATTTCAAATCGCAACTCAAGTCTTAAATCGAAGATCGCAGATTGTGGCTAAAGAAAACCCAAGAGAAGGATCAGTAAGTGCACTTCGCCATCGCAGGTTCCTCAAAGATACAGATAGAGAAAAGAGGGATAAAGTTTTAAGGGTTATCAGTGTAAGGCAAAAGAATGTGGAACAGGCTGCTCGTAAGGCGATAGAGAACGATGTGGGTCTGTACAGACGCTATCGGTTTGGTGAATACCCGGATTTACTTATCAACAATTTAGCCTTTCTGCTTCCCCTCCAGGCACTCGTTCGAAGAGATAAACATATCGCTCAACAGTTATTTGTAGCCACACTAACTGGTATGGTTGAAGCAGATGAATGTAATTCGGTAGAGTTTCTGCAACAAATCAATGAAATCCTCACGATTGTTTTGAGTAGTTCCACACCGTGTGAGTCGACACTTACCTCAGCATTGCTGGAGATAAGTCTGTTAAAACCAGCAGCCTTTAGTGTGCCACCAGAGCAGGTAGCTAAGGTTGCTAAAATATCAAAAAATCTAACTCTTGCTGCACTGTATCTGGAAACTCGTCTAATCGCCGATTGGGATGAAGAAATGGCAGCTACTCTTGAACCAGCTCACTGGCTGCAGTTGGCCGACGTTTACAGTTCATTGAAAGAATACGAAGTTGTATCTTCAATATTTGCCGATAAACTCCGCACTGACCCCAGGTTGGCCAATGCTATCGAACTGAGGTCTAACGGCCGTGCTGATGAGGCCCAAGCACTTCTCATTGAAGTCATTGGAAGAAATGTCCATACGGAACACTATTATGCATACAATTGCTATTATGAATGTTCAATTGAGTTAAGCGATTGGTCCCATGTAACTGAAGCCATTAACAATGAAATTGACAACCTCGAAGAAATCTGGACGGACAATTATAATTTGAATTTTCTGCTGCCAAAGTTGATGCATGCAAAAATACAACTACTCCTTGAAGGAGACATTGAAAGTCGGGATTTTTTGCGAACTATAACCGAGTGGATGATGATTCCAGACAGAGCTGAGCACATTAAGAAAGAATTCTGTGAAGAACTGATGATGCTTTCAATAGCTAACAAAGACTTTCGTCAATGTCGCGTGTTGTACGAGAATTTTTTAAAGTCATTCTTAAGAGAATGGAGCATCACCGACTCGTTTTCCACCAAAACAAAATTAGATAGCCTGCGTGGCGCACAAAGAATAGCCGAAATCGATTATTATGCTCAAACTTTTTTGCAGGGTTTCGATGAATATAGCACAGAACAGGTGTGCAAAAGATGGAATTCATGCAACATTGATCCAACAGAATCGTTACGCATGTGGAATACAATTGTGGGTTATAGAAAGTACATTGCTGCGTTGTGTTCAAAGACATTGGACATTGCACAAAGTGAGTATATAAAACATTTATTTTGATTTCTAATATTAGTTTTACTCTTTTTAGTCGAGGAAGGGCAACAGGATTTGAGTAAATCTGTTTACCACATGACAACGCAGCTCTTCAATGCCGCCGACCATCAAAAAAACTTTGCTCTCGCACAAAAAGTTTATGATCGCCTGACGCCTAACCCTTCGGAACACAGCGAATTGATAACGCACGAACTGAGCAGAATAAAAAACATTTTCCTTCAGACACATCGAACACCAGATTGCATAGATTTCATTGAAAACTCTTGGAAAGCAGTAAATGATCTTTTATCTAAGGATCTTCTCTCAAATTATCCCAATCACCACATAGAGGCATTAGGCCTAAAGTCGAAAATTGCAATAGGCACACTAGAAAAACTCGAACAGCAAATATTTATGGAATCAGAAGAGATCATTTTGAAACGGATTACAAACAACAAGTCAAATGATCTTAAGCTTGGTTTAATGGAAATCGCCTTAGAAGCACTTGAGGCAAAACTAATTGTTGGAAATAGTTCGCCTGCAATCGCTCCTTCAACTTCAGCTGACAGTCATTTCTGCTTAGCTCAGTTTTCATATGACAATCTTAATAAAATTGAAACCAGTAATCAACAGAAATTTGAATTCGAGAAAATTTTTATCAGATCCGTATTGAAAGCAATGCAATATGGTTTGAAACAAGCTTGCCAATTGTTTCCATGCGTACTTCAGCTTCCTTCTATAGAAAGCGGAGTTCTCAGCGATTATTTTATTGAGTGTTCTGCTGATATACCCATTTGGACTTACTTAGCATGGATTCCACAAATTTTATCACGATTCCAGCTAAGTGCACCGTGCTATTTAGATGACATTGTGCAAAAAATTGCCATTAAATACCCAGACTATTTACGTTATCCATTCGCGACGTGGTATAAGCAAGCCAGAATACAGTTAAGTTTATCAACATCTGAAGAAGAATGCAAAGATCGTATTGTAATTTGCGAGATAATGGAAACTCTTCATCATAAGCTTTGTGATAGGCTCATCAAAAGCTTTAGGTATCTTGCTGTTCCTGAATCTTTCCTTTTGGCTCAACTGGAAAGTTTCGATAGAGACATTCGTTGTCATTCGAATATAAATGATTTTCAATTTTCGAAAATCACAGAAAATCTCCTGAAAGATGTTTATTGTGAGGAAGAAGGCTTACAAGGGGTAGCCTATCGAAGATTGTTAAAATACAAAACCGAATTGGAAGGTGTGAAAAATATGTCATACAACTGTAATGAGGATGGCATACGAAAGATTTTATGTGACATAGTCCGTTCACTTCGAAAGCAGCTTAGAAATTTAGAGACAAGTTTGCGCTTGGATACAATATGTCCTTGGTTGGCAAATTATCAATGGTGTGGCGAAGAAGATTGCATAGAACTACCAGGTCAGTACGCTCAAAACTCAACAGAGACTAATCCCAAAGTTATGGAGAGCATTAAGATTGTAAGATTTGGGAGTAAAGTTCAAGTTCTTATATCCCAGCGATATCCTTTGCGGATATCAATTCATGGGAGCAATGGACGCATCTATGACTTCCTGGTGAAGCATGGAGAAGATCTGAAACAAGATCAAAGGATTCAGCAAATTCTAAATCTAATGTCTCAAAAACTGCGTGAGGATCAACGTTGCCAGTCTTACAATCTATTTATTCGGACCTATCAGGTGGTGCCGATCGATAGGAACTGTGGGATTCTCAGTTGGGTTGAGAATACGATGTCGTTGAATGACTTGATTATGACTTGTTTTGATCGACGATGCAGTGAAAGTCGGAATGTCGTGGAGCGATCAATACGAGCATACTTACAGTTTATCGGCCATCCTTCCCAAAGTGCTGCTAATAC
Organism: Platycheirus rosarum; assembly: GCA_963971375.1. Taxonomy (NCBI): domain Eukaryota; kingdom Metazoa; phylum Arthropoda; class Insecta; order Diptera; family Syrphidae; genus Platycheirus; species Platycheirus rosarum. The sequence continues at coordinate 55,938,654 of OZ020507.1, read as the reverse complement.
GATATATGAACTCTATGGCATAGCTGCTAGTAAATACACGCCAGATCAATTGTTACAAAATCTAAGAGCCCTTGAAAATTCTATAGATTATGATATTGTAAAAAAGGCCTTGATGGATCTGGCGCTTTCACCGGGAAGTTTCTTTGCCATGCGCAACAACTTTGCAACTTCCATGGCTGCCATGAACATAGCCCATTGGATACTGGGGATAGGAGATCGGCATTTACAAAACACTCTAATCAATGTTAAAGACGGCTCTATGACAGGGATAGACTTTGGATTTACTTTTGGGTCGGGTACACGTGACCAGAAGGTGCCAGAGTTGATGCCTTTCAGATTGACTTCACACTTGGTTAATGCAATGGCACCAATGGGTACGTCTGGTCTGATTTTTAAGTGTATGGTTCATTCGCTGAGGGTATTTCGCAATGCAGACCGGTTATTATTGGCTTGCATGGAGGTGTTTATTCGTGAACCCTCCGTAAATTGGCTTGATATTGCCATGAAGAAAATAAACGAAGACGAAGATTCTATTTTGCGTGCTTGGGTACCGAAGGATCGTATTGATATAGCCAGGTGCAAGTTGCAAGGTTCAAATCCAATGTATCTTTTTGAAAGAGAACTTAATGTTGGCGTTGTATCTTCGTAAGTATTTTAATTAATTCTGTTTTTTTTTTTTTAATTTATTGCAAATATGTCTTTCAATAGAAACATTGAGTTCCTAGAAGGTTACATGAGAGTCTTGCGTGGCCATCAGCAGTTTAATATACGTGCGAGATTACCCAAAGATAAATTGTCTGTTGAAGACCAAGTTAAGTGTTTAATTGACCAAGCAACTGATCCGGCTGTGCTGGGAATTTCATATGTTGGATTTTCCCCTTGGATTTAGAAATTATGTTTGTGAAAATATGTTTTTTAGTTTTATAAAGATTTATACATGTTTCTTAAAAAAAATACAGTCTTTTTAATTCCAATACCGCTCATCGCTCATGCACAAAAAGAAAACAATAATTTTATTTTTAAATATGTATCTTCTCTTTTTTTAACATCACTCTTATTTTCCCTTAAATATGCGTCATTTTAAACTTTGCATTAATATTAACCGAACTAAGTTCCGACACTAAATATTTATACGAGAAAGGCAACTCTATATTTCCAACCCCCTTACCATCACCACAAATTCTACAAGTTTCTGCTGAGCTGTCAATTCCAGTTTCTGATCGCTTACTTATGCTTTTTAGTGGTGCTAATATACTTCCGCATTTGTTGCAGGCAAGTGAATACGATTTGTCTGAATTGTGAAACAGTCGATCTTGGAGCAGGTAAGCGCAACCATGTGATATCAGTGCATCACGTTCCATTTCACCAAAACGAACACCTCCACCACGTTTACGACCCTTGATGGGCTGCTGTGTGATTGCGTCTACAGGTCCAGTGGCACGTACTTGCCACTTATCGAAAACCATGTGTCGCAAACGTTGATAATGAACAACTCCAAAAAATATGTCAGCAGTCATTTCACGTCCATCGATTCCACTGTACAAACGCTCCGTACCATAATAATTATAGCCGCCCAATTCTAACAGTTTTCCAAAGTAATCAATAGCTGTGCGCTTTTCAGTAAACCTAAACGGTGTCGCATCATGTACAAGTCCATGTAGTGCTGCACTTTTTCCTGCCATAGTTTCGACCATCATAGCTATTGTCATACGAGAGGGAAAGCCATGGGGATTGAACACAATATCTGGTATAAGTCCTGTTTCTGAGAAAGGAAGATCCTCAGCAGGATATTTTTGCGAACAGATACCTTTTTGTCCAGCACGAGATGCAAATTTATCACCAATATTTGCAGGACGTGCCACTCGTGTTGTTATACAAACAGTGCGCGGAACGTTTTCCTTGAAATTCCCCAAGTAACGAATACTATCAACGACGCTATCTTCTTTTTCATCACTGTATTCGACTTTATATTTGCATTCTTCGGTGTCAAAGTAGCTGAAAAAAAAGAGGGCAACATGTTACATAAAATATCACTATGTTATGGTGGTTGGCTGTTATATTTTTTAACACTTTAGATTCTTTGATGTAGTAAGCTTAGAGCAAGCTTTTTAATACAGAGGCTCATCATTATTTTTTAGTTGTTAGTAAAATAAAATAAAAATAACCAATGCAAAAAATACAAGAATAAAAAGAAATAAAAGTTAACTACAATTAATTTTTACATAATAAAAACATTTAAAAATATAAAACAATCACGATAGTGGTTCTGGTGATGCTAAATAAAGATTTTAATTCCACTTTACTTAAATTAAAGTCTATAGATAAAGCATCAATATTAAAAAGTCAGCTTATACGGTTTAGAGCTTCATATATGTCATAGTTTGTTCTAATAAAGTCAACATGCAGAAGTTCGCCTTTGAAGCTGGATTCGCTGTTCATATGACCTTTAACGTTAAAACTATTGAAATTGTGTTGGATTGCTTCAATACGGTTCTTATAAATTACGTAATAAGAAATACATACCTTTGAAACATACTGAAGGTGGGTGCGTACGTATCAATTGTACAAGGAAAGAGTCACATATGGATCACTAAATTCCTTTGCCCCACGTTTTATGAATACTAGCATAGAGCTAGCTTTATTCACAATAAAATTAACATGTTGAGTAAATTCAAAGTTGGAGGTAAAATGGACACCCAAATCCTTAAAACTAAAGACGCGACAGAGTTTGTGCTGCGAAATTTGATAATCGAATGCACTTACGATACGTTTTCTAGAAAAAGTAACCGTCTGGCATTTTACAGGGTTAAGGGATATACCACTTCTTCCGCACCAAACACTAAAGCTATCAATATCTGCCTGCAGAAGGCTGGGGTTGGGGTCATCGCTAGACTCATGTATGTAAAGGGTCTTCCAATAAGAGCTTTGTTCGATGTCAGCACTGGGGCGCACTGGTGTACCCTGAAATCGCACTGAAGTGTTTTATGTGACACTTTTCTCGCCTCAGTGTTTTTTTCACTGTGTTCGATGTGAACACCGGGCACGCACTGAGTGCACCCTCATACGCCCCAGGTATTTTTTTGGTGTAGATATCCGAGCTGTCAAAGTTCGTTTTCAGAGAATGGAGGAATTTATTTGCAAATTTGGTGTGCTATTTTATGATATGAAATATTTCGTAGATTATTTTGTAGGTTTTAAGTTACTAATGTGTGTATAGACAAAATATTGCTTTCGTGGGTCATTTCATTAACTTCTATTTATTTGCCACCGTTTAAAGAAAACAAATTTAAATGAAAGAAATGTCAAAAAATAGAGAGGTTGCACTGAGCTGTTCGATGATAAATCAACACCGGAGCAGCTATGCAGTTTTTGGCAGTTTGACTTGATGCACTGACATTCCCCAGTGCGCACTGGAGCGGGGAACATCGAACAAACCTAAGGACTTTCGAATTTTGACAGTTAATAGTGGACATCTTTTTGAAGCTACACCTGTCAAATTGGCTGTAATTTATGATAATGTAGTCTGTTTTACCAAATCGAAATCACCGTGTATGGATATTGCGTTCAACAACACGATAAAAATATACTGTAACAACAACTATTGCTAGTTGTTTGTTGTTTTTTTTTTTTGTGGAGTTTTGTTGAATAAAATTCAATTCAAAGGTTTAGTGTCCTTTACTCCAATATGTGCGTTTCGCCCAAGCATGAACGGTGGGCTCATCAGTTAGACCGTTCATGCTCTTCTAAGACGCACAAAAAAGGTCGTTGTTTACCGACTCTTAATAAAACCCTTGCAATAAGCAGAGGTGAATTATATTCATTTAGGGAACTTTGGTTAAAGTTGGGCACCTAAATTTGGTTGTTTTGCTCGTGGACCAGCAAATTCAATAAAAATATATTGTAACAACAACAACTATTGCTAGTTGTGTGTTGTTGTTTTTTTTTGTGGAGTTTTGTTGAATAAAATTCAATTCAAAGGTTTAGTGTCCTTTACTCCAACTGATGAGCCCACCGTTCATGCTTGGGCGAAACGCACATATTGGAGTAAAGGACACTAAACCTTTGAATTGAATTTTGTTCAACAACACGTGCAAATGATAAAATTATTTTATGAAAATGGGTGTTCTGTTCGGGCAACTTTCCGTGCGCTTCGCCCATTGTACGGTAGCCAGAATCGTCCTACCGAGAGGACTATTCGCAGTGTGGTGGATAACCAACACCCGTTCATCCACGAAACGCAAGATCTACCGAAAACTTGAGACTGCACCCGTGCAAAAACTGAGTCAGGAGCTACAGGTAAAAGACCAGATTTGGGCTTCGATAAAGGAAGCAAGTGTGAATGATGTGCTAATTTATGGTAAATTTAAACCACATGGAATTAAAAAAGGGGTTAGTACAAGGACCATATTGTGGTTGGAATTGAAACGCAACATCATTCAGTGTCGATCCTAAGCTCGTAGAGGACGGACGTCGAGGTGCGCGCACAAATAATTAAACAAAAGTCAAAAAAATAATTATTGCGTTGTTATCGCGAGTGCTTTAAAAAAAAATAATAATACATACTCGTTAGAGAAATTGGAAAAAAACCCCCTCGCGTGTGCTGTAAAAAAAAAATAATAATATTCACTCGCTTCGTAGGATGAATGATAAAAATGTCCACTCGCGCCGAGGAAGAAAAAAAATAAATAAAACGCATTCGCATAACAAATTATCCTCTAATCTGTCCCAAGACCTTTGTGCTTAACTGCCTCTTTCTTATCTACTGTAGGCATCGTATGACCATACAATGCTTGCGGTAAATAGATAAGGGCATCTGAATTTGTCCTATTGTGCTGAATGTTTAGATTGATTTTTTGTAAACAGGCTGTCTTATGGGCATAATACCTAAGACAGTTTGATTATTACAGAAGTTAATTTGGATTTTCACTGCGCAGTTCGACTTAATCAGAGTTGTGTTTTTGTATGTAAGTATTTTTAAATGGTAAGTGATTTTTGTGTCGTGTATTGAAATGTTCGTGGTTAAAGAAAGAATTTCTTTCACGTGTACGTCTACACTGTTCAACACAGGCCAGCTGTTTTGGCATTAAGTGAAACTCATTGATTTATCAGAATTTGCTCTACATGGTTATAGCTTGGTGCCATTGCTCTTTTCCCATCATGGTCTCGTGGTCTTTGTTAGGAATGATATTGCTTGCCAGAACCTTCCCCAATATGGTTCCAACACGGACTTTAACTTCTTATGGCTCAAATTCACTGTCCGCAAATTCACTGACTTGTTTCTTACTTCTCACCCTGATAAATATACCATTAGTGTAACTTCTCCATTTGGCACTTCAGACCATTGTATCATTTCAGCTAATTTCTCATCCCCCACCCATCCAGTTAAGGAAAAACTTCCCACCAGAACCGTTTGGCAATACGAGAAAGCCAACTGGGACGGCCTGAATATCTTTTTCCGAAACTTTAACTGGTCACTATGCTTCCTCGATAGTGACATTGATGCCAGTGCTGAAAAGATCACAAATGTGATTTTTCTAGGGATGCGTGCTTTTATTCCTAACAGAGTAAAAAGCATCAAACCTAAAGAAAAGTCTTGGCTTAATTCTGAGTGTAATGAAGCTATCAGGCTCAAAGAAATGAGTTTCCGATCTTACAAAGCCAACCCTACAGAGGAAAATCGGAAAAAGCACAAACAAGCAAGGAACTCATGCAACTCCCTTATTGAAAGAACCAAATTTTTGCATGACCAAAAATTACGGCAAAAAATTCTGCAGTGTCCCAAAGGCAGTACAAATTTTTGGTCATTTGTAAAAAATATAAAAAACTCCTCGACATCTTCGGTTCCAACGCTCATCGACAATAACAAATCAATTGTTTACTCTTCGGAGAAGGCAAACTTGCTCGCCGCCCATTTCGCTGCCAGCTCCACGCTGCCTCAAAGCAACGTTGCCTCTCCTGTACTTGAGAATGTAAATTTTTAATGGGACAGATTTTTTTCCGCACTTGTACAGTAGCAAGAGTTCTCATCTCGATATACACAAATCCGCTGCCCCGGATGGTATACCCCCGATTCTTCTGAAGAGGTGTTCTTCCATACTGGCAAAGCCACTGCGTAAGCTTTTCCATCGCTCCTACTCTTCTGGAATCTTTCCTAGAAGATGGAAAACAGCATTTGTCCAGCCTGTCCCTAAGAAAGGTGACCCATCCTCCCCCTCCTCCTACCGACCCATAGCACTGACATCCCTTCTTTCTAAGGTCATGGAAACACTGATTAACCGTCAGCTTAAGGAATATCTCGAAGATCGAAAGCTTCTCCATGACCGTCAGTACGGCTTCCGCAGCAACACTTCCACTGGTGATCTGATGGCATATCTCACCGAACAGTGGAACAAATCTTTACATCGCTTTGGTGAAAGTAAGATTATTGCTCTTGATATCTCCAAGGCATTTGATAGAGTTTGGCATGAAGCTCTTTTATCGAAAAGGCGTGCTTTTGGGATCGATGATACACTTGTTCGTTGGATTAGAAGCTATCTTCTGGACCGTTCTATACAAGTTGTATTGGACGGGTTCAAGTCTGATTCGCAAAAAATAAATGCTGGTGTGCCCCAGGGCTCTGTTCTGTCTCCGACTCTTGTCTTGATTTTTATAAACGATCTTCTGTCTGTTACTTCTAATCCACTTAACTGTTTTGTTGACGACTCTACCCTCAGCTTTTCATATTCGTTCGATAATTCACGTCCTTCGCCTTCGCACGTACAATTGCAACGGTACCATTAGTCAAGCTTATTAAACTCCGATTTATACAGCATTGTCAAATGGGGTAATAGAAATCGTGTGGAGTTTAATGCTTCGAAAACTCAATGCTGTCTTCTGTCGTTAAAGCTAAACATTCCCCCAATGCCATTGTCCATGAATGGCACTTACATCGAAGAAACTGAAAAGCTCTCAGTACTCGGTATGTGTGTCAACGACGACCTCCGTTGGAACGACCATATATTTGAGATCGCTAAGAATGCTGCAAAGTGCTTAGGTTTTCTGTATCGGTGTAAGAAGTATTTTCCCCATCTGATCTGGCTACAATTTATAAAGCGTTTATACGCCCTAAACTCGGGTATAACTCCCACTTCTGGGCAGGTGCTTCGCAAACATCGCTTCACCTGCTTTATAGAATACAAAATCGAGCGTTAAGATTGATAGGAAATAGAACTGCCGCTGAAACAATTGCCCCACTCGAACACCGACGCAATGTTTCATGTCTTTCCTTATTTTATCGTTTCTTTTACAAAAAATGTTCACTCGAAGTAGCCAGTTGCATTCCTCCCCTTAAAAGTTTCTCCCGTAATACTCGTCTCGCAAGGAATGCTCATCAGTTCACCCTGGAGCCCAATTTCGGACGTACCGTGAAATATAGGGATTCTTTTTTTAGCCGAACAACACGAATTTGGAATAGTTTACCCGGCGGGATTTTCCCTTGCCATTTTGATCTGCTTCAAAACCAATGTTAATCGGCACCTCCTATCTCTCCCCTCCCTATCTTCGTAATGCGCAGTGTGTTCTACATTAAAAGGGAAACACATAATCCCTTGTGCGCGCGTTAATTATATAACAACACAAAGGACAGCGACCCTCACACCCAACATAATTTCTACATCGGCCAAATTGATCCTGATTTATGCGCTAGAGTCATGGAAAATTCGACACTCCAGATGCGTGCCACCAAGAGAACCCGCGGCGGATATTAAAACGATGTAATATTCAGCCTATAATGGCATCGATAGGCTTTTCAAACGAATGAAAAATGTCGATGATATCTCACACACACTTTGTTTTATTTAAATTTAAAGTTAGAAAGCCCCTAATGAAAGACCTTTTATGTATGTATGCATGAAGTAACATCATTTATTGCCAAAATCATAAGTAAAGGTCCAAGGTGGCTTGAGGTACGCAGGAGTGGGCCACGAAGGGGTCTGAAAGACAATTTCTAAATTTTACTTGGAATGATCTATTCTCTAGGTATGACTTGATCCAAGCTAAGAAATAATGAGGAAAACCAAAAGCTTTTGACTTCAACAAGATTATTTCCTGCTTGAAGTAAAAGCTCAAACATAAACCTGAGGAGCTGAAGTACAGAATGCTTACACTTTTTTAACACTATTGGGGGAATTCCATCGGGACCAGCTGAACAATAATCGTTTAACGAAGAAAGAAGATCAAGCACTACACTCTGCAGTACAGGGATATGCAACATTTTTCTGCAACCATTTAAACTCGAATAGATTACATTCTAGTAAATCAATTGAACAAAATAAATTTCTATAATCAGTTAGAAGCTTCTGGTTTCTCTAATAGCGAGTTTCATTCAAGAAAAGATTTGCACTTTCTGTCAAAAGATTTGATCTTTTTGAATTTTGAGTTTCATTTCTCAACACGAAAGATTTGATCTCTGATGAGGTGGACGATTTGATCTGAATGCACACATACATGCAAATAATCCTTTCTGTCAAAATAACCAAATGAAATATAGGGATGCAGGTCCAAGTGATAAAAAAAGAAGAAAAAGTGATATATCGTTCATAAACATCGATGTCGTAACATCGATATTGAAATCCATTTAAACATCGATACATCGTTCTTGGTGGACAGGCACAAGTAATTGTCTGTAGTTTTTTACTCTTAATCGCATTGTTGCTCATCTCATTTTTGTTTAATCGTCCAGAACAGTTCGGAAGCATTCCAAATGCTTCTAAAAATGTTCGTTTGGCAATTAATTAATTTCTGAAAAGAAAAGAGAATCAATTCTGTTTTCGTACTGAAAGCACGCACCCTTGGTCGATGTTTAAGATTCTAAATCATGAAATGTCAGTTCTTTATTAAATTTATGAATTGCTCATTTGAGGGTGCAAACTAAATAACAAAATAAAAAAAGGGAATAAAGTAGACGAACGTAGAATTGATAGTGGAATATGATAAAGCTACAATAACTAAGTATTTATAATTTTCTATCAGTGCAAATAATTTCCCCTTATTGCGTTGCAAATAAAATACTGTACCACAAATTTGCATCTGCCTTGTTTAAAAATAAATGAAATTCAAAATAAATTTATATGAATCGCATTTGATGTTTTACAAATACAATGCAACACAAACTTCATAATTAAAAATGACTGGTTAGTTATTTGTTTTTTTTTTTTTTTTTTTTTTGTTAATCCTATTTTAACTCAAGAGAAGATCCTTTTATTCAATGATGAGGAATAAATTTAATGTATTTATCAGTTCATAAACATTTTTTAAGATCGCAGACATCGATATCATCATCATAACATCAATGTTAAAACATCGATATTTTTGTAAACGATGTTACATCCTTAGATGAAAATGACAGAGGAAGAGTGTCAATCATTTACCAATACTACAATTAAATCCTGAAACAAGTTTCATTGAAATTTGAAAAGATCAAATCTCGATTTTGAGAGCAGATTTTTGAAATTTGAATGAAAATCGCTATAAGCATGATCTGATTATCGCTTTTTATGATCTAACGCGACTGCCCTGTACAATGAAATTATTAGTGTCAATTGGGAAACTGTTTACTATCAACCATCGGTGGATGATCAAATTGAATTTTTCACAGACAGAGTCAACTATTTATTCAACACATGTGTACCAACGAAAACATTTACCGCTCGGAGTCGTCGATGTGCATGGTTTAGTCGCTGAATTGAAAAACTGATATCTGAAAGAAATGCCCTTTTTAAAAGATGGAAACGTTTTAAATTCCAATCTTTTTACGAGGATTACAAATCCTTTAAAAAATCAAAGCGTACATTTTATATCTCAAAAATTGAAAACCTCTCATCTCAACAACTCTGAAAAAATATTAAATCGTTGGGCATAACAAAAAAAAAAAACAGTATTCCAAATATAGATTGTGATGTGAATGAGATAAACAAATTATTTGCTGGGCACTCTTCTTACTTTTCCTGTGAAGAGCAAATTAGCGTTTTAAATAGTCCTACAACTGATCCATCAAATGAATTTAGTTTCAGTAGAGTAAATGAGATTGAGGTAATCAATGCTGGTGTATCTATTAAGTCTGAAGCAATAGGTTTGGAGAGAATGCACACTAAATTTCTGAAAATTATTTTACCATATATTATTCCTTTCCTAACCCACATTTTAAACTCCATTTTTACCACTTTTTACTATCCCAATTTGTGGAAAGCTTCAAAGATTATTCCTGTCCCCAACAATTCCTCCTCTTAAGAATATCTTCCCATCTCTATTTTACCGTTTATCTCAAAGGCTTTTGAAAAGATTATGTATAAGCAAATTTCTTCTTTTTTGTCAACAAACTGCTCTCACCAATTCAAGCCGGTTTTAGGCCAAAGCGCAGTTGCTCGACAGCACTTTTAAAAGTAGTTGATGATATTCTTCAAGAAATTAATAAAGATAATGCTTCCACGTTTGTAATGTTTGATTTTTCAAAAGCCTTTGACTCTGTGTACCATGACATTCTGTTGAATATGTTAAGGCATTTTTACAATTTTGTAAGTACTGCAAAGATCCTTATTCAAAAATATCTATCTTGTAGAATTCCCAACTTTTTGATTTCCTTTCAACGAACGCCGGTGTTCCACATTGGTCAATTCTTGGCCCTCTCCTTTTTTAAATGTTCATTAAAGACCTTCCTGAAGGTCTTAAGTCTTGTAAGGTAATTACATATGTATGCTGACGATGTACAAATTTATTTAAGTTAACCAATTGGTATGGTTGAAGATGCTACATTGCTTAAATCTGGATCTGGCGAAGGTTTTCCTATGGGCTAAGATAAATCACTTGCTACTTAACCCAAGGAAGAGTCAAACCATTGTCATAAACAAAATCGCTATCGATACCTCGTATTTCCCTAGTATAGAGGTAGGTAGTTCACTGCTTCCCTATGTTAAAACAGTTAGAAATCTGGGCGTTGTTTTTAACCAAACTTTAACCTGGGAGGACGACCTTTCATGTGCTCTTGGCAAAACATACGGTGCTCTTCGAATTCTGAATAGCCTCCCAATTAAAACCAAAATTACCCATGCCAAAACACTCGTTTTATCGATTCTTCTGTATGGAAGTCTAATTTTTTTGCAATATTGATAGTATAAATCAAAGAAAACTTCGAGTTGCTTTCAATAATGTCTTACGTTTTATTTACAATCTTCGCCGGTTTGACCATGTCTCTCAATACACGAATAATTTATATAACATATCTCTGCAAAACTATCTGGACTGTAAATTACTTATGCCAACACATAAGTATTTTGTTTCTAAACGACAGTTTTTTGTGCACGCTATTGGTTTATGGAACTCCTTGCATGTCGAACTGAGGAGGATTAACAACTGTGCAATGTTTAAAAAGGCTATTGAAAATCATTTTAGGTGCTAATTTCTTTAGCATTTTCTCATTCAATAAATGTCTCATCTGTAAATTTTAAATTATTATTTCTCTCATTTTTCTTTGTCATTATTTTCCTCTTCTTAATCTTGTCTTAATTTATAACATATTACTTTTTCAATTACAATATTTTTACCAATGTAACTTTACTAAGTATTTACTTAAAAAACTTATGTTTTGTAATATTATTTTTTTTTTATTTTTTTTTATTAAAAAATAAAAGAAAAATAAATTACAATTACAAATTACAAAAATTACAGCTATGCGAAAAGGTATGTAGATTGTGAAAAAAATATTCATCAACTTCAATTGGTTCCTTAACAAAAGAATAAAGAAAATTTGCTGCAAAGCCGTTAGAAATATCGACAGTTTTTTCTAACTGAAGACAGCCGGAAAGCCATCTGACTTTTTCTTTAAATTAACAAGCTTCCAAAATCTCTTTGGGTCACTTTTAAAGTAATATTCACATCATTTACGTAGCTAGTATATAAAATATTTGACAAAGTATTAAGTTCATCAAAAGTTTGTGCATAATGTGAGTAATCTGTTGGAGAAAGAGTTTTAAGGTAAACCTTCCGTGCTTTATTTCTTTTATTACGAAGAGTCCGTACCTCTTTCATGTAACATGGGTGAATAGTGTTTGTATTATTCGATTTTTTTAAAATCTGATTGTTACTTAAGCAGTTGTTAAGAATATCATACAAATATTTGAAGAATCTAATGCATTATCTATTCCAGAACTAATTAAATCTTCAGACAACATCTGAAAATTTGCTTTTCTAAAGTCAAAACTATAAGAGCAATCAAAGGAGGGACTGTTTTCAGAAATTTGATCACTCAAATGAAGGAAAAAGTCCAGTGGTTGAAAGACATGAAACATTGCGTCGGTTTTCGAGAAGGGCAATTAAATATATAGTCGTTCCTACGGAGGTCGTGGTTGACATTTATACCGAGTTCTGAAAACTTTTCGGTTTCTTCGATGCAAGTGCCATTCATGGACATTGGAATGGAAGGCATGTTTAGCTTTAACGATACAAGACAGCATTGAGCTTACGAAGCCTTAAACTCCAGTGGCTTAGTGGTTAGTGTGTCGACCTGTAGCGAAAGGTCTGGGTTCGACTTCCGCTCATAGCCACCTTTTGAAGTGAGAAAATATCCAAGAAAATAATTTGCCTATTATTATGGTAGGGCAGCAAACTTTTTCGGAGCATATGCCTTTAGAAATCACATGCAAATCAAGAACGGCAGATGAATTATCTTGTTCAAAGTCACTTGAGCTCCTTCCAAAGCTATATTGGAGTAATAGTTCAAATTTTTTACGGGCTTACCAAACTAATTTAAATGAAGAACTGAGAAAACATAGCGCAGAGTGCGATAATTTAAACATGACCAGACTTACTGACATATTGAAAGCTGTAGTCCCAGTAACCAATAACTGGAAACAGAAGACTGACTTTAAACAAAAATGGTTTAACTTGGAATGCTCTAAAGCAAGGAAAAAATCATTTACTTTACTAAGACTTCTGAGAAAATATAACCTTCATGTCTTTAAGACTATGTATGCGTCTGCGAACAAAGGGTATAAACTCATCTGCCTTGCCAAGCGTAAGCAAAACGATGAACAAACCATACAACGCTTAAACTCAGCGATGTCTTCGGCGGAATTCTGGAAAGCTGCTAAAGCAATTAACGGACGGCCTACTAAGATTGGATCTTCACTGCACGCAACCGAGCTTCAGGAGTACTTTAAAAATTTACTTAAAACTGCGCAGTTTTCACCCCTACCTCAATATGCTGCTCCGGTTTTTTTAGACGATATCCTTGATTCGCCGTTTACAGTTCTGGAACTTCGGACTGTTTTAGAAAAAACCAGATCTGGTAAAGCCCCAGGAGATGACAGGATTCCTTCGGAATTCTATATAAACTGTACGTCCGAGTACCTGTTCTCACTCACCAAGGAATTTAATAGAATTTTCGAAACCGCAGAAGTTCCAGCCTGCTTCAAAAAAGCAATTATTTATCCGCTGCATAAGAAAGGTGCGTACGATAATCCCGAGAATTACAGAGGCATTTCTTTTTTGAATTCTTCAGTGAAGTTATTCAGCACACTTATTTTTAAAAGGCTAACAGAGTGGGTTAACCACAAAAACATACTCAACATGTTCCAAGCTGGTTTTAGAAAAAACCACTCGACGGTAGATCAGATTTTCGACTTATTTCACATTGCCGATTACTTTAAAAGCAAAAAGAAGAAGCTATATGCTTTCTTCCTAGATTTCAGAGCTGCTTTTGACTCCATTGCCCGTGCATCGTTATTCTATAAGCTTTATACTTTGGGTATCTCAAAATTGTGAATCTGCTGAAAGCAATGTATTAAAACAATGTGTCTTATGTTTGGGACGAAAAATTTACATCAGATGACTTTGAAACGGAAATGGGAGTAAGGCAAGGATGTGTGTTGAGTACTTTGCTCTTCATTTTGTTTATAAATGATGTTGTCGAGGAAGTCGGAGGGGGTATTGAGTTCGGAGGTTTACGAATACCGTGTCTCATTTTCGCCGATGACATAGTTTTTCTGGCGGAATCAGTTGACGGAATGCAGCGCATGATCAACCGTCTGCAGCGCTACTGTGATCTTTGGAACCTGACTGTTAACCTTGGAAAGTCTAAAATGATGATCTTCAGGGATGGAGGTGGTAGATACTCGAGAAACGAAAGGTGGACCTACAAGGGTCTGAATTTAGAAATTGTTCGAGAGTATAAGTATCTCGGTGTATTGATCTGTGCTAACCTTAACTTCAAAAAACATTTCGAGGCTAAATTAGCAGAGGAAAAAAGAGCTATTTCTTCAATCTGGGGACGTTGTATAGAGAGTAGGTTTGTGAACCATAGTGCAAAGATACAGATTTTGCGTGCCACTGTTTCTTCCATCATGTTGTACGGAGCTCAAGTGTGGGGTTGCTGGCAGTTCGATGTTGTTGAAAAGTTTCAAAGATATTTTCTTAAACGCATTTTTCGGTTGCCGGCCTGTACTCCAAATTACATGGTCCACCTTGAAACTACAATGCCACCGTTATTCTTAAATACGCTAAAACTACACTCCGATTATATAATCAAGCTGCTGGAGATGGATGAGACAAGACTACCTAAATTGATCCTCAAGTCGATAATTACTTTGAGAGGCAACCTCGTCAAAAAATGGGAAGAAATAGGGGTTGATTGTGGAGAAAGATTACAGATTCAACCAGGTATTGGACCCGCTAATCTTAGAAACATGTTTCAAAATTTACTGGAAGGTGTAGCGCGCTCAGCTTATAGTGGTTATATCTTGGAAGCTAAATCATCTCAGTATAGGATGATTTATAGCCAGCTCAATTACAACTTACAAGGAAGATCCTACTTCTTAAACAGATTACCGCTTTCAATGATAAGTACGATATTTAAAGTAAGAAGGGAAATGATCAACCTCAACTACATTCCACATCGTCCGGACCTACCTATTTTGTGCGATATTTGCAACCTCAAGGAAAGAGAAGATATTTACCACTTTATTGCCAGATGTCCGATTCTAAGAGAATATCGAGTCAGATTCTTCGGTAAATCCGTAATGAACATGAACGAAGTTTTATGTATTTTGAATGGAAGTCTTGGTTGGGAGAAATTGTATAAATACCCAACGATGGCACTGAATTATAGAAGCCGAATAGTCGAAGGCGACTTTTAAATTTTATTTTTATACTATTTTAGTAAGAAATGTATAATATTGTTATAATGTCATTCTGGTAGACGGCTTTAAGCCAAACCTTATTAAACTATGAAATTTATTGTAGATATATGTACAATGAAATATAATAAATAAAGTTTCTATAACTAAACTAACTAACTAATTTGCCTAAAAAATGTGCATCTCATGTAGCCTTTGGGACTCGGCGGTAAATTGTAGGTCCCTTCCATTCTTGCAGATTAACGACACACACACAGGAATGGTAGAGAGTATAAGTCACTAGGTCTTGGCTCCTTAAGCTCCTTAAGAGGTGATTGAAAAATGTCTGGAATTTAGCATTCCAACATACCATTTTTTTATAGATTTTAGAGCCGCCTGCGATAGCATAGCCAAGGTAGATATTTATAAGGCCATGAGAGAATTCGAAATCCCAAATAAATTGAAACGACTATGTAGGCTGACCATGACCTTGATCAACATTACAAGCCAAGTATTCCTAAATTCTGTATTGGAGAAGATGAAATCATGAATTGTAGGAAATCCAGCAGATGATGTGGAAAACAATTAAGCCCGCAGACTCCGATGGGCTGGGCACCCAGCTCGTATGAGTGAAGAGGAACCGAACCGGCTCGGAGAAGTCTTCTGTTTTTTTTTTTTGTGATAAAAAACAACCTGGGAGACCTTGCTTACGTTTGCAGTATGGCGAAGACCAGGACGCCCGAAACCTTAGGGTGCGAAACGTCTTCAAACTATCGGGATATATGGAAGAACTTATTGAATGTGGTCCCGACTGGATCCAGGTTTTTGCGCCGATGAATGATGGTACTAAAGTTAGACAGTAGACAACGGAAGACTGACATCAGGGTCATCTAACGCCTTCATACAAAACATCTAATGTGACGAAGAACGGTTAGGTTCGAAGATAATTAACGCGCGCACAAGGAACTATTTGTTTCCCTTTTAATGTTTGATAAATGCAGTATCATTCATGTATATATATATTAAGTAAAAACTTTGCAAAGTGGTCAGACTGCTTTAACAAATATTCAAGGTGCGGATCGTGCCTGGGTTATCTCTTTTCCGAGTACTGTATCTTGCAAGGTATAGACTTAATAATCATGCTTTAATATTAATTAAACATACCAATATAAAGGCAAACGATGTTTTAATTGCGTCCCTGCCTGAGGCAACCCATCGTTATCGAGAAACTGTGCCAATTCTGGAGTATTTGGATCCCGGGAAAAGTAACTGGAACCCGTCAGTTCGACAAACTTTGATTTATATATACTTCCATAAGCAAAGCCCCTATCATGAGCGGCTTTATTTATTATCATAGCATCTTCCATGTCATAGCCTGTATACGAGATCACAGCCACAATCGCGTTCGTTCCCATTGCGAAATCATCCAGTCCAATGTTATCATGGTGAACTGGTCGAAAAAGAGGTGTTGCTGGTGTTTGCAAACGATATAATTTGTTTGCTGCTTGCTTTTGCCAGTTAAGACAGGGGGTTCCCATAGTTTGTTTTCCCATCTGACACTGGTACATATTTCTGCAAAGGACAACTGATAAAATCCAAAACAATTTTACCGAAAGCGTAATCAATGGCTTACCTAGGCGATTGATTTAAATCAGGCATTGGAATCAAGTTAGCTAGATTGCTAAGAAAGTCAGTTTTTGACAATTCGATGTGTGTTGTCACACCTGGATATGATTCTTTCTCGTCGACAGCAATTTCCATATATACTTGTTCTAAAGAACCAATGTATTCAATTTTTCCCAAAGCTAGATTCTTTACGGGACGCATCATTCGTGCCGGTCCAACAAACAGAAATAGTCCCGGAAACTGTCCTTGACTTTTCGGTGGGATATAAGCAATTTCCATCATTTGTGGGAGCGTGCCTTCGATCTTTATACGTCGCAATTTATCCACAATTTTTGTTGCATCGACTTGACGAATGTAACCAAGATGTTTACCTTCTAAAAAGACAACCAAGAGCTTTGCTGATGCATCAAAACAAGGAGAATCTAAAGGAATAAGTCCAAGATCAACGAGCACCTTGGGGATGGCCTATGAAAAAAATAACAGGTGTTTATAACTATAAGCGTCGTTAACATGTTAAACATATTTGAAATGTTGCATTTTTCTTATCATTGAATTACCCCGACTTGTTGCTCTGGTGGTGTTGTCGATGTTTTGCACGTTACAGTCAAGTGATTTAGTAAGCCACAAGGGGTTCCATCAGGTGTATGCACGGGGCATATGAATCCCCATGCGTCAGGTAACAGCTGACGAGCTTCTGTTGTCCTCATAGTCGTAAAGTAAGAACCACGATGTACTGCCCGAAAATGTGACATAAAACGCATCCGATTGATGTTCTCTGCCATCACGACTAAGCCCGAACTTTGCATTAATCCCATTCCTGAACGGGAAATTACATTACCGGTTGCCAAAAAGGATTCCATTGCCTTCTGCAAAAAGCTTCCTTGACGGAAACACGATTGAAGAATCGTTGAACTCATCACTATTCCGGGGTTTTCAACTCTTTTGAGTATTAATCTTTTAACATTTCCTAGACAAAGCTCAAGACGATCCATTAGAACTTTTTGATAAAGATGCCCAGAAAGCAAGACTTCTTGCATCATAACAGAGTCGACGTTTTCAATCTTAAATTTGTCCTGAGCGCATTGGAAAAGCTTTTGCACCATAAACACAATCATATTGAATTTATCCTCGAAACCATCCAAATGAATAAGAATGCGTTGTTGAAGAATGAAATCAGTGATTTGTGAAGCCGTCGACCATGGTGGAAGCTCTGGGAACTTGCTGCGAAAAATTTCTCCCAGATAGTCCTTGCATTCAGTATGAGAGTGGATGCCTTCTGAGTGAACATCTCGCAGCATTGTCTGCAAGCACGAATTGTAGTATTGATCGTCTTCATAGCCACGAATAAGACGACTAAATATCTCTTCATCAGTGTAGTCCACCAAACACTTCAAAATCAAGCACACAGGAACGTAGGACATTAACTTATACTGAGAGAACATCAATTTGGCTGTGCCATTAGTAAGAAAATGTAGAACATTGCTAAATGACATCTCATCGCAGCGTACGGTGCGCACAATAATTCCCAGTTCGGAGAATTCCTTTCCACGATCTTTCCATGTAGGTCGCTTAATTGCAATTGGATAGTTTCTCCGTGCCATCATTAGCATACGAATTATTTTCTCATTTCCTCTGGTAATAAAATAACCACCCCATTCTGAGTCATGTTCGCCGTGTTCTACCATCTCTGAAGGATTTAGATTGCCAAGATTACAAGCTTTAGATTTAAGCATTATAGGAAGCTCTCCAAGATCTATGTCAAAGGAAGAATTTTCAATGCCATTAACTGTCCATCCAATCCGAGCACTGCACATACCAGAGTATGTAGTATGAAGCTGACGGGACTCAGATGGAAAAACTTGACGGTTCTTTACTAGGACAGCATCTAATGGAACGCTCGGCTTGGAAATGATCAAATCTTCATAATATATTGATATTTTCTCGCCGGCTTGAGTTTGGAATTGAACGGGGACAATGTGTTTCGCTATGTTCTTCAGACCGAAACGTAGCATTTCATTAAAAGAATCAAGATGTGGCTGACCCAAATTCGCTAAGTGCTGTCCGAGAATACATTTTGTATTTTAAATCGTGTTTTGCTAATAAATTATTAACTGTGCTTATTACCTCTTTTAACTTTGGTGGATATTTTTTGAATTCCTCCCGGGAATTTGTAAGAGATGGAAATATTTTCATCGTTTTTAATAAATAAATATATTTAAAATCCAAGGTGTATTTTTTGTTTATCTGTAGTCAAGAACAAAAAAGTGACAAGCACGTGTCTTCAAATGTCACCGTGACGTTAAGCTAAAGGGTACGTTCACGAACATAACTTTAGGGTTGGTTACTGGCTGAACACAATGACGACGGAACTGGAATACGCATACGGAACTGCAAACATTGAATACACGCGAACTGTATTTTGCGAACACAATGGTACGTTACTGCATACGGAACTGCAATACGCACACGGAAAGGTTGGTTGGTTGCTGGTGCTGTTGCTGTTGGTGGTTCAATCTCTTTCACGCATAAGTTTGTACTTTATATAAGCGCTACTTTGATATTGCAAAGCTCTCAAATCGGTTACTTTTGGATCACCAGTTTTCGCTCCAGGACGGATTGATGTATACAAGGTACATGCCACATTGTAGTTGAGAAAAAAGTTGTAATTAAGAAATTAAACAGAATAGGGTTGTGGCGAATTCCTTGCATGTTTGCATGCATTTATGTAAGAGCTAGGGAGATAAATATCTTGGTTTCTTAGTTGTCTTTCAATGTTAGAATGCATTGAATCACACTCCATTTGTGTGTGACCTTTTTCCAAGTATTTTTGAGTGATTGTAATTTTACGAGTGTAAGCAAGATTCATTGTATACAACAACCAACATTTATTGTGTACAACAACCACACCCCTAAAATTATGCTACACATTTGCAATATGTTTTAACTGAGTACTAAATCGAACTTAAAGTACTAATTCGAGATTCGAATAAGTACCGAAAGCTTAGATTGTGCCAGAACCGGACAGAAGCTTCCAGAAGCTTGTAAACTTGTATAAATACAAGAGTAGATTGCATTGAAAGTTCAGTTTATTTTCGAAAGTCGAATTGTTAACTACTGGAAGCGTTAGTAAAAAGTGATTGAATTGAGATTAAATAAAAAGTGTTGAATTATAAAAACGTATTTGAATTGTGAATAAGTGGAATAAGTTATATTTGGTATTATTTAAACTTAAGGCCTTGTGTTTCATAAAATAAAGAGATTTGTTTTATTATTTTGGAATTTCGATTGAGTTTTATTTGTCGAACCCCAAGCCAAAACTTCACATTGGTGTCAGAAATTGGGGATAAAACTAAGTAAAGTGCTAGAAAATTCCATATTGACATTTTCTAAAACAGTTTCGGTGACTCATTTAATTGTGAAAGTGGAATTTTCCAGAATCTATTGAACTAATTGTGCTATAAAACTGTGAATAGCGAATATTTTTGTTAAAAGTAGTGTTTGAAAAAGATTTTTCTAGAAGAGACATTAAAATAAAACTGACTATGTTGCGAAAATTGTGTTTCAGTTACATAAAATGGGTCGCAAAATAGAACAATTGACAACAGCTGAGTTGAAAGAAGAATTAGGAAAACGAAATCTTCAGACTTCGGGGCTGAAAAAAGAACTATTGCTCCGACTTCATAATGCTATCACTCAGGATGGTGGAGACCCCGATACCATGTTGTTCGATGTTGAAGAACAAGGGAGAAAATGTACAGTAAGAACAGCCGATGAAATGCCTGCTTTCATGAAGTTGCTTCTGTCGAAATTCGAAGAACAAAAGAAGGTTCTCGAAAAACAACAGAACGTTCTCAAAGAACAAAGCAAATTTGATGGTCTCGAAAACAAACTCGATGCACAGAATGTTCTCTTCGACAAAAGACTTCAAACAATCGATCAGAAATTCGAAGCCAAAATAGAAAACTTGGAAGAAAAGTTCGGAAGTGTAGAGCAACAGTACGAACATCTGGCTAAGGAATTTGATTCTTTGAAAAAGCAGAAGGTTCGGGAATATTCGAAGGCCGGTCCACGAAGAAAAGAAATGCAGCCCCCTGTCTTCGATGGTCAAACATCATGGCCAATTTATAAGGGGCAGTTCGAAGCTGCCGCCTTGACGAACAACTGGGACAACAAAGACAAATCAATTGCTCTTACGCTTGCGCTCAGAGGAACAGCTGCCGAATTGCTGCAGACCATTCCTGAAGACAAACATCATGATTATGATGCCATGGTCAAAGCCGCACCGGCCGAATCTTCTTTTGTTTTGTTATTTTTTTATATTTTTATTTTTTTATTATCAAGAATTATTTGCATAACGCATGTATGTATATACATACAATTTTAATTAGGTGCTACTTGCAGGCACATGTAAAAGCTCTGGAGGGATTAATTTTTCTTTATAACAAAAGTAAGAATTATAGATTTAGGCATAAATAATCATTAATATCAACAGCACAAGCAACAAGAGAACACGACGAAAATATACATATATACAGCCTGGATGCTGTGGCCACTCCATCGCCAGCTGATATCGTCGTAAAAAAGGTGAGTGACCTTGTAGTTATATAACTATATGCTTACATAGGTCTTGTCTGTTTAATGTATAAAGTGATTGATTTTGTAATATTATTATGAGGCAATTCGGATGAGGAAATGAGGAGCGAATGGGTGGAGAGGGGATTCGGATAGGATAGGGAGAAGGAAAATGAAAAGATAGGAAAAAGACGAGAAGGGAGAGGTAAGAAAAGAAACTCCAAGGAAAGGAATCGAGGATTAGGATAGGGGGGGGGACGAGCGTCCAGTGGGTAGACCATGGCATGCTAGCGATGCACGGCTTAGCTCGCCGGATGTAGGGGGGGATCTTGCCTCCCACTAGACCTCACCTCTTACAAACAAAAAAACTTACATGCCAACTTCGATCCTTAGACATACCTGCGCCTCTTCATCTCGGGAATGCACTGCTGTTGGTGGTGCAGTGCTGGCTTACCCTCACCACTCCTGGAATTCCGGGGCCTAAGTTCTGGAATTCCCCTTAACTCCTCGCACTTACCTCCTCATCGTACCGATCCGCCCCCTATGTCGCCTCTACCACCCCCTGAAAATTCTCTCAACACCGCATAATAAAAGGCTTAAATTGGCGATGTTCACAAAATTTTCATTTTTTTTTATTGATACTTAAATAAAATTTTAATTATGGTTAAGTTCTCAACTAAATCTTACATATATTAACCTACCAAATACACAAATAGGAACCACAGAAAACAAAATATAAATAAAAAGAAGAAAACTGTTATAAACGATGAAGACACCCAAAAGAAAAATTAGGCCCAAAGAGGGACAACTCCACACTCCCTTCTTTTTACCATGCAAGACGTATCACCACCTTATGGGCGTTTCTATGTAGCCTAACCCTGTCGCAAGAAATAAAAAGAGCTCTTTTTGTTCCGTTGGGGGGGGGCACTTAATTTAGCTGAATGCAACGAAGACTTAAATTCTTGGCCGAACGGTAGGGATTGGAAGCCTGAGGTTCCTCATGGGGGTCGTCATCACATTCACAACAAGTAAATATTATTCATAACAAAAAAAAACTTAAACTAAATAAATTAATAACGAAACAAATGAAATTATGAAAAAATAACCATCGCCAAAAAATAATCAAAGGATTTCCGGTAGATATAGGTGGACGTCTCTGCTTATTTTCTCTGCTAAACTGTCTGGTTACGTGTCTCAGCTAAGTTGCTGGTTACGACGTCGGCTAAGAAAGTGGGTTGTGGCTTAGCTACGACAAATTCAAGGCACAGCATCGCTTCTAGCTTATGCACAAACCTCAAGTGGAATATTCCACCTCTACTTATTTAATGGCAAATCAAAAGATAATTTAAAGAAAAAAAATGTTGGGTACATACAGGTGATGGTTTCCTTTCTTTTGTAATCCGAATGGTGCCGACTTCTAAATTCGGTGTTTGGTGACTCCTGTAGTTTCCTCAAAAAAAAACTCATCCAATGCAACCATTCTCTTTATGTCACCTCCAAAAACTTTCGGCTGCCACCAAGATTACTTTCGCCGCCAAAGATTCACTGCCGATACCAAAAAAACGACGTACGGATATCGCCTCGGATGCTGTGCCTAATTAAATTTTGCATTAAAAAAAATTTACAAAAAAAACTATTTTGCTCCATAGGGAACAAAGAATTTTACCTAATATTAAGTCGAAGTACTATACTCCCACTTTCTTAGTTTTTTATTCCTCCTTCTTTCCAAATATTCTTTTTCCTTTTTCTTTATCTATTTAATAATTACTTAATTAAAATTATCACTTCTTAATAAAAAAAAACTCCACTTACAGAAACTTAATTTTTAAAATGTCTTAATTATACCACTTTTAATATTTTCGGGTGCACTTTTGCCCTAATTTCTAGGACACTACCGTAGTCGTTGAGGAGAATCTCGTGACTTCCCCGTTTTTCCGTTTCCAAACCACCGCAAACCCCAATTAAGCTATTCCGAGGTGAATTAGAGGACGAAAATCCGTTGACTCCACCACCTATGGGAATCGCGAACTGGAGCTCCCCTCTAACACCTCTTACTACGTAATACAAAGGAGAAAATTGCTCCCAAATTTCCCCACAGTATTAATATTTCGTACTCCCATCTGTTCCATCCATTTCCACCACTCTGTTCGCTTTCTTTTTACTCTCGGCGAATTCGAGTTATCTGGAACAAAATCTGACAGAACTAAATCTAGTTTTATTTTTCTTTCTCTGCCGTCAAATGTTTATTTCCTTCGGTTCGTGTTTTCTTTATTTATTTAAAAAAAACAAATTTGTATTTCCCGTGATGTGAAACAATAACAATAACAACAATAATTACCAATTAACAACAATTGACCAACAAACAAAAATCCCCAATAATTATTTGCGACTTTTGTGTTCTTTTTTTGTGTCAACAAAAATGTCGCATTTGTACCTATAGCCATAGGTACAAATAAAACAGATATGTGTTCATTTTCAGTCTAAGTTGTTGTTATAGTGTTATTATTGTTATTATCATTGTTTCATGGTGCATGCTGAACCTAATAATTACTCATATTACTTTTGTGAACAAAAAAAAATTTCTTATTCTGATTTCTTTTTAGATTGTTTTCCAGACAACAGCCACATATATGCAAAGTGTGCATCAAGGAGGATTTCACCGAGCCGAACAGATGCCGGTAATTTATGATTTTATTTTCTTATTTTTAATACAAATTATAACATTTTTTCTTACAGGTAGCCGTAACAAACCTCCGGATCTGTCCGAATTTTATTCAGGACAAAGACGGTGGACAACAAGGCGAACTAAGACGGTGGGGAAGAACCCATAAACACAAAAGCCGGGCAACTATTCCATTTGACGGTAAAAAAAACGGTATGTATGCTTCCTATACTCGTGCTTACATAAAGCTAACAACTGACTTTCTTATTCATAGGGGAGGTGGAATAGCCTCAATTCCATCTAGACGTCGAGCCATTACTTTCTTCAGAAAAAGAAAACGGTCGAGCCTTCATGGACCCCGTAAGTGTTGTTGATTGTTAATATTTTTTTTCTTCAAAGTAGCTTTTAGATTTACCTGTTTTTTTTTATCTAATACTAACACAAAACAAACACGAATATCACAGTTTGATAGGCTTTACTGCATTTAGTATTGCACATTTTAGGGTAGTTGATTGTCACCGCTTTGTGTGTTCGTGAGATCTTCGAATTAACGAAGAGGGTTGTACGCAGCGGAGCTGAACGGTCCAGTGGTGAAGTTACGAACAAATTATAATATCACCTACTAAATAGATATAGCCGAGTATGAAACGACAATACCATAACTTACAAAAAAAATAACAATCAAATAACTAAATAAAATAAATAAATACCTAATCGAAAAGTAAAATAAAACAAAAGAACGAAATAAAATTACACAAAGTTTAGCAAAATTAGAAACATCAACATAAACATATATTAAAATTAATCTTAAATTTAAAATAAAAAAAATATAATAATCAACAATTAGATAAATAATAAAAACTAACAATACACAAGTAAATAAATTAAATAAATAACACATAAATAAGTAAGTGAATACTGATAAAATAACATAAAAATAGAACGTATAACATACAAATACATAAGTACATACACAAATTAAAACTTGATTATATAAAATAAATAATAAAATAAGGAACAAATTAGTAAAATAAATAAATAAACTAATAAAATATATAAATAAATTAATTAATAAAATAAATTAATGAAATAAATAAATAAATTAATAAAATAAATAAATAGAATAAATACTATCAAATAATAACCTAAAATACATAACGTAGAAAGAGGTACCGTAGCGTTCATCCAGGACTTTTCTGCTAGTTAGGGTAGTACAAGACTTACATACTAATATCACAGATGTTATTGTTTCATGTCTTTGGAGTGGAAAATTCCAATTTTCTTTCCTTTTAGAGTTTCTAGCTCATACATATTTTTCCCTACTGCTTTTACTATCCGACATTTGACAAACTTGGGGCATAATTTCGAGGCTAAGTATTTAGAAGTATCACTAAGGACGAAGTTTCGTTTGTATACTTCCTGCCCCGGTGCGTATTTCACATATCGGGATCGCATGTTATACACCTTAGCACTCTTTTCGTTTGCTTTTATTATGCTTTCCTTGACTTTGTCACGGATACATTGTAGTCGGTTGTGCCTGGGTAAGATTTGCAGCTCACCATCTTCCACTACTCTTAGCTTCCGCGCTAGTTCGTAACCTGAACCATGGGTCATCATATTTGTTCCGAAGAGCGCGAAATAGGGCGACACTCCAGTAGCAGAGTGGACCGAACTTCTCAACGCTCCTGCGATATCACTCAAGTGTATATCCCAGTCGCGTTGATCGTCTTTTAAATAGGAACGTATCGCGGCTAGAAGAGTCCGATTTACTCTTTCGGAGGCATTGGACTGCGGCGAATAGTTGGCTGTACGGAAATGTCGTATACCGTAATTTTTTAACAGATTTTGGAATTCTTTTGCCAAAAATTGCTTGCCGTTGTCCGAGTGAATGATTTGGGGCACCCCGAAGGTGTTAAAAATGTCGTTCCGAAGGAATTTGATGATGTTACTTGTGGTGGCTGTACGCAACGGTTCTAAAAACACATACTTCGACAAATGTTCTAAAACAACGAAAACATACGAGTTGCCGGCTTTCGACCTAGGGTAGGGACCAAGGAAATCTACGTATATTTTCTGAAAGGGACGTTCAACATGAAAGGCGCTCGAAATAGGTGGACGTAGGACTTGATTGGAGGGTTTGCATTGCTTACATATAGAACAATTAAGAACGTGTTGCCTTATTTGGAGGGTCATGTTCGGCCAATAGAAATATTGCCGCAAGCGATTTAAGGTTTTCGCAATACCTCCATGGGCGGCTTGAGGGGGGTCGTGCGCATTAACTACTAGGTCGTTGGTTAGACCTGATGGTACCCACAATCTCCAGCTGTGTTCAACTTGTGTTTCCCCGTTAGCATCGGGAAAAGAACGTTTGTAGACGTAATTGTCTTCGACCTTGAGATCAGGGAGCTCATTCTGATGTGCTATTATGGTTGTTATCAGACTCTGGTATTCTTCCGACTGGAATTCTTCGGACGCCAAATCGATCAATGGTGCGATCTCCACGATTTCCATACTTTCCAGGTGGGCCCGAGAAAGAGTGTCTGGAACTACATTCAAGGCTCCCTTCCGGTGTTCTATGTCGAAGGCATACGATTGTAAGTCCAGACTCCACCTTGCCAACCGGCCACTCAGGTCTTTCATTGTCATCAACCACTTAAGGCTGGAGTGGTCCGTGATGACAGTGAAATCCATGCCCTCGACATAGGGCCTAAACTTTTTGATCGCCATCACAGCTGCCATACACTCCTTCTCGGTCACCGTATAGTTCCTTTGGCACCTGTTCAACTTCTGGGAAAAGTATGAAATTGGCACCTCTTCGTTGTCATCCGTCCGTTGAAACAACACCGCTCCAATACCAGAGTCGGACGCGTCACACTGAATAAAGAATCGCTTCTTGAAATCGGGATGTGTCAAAACAGGGGCTGTTGTAAGCGCTCTTTTTAACTTTCGGAAGGCCTCGATAGCTTCCTCAGTCATTGCGAACTTACCGTCTTTCTTCTTCAACGTGTCCGTGAGGGGGGCGGTCAAGCTAGAAAAGTCTTTGATGAACCTTCTATACCAACCTGCTAGACCAAGTAGTCGGCGCACCTGTCTTGGATTTTTCGGTGTCGGAAAATCCACCACTGCTTCGACTTTAGCTGGATCCGTTTTCATCTTCCCTCCACCAACGATAAATCCCAGATACTTCAGTTCCTTGAAACAAAATTTCGACTTTTTAACGTTGATGGTGAGGTTTGCTTTTCTTAAGCACTCGGCTACTTCTCCTAGCAAGTTGATATGGGTCTGGAAATCCGGCGCGATGATCAGCAAGTCGTCTAAATACACGAAAACGTTGTCCCTGAGTCGTGCAGGTATAACCTTATCCATTAAACGACAAAGTCTTTGAGCGGCATTACACAGCCCAAAAGGCATTACCGTGAATTGGTATAAGGGTCTTCCCGGTACCGCAAACGCAGTCTTCTCTCTACTCTCTTTCTCTAGCGGTATTTGCCAAAAAGCTTCCTTCAAATCCACACTACTGATAAAATAGGTGTTGGGTAGACGGCTGAGAAGTCCGTCGATATGAGGAAGTGGGTTGGCGTCCTTTTTACTCAACGCATTGACCTTACGCGAATCCAGACAAAAACGATACTTAGTAGTACCATTTTCACCTGGTTTTTTTATAAGGACAACCGGTGAGCACCAAGGACTTTCACTTTCCTCGATAACGCCAAGCTTCAACATCCGATCTATTTCCTGGTACAATAAGGTTTGTACCGCTGGCGAAACAGGATAGTGTCGCTGCTTAACAGGATCAGCTGTCCCGGTATCGATAACATGCTCCATTAACGTTGTCTTTCCGAGACCGTGTCGGTCAAAGTCTAGAAATTTCTGCTTGACCTCCTCCAACTCGGACTGTTGTTTTGGCGAAAGCTGGTGAGCGTTCAAAAGATCAGCATCTTCTTGAACGGTCAGGGAACATACCAGGTTTGGAGCGATCTCGAAGGCCTTCCAAAAGTCAATCCCCAGATACATCTCCTGTTCTAAATTGGGAACTAGGTAGAAGTTCATTTTATGTGTTCGGCCATGGTAACTTACAGGCACACTGATTTTTCCAACTATTGCTTGGCTTTTTCCGTCTGCAGTTTTAACCCCCGCCTTATAAGGCTGCAATGGAATTCCTAAGGATTTCACCAAGTCCAAACACCCTCTTCCTAAAATGCTCACACTAGCGCCACTATCTAGCAAACCTAACAAAGTTTTATCCGAAATATTTATCTTCGCGTACGGTCGAGGATCGGTATCGGTATCTAAAACCGTCGACGCTAAGCTTTTCCTCGACTCCTTCCTGATCTTAAACCTTTCCCTTGCTTTCATAATTTTTTTATTTACCACCCCGTTACTTCCGTCGAAAATTCTATCCCTTATTGCTTGATATTCCCTCAGCCGAACATGTAACGGTCTTATTTCTTTTAATTTGCTATTTACCTTTACATTACATTCTCCATTTCTTTTTAATATCTTAATTCTTTTTTCTTCCCTAGGTGATTCTATTTCTCCGGATTCTGCCACGGGGGTGTCTGGGTGGAACACGACTCCCCCATTACAGTCGCGCTCCTGCTCCGGTTTTCCGGGTTGCAGTTGCGGCACTTCGGGGTAATTACGCCATCCAGTCCACATCGGTAGCAGAAGACGTTCCTCGTTGTGGAAGGACAATCCATGAAGGTATGTCCTGGCACCTTGCAGTTCCAGCATGCAATCGTCCTCGGGCCGTTCGGACTCCTTGACAACTTCGGCCGAGTGCCAGAGTGTTGGAAAGCTGCCAGTTGTTCCTCTCGACCTGGAGAATCGTCCTCCACCTCCAGCTCGTTCGCCATAAAACGGGCAGGTTGTCTATGTTGCCTCGGAACCTCTCGCTCTCTGGAGGGAAACGCATACTCCACGTCCTTGCAAGCAACCCTTAACTGGTCCAGAGAACCAATAGGTTGTGGATACACCAGCCGACGGATCCTCTCATTGAGGTTACGTTTCAGGATGCGCACCAGCTCACCCTCCGGGATCTGCACCCTAAGCTGAGACCTCAGCTTATTCACAGCCGCGAAGTATTCGTCACTGGACTCCCAGGCGCCCTGGTGGCGGTCCATCAGGTCCTTCATCACCTCGAAGTCAGAACGCGAGTTCTTATACTGCCTTACGAGAGCCTCGCGCAGCATTGGCCAGTCGGGACGGTAAGGCGCTTGTTGCTGGAATCTCCAGTACCACTCTTGGGCGGCGCCTGAGAGCAAAAGATGAAAATCTCGCAAAATCTCAGCCCAGGGACAGGCGTACTGACTTTGGAGCATCTCCAGCCGGAACACAAAATCTTCAACCGTAAGTACTTCTACATTTCCATCAAAACTTAAGCCCCACTTATCGATCCTTATAGGACTTCTCAGGGTGGTGTTGACACTCATCCTCCGGCTGTGATATGCCTGCGACTGGTACGTCCCAGATGGATGTCGCGACCCCCAGTACGGATCTTGCTGGTTGGTCGGCTGGTATCCACCCTCTGACCGGTTCTCCCAGTTCGAGCTGGTGTGTGTGTTTCCACCAGGGTCTGTTGGTAGCACGTATGACCTATGGCCAGGATCTCCTTGAAACGGTCGCAGATGGTCTCCTGGCGATCGTCTGCCAGCTCCCTCCACTATGACTCTATGAGCCCCCGGACTGCGACCTCGCTCGTTCGCCGATTGCCTCTGGCGAGTAACTTGACCGCGATCCTCCAGTAGCTCGAGGAAATTCCGTTTAATCTCCGTCTTCAAGGATTCAGTCAATTCTGCTCTCAGAGACTTGGTGAAGTGGGTACAGGCGTTTACGACAGCCACATTAATTGTCGCCATCACATCGGCGGGAATACCTACTCCATTGACCTCTCCGCTGCTAGCACTTCCAGCCCTATCCTGAGTAAGTATTGGATTTCTAATACTCTGTTCCTCATTAATCGGTGTCCTCTCACTACCGCAGGATCGCGCTGTCTCGTCCAACAATCCTACCAGTTGGCTTCCGGGGACCTCCATCTCGGCCGAAACTCTCCCCGATAGGACGGCTTCTGCTACCTCCGTGTCGGCAATGAGAGCTCCTATGTCACTGGAACTTTTCATTTGCGTTTCAGGCAACACTCCTCCAGTCCTCTTGGCCCCCGTCGAATTCGCGCGAGAGCTTCCGGCTCCCGTCAAACAGCTATACGACGGAGAGTCGATAGTGCCGGTGGAACACCCTGTTCGACTATCCGTTCTAGGAATCGAAGGTGGTGGAACGGAGTACACAGGAGGAATCACCATAGGGGTTTTTGAGGAGACCCCCTGGCGGTTAGCAGGAACTTTGGCCGGTGAACGACTTAATGGCATATTGGCTACGAGATTTGTAAAGTAAGAACGTGTCACTACACGGGTCTGTTTATATATTATCTGATTAATTTTTCTTTCCTCTTCAGGGTTCATATACAAACGGCGAAAAGGATAAGCACGACCAAGTACAAACAACCCCTACATATGACCAGTGCACCCTATAACTATTTTAACCTATTTATTATTCTATAATTTAAGTACTTATACTATTGCTTATGTATCTAAAAACACCTTTTTTTTCTATTTTTTTCGGTTTTTGTTCAACTTTTAGTTATATTTTGATTTCCCTTTTTTTTATATTTCTTTGTATTATATATATATATTATCCTCTTAATTCTTAGTACCTAAGTTAAGTTCTTATCCGAAATTGTTCTTATACCTTTTAATTTAACATAAACTATCATAAATAAACTTAAGTACATTCAAAACTAGTCTTTATTTAACTAACAAAAAAATCAACGAAAAATCAAAACAAATATGTAAGTCATAAATAAATAAATAACACTTAAATCAAACAAGTAAATCTTAAACCTTAACTAAATAATAATTCTTACTAAATACATGACATTGAATAGACAAAAAAAAGGTAACCAGAAAAAAATAGATAAATATAAAAAGCATGAAATCAAACGCACAATTATGAATCTTAACAAATAGAATATCTTAAACTAACTAAGTTAACTAAAATAATCACAAATTCGAATAAATAAATAAATAAACAAAATAAAAAAACAAGTAATACTTACATCTAATTAAGCTAAAATAAACTAAAAAAATAACTAAACTATAAAATAACTGACTAACGATTTTAAAATATCGACCAAACTAACTGACGAATAAAATTACTAACATTTAAACTAAATAAATAATAAGTAATAAAAATAAATATTTAAATAATAGATATATACACAACTAGGAAATCAAATTTAAACCATTTAGATAGTACCTAAAATTAAATAAATCGATAACCAGTAAATATATAAATAAGTAAAACTCAAAAAACATAAATACTTAAAATAAATAACTAGAAATTTTTAAACGATAAAATCTATTATTAAGCAATAATGTTGACCAAAAAAAAAACTAATAATAAAATAGAAAAAAGTCGACAAAAAACTAAATTGAAATTTGAATTTCCTGCCAACCGCTTTGATAAAGGCCAAAAAAAAACCAAATATATGTAATAGAAACAATTAAAATAGACAATAAAAGTGATAATACCACACAACTAAAAAGACCACGAATTCAGTTTATTAACCAAGCAATAAGTAATTTAAATGTAAAAAAAACGGTTACATCAAAACTGACAAAAAAAAACTTCAACTATATCCCGTAAACAAAAGTATCCAAAAAAAAATGTATATTTTATTATTTGTTGTATGATTAGTTCGGGGGTGTTTCGGGCGACTACTAAGGCGTTTGAGGGCATTTTATTCTTCTTCCTTACGGTACGATTTTGGAGGTCAGGAACTCTTCCATAGTTCCCACGGTGAAGCGAACACAGGTATGCATCTCATACACATACAAAACGACATTGATACGAACATTTGTCAATTGTTTCTGGCAACAGGACTGGGCTTCTTCGTCGCGATTGCCCGGGCATTCTAAAAAGCAATCCCGGTCAAGACTTACGAATCAGTCCAGCCATGTTGGCAGTCACAATTAACACTAGACTGGACACTAATCACATCCACCGTCCGATCATCATCTCGTCGCGATTAATTGAGTCCGTTACAAACCTTCCCAAAAAAGACTTACGAGGTGATGACTTGACGGGGGAGGTGACCACATAACATATTATCAGTTGTTTCTGCTAGTAACATCGCCACGCCTCGTCGCAATTGTCCGGGTATGCATAAGCTTTCCCGAACAAGACTTACGTATTGTACCGATGATACTAACAGCCACTCCTGATAACAATGAAGACAACGGACAAGACTAAACGAACACAAAACGTTGGGCGCCATATTTGTAATATTATTATGAGGCAATTCGGATGAGGAAATGAGGAGCGAATGGGTGGAGAGGGGATTCGGATAGGATAGGGAGAAGGAAAATGAAAAGATAGGAAAAAGACGAGAAGGGAGAGGTAAGAAAAGAAACTCCAAGGAAAGGAATCGAGGATTAGGATAGGGGGGGGGACGAGCGTCCAGTGGGTAGACCATGGCATGCTAGCGATGCACGGCTTAGCTCGCCGGATGTAGGGGGGGATCTTGCCTCCCACTAGACCTCACCTCTTACAAACAAAAAAACTTACATGCCAACTTCGATCCTTAGACATACCTGCGCCTCTTCATCTCGGGAATGCACTGCTGTTGGTGGTGCAGTGCTGGCTTACCCTCACCACTCCTGGAATTCCGGGGCCTAAGTTCTGGAATTCCCCTTAACTCCTCGCACTTACCTCCTCATCGTACCGATCCGCCCCCTATGTCGCCTCTACCACCCCCTGAAAATTCTCTCAACACCGCATAATAAAAGGCTTAAATTGGCGATGTTCACAAAATTTTCATTTTTTTTTATTGATACTTAAATAAAATTTTAATTATGGTTAAGTTCTCAACTAAATCTTACATATATTAACCTACCAAATACACAAATAGGAACCACAGAAAACAAAATATAAATAAAAAGAAGAAAACTGTTATAAACGATGAAGACACCCAAAAGAAAAATTAGGCCCAAAGAGGGACAACTCCACACTCCCTTCTTTTTACCATGCAAGACGTATCACCACCTTATGGGCGTTTCTATGTAGCCTAACCCTGTCGCAAGAAATAAAAAGAGCTCTTTTTGTTCCGTTGGGGGGGGGCACTTAATTTAGCTGAATGCAACGAAGACTTAAATTCTTGGCCGAACGGTAGGGATTGGAAGCCTGAGGTTCCTCATGGGGGTCGTCATCACATTCACAACAAGTAAATATTATTCATAACAAAAAAAAACTTAAACTAAATAAATTAATAACGAAACAAATGAAATTATGAAAAAATAACCATCGCCAAAAAATAATCAAAGGATTTCCGGTAGATATAGGTGGACGTCTCTGCTTATTTTCTCTGCTAAACTGTCTGGTTACGTGTCTCAGCTAAGTTGCTGGTTACGACGTCGGCTAAGAAAGTGGGTTGTGGCTTAGCTACGACAAATTCAAGGCACAGCATCGCTTCTAGCTTATGCACAAACCTCAAGTGGAATATTCCACCTCTACTTATTTAATGGCAAATCAAAAGATAATTTAAAGAAAAAAAATGTTGGGTACATACAGGTGATGGTTTCCTTTCTTTTGTAATCCGAATGGTGCCGACTTCTAAATTCGGTGTTTGGTGACTCCTGTAGTTTCCTCAAAAAAAAACTCATCCAATGCAACCATTCTCTTTATGTCACCTCCAAAAACTTTCGGCTGCCACCAAGATTACTTTCGCCGCCAAAGATTCACTGCCGATACCAAAAAAACGACGTACGGATATCGCCTCGGATGCTGTGCCTAATTAAATTTTGCATTAAAAAAAATTTACAAAAAAAACTATTTTGCTCCATAGGGAACAAAGAATTTTACCTAATATTAAGTCGAAGTACTATACTCCCACTTTCTTAGTTTTTTATTCCTCCTTCTTTCCAAATATTCTTTTTCCTTTTTCTTTATCTATTTAATAATTACTTAATTAAAATTATCACTTCTTAATAAAAAAAAACTCCACTTACAGAAACTTAATTTTTAAAATGTCTTAATTATACCACTTTTAATATTTTCGGGTGCACTTTTGCCCTAATTTCTAGGACACTACCGTAGTCGTTGAGGAGAATCTCGTGACTTCCCCGTTTTTCCGTTTCCAAACCACCGCAAACCCCAATTAAGCTATTCCGAGGTGAATTAGAGGACGAAAATCCGTTGACTCCACCACCTATGGGAATCGCGAACTGGAGCTCCCCTCTAACACCTCTTACTACGTAATACAAAGGAGAAAATTGCTCCCAAATTTCCCCACAGTATTAATATTTCGTACTCCCATCTGTTCCATCCATTTCCACCACTCTGTTCGCTTTCTTTTTACTCTCGGCGAATTCGAGTTATCTGGAACAAAATCTGACAGAACTAAATCTAGTTTTATTTTTCTTTCTCTGCCGTCAAATGTTTATTTCCTTCGGTTCGTGTTTTCTTTATTTATTTAAAAAAAACAAATTTGTATTTCCCGTGATGTGAAACAATAACAATAACAACAATAATTACCAATTAACAACAATTGACCAACAAACAAAAATCCCCAATAATTATTTGCGACTTTTGTGTTCTTTTTTTGTGTCAACAAAAATGTCGCATTTGTACCTATAGCCATAGGTACAAATAAAACAGATATGTGTTCATTTTCAGTCTAAGTTGTTGTTATAGTGTTATTATTGTTATTATCATTGTTTCATGGTGCATGCTGAACCTAATAATTACTCATATTACTTTTGTGAACAAAAAAAAATTTCTTATTCTGATTTCTTTTTAGATTGTTTTCCAGACAACAGCCACATATATGCAAAGTGTGCATCAAGGAGGATTTCACCGAGCCGAACAGATGCCGGTAATTTATGATTTTATTTTCTTATTTTTAATACAAATTATAACATTTTTTCTTACAGGTAGCCGTAACAATTTGTTTGCCTGAAAACATAATTCGATTGGGGAGCAATGCACTATTAGGAAAATATATACAGGGTGTTTGTGCATATGAATGTAATATTCGCTCAAGTGAATATATAAAATATATATACAAACAAACAAAAAGCAAATAAATAGTTTAAAGTAACTTTAACTTAACGAATATATTGAAACATTGAAAATTAAATATTGCTTACATAAATATGGAGTAAAATAGTTAATATATTAAATACCTTTATTAAATAGAATGACAAAAACTATAATGTTAATAAATAGTTGAAGTTAATAACAACCGTTGAGATCCCTATGGTATACGGAAACGAAAACGCTGGGAATCTTCGGGCGGTTATAAGCAGAGATGAAGTCCTACCACCTTCTTCAGAGACAGTTCTTTGGACGCGTTTGGAGGGTGATCCTGGGAACCACCGAAAACCATGGCCAAAAATCTCATTGGCGAGATTGCTGATATATTTGCATCGCAGGATGGAGACTATGGTCGAACACACCTAATACAGCACCGAATAGACACCGACAATAGCAGACCAATCCGACAAACCTGCTAGGAGACTTCCATTGGCAAAACAGGCGGAAGTCGATGAGATGATATCAACCATGAAAAAAGACGGTCTAATCGAAAACTCAAAAAGTCCGTGGGCATCACCCGTTGTACTAGTGAAAAAGAAGGACGGCAGCACTCGATTCTGCGTGGATTACCGGAGGCTCAACGATGTCACCAAGAAGGACAGCTACCCCTTGCTTCCAATAGATGACACCTTGGATACCCTTTCTGGAATGAAATGGTTTTCCACCCTCGATCTGAAAAGTGGCTACTGGCAGGTACAGATCCATCCAGAAGACAAAGAGGGAGGTGTTTACTGCACATTTGAAACTAAATCCAAAGAAATGTGCACTGTTCAAAGCTGAGGTGAAATATTTGGGACACGTGATATCATCAAATGGAGTAAAAACTGACCCGGAGAAAATCGAAGCCGTGAAAAATTGGCCAGATCCCGCAGACAAACACCAACTGAGGAGCTTTTTCGGTCTCGCCACATATTACAGAAGGTTTGTAAGGGATTTTGCCGGAATCGCAAAGTGTCTGCACCAGCTAACTGAGAAGGGTAGATAATTTAAATGGTCAGGTGAGTGCAAAAGAAGCTTTCAACATCTAACGACTTTGTCAGGCACCAATACTAGCTTACCCCACCCCTGGCAAGACATTTATTATAGACGCGGATGCTAGTAACGTGAGTGTTGGAGCAACTCTGTCGCAGATACAGGATGGGCAGGAGAAAGTGGTAGCCTATTTCAGCAAAGTTCTGTCGCGACCATAAAGAAAC
Source organism: Platycheirus rosarum (assembly GCA_963971375.1). Classification (NCBI taxonomy): domain Eukaryota; kingdom Metazoa; phylum Arthropoda; class Insecta; order Diptera; family Syrphidae; genus Platycheirus; species Platycheirus rosarum. The sequence continues at coordinate 55,902,307 of OZ020507.1, read as the reverse complement.
TAATGTGCAACCAGACGAGAACTTCTTGCTCTGATACTGGCAACAAAACATTTCCATAAATACCTGTATAGACAGAGATTCATCCTGCGTACCGATCACGCCGCTTTAAAATGGTTGCTACAGTTCAAAATTCCTGAGGGGCAAGTAGCAAGATGGATCGAACGATTGCAGACTTACGACTTCGAAAAAGCATCTCAAAGGAAGACTGCACTGCAATGCGGACGCGCTTTCCCGCAGACCATGGGAGCCCAATTGCAAACATTGTGCGCGAAAAGAGGAAAAGGACGAAGGTATTTCTGTCCAGGGAATAAGGGGTAAACCTGTAGATAATTGGAGTGTCGAAGAAATTCGTAATGCACAAAAAGAACATCCTGACATGACATCGAGCCAATCCTTGCATGGAAGGAATCTATGGAGAAACCAATCACAAGAGACATCTCCGACAGAAGTCCTTCTTTAAAGGCATACTGGGCGCAGTGGGACTCTCTAAATGTCGAAGATGGTGTTTTGCGAAGAAAATGGGAAATGCCGGATGAAAGATCCTTTAAGATGCAGCTTGTGGTTCCACGATCGAAAGTAGAGGAGATCCTACTAGAAATGCATGATGGAGTATCCGGTGGGCACTTAGGAATCAACAAAACACTGAAATATGCAATTAGGAGATATAGGAATAGGAGGTAAGAGGAGATAGTAGAAGGAGGTATTAGTCGGATAGGACAGGGTAGGCATGAATGATCGTTTCGGTGGGTACTGGATGTAGGAAGTGGGATGGGACCAAGGAAGAGGAATCCGGGATGGGAAGTGTAGGATAAGACAAGGGAGGATAGGAATCGAGAAGGATACTGGGATAGGGAAGTGTAGAGAGAAGTAGGGGCTATAGGGTTGGTAAGAAGCAAGGACATGGATCTGGCAAATGGGATAATAACAAGGTAGGTTAGATATAGGATGGGTTAGTAGGAAGGGGTAGGGATGGAAAGAATGTCCACCGTGGAGGCGTAGGCACGCTGGCGTGCGCGGCTAAGCTCGCCGGATGTGGGGGGAATCTTGCCCCCACGGATAGACCTCACCTATTCCAAAAAAAACATATATCGTGCCATACTTTACCACACACATATATATAGCAGTACCACAGCCAGGATGCCCTGCTGGTGTTATCGCAGGGGGACCTTTTGCCCTCCCAACCTGGAATCCGTCGGTCCAAAACGTTTGTGGATTCCCCAATTTGGTTGCACCGGCTGCTGTCAAGTCATCTGCTACCCGAGTAAGTTTCCGCCTTGTCCCACCCCCTGAAAAACGCGTTTAGCACGCCATGGTGTGGCTTTCACACTCAACGTACAGGAATTGAAAAAAAACAGGAATCTAATTTAAGGTCTTGTTTCACATTCTCTATTTATTATATATATACGAAACATCGGCCATTAAGGGCCACAATATGAAGCCAATCCAAAGCAATGAATAAATAATTGGTTATAAACAAAAAAAATAGAATAAATTAGATCAACCATTAATTAGATAAACAATAAAAGCGAATTAAAACTTTTTGTTTTTTTTATAAAGTTCGGAAGGCCAAATAATGTACATCTATACAAGTAAAAAGATAACCATATAAAAAAACTAACAAGCTCCGCTTGCTCCAATTAGTTGCTGAGTGGGATACTAATTATTTAGTGACCTTTTCTTTATAAAAAAAAACATCACACAATTGTACCCGGGAACCTTAGAAGGTTGTATGTGGTAGCCCAGCTTCCTCCCAAATCCCTCACGCGTACTTATACTAACGCTTTTTTTTAAACGTCTACTAACCTCCCCGATCCTACCTTCACAGAGCTCTATAAAGGAGTTAACGTCTGGTGATCGGCCAAATATCGCCGTGGTATGAAGGGAAGTTTGAGAAAGCTAGATAGGTGGCAACCCTTTCCCAATGGCATTTGCTTTCAAAATAAATTAAAAATTATATTCGGCTATCCCTTTACTCATAGATTCACACAAAAAAAATCAAGATTAAATAAGAAAAATTAAAATTATTAAATATATGTAATCAAAGGAAATAGAGATAAAAAATAAAAAAAACAAGAGCAAAATCACTTATATGTATATATAACAAACAAAAAAAAAACTTCTATGCTCAGGGTTGAGCCCGCCAAAAATCCTTTGTTTTTTGTGGAGGATGTATATTCCTCCTCGGGATGTCCCTTCGTTTTTTTACCTTTATGAGGGTTAATAACGCTTTTTTCTTTTCTTTTATTTCTTTCTACTTTTTTTATGGTGAATTCCGACGGTAAATTCTAATATCTTTTTTTTTTCTCGAGGTACATATATCAATTTGTATATTTATAATTTTACTTGGCAGCCCGGGTCTTTTTCACGGGCTAAATATCCAGAAGGCCTCTTTTTATTTTATTTTTCTGCTAATCTGCTATCGGTTACTCAGATCGTAGGCTTCCGACGTCCGACATCCGTCATCCGTCCACCGTCGAAATTCACCTTGACAATTTATTGATTACATTTTATATACTATACTTTAGTTACTTAATCTTTGTTTCTTACCCGACGCTATATATTAAACGTCAAAAATTAAACATCAGAAATAAAAATCCTTTTTATCCATTGTGCGCGTCGTATCGTCGTAAATTAACCTTTTCGTTGGTTACGTTTTCGTTTTTTAATTGTTTTTTAATTTCCTTGCCCAATTTCGAACCCGTAAATTCTCTGCGCGTAATTGTTGCCCAATTCGGGCCACCACTCCTTGCTCGCTTGGTTGTTTTCGACACCACAAATCGTGGGACGCAATCGCAACCCTTCGCCAAAGGGTTTGTGTTTTCTGTTTTTTGTTTTGTTTATCTCTTTAGTTTGATCAATAATTTAAAAAAATAAATAAAACATCAGCCAAAAAAAATTAATGTTTTATTGTATCCTTCTAACATTTATGTTGGTTCTACAACATATATATATTTATGTGTGCGTGTTTAGTTATGTGTAGTGATTCTGTGCCTAGAAGGTCCAATTCTCTGCGAGACCGACCCCTCAACCCTATCAATTCTCCCTTCATAAAGAAACCTCCGGCCCAGGGTAAATCACCCAACCACTCAAACTCTGGGTGAGGCGTGGCGTGTGCGCCATCGACTCCTTTTTCAACGAGGCACAAGTGCGTCCCTGATACCGTCCCCAAACCACCTCCCATTCTAAGGGGCCGCAACAAAACTCCGGGTCTGGGGATTCCGCTGGAGTTTCTACAGGCACGGTGAGACGGTCCATATCGTTTCGCTGATTGGAAGAGCCGGTAATAATAGCTAAGTATCTAACTTCTAGCTGGCTTAACTTTCACCCTAATTCCTCTTTTCTTTCAGGCTTCAGCTATATACGCATCCCAGAGTAAGTTTGGAACAAGAAAACCAAAAAAAAAACTCGTTCTGATATACATGCCTATGAGGGGAAGATCCACAGGTGAGCAGTGTTATATGCATGTACTATATGTTCCTGAAGTTTTAATTACCTAGGTTCTAACTAGTCGAAACATTAACAACTCAGCGGAACAGAAGACAATATCACTAGAAATTGGCGTAGTTGCGGACGGATTATGTCACGTTGTGAATACCTGTACCATGGTAAATCTGCCATCTATTTTGGGATTCTGCTGTAAGCATTTTTGAGGTGGGGAGAACTCACGTTTCTTAAGCCGGGCAATTGTTTGCTCCTTGATTTGCCAGTGCCATGTCCGCAGCAGCCCCCGACACCCCAGCTTTAATTAAGGTATGTCCCCTTATTTTGGTATCTCTCGCATAGTCTCATAAGCATATTTATATACATATCTCAACTAAATAAAAAAAACATTAATGAATTTATGTAGATGTACTCAATGGTGTATGATCTATCTTTTAGTTCTTATTTCATATTTGAATAGTGGGCTTGCATTTTTTTATTGGACGGTGGACCGTGTATGCCGCAGTCAATAAAATTTGATCTTTTTGCTTTTCTTTTTGTTTTGTAGGTAGTGTCAGGTACAGTGTATGCAAGGTCTTTCGGGGTTTGGGTTGAAGGTCTATTTACTGTTTTTATCACAGATAGCAGGAGTTGTATACCTAATTAAATAGATATATAAATATTACTAGAATCAGAAAAAAATATCACAGTTCCTAGCGTATAGCTTCTCAATTAAAATTGTTACATGACAGTTGGTTCAGGGTTGGGGTTTTCTTGTATTAGGTAGGTAGTGTCGCTTCGTAGAATACCGTCAAGCGTGTAGGAAAATCAGGTACTCGAACTATTCTATATTGCACATGTTCAGTCGTTATTTAGTTAACACAGTAGGTACTTACGAGAACAAGTCTAAGGTAGAGGTCGTATGGTCATGCGACAAGTCGATCGGATGAAAAAAAATCACAGATAGGTCAAACAAAAAAAATATATAAGAATAATAAAGGTAAACAAAAATCAGGTACCAAGTGAACAAAAAAAAATATTGCACGTAAAGGTTGTTTAAAACTACATTTTGTGTACCACAGTCTAGTATCAGGTTGCCTCAGGAGTCTATGCTAAGGTCGTTTAAACAAAACTAAATAAATTATCACCGTTCGTAAGAAGAGGCGAGACATCTCACTTGGTTCGACAATAAACGGACGGATCACAGATTCGACGAAAATACAATCAAGTTGTAAGCTAAGTGTTCACTGGGACTTATTGTTTAATGAATTTCGGGCAAAGCTTCGAAGCAAGACATTTCGAAGAGTCACTAAGAATAAAATTACGCTTATAAACTTCGTGCCCTGGTACGTAGTTAATGTTTCTCGCTCTCGTATTGTATTTCCGGGCACTTTTTTCCTGAGCTTCCAGGATATGGTCTTTTATTTTACTGCGAATCAGCTGCAGCTTCTCTTTCCTAGTCAGGGTCAACAATTCGCCGTCCCCAAGGATGTTCAACCTTTTCGCTAACGCGTAATTGCTTCCATGGGTCGTCATGTTGCACCCGAACAAGGCAAAATACGGCGACACACCAATTGTCGAATGTACTGAACTTCTCAACGCACCTGCGATGTCACTTAGATGGACATCCCAGTCGCGTTGATCCTCTTTGAGGTATGACCGTATGGCGGCAAGCAGCGTCCTGTTGACGCGTTCGGAACTGTTAGCTTGGGGCGCATAGTTTGCAGTTGTAAAGTGCCTAATACCATACCCTTTTAAAAAGTTCTGGAACTCCTTACCCAGAAACTGTTTTCCATTGTCGCAATGTATAATCTCAGGAACCCCGAAAATGTTGAATATGTCTTCTCGCAGATACTTTATGATGCTGCTAGAGTTTGCAGCTCGTAAAGGTTTCAGGAACACAAATTTTGATAAGTGGTCCAAAACAACAAACACGTATGCGTTCCCTGCCTTGGATCTAGGATAGGGGCCTACAAAATCAACGTATAGTTTTTGAAATGGACGGTCGGTACAGTAACTGTTAACAATAGTGGGACGCAATACCAAATTGGAAGACTTTGACTGTTTACATATAACACAATGGGCAATAAATTCTCTTACTTGAACCGTCATATTAGGCCAGTAAAAGTATTGCCGAAGACGATGAAGCGTTTTAGAAATTCCGCCATGGGCGGCTTGAGGTGGATTGTGGGCATTAGCGATTAGGCTTTCGGATCCATAGGTACCATGTGTGCTCCATTAGGGATTCATCGACGTTTGGAAGTAAGGTACGTTTGTAAACAAAGTCGTCCTCGATTTTCAGGTCGGGTAGTTCATTTTGGTGGTCCCGAACTGTACCTAGGAGGGATTTATATTCTTTAGATTTAAATTCTTCACTTTCTAAGTCGACTAATTGTGCTACTTGCTCTATTTCCACGCCTTCTAAATGTGCCCGAGAAAGAGTGTCTGGCACGACGTTTAGCGAACCCTTGCGATGTTCTATGTCGAAGGCATAAGACTGTAGCTCCAGACTCCATCTAGCCAGCCGACCACTCAAATCTTTCATGGTCATTAACCATTTGAGACAGGAGTGATCGGTGATGACTGTAAAGTCCATGCCCTCGACATAGGGTCGGAACTTCTTCACCGCCATTACCGCTGCCATACACTCATTCTCAGTCACGCTGTAATTTCTTTGGCAGGCGTTAAGCTTTTGAGAATAAGAATAATAAGAATAAGCAATTGGAAGTTCCGCCTCTTCGCCACGTTTCTGAAACAGCACTGCACCGATCCCGGAATCAGATGCATCGCATTGAATGTAAAACCGTTTGGTGAAGTCGGGATGGGAGAGGACACGAGCTGTGGTTAGGGCGGTTTTTAACCGTTTGAAAGCATTTTCGGCTTCTTCAGTCATCACAAACTTTGGGTTTTTCTTCTTTAGAGTTTCCGTTAGGGGAGCGGTTAAGCTAGAAAAATCCTTTATAAATCGTCTATACCAACCTGCTAGACCAAGAAACCTCCTGACTTGTCGGGCGTTCTTTGGTACGGGAAAGTCAACGACAGCTTCGACTTTCGCCGGATCTGTCTTCAACTTTCCCCCACCAACAATAAAACCTAAGTACTTTAGTTCCCTGAAACAGAACTGGGATTTATTTACATTAATAGTAAGGTTTGCCTTTCTAAGACAGTCAGCTACTTCATCCAGCAAGGCGATATGGGTCTCGAAATCAGGCGCGATGATGAGTAGGTCGTCTAAATACACAAAGACGCGATCCCGAAGTCGTGCAGGGATCACCTTGTCCATCAATCGACATAACCGTTGAGCCGCATTACACAACCCAAAGGGCATGACGGTGAATTGGTACAAGGGTCTCCCCGGTACCGAAAACGCAGTTTTTTCCCTACTCTGCTTTTCCAACGGTATTTGCCAGAATGCTTCCTTTAGATCTACACTACTTATGTAGTAGGTATCTGGTAGCCGACTGATAAGCCCCTCGATATGGGGAAGAGGGTTAGCGTCCTTTTTAGTAAGCACGTTGACCTTACGAGAGTCCAGGCAAAAATGATACTTAGTAGAATTGTTTGGACCTGGCTTTATAAGGACAACGGGCGAACACCACGGGCTTTCACTCTCCTCGATAACGCCGAGCTTAAGCATTCGGTCTATTTCCTGGTACAAAAGGGCTTGTACCGCTGGAGAAACAGGATAGTGTCGCTGCTGCACCGGTGTCGCATCTCCGGTATCGATGACGTGCTCCATAAGCGCCGTTTTTCCGAGCCCGTTCCGATCAAAATCCAGAAATTTCCGCTTGACCGCTTCCAAAGCGGATCTCTGGTCTAGGGACAAATCATGAGCATTCACCGCTTCTGCATCTTTTTCCAGAACCGATACGGTGCTGACTACATTTGGGGCAATCTGGAACAACTTCCAAAAATCTACTCCTAGGTACAGTTCCTGATCCAAATTTGGGACTAGATATAGGGTCATCTCTTCTTCATTTTGTCTATACCCTACCCGAACCTGAACTTTGCCTACAATCGCCTGGCTTTTGCCATCGGCGGTTTTTACTCCAGAACTTACGAAGAGGTAGTTTGTTCTTGTCTACAAACGCCATACAGTTCTTGCCTAAGATACTAACACTCGCCCCACTATCTAATAAGCCTAGTAATTCGTTGCCTACAACGGCGACTTTGGCATAAGGCCTAGGGTCAGTGCTAGTATCGATGACGGTCGAAGCTATACTTTTTCTTAATTTTTTTCTTAATTTAAATCTACTTCTAGTCTTATGAATGCTGTTGGATATCGTGCTTACATTAAAATTAAAAATCTTATCCCTTGCTTCTTGATATTCCTTAATCCTAACATGTAGGGGTTTGATTTGTCTTAATATCGGGGGTTTTCCTTCAACAGTTTCTTTGTTGGGACCTTTGGCTAGGATAGTTACTTTTTTACATGGTAGTGTTTGGGTGGTTACCTCGGTTGAGGAAATTCAGGGGCAGTTTGTGTGGAACGCGATTCCCCCACTGACCTCGCGTTCCGGACCGGGTTTTCCGGATTACACTTTGGACATTTAGGAGTAATTACTCCCTCGTGACCACACCTATAACAGAATATATTGCGGGTCCCCGACGGACAATCCATGAAGGAGTGACCCACAACACGACAGTTCCAGGAGGTTAATGGCGGGACTTCACCTCGCCCTCTGGTTGTTTTAGGACGAGCACCGATATGCTGAAAAGCCTCAACATATTCTTCTTGACTGGAACTTGGTGTAACTTCCATTTCTAGCTCGTTCGCTACGTACCGATTCGGTTGACGCTGCTGTTTAGTGCCGTCTCGATCTGCGTACGGGAAGGCATACTCTACGTCCTTGCATGCCATCCTCAGTTGGTCCATTGTGAAAATAGCCTGCGGATACACCAACCTTCTTACTCGGTCGACCAGATTCTTTTTTAGGATCTTTACTAATTCCAACTCGGGTATCGGTACCCTGAGCTGAGATCTCAATTTGTTTACCGCTGAGAAGAATTGATCGCTGGACTCCCAGGAGCCCTGCCGCCGGTCCATAATATCCCGCATTATCTCGTAATCCGATCTGGAGTTACGAAACTGACGCATCAATGCGCCCCTTAAGGCTAGCCAGTCCGGGCGGTAATTAGATCTCTGGTATTGCCAGTACCATTCGCTGGCTGCTCCCGAGAGCAGCAGATGGAAGTCTCTTAAGACCTCAGCCCAGGAACACTCGTAATGATTTTGCAGCGTTTCGATGTAAAATATGAAGTCTTCGACTGTTAATATTTCTGGCTTGCCCTCAAAAACCACCCCCCACTTATCAATCCGAATCGGCGGTCTTCCACGACCTGGATAGCCGTGAGGAGTAGTGTTGGTTGGTTTCTTGAATTGGGATGCCTGTAGTACTGATCCGGCTGGCGTATCCCCTGATCCGCGATCCGTCCCGGGTTCAGATCGGTTATCGAAATTGCCTCCTCACTGTGGTTAGTTATCGGTAGGAATGGTCTCGACTGCGGATCCAGCTGGGATGGCCTCGGGGCACCTGTGGGAGGTGGCTGAAAATCTGTCGGAGCTACTGTCGGATTGCCCGCCGGTGTCCTCATTCTTTCCTCAATTGCAGGTGGCGGACGAGTGGAGTGGTTTATTTCCCTAAAAAACTCCCCCAACCCCTTTTGCACTTCCGCTCTTACTGACTCCGCAATATTGTCTTTCATCGACTCTCTATAAGAGTCGTAGGCATTCATAACGGCTGAGTTGATGGCCGTCCTTAGTTCCGCTGAGATTGCTTCAAGTACTTCCTCCTCCCTTCTTCTATTTGACTGAATAAGATTAGGATGCAATTCCCTATTAAGCTGACCCCCAGATGTATCGCTGCCCACGGTGGTGGCCGCCCCACCAACAATGGTGGTGCCATTGTTGAATCCGTTGACCCTTCGGATCTGCTGCTACGCCCTGAATGGTATGGGTTGATGGCCTGACGCGGTTCCGTATCCCCCTGCCCGCCGGAAACATGTGTAATCAACACCGGTGGAGAAATAGGATTCCCCGGATTTGTTTTCGAGGTGTTGGCCTCAGGAGTTGGAGATCGTGCGGTCGGCATTTTTCCGGACTGCGTGACGAAATTCCTGAGCAAGGAGGGGGTAATTGTCCTATTCTCTAATCTATTTTTCAAAATAATTGATTTTTCTTCTTCTTCGCAGGTCAAGTTGTTCGACATCCGGTAGAAAAAAAAAAACTTCAATCAGCTCCTCAGAACTCAAGGGCCACAGTTAGTAAAAGGACGAGGCAAGACAATTCGCGGAACGAAAAGGAATCCAACAATGAAAACCAAAGAACGAACAGAAAAACAAGAACAAAAAAAAACGAAAAATGTAAGGTCGTAATATTTTTTTTTTTTTTTTTTTTGATAATATTTTACTAAAACGTTTTTAAGGTTTAAGTTGTGCAGCAGGAAAAAAAACAAAGATAAGAAACTAGCATCCTTAAAATAACGAAATCCTTAAATTAAATAAGATATCAATACTAACTTCATCAAAAAAAATTATAAATACTAACTGTAATATATAAATAATGCAAACAGAAAAATATACTACAAAGGTATAAACCAATACTTAAACAAAAAAACTTTACACAAAACTTTACTAAATCAGTAATAAATAACGACCAATTACCAACAACTACTTATTCCTAACTTATTAATGTGGGCAAATATAAAACAAAAAAAAATTAATTAATCAATCAATGAATGACAGGGCTCACCCACATACTCTTATAAATATATAATAAATAAATAAATAAACAAATAAATAAATAAATAAACAAATAAATAAACCAATACTGACTAAAATCTAAACTTATCAATTATTGCTTAATAAATAAGAACAAAAAAAAAATGTTAAACCTAAAGTACATATGTATATGCTAAGCAACTTTACCTAAAGCCTATGAACGCTATAAGTACCTTACTGTCTAAATGTATTTTACTATTATATCTTAAACTTAACTACTTATAACTAAGTATATATATTTTCTATTTTATTTTCTACAAATATCTAAATCTAATATGTATGTTTAAACTTAACCTACTAGATCAACCATTAATTAAATAAACAATAAAAGCGAATTAAAACTTTTTGTTTTTTTATAAAGTTCGGAAGGCTAAATAATGTATATCTATACAGGTAAAAAGATAACCATATAAAAAAACTAACAAGCTCCGCTTGCTCCAATTAGTTGCTGAGTGGGATACTAATTATTTAGTGACCTTTTCTTTATAAAAAAAACATCACACAATTGTACCCGGGAACCTTAGAAGGTTGTGTGTGGTAGCCCAGCTTCCTCCCAAATCCCTCACGCGTACTTATACTAACGCTTTTTTTTAAACGTCTACTAACCTCCCCGATCCTACCTTCACAGGGCTCTATAAAGGAGTTAACGAGTGGTGATCGGCCAAATATCGCCGTGGTATGAAGGGAAGTTTGAGAAAGCTAGATAGGTGGCAACCCTTTCCCAATGGCTTTTGCTTTCAAAATAAATTAAAAATTATATTCGGCTATCCCTTTACTCATAGATTCACACAAAAAAAAATCAAGATTAAATAAGAAAAATTAAAATTATTAAATAAGAGCAAAATCACTTATATGTATATATAACAAACAAAAAAAAAACTTCTATGCTCAGGGTTGAGCCCGCCAAAAATCCTTTGTTTCTTGTGGAGGATTATCATATGCTGATGAATATTCCTCTTCGGGATGTACCTTCGTTTTTTTACCTTTATGAGGGTTAATAACGTTTTTTTCTTTTCTTTTATTTCTTTCTATTTTTGTATGGTGAATTCCGACGGTAAATTCTAATATCTTTTTTTTTTCTCGAGGTACATATATCAATTTATATATTTATAATTTTACTTGGCAGCCCAAGGTCTTTTTCACGGGCTAAATATCCAGAAGGCCTCTTTTTATTTTATTTTTCTGCTAATCTGCTATCGGTTACTCAGATCGTAGGCTTCCGACTTCCGACATCCGTCATCCGTCCACCGTCGAAATTCACCTTGACAATTTATTGATTATATTTTATATACTATACTTTAGTTACTTAATCTTTGTTTCTTACCTTTTTTTTTACAATGGTTATGCACAGTTCAATATCTTCAAAATTATTCGCAATAAAAAGAAAATATAAATTGCGATATCACCACAAGAATAAACTTATTTTATTGCGACAGTACTTTCACTTGTCTTAAGCTTTAATTTTAAAATATTTGTAAGACGATCTTGTTCGTACCTCTGGATTCTCGACTCTGAAAATCATTTCCAACGGTCGAAGCATCCGACCCCCAAAGAAAGTCCATTTTCCGTTTTCTTTTCCTTCTTGCCGTTTTTTCCCTTCTTTGCCGTTTTTCCTTTATTTACTTTCAAGTCGCGGCCCTTGGGTTCAACGACTTGACCTATATATCAAATCGAAACATTGTATATACAATGATCGAAATCAGCTGTTTAAAATATTTATCTGTTCCCTTTCCGAAATTTGACTGCGATTTGGCAACACTATGTCTTACTTTTCGGAAAGGAAACTACCTGGCCGACGCTATATATTAAACGTCAAAAATTAAACATCAGAAATAAAAATCCTTTTTATCCATTGTGCGCGTCGTATCGTCGTAAATTAACCTTTTCGTTGGTTACGTTTTCGTTTTTTAATTTCCTTGCCCAATTTCGAACCCGTAAATTCTCTGCGCGTAATTGTTGCCCAATTCGGGCCACCACTCCTTGCTCGCTTGGTTGTTTTCGACACCACAAATCGTGGGACGCAATCGCAACCCTTCGCCAAAGGGTTTGTGTTTTCTGTTTTTTGTTTTGTTTATCTCTTTAGTTTGATCAATAATTTAAAAAAATAAATAAAACATCAGCCAAAAAAAATGAATGTTTTATTGTATCCTTCTAACATTTATGTTGGTTCTACAACATATATATATTTATGTGTGCGTGTTTAGTTATGTGTAGTGATTCTGTGCCTAGAAGGTCCAATTCTCTGCGAGACCGACCCCTCAACCCTATCAATTCTCCCTTCATAAAGAAACCTCCGGCCCAGGGTAAATCACCCAACCACTCAAGCTCTGGGTGAGGCTTGGCGTGTGGAACAGCTGCGCCATCGACTCCTTTTTCAACGAGGCACAAGTGCGTCCCTGATCCCGTCCCCAAACCACCTCCCATTCTAAGGGGCCGCAACAACACTGGAAAAGGTACGGGAACGCTTTTATTGGCTAAGCGCGAGAAACGATGTAGAGTACAACGTCAGCGCCCCGTTTGAAAGAATCGCCGTTGACATCACAGGCCCGTTCCCAGAAACTGAAAACGGTAGCCGTTACATCCTTGTTGTCATGGACTACTTCAGCAAGTGGCCCGAGGTGTTTGCGATACCCAATCAAGAAGCTAAGACCGTTTTCGAGCAGATAGTGGACCACTGGGTCTGCAGGTTCGGGGTGCCTATGGAATTGCATTCTAACCAAGGGCGAAATTTTAGTCGAAGGTATTCCAGGAAGTATGCGCATCACTCGGGTTAAAGAACACAAGGACAACACGTCTTCATCCACGGAATGGTAGAACGATTTAACAAGACCTTGAAGGAACATCTGTCCAAAGTCGTGAATGAGAACCAACGGGATTGGGATCGGCGAATTCCTTTATTTCTTATGGCCTACCGGAATGCGGTTCATAGTACCACTGGATACACTCCATCCTAAATTCTATTTGGACGAACTGTCCGGCTTCCAAGTGAGCTAAAATTCGGATTTCCTATTGAAGACCCAAAATTCGAAGAGGACTACGTGCAGGATCTATGGGAAAGGATCAACGACATTCACCAGAGAACAAGAAACAACATAAAAATTGTGGGTGACCGCATGAATACCAGATACGATGCGAGAGCAACAGCACCTGAATTCAACGAGGGAGATCTGGTATAGCTTTACAACCCACATCGCAGAAAGGGAAAATCGCCCAAGCTTCAGCAGGACTGGGAAGGTCCCTACCAAGTAGTAACACGCATCAGTGTCGATCCTAAGCTCGTAGAGGACGGACGTCGAGGTGCGCGCACAAATAATTAAACAAAAGTCAAAAAAATAATTATTGCGTGTTGTTATCGCGAGTGCTTTAAAAAAAAATAATAATACACACTCGTTAGAGAAGTTGGGAAAAACCCCCTCGCGTGTGCTGTAAAAAAAATAATAATATTCACTCGCGTCGTAGGATGAATGATAAAGATGCCCACTCGCGCTGAGGAAGAAAAAAAAATAAAACGCATTCGCATAACAAATTATCCTCTAATCTGTCCCAAGACCTTTGACCTTAACTGCCTCACCATTGTATCATTTCAGCTAATTTCTCATCCCCCACCCATCCAGTTAAAGAAAAACTTCCCACCAGGACCGTTTGGCAATACGAGAAAGCCAACTGGGACGGCCTGAATATCTTTTTCCGAAACTTTAACTGGTCACTATGCTTCCTCGATAGTGACATTGATGCCAGTGCTGAAATGATCACAAATGTGATTCTTCTAGGGATGCGTGCTTTTATTCCTGAAAATAAATAAATTTATTGGCGCGACAGCTTCTTAAGGAGCCAAGGCCTAGTGACTTAATCTCTCAACCATTCCTGTGTGTGTGTTGTTAATCTGCAAGAATGGAAGGGACCTACAGTTTACCGCCGAGTCCGAACGGCTACATGAGATGCACTTTTTCGAGACAAATTTTACTCTTGGAGGTTTTGTCAATTTCTCGCAAGAGGCAGTACCCCAGAAAAAAAGGTGGCTATGAGCGGGATTTGAACCCAGGCTCTTTCGCTTAGCAGTCCGACACACTAACCACTAAGCCACGGGGCACTACATTATTCCTAACAGAGTAAAAAGCATCAAACCTAAAGAAAAGTCTTGGTTTAATTCTGAGTGTAATGAAGCTATCAGGCTCAAAGAAATAAGTTTCCGATCTTACAAAGCCAACCCTACAGAGGAAAATCCGAAAAAGCACAAACAAGCAAGGAACTCATGCAACTCCGTTATTGAAAGAACCAAATTTTTGCATTACCAAAAATTACGGCAAAAAATTCTGCTGCCTCAAAGCAACGTTGCCCCTCCTGTACTTGAGAATGTAAATTTTTCCATGGGACAGATTTTTTTCCGCACTCGTACAGTAGCAAGAGTTCTCAAAGATCTCGATATACACAAATCCGCTGGCCCGGATGGTATACCCCCGATTCTTCTGAAGAGGTGTTCTTCCACACTGGCAAAGCCACTGCGTAAGCTTTTCCATCGCTCCTACTCTTTTGGAATCTTTCCCAGAAGATGGAAAACAGCATTTGTCCAGCCTGTCCCTAAGAAAGATGACCCATCCTCCCCCTCCTCCTACCGACCCATAGCAATGACATCCTTTCTTTCTAAGGTCATGGAAACACTGATTAACCGTCAGCTTAAGGAATATCTCGAAGATCGTTCCACTGGTGATCTGATGGCATATCTCACCGAACAGTGGAACAAATCTTTACATTGCTTTGGTGAAAGTAAGATTATTGCTCTTGATATCTCCAAAGCATTTGATAGAGTTTAGCATGAAGCTCTCTTATCGAAAATGCGTGCTTTTGGGATCGATAATACTCTTGGTCGTTGGATTAGAAGCTATCATCTGGACCGTTCAATACAAGTTGTATTGGACGGATTCAAGTCTGATTCCCACAAAATAAATGCTGGTGTGCCCCAGGGCTCTGTTCTGTCTCAGACTCTTTACCTCATTTTTATAAATGATCTTCTGTCTGTTACTTCTAATCCACTTAACTGTTTTGCTGACGACTCTACCCTCAGCTTTTCATATTCGTTCGATAATTCACGTCCTTCGCCTGTGTGTCAACGACGACCTCCGTTGGAACGACCATATATTTGAGATCGCTAAGAATGCTGCAAAGTGCTTAGGTTTTCTGTATCGGTGTAAGAAGTACTTTTCCCCATCTCATCTGGCTACAATTTATAAAGCGTTTATACGCCCTAAACTCGAGTATAACTCCCGCCTATGGGCAGGTGCTTCACAAACATCGCTTCACCTGCTTGATAGAATTAAAAATCGAGCGTTAAGATTGATAGGAAATAGAACTGCCGCTGAAACAATTGCCCCTCTCGAACACCGACGCAATGTTTCATGTCTTTCCTTATTTTATCGTTTCTTTTATAAAAAATGTTCACTCGAGGTAGCCAGCTGCATTCCTCCCCTTAAAAGTTTCGCCCGTAATAGTCGTCTTGCTAGGAATGCCCATCAGTTCACCCTTGAGCCCAAATTCGGACGTACCGTGAAATATAGAGATTCTTTTTTTAGCCGTACAACACGACTTTGGAATGGTTTACCCGGCGAGATTTTCCTTTGCCATTTTAATTTGCAAGCGTTCAAAACCAATGTTAATCGACACCTCCTATCTATCCCCTCCCTATCTTCCTAATGCCCGCGCAGTGTGTTACATTAAAAGGGAAACAAATAGTCCCTTGTGCGCGTGTTAATTATAAAAAAAATTCAAGTGGCGACAAACGTATTTGCTCCTATCATTATGTCTGTGGTTCCTCTCCTACTGTGTAGTTGTTAAATCAATAATAATTTTTAGTTACAAAACAAATATTTTCTTAGATTTTTTTAATTTGCTTACTGGTTTATTTATTGATTATTTATTTATTTATTGTTTAATTTTATATATTTATTAGTACCTCTGGAGCACCGCAGGTAGGCATTCAATCAGGCTCTCATGCCAATCCACCTTTGTCGGGCCGCAGCAGCATGTCCGATGCCGTTGATTCGCTAATTGCACCACTATTTAGTAATATAAGTGAAGTAGCAGCCAGCAGTGGAGATGGGGGACTAAACAATCCTTCAATAGTAGAAAAAAGATCCCATACCAATCATTGGAGCGACAACAGAGATGGAGAAACAGCCGGTTTGATCTCGGCGGAATTAAGAACCGTCATCAACCTTGCAGTGGTAAACGCCTACGATTCATACCGCGCTTCCATAAGGGAAAACATCTCGGAGTCCGTAAGAGCCGAGGTGCAAAGGGGATTCCTGGATTTCCTCGAGGAAATCAACCACACGACCCTTTCGCCACCAGCGATCGAATAAAGGACCCGGCCACCGGCGAACAATCCCTTACCAGCCCCGATGCCTTTCCAGCCACCCCCATCGATACCATCCAGGCCATCTCAGCTGGATCTACAGACCAGGTCATTAGTTCCCGTATCTAATCGGCACGAGGAGCCAAATTCGGCCATAGCTCCGAACTTGAGACCAGTCCTGGAACCGTGGGTACACCACTTAGGATAACATCCTGATCCATTCTACGGAAACAACTATCCCAGACCACAACCGACACCCTCACACTTTTCGCCACATGCGTATTCAGAACGGGGAAGGCCGCCGATACGTATCGATAAGAGGGGGGTAGTTTTCGAGGAAAAGCCGAAGT
Source organism: Platycheirus rosarum (assembly GCA_963971375.1). Classification (NCBI taxonomy): domain Eukaryota; kingdom Metazoa; phylum Arthropoda; class Insecta; order Diptera; family Syrphidae; genus Platycheirus; species Platycheirus rosarum. The sequence continues at coordinate 55,885,408 of OZ020507.1, read as the reverse complement.
TCTCACGGTAGAAGATTTGTGGAGACGCTCCAGAACCAGTATGAGTGCTCCTAGGCTGAGATCTTATGCGATTTTCATTTGCTGCTCTCAGGAGCAGCCAGCGAGTGGTACTGGCAATACCAAAGGTGCATCTATCGTCCGGACTGGCTGGCACTGAATGACACGCTGATGCGTCAGTTCCGCAATTCAAAATCGAACTATGAAATAATGCGCGACATCCTAGACCGGCGGCAGGGCTCCTGGGAGTCCAGCGACCAATATTTTTCCGCGATTAACAAGTTAAGATCTAATCTCAGGGCACCAATTCCTGAGTTGGAGCTAGTGAAACTTTTAAAGAAAAATTTGATCGAAAGGATTAAAAGACTGGTGTATCCTCAGCCAATCTTCACCTTGGACCAGCTGAGGATGGCGTGTAAGAACGCCGAGTACGCCTTTCCAGTCGCAGAAAGAGACGGTCCAAAGCAACAACGCCCACCGACCAGCGACAGGTTTCAGCCAGGAGGAATACGTAGAGACTGTTCAACATATGGGTTCGTCCAAAAAACACCAGGGCGCAAGGAAAAGCGCGACCCTCTACATGCTGGAATTGTCGGGTCTTTTGTCTTTTTTCGCTCAGAGCGTTCACATCTTTAAAATTGTATTTCTTTTTTCGTTCAGAGAATGATCAGAGCGTGCTCTGAGAAGGCTGTATGCGCTCAGAATAAATTGACTGAGCATTCTGAGAAAATGCTGAACGAAATCAACGTCACTTTAGAGTTGTAGGCTATTTCACTCTATCCCATGCACATTGCCTACACCACTCTTCGAAAAATAGATGCCAAAACGAAAGAGACAACAGTATTGTGTGCATAATATTGCCGCCTGTTAGCGCGATATATAAACGCATACAAAAAGCTCGATAAAGATTTGAAGTGATAAAGCACCTAAGAAAAAGTATAGCTTCTACGGTAATTGATACTAGCACCGACCCAAGGCCTTATGCCAAAGTCACCAACGGCAACGAGTTGCTTGGCTTGCTGGATAGTGGGGCCAGTGTTAGTATCTTAGGTAAGAACATTGTATATAGAAACTATAGTACTATCATGGTGACGCATTTTGTGAACGCCCCCTGTCTCGCTGATTCAGAACTAACTGACAGAATTGAAAAGAGAGTTTTAAGAGAATGTTTTTTTTTAAAACAGAGAATAAAGATGAGAGGCAGGTTAGAAATAGACAGGGCTATTAGGAAAAGGAAAAGAAATACATGCAGTGAGGGGAATAAGTTTGTTGTTGCTTTGTTGGGGAAATGTTTGTTTTTTTATGAAACTTTTTTTTGTTTTGGTTGCCGTGTTCATAGGCAAGAAAGTAAGTATTGTGATATTTTAGCCTGGGGTTCGACAAATAAAACTCAATCAAAATTCCAAAATAATACAACAAATCTCTTTATTTAATGAAACACAACGTCTTTCAGTTTAAATAACACCAAGTTAAACTTATTCCACTTATTCACAATTCAAATTCGTTTTTATAATTCAACACTTTTCATTTAATCTCAATTCAATCACTTTTTACTAATGCTTCCAGTTGTTAACAATTTCACTTTCGAAAATAAACTGAACTGTCAATGCAATCTACTCTTGTATTTATACAACTTTAAAAGCTTCTGGAAGCTTCTGTCTGGTTCTGGCACAATCTAAGCTTTCGGTACTAATTCGAGTCTCGAATTGTTTCGTCAAGTTCGATTTAGTACTAAGTTAAAACATGTTGCAAATATGTAGCATACTTCTAGGGGCATGGTTGTTGTACACAATAAATGGTGGTTGTTGTACACAATAAATGTTGGTTGTTGTACACAATGAATCCAACAGATGGCGTTAATTTACAAAATGTATCTAAACTTGTTGCCACATCACATTGTCCCCCTCTTAGTTTTGTTCGTCCCGAACAAGCACATCATCATTGTTTCCGTGGTAACGATGCAGTCGATCCAAATGGACAATTTTCATTTTTGCTCTTGGTCCTCGTTGGATTCGGAAAACGACGTCATTAATGCGCTTAACTACTTGGTAGGGACCTTTCCAGTCCTGCTGAAGCTTGGGCGATTCTCCTTTTCTGCGATGTGGGTTGTACAGCCATACCAGATCTCCCTCATTGAATTCAGGTGCTGTTGCTCGCGCATCGTATCTGGCTCTCAGGCGGTCTCTCGCAATGTTAATGTTGCTTTGGGTTCTTTAGTGTGTGTCGTTGATCCTTTTCATCGGGGCGCTCACTTTGTTCTGGTGCATTTTAGCACTTGCCTTGATTTTGGGTCCTTTACCAGCTTTGCACATGGTGCACTTTCGACACCATCTCTCAACATCTTTTCTTACAGTTAACCAATAATAGCGTACCCGTACCTTTTTCCTTGTCTTGTTGATTCCTAAGTGCCCGCCGGATTCTTCATCGTGCATTTCCCTTAAAATCTCCTGCACTTTCGACCGTGGCACCACAAGCTGCATCTTAAAGGATCTTCCATTCGGCATTTCCCATTTTCTCCACAAAACACCATCTTTTACATGGAGAGAGTCCCACTGCGCCCAGTATGCCTTTAAGGTAGGACTTCTGTCGGAGATGTCTCTTGCATTCGGCTTATCCATAGATTCCTTCCGTACAAGAATGGGCTCGATGTCAGGATCTTCCTTTTGTGCATTACGAAGTTCTTCCGCAGTCCAACCCTTTACAGGTTCAGCCCTTAGTCTCTGAACAGAAATACTTTCGTCCTTCTTACCGTTCAAACACCTAGGATGCGCTCTTTCTGAAGATGGCCGTAGGATTTCATCACTGCTTATGATCGTCCGAAGATTTACAGCATTCTCGTTTCCGTACACCATTGGAATCTCGACGATTGAATACCTTAACACCTGCATTCGAAAGTCTAGGACTACTTCATTTGCCTTCATAAAATCCACACCTAGTATGCAGTCGTCGCATATGTCAGCTACCAAGAATGTATGTGCGAAGGTCAGCCCTGCCAGTTCTATCTTCAGAAGTACCTCTCCGTATACTTTTGCTTCTTCTCCCGTAGCTGCCTTCAGACTGTTCCAGCTGGTGTTGTGTAGCCAGGACGTCTGGACAAGGCCTCTTCTAATTATGGAGGCCGTGGCACCCGTATCGATAGTGGCCACACATTTTCTGTTGGCGATGACGGTCTCCACCGTCAAACTCTGGTTGCAGCGTTTCGTTTGGGCAACTTGGATAACGGTCCTGGGGGCGTTCATTTCATCAACCGACTTCTGCTCTGCAAAGTTGGTTCTTACGCGCTTTCCACACTGATGTATCCCCAAATCATGCCCGGTAGGGTAAGCGATATCCCTGTCAGTAGGCCTTTTTCTCGCGCTATGTGGGCAGCTTACCTGTGGAGATCTGCATTGTCGCTGTAGGTGTCCTACCTTGTTGCAATTCCAGCATCTCATTTGACCTCGAGCAGTGTTCAGGTTTTGTCTTTCAATGTCGACACGTTGACATGAGCACTCTAGCGTAGCCACTTCCCTGACGCGATGGCTACTTTGCGAAGCTTGGTCTGCTGCTTCCATTGTCAGGGCAAATGCTAAAGCCTCAGCGAGCGTTTTCTTACCTGCCATTCTCACAGCCATTTGTAGTTTTCCATCTGCAATGGCATTAGTGAACGCATCAGTTGCCAGTTCATTTATGATTTCCCTGCTGGTATTGGGATAAGACAAATTTGCCAAGCGCTCGATGTCAGCTTGCAATTGTTGTAGCGTTTCACCTCTTGTCTGGACCCTTCGGCGCAACTGGACTCGGTAAACTTGCTGCATGTGGTCGTCGCCAAACCTCATCTCGATTGCCTTGACCATGGCATCATAATCCTGATGTTTGTCTTCAGGAATGGTCTGCAGCAATTCGGCAGCTGTTCCTCTGAGCGCAAGCGTAAGAGCAATTGATTTGTGTTCGTTGTCCCAGTTGTTCGTCAAGGCGGCAGCTTCGAACTGCCTCTTATAAATTGGCCATGATGTTTGACCATCGAAGACAGGGGGCTGCATTTCCTTTCTTCGTGGACCGTCGCTTGAATATTCCCGAACCTTCTGCTTTTTCAAAGAATCAACCTCCTTAGCCAGGTGTTCGTACTGTTGTTCTACACTTTCTACTTGCTTTCCGAACTTTTCTTCTAAGCTTTCTATTTTGGCTTCAAATTTCTGACCTACTATTTGAAGTCTTTCGCTTAGTTGATTCTGGAGAGTTTCTAATGAATTCTTTTGTTCGTCGAATTTATTTTCGAGAACGTTCCTTTGTTCGCTTAGTTGTTGCTGGAGAATTTCCAACGAATTCTTCTGCTCATTCTGTTGTTCGTCGAATTTACTTTCGAGAACGTTCTTTTGTTTTTCGAGAAAGTTCTTCTGTTCGCTTAGTTGCTTCTGCAGCATTTCTGACGAATTCTTTTGTTCTTTCGAGGAACTTTCCAGAGCATCGAATTTCGACAGAAGCAACTTCATGAAAGCAGGTATTTCATCGTCTGTACTTACTGTGCTTTCTTTCCCTTGTTCTTCAACATCGAACAACATAGTATCGGAGTCTCCACCATCCTGAGTGATAGCATTCTGAAGTCGGAGCAATAGTTCCTTTTTCAGCCCCGAAGTCTGAAGATTTCGTTTTCCTAATTCTTCTTTCAACTCAGCTGTTGTCAATTGTTCTAATTTGCGACCCATTTTATGTAACTGAAACACTATTTTCGCAACACAGTCAGTTTTATTTTAATGTCTCTTCTAGAAAGATCTTTTTCCAACACTATTTTTAACAAAAATACTCGCTATTCACAGTTTTATAGCACAATCAGTTCAATAGTTTCTGGAAAATTCCACTTTCACAATTAAATGAGTCACCGAAACTGTTTTAGAAAATGTCACTATGGAATTTTCTAGCACTTTACTGAGTTTTATCCCACTTCTGACACCAATGTGATATTTTAGCCTGGGGTTCGACAAATAAAACTCAATCAAAATTCCAAAATAATACAACAAATCTCTTTATTTAATGAAACACAACGTCTTTCAGTTTAAATAACACCAAGTTAAACTTATTCCACTTATTCACAATTCAAATTCGTTTTTATAATTCAACACTTTTCATTTAATCTCAATTCAATCACTTTTTACTAATGCTTCCAGTTGTTAACAATTCGACTTTCGAAAATAAACTGAACTGTCAATGCAATCTACTCTTGTATTTATACAACTTTAAAAGCTTCTGGAAGCTTCTGTCTGGTTCTGGCACAATCTAAGCTTTCGGTACTAATTCGAGTCTCGAATTGTTTCGTCAAGTTCGATTTAGTACTAAGTTAAAACATGTTGCAAATATGTAGCATACTTCTAGGGGCATGGTTGTTGTACACAATAAATGGTGGTTGTTGTACACAATAAATGTTGGTTGTTGTACACAATGAATCCAACAGATGGCGTTAATTTACAAAATGTATCTAAACTTGTTGCCACATCACAGTATATATAATATATGCGTATGTACAAACAATTTCAAAGGCAGATTTTATGAGAGTTTTGGATTCGTGAATATAAACAAAAAATTGATATAACAATTCAGCATGAAATCATGACATGGCGATAAGAGAGAAGCCTTAAAAGTTAGTGAACAAAATGTATGTATGTCCAGGACAAAACATGCAGCCTTAACGGCTTAAGTCACATAATTACCTATAGCTTGAACCAATTCATTTGGCAATTCTACTGCGCAGCTCTCTTCAAATTTCCCTTCTCATCAAATGATTTTGAAAGATAGACTTTCTTTACATGAGGTATAACGACTGCTTATTATACACTATACAGTGTTCAAGAAAGAAGAAAGTACTTATTTTATATGTATAGGTACGTAAGAAAGAACACGAATGCATAACTTGCCTTATGCAAGTATCTATGTACGGATATATATTAAACTACAGCTTAAACGGTTTGGCCAATCGTTTTCAAATTTGGAGCATAAGGTTATTTTGACGTTCTACTAAGGAGATTTTTCATTTTTTTCTTTAGCTCAAAAATTAACGGTAATTGTTATACCAGTGTACTAATAACTGCAGGTAAGCATTATATTTTGGTGAAAAAAAATTGTAATACGGTACGGTGGGCTAAATACGGTACCTAACATAGGACCGGTTTTTTTTCTTCGACTTTCTGGAAAACTGCTGATCCTATTACTATCAAAATTGATATTCAAGAAGATGTAGGTAATGTCGCATTAATTTTTTTTCGAAAAAATTACTTATTAAAATATACCTATGTTTTTAAAATATATGTACATATAGGTACATATACCTAAATTGGCAATATTAGAAAACTAAGGCTAAATTACAATAGAATGCAACTTGACATATAAATTAACGCAAATAATAGTATCTCCCTTTTCATCCTTATAATATATCCGCATAGTTTGCACTTAATTTGTACCTAAGAATGGAAAGCAAAATTCAAAACAAAAATCCGTTTCTTCAAGGACGTTTGTATAATATGCATAGCAACAAGTAAGCTTGTGTTTAAATTTTAAGACTGTATGTGTATATTTTCTTACAAACGGCAACGTTCCTTGAGTAAACAAAAATTTAAAAACCTAAAGAATTCTAGCCAATTTCGTACGAATGTATAAAATATGTATCGTGATGTGGCAACAAGTTTAGATATTCGGAGGATACATTTTGTAAATTAACGACATCTGTTGGATTCATTGTGTACAAAAACCAACATTCATTGTGTACAACAACCATGCGCCTAAAAGTATGCTACATATTTGCAATATGTTACAACTGAGTACTAAATCGAAATTGAAGTACTAATTCGACACTCGAATCTTTCTAGAAGAGACATTAAAATAAATGTCAACACTGACTGTGTTGCGAAAATAGTGTTTCAGTTACATAAAATGGGTCGCAAATTAGAACAATTGACAACAGCTGAGTTCAAAGAAGAATTAGGAAAACGAAATCTTCAGACTTCGGGGCTGAAAAAGGAACTATTGTTCCGACTTCATAATGCTATCACTCAGGATGGTGGAGACCCCGATACCATGTTGTTCGATGTTGAAGAACAAGGAAGAGAATGCACATTAAGTACAGCTGATGAAATGCCTGCTTTCATGAAGTTGCTTCTGTCGGAATTCGAAGAACAAAAGAATGTTCTCGAAAGTAAATTCAACGAACAAAAGAATGCAACTAAGCGAGCAAAAGAACGTTCTCGAAGAACAAAAGAACGTTCTCGAAAGCAAATTTGATGGTCTCGAAAACAAACTCGATGCACAGAATGTTCTCTTCGACAAAAGACTTTAAACAATCGATCAGAAATTCGAAGCCAAAATAGAAAACTTAGAAGAAAAGTTCGTAAGTGTAGAGCCACAGTACGAACATCTGGCTAAGGAATTTGATTCTTTGAAAAAGCAGAAGGTTCGGGAATATTTGAGCGACGGTCCACGAAGAAAGGAAATGCAGCCCCCTGTCTTCGATGGTCAAACATCATGGCCAATTTATAAGAGGCAGTTCGAAGCTGCATCGCAGGATGGAGACTATGGTCGAACACACCTAATACAGCACCGCATAGACACTGGCGATAGCAGACCGATCCGACAACCTGCTAGAAGACTTCCATTGGCAAAACAGGCGGAAGCCGATGAGATGATATCGACCATGGAAAAAGACGGTCTAATCGCAAACTCAAAAAGTCCGTGGGCATCACCTGTTGTACTAGTGAAAAAGAAGGACGGCAGCACTCGATTCTGCGTGGATTGCCGGAGGCTCAATGATGTCACCAAGAAGGGCAGCTACCGCTTGCCTCGAATAGACGACACCTTGGATACCTTTTCTGGAGCAAAATGGTTTTCCACCCTCGATCTGAAAAGTGGTTACTGGCAGGTACGGATCCATCCAGAAGACAAAGAAAAGACCGCTTTCACAACGGGAAATGAACTATGGTAGTTTACCGTTATGCCATTTGGCTTGTGTAACGCTCCAGCCATCTTTGAGCGTTTAATGGAACGTGTTTTACAGGGTCTGACATGAAAAACCTGCCTGGTGTACTTGGATGACGTCATCGTTGTGAGAAAGACGTTCGCTGAACACCGCGAAAACTTGAGGGAGGTGTTTACACGACTTCGAACAGTACATTTAAACTAAATCCACAGAAATGTGCTCTGTTCAAAGCTGAGGTGAAATATTTGGGACATGTGATATCATCAAATGGAGTAAAAACTGACCCGGAGAAAATCGAAGCCGTGAAAAATTGGCCAGATCCCGCAGACAAACACCAACTGAGGAGCTTTCTCGGTCTCGCCACATATTACAGGAGGTTCGTAAAGGATTTTGCCGGAATCACAAAGTGTCTGCACCCCTAAATGAGAAGGGTAGACTATTTAAATGGTCAGGTGAGTGCGAAAAAAGCAAACATCTAAAACAGCGACTTGGTGAGGCACCAATACTAGCTTACCCCACCTCTGGCAAGACATTTTTTGTGGATGCGGATGCTAGTAACGTGGGTGTTGGAGCAGTTCTGTCGCAGATACACGATGGGCAGGGAAAGTGGTAGCCTATTTCAGCAAAGTTTTGTCGCGACCAGAGAGAAACTACTGTGTAACCAGACGGGAACTCTTTGCTCTGATACTGGCGACAAAACATTTCCATAAATATCTGTATGGACAGAGATTCATCCTGCGTACCGATCACGCCGGATGGTTGCTACATTTCAAAAATCCTGAGGGGCAAGTAGCAAGATGGATCGAACGATTGCAGACTTACGACTTCGAAGTACAGCATCGCAAAGGAAGACTGCACTGCAATGCGGACGCGCTTTCCCGCAGACCATGTGAGCCCAGTTGCAAACATTGTGCGCGAAAAGAGGAAAAGGACGAAGGTATATCTGTCCAGAGAATAAGAGCCGAACCTGTAGACGGTTGGAGTGCCGAAGAAATTCGTAATGCACAAAAAGAAGACCCTGACATTGAGCCAATCCTTGCATGGAAGGAATCTATGGAAAAACCAAACGCAAGAGACATCTCCGACAGAAGTCCTACTTTAAAGGCATACTGGGCGCAGTGGGACTCTCTCCATGTGGAATATGGTGTTTTGCGAAGGAAATGGGAAATGCCGGATGGAAGATCCTTAAAGATGCAGCTTGTGGTTCCACGATCGAAAGTAGAAGAGATCCTACGAGAAATGCATGATGGAGTATCCGGTGGGCACTTGGGAATCAACAAAACACTGAAAAAGTTACGGGAACGCTTTTATTGGCTAAGCGCGAGAAACGATGTAAAGAGCTGGTGTCGAAAGTGCACAACATGCGCAGCTAGCAAGGGACCCAAAGTCAAAACACGAGGTAAAATGCACCAGTACAACGTGAGCGCCCCGTTTGAAAGAATCGCCGTTGACATCGCACACAGGCCCGTTCCCGGATACTGAAAACGGTAGCCGTTACATCCTTGTTGTCATGGACTACTTCAGCAAGTGGCCGGAGGCTTTTTCGATACCCAATCAAGAAGCGAAGACCGTTGTCGAGCAGATAGTGGACCACTGGGTCTGTAGGTTCGGGGTGACTATGGAATCCCATTCCGACCAAGGGCGAAACTTCGAGTCGAAGGTATTCCAGGAAGTATGCGCATCACTCGGGTTAAAGAAAACAAGGACAACACCTCTTCATCCACAGTCTGATGGAATGGTAGAACGATTAAACAAGACCTTGAAGGAACATCTGTCCAATGGGATTGAGATCGGCGAATTCCTTTATTTCTTATGGCCTACCGGAATGCGGTTCATAGTACAACTGGATACACTCCATCCGAAATTCTATTTGGACGAACTGCTCGGCTTCCAATTGAGCTAAAATTCGGATTTCCTATTGAAGACCCAAGCGAAGAGGACTACGTGTTAGATCTTCGAGAAAGGATCAACGACATTCACCAGAGAACAAGAAACAACATAAAAATTGCGAGTGACCGCATGAAGACCAGATACGATGCGAGAGCAACAGCACCTGAATTCAATGAGGGAGATTTGGTATGGCTTTATAACCCACATCGTAGAAAGGGAAAATCGCCCAAGCTTCAGCAGGACTGGGAAGGTCCCTACCAAGTAGTTACGCGCATTAATGACGTCGTTTTCCGAATTCAACGAGGACCAAGAGCAAAAATGAAAATTGTCCATTTGGATCGACCGCATCGTTACCACGGAAACAATGATGATGTGCTTGTTCGGGACGAACAAAACTAAGAGGGGGACAATGTGATGTGGCAACAAGTTTAGATATTCGGAGGATACATTTTGTAAATTAACGACATCTGTTGGATTCATTGTGTACAACAACCATGCGCCTAAAAGTATGCTACATAGTTGCAATATGTTTTAACTGAGTACTAAATCGAACTTGAAGTACTAATTCGAGACTCGAATTAGTACCGAAAGCTTAGATTGTGCCAGAACCAGACAGAAGCTTCCAGAAGCTTGTAAACTTGTATAAATACAAGAATAGATTGCATTGAAAGTTCAGTTTATTTTCGAAAGTGGAATTGTTAACAACTGGAAACGTTAGTAAAAAGTGATTGAATTGAGATTAAATAAAAAGTGTTGAATTATAAAAAACGTATTTGAATTGTGAATAAGTAAAATAAGTTAATTTTGGTGTTATTTAAACTGAAAGACATTGTGTTTCATAAAATAAAGAGATTTGTTTTATTATTTTGGAATTTCGATTGAGTTTTATTTGTCGAACCCCAGGCCAAAACTTCACAGTATGTTAGTATAAGTGCTCGTATTCCCTGTAAAACAGATGTAAACAAAACAAAATAAACAAAAATTCAAATCGCAGTCAATAGACTAACTGCCTATTACTACCAACAAATTCTGTATTAAAAAAAAAACCGTTGCTAGAGATTTTTATATAGTGTGATGTGGCAACAAGTTTAGATATTCGGAGGAAACATTTTGTAAATTAACGACATCTGTTGGATTCATTGTGTACAACAATCATGCCCCTAAAAATATGCTACATATTTGCAATATGTTTTAACTGAGTACTAAATCGAACTTGAAGTACTAATTCGAGACTCGAAAGCTTAGGTTGTGCCAGAACGTTGTGAATGTTCGGGCGGTTATAAGCAGAGATGAAGTCCTACCACCTTCTTCAGAGACAGTTCTTTGGACGCGTTTGGAGGGTCATCTTGGGAACCACCGATTCTATTTCGTTGAAGCAGATGATAAAGAAGACTTTCTATATATAGCTATATCGTTGGAAAAATGTTAGTAGAACCAAAGAAAAACATGGTTCCGGTAAGGCTGATGAATCCGAACAAACACTACGTCAAGCTCAAACAAGGAGAGGTGATTGGAAGATGCGTACCCATTGCAGCCATATCGACAACATCTGGGAGTGAATCTGCGAGTCCTGTTTCTGCAACAAAATTGGCTAAGGTATGTAATGCCATCCTCGGAAACTGTGAGCTATCTCATTGGCGAGTTTGCTGATATATTTGCATCGCAGGTTGGAGACTATTGTCGAACACACCTAGTACAGCACCGAATAAACACCGGCGATAGCAGACCGATCCGACATCCTGCTAGAAGACTTCCATTGGCAAAACAGGTGGAAGTCGATGAGATGATATCAACCATGGAAAAAGACGGTCTAATCGAAAACTCAAAAAGTCCGTGGGCATCACCCGTTGTACTAGTGAAAAAGAAGGACGGCAGCACTCGATTCTGCGTGGATTGCCGGAGGCTCAATGATGTCGCCAAGAAGGACAGCTACCCCTTGCCTGGAATAGATGACACCTTGGATACCCTTTCTGGAGCGAAATGGTTTTCCACCCTCGATCTGAAAAGTGACTACTGGCAGGTACAGATCCATCCAGAAGACAAAGAAGAGACCGCTTTCACAACGGGAAATGGACTATGGCAGTTTACCGTTATGTCATTTGGCTAGTGTAACGCTCCAGCCACCTTTGAGCGCTTAATGGAACGTGTGTTACAGGGTCTGACATGGAAAACCTGCCTGGTGTACTTGGATGACGTCATCGTTGTGGGAAAGACGTTCGCTCTGAACATCGCGAAAACTTGAGAGAGGTGTTTACACGACTTCGAACTGCACATTTGAAACTAAATCCAAAGAAATGTGCTCTGTTCAAAGCTGAGGTGAAATATTTGGGACATGTGATATCATCAAATGGAGTAAACACTGACCCGGAGAAAATCGAAACCGTGAGAAATTGGCCAGTTCCCGAAGATAAACACAAGCTGAGGAGCTTTCTCGGTCTCGCCACTTATTACAGGAGGTTCGTCAAAGATTTTGCCGGAATCGCAAAGTGTCTGCACCAGCTACAGTTCAAAAATCCTGAGGGGCAAGTAGCAAGATGGATCGAACGATTGCAGACTTACGACTTCGAAGTACAGCATCGCAAAGGAAGACTGCACTGCAATGTGGACGCGCTTTCTCGCAGACCATGTGAGCCCAGTTGCAAACATTGTGCGCGAAAAGAGGAAAAGGACGAAGGTATATCTGTCCAGAGAATAAGAGCCGAGCCTGTAGAGGGTTGGAGTGCCGAAGAAATTCGTAATGCACAAAAAGAAGACCCTGACATCGAGCCAATCCTTGCATGGAAGGAATCTATGGAGAAACCAAACGCAAGAGACATCTCCGACAGAAGTCCTACTTTAAAGGCATACTGGGCGCAGTGGGACTCTCTCCATGTGTAAGATGGTGTTTCGCGAAGAAAATGGGAAATGCCGGATGGAAGATCTTTTAAGATGCAGCTTGTGGTTCCACGATCGAAAGTAGAAGAGATCCTACGAGAAATGCATGATGGAATATTCGGTGGGCATCAACAAACTACTGGAAAAGTTACGGGAACGCTTTTATTGGCTAAGCGCGAGAAACGATGTAGAGAGCTGATGTCGAAAGTGCACAACATGCGCAGCTAGCAAGGGACCCAAAGTCAAAACACGAGGTAAAATGCACTAGTACAACGTGAGCGGCCCGTTTAAAAGAATCGCCGTTGACATCACAGGCCCGTTCCCGGAAACTGAAAACGGTAGCCGTTACATCCTTGTTGTCATGGACTACTTCAGCAAGTGGCCGGAGGCTTTTGCGATACCCAATCAAGAAGCTAAGACCGTTGTCGAGCAGATAGTGGACCACTGGGTCTGCAGGTTCGGGGTGCCTATGGAATTACATTCCGACCAAGGGCGAGTCGAAGGTATTCCAGGAAGTATGCGCATCACTCGGGTTAAAGAAAACAAGGACAACACCTCTTCATCCACAGTCTGATGGAATGGTAGAACGATTTAACGTTAACGTCGTGAACGAAAACCAACGGGATTGGGATCGGCGAATTCCTTTATTTCTTATGGCCTACCGGAATGCGGTTCATAGTACAACTGGATACACTCCATCCGAAATTCTATTTGGACGAACTGCCCGGCTTCCAATTGAGCTAAAATTCGGATTTCCTATTGAAGAACACTAAATTCGAAGAGGACTACGTGTTAAATCTTAGAGAAAGGATCAACGACATACACCAGAGAACAAGAAACAACATAAAAATTGCGAGTGACCGCATGCAGACCAGATACGATGCGAGAGCAACAGCACCTGAATTCAACGAGGGAGATCTGGTATGGCTTTACAACCCACATCGCAGAAAGGGAAAATCGCCCAAGCTTCAGCAGGACTGAGAAGGTCCCTACCAAGTAGTTACGCGCATTAATGATGTCGTTTTCCGAATCCAACGAGGGCCAAGAGCAAAAATGAAAATTGTCCATGTGGATCGCCTCCATCGTTACCACGGAAACAATGATGATGTGCTTGTTCGGGACGAACAAAACTAAGAGGGGGACAATGTGATGTGGCAACAAAATGATTAGATATTCGGAGGATACATTTTGTTTGTAAATTAACGACATCTGTGAGATTCATTGTGTACAACTACCAACCTTTATTGTGTACAAACATGTCCCTAAAAGTATGCTACATGGATGGAATTATGTTTTGACTGAGTACTAAATCGAACTTGAAGTATTAGTTCGAGACTTGAATTAGTACCGAAAGCTTAGAATGTGCCAGAACCAGACGGAAGCTTCAAGAAGCTTGTAAATTTGCATAAATACAAGAGTAGATGGCATTGAAAGTTAAGTTCATTTTTAAAAGTGGAATTGTTAACAACTGGAAGCGTTAGTAAAAAGTAATTGAATTGAGATTAAATAAAAAGTGTTGAATTATAAAAACGTATTTGAATTGTGAATAAGTGGAATAAGTTAAATTTGCTGTTATTTAAACTGAAAGACGTTGTGTTTCATAAAATAAAGAGATTTGTTGTATTATTTTGGAATTTTGATTGAGTTTTATTTGTTGAACCCCAGGCCAAAACTTCACAGTATTCTAAGTATTTGAAAATAAATGTTTCAATAGTTAAATCTAATAAAGGAAAAAATAAGTTATTATGTGTTGATATTGTTTTATTATTTATTATGTTTTATTTTTAAGTTAAAAAATTAAATAAAAATGTAAACACTATAATTGGATATGTGCATAAAACTGAATATTTTTGTTTTTAAATAAGCAGATTTTTTTTCTTTTTTAATAGACAGAATTTTGAGACGCAGAAAAAATTGAAAAAAAGCTGAGTTTTGAAAAACAGAATTTTCGTATTAATCTTAATGCTCTTTTTTTTGTATTCTATCGAGGAGGTGTAGCGATATTTGCGAAGCACCTGCCTAGAGGTGGGAGTTATACTCGAGTTTTGGGCCAATAAATGTTTTGTAAATTGTAGCCAGATCAGAAGGTGAAATAAACTTCTTGCATTGTTGCAAAAAACTGAAGCACTAGAGTTTTCGAAGCATTGTCGTCTATACGGTACGAAACTCGTCAGATCCCTTTAATTTTAATTCTTTAGAAAAAAGAATTTTTTTCATTTTCCAAGCTTCAGTCTTTCTCGTCAATTGTGTAGGGAAAATAATCGGTTTTTTAAAGTTTGATATTTGATAATATTTAAAGACACCAAACACTGCCCTTCGCCAAATCGTCCTGCTAGCGATAGTTAGTCCGAGTTCCTTTTAAATATTGGTCGATGATATGAATACGTCCTTTTTAATTAACCTGATCATTTTTACTTGCTATTAAAGGTAAACTATAAGTTAACTTTAGGATTTGTGAAAGAAAAAAAGAGATAACAATCAAACATGACATTACGATAATAGAGAAGACTAAATAAGTTAGTGAAAAAAATGTTTGTCTGTCTGGCTGTTTTTCAGTCTGTCCGAGCTGCAGCCAAATGGCTCAATAAAATTTTGAATAACTTTTTTTTAACTATAATACATTTTTGAATTTTTTTTAAATCAATATTTTTAAAACTAATCAAAAATATTTAATTTAATAACATATTAATAAAGTCTAAAAAACTGCATACCAAAATTTAAAAAAAAATTGTTTTCAAAAAATTAAAAATAAAAAACGCGATTTTATCAAAATCCGTCCTTTAATTTTCGAAACACTTTTTTTATAAACTTGTTATCATATAAGAAGTGGGATGGCGTACTCCATTTCTACTAAAACCCGTTAAAAGTTGTGGTTTTGACAATTTGCATACGTTCAGACCGTGTTAGTTTTCTACGTTTTTTCTTTCAATAGCCTTCCAATGTAATTAGTTAGCCAAAGCACATTAGAGCAAGTACGAGCGACTCAGTCGTGCCCATTTTTTATCATCACGACTGGTGGTTTTTTGGGTCTACACTCTACCGCCACCATTCAATATTTGGACATTACCACTAGCACGAAAACGAGATATGCGTGAACTTACCGAATGGATTATACCAAACCTATTAGCTATAAATATTACATTTTTGCCCTTTTTCTGCTTTTAATTCGTGAATATTTACGGCGAGGCATTTTATAACTTTTTATCTCACCCCTTGATTTAAAACACATACATAATTTAATTTTTTGTTTTATTAAGAGCACCCTTGAAAAAAACATTTATTTTGTTAGAAGCAAACGGTAAAATTTGCTCATTTAAAACTTAAAAGGATCAATTTTATTTTTTTTTTTAGATTTACCCAGTTGTTTTTTTAATGTGTTTATTAATTTCTTATTATTTTTTTTATTTTGCTATTTTGTAAACAAAATAAATGGTGTAAAAAAATATAAACCAATATGAATTCAACAGCACGATGGTATGACAAGGCTAACATAAAAATTATATATATAAGCTTTTTCAATGCTTCTTAAGGTTTTTCCAATGTCAGGTAATTTCGTGCTTTAATTATGGCCAACACTGTATTTAAAATGTAAATATTTTCATCGAAATGCGACTGTTTCATTATTTTTTCAGAAGTTTCGAACTTTAATGAATACCCATATAACTACGAGTATATATACACATATCCATGGACGTATTATATATAGACTGCTAGTTTCTGATAGCACCATCAAAGCTATTGAATAAAAGTGTGTTCAACTCTGAAGGCCCAACCGAGACAGTCCCTGCAGGGACAGGCTACGTGTCACTGTGTCCCACCAACAGTGACAGGGCTATTACACATGTCTTTGCAATTTGTCACTGCAGGGACATAAAAGTGACGTGTCACTGTGCCTGTCACTGTTTTTATCACTGCAAGGATATGCAAAACAATGACTATTACACGACGTGACACTTTTAGGATAGAAAACTACGTCATAGTGACGTCAGAATGTCACTGCAGTGACCAATTACAAGGACCGTATAATGCTAGCTTAAGAGCAAAATTGTGTGAAAATGAATTTCAACCCTCAAATTGTCAATAGGTCCAAATCATAATAACGCAGAAATCCTTCGCAACATTTAAAAACGTTAGTGGGAAAGAGAAAGTTATTTTAAATACATTTCTTAAGTGCGAAGGACCTTAAGGATGTAGGTTGAATAGGAACATTAATGAAAACATAAAGGATCGTTTTGTCATGCGAGTATAGCTTTTTTTCACAACTGGATTGTTTTGCTTCACACAAGCAGGGCGACGAGATGGCTAGGGATGACAAAAAAGAAGAAAAACGAATTTTGTAGCTTATTTTTCTCGAAAACGGCTCCAACGATTTTGATGAAAATAGATTTCTTAAAGATTTTTATAGATTTTCAAAATACGTATTGGTTAAAAAAAATTATTATTTAAAATACAAAGAAGAAAGTTATTCGAAAATATTTCAATATCAAAATCGTCAGTAAAATGTAGCGATTACAAATAAATAACTTTTTTACTGAAATATCTTCATTGACTCCTTGTTTTTTCCTCCCAATTTGGGTTAGGTATTCAGAAACTGAAAATAAATTACCTTTCGGAAGTCCTACAGTCAACAATGCAGCATTTTATGCCAGATTTTAAATTATTTTTTTCGAATTCATATCCTTATAAAAAAACGGGCACGACTGGGTCACACATACTTGCTTTTATCTGCCCAATTACATCTTTGACAGAAACAATTAACATTTACGTTAAAAATTAACACAGTTTAAACTTATAAAAAGTATCAAAACCACAATACTTAACGGTTTTTAGTAAAAATGAAGTATGCCATCACACGTCTTAAATAACAAAAAGTTTAAGAAAAAAGTATTTCTAAAATTGTAGGACCCGTTTTGATAAAATCCTGTTTTCTTATTTTTAGTTTTTTGAAAAAAAATTTAGTTTATAATTTTGTTATGCAGTTTTTTTAGAATTTATTAATTTACACCTGATTTTAAAATTTTAAATACTTTTCTTTGATAAGTTTTAAAAATATTAAATTTTCAAAAAAAAAAAAATCAAAAATTAATTCAAAATAGAAAAAAAAAATAATTATTTAAATTGTTTATATGCAGAATTAATTTGGGTACTTAGATCTTTTCAAATGTAAAAAGGTACCGTTAATAGACTTTTCCGGTAAATTTGGTTCTATTAAGCTGATAGCTACTACCATCAAAAAAAAATCTCAAAAATTTCATCAAAATCGCTCTCTGGAATAACCCTACTAAACGGGTGTGCCAATCGTTTTCAAATTTAGTACATACATTTTGAGATGCAACAATTTTTCAAATTTGTTTTTTATCTGAACTATTAACGGTAATTTTCATATAACCGTTGATTAAAAGATTATTTTTTCACGGACACGGTTCCAAAAGTTCTTATGAAAAAAAACTCAGTTCAATTTAAGCTGTGAAGTAAATATCATATTTTTTTTATATTTTTCACCATCTATACACATAAATAATAAATTGCACGACTGGATCGCACGTACTTGCTCTTATGTGCGGTCACAGCTTCGAATAAAATTTGAAAAAAAAATTATGAATTCAAAGATTTTATTCGATTTTTCTGACTTGATTGTTTGAAAAAAGTACTTAAAATAGTTTTCAGCGGAAAAATGTAAACGCGTTTTATTTCTTTAGAAAATGTGAAAAAGTGTATTTTTTTCTTAAATCGTAGGAACTTTTTCTAAACAGAACGGTTTTTATTTAACAACTTTTTTTAAAATAAAAAAAATAATTCAAGAATGCAAACTTCAACAAAAAATACTTACATTTAAAAACAAAACTAAGAATAAAATTCAAATACCCATTTTCAAAAAAAAAAAAAAAATATTTTAAAACATTATTAAAAATACAAAAAAACTTATTCGAAAATATTTTTATTCCGAATTGGTTTGGCTATCTTTCTGAATATCAAATTTGATTGTAATCGGTTAAGCAGCTCTCAAGAAGTCGAAAAAAAACGGTCCTATGGGGTTACCGTTATAGAACAAATTTCGAAAAATTTATTCCAACTGAAAGATGGAATGAATGATGGAAAGTTTTATCAAAATCGTTAGAGCCGTTTTCCAGACAATCAAACTTTGTGTTAAAGATTGTATGGCAGGTACCGTTATTTTTCGACCTATAGGAAAAATGGAAAATACCCCCCGAGATACTAGCAAATAAATACTAAATAACAAGTTTGAAGCAAATCGGCCCATCCGTTTAGGCTGTGCAGGTACGAACAGACAGACAGACAGAGGGATGGAATTTCCGAGCCTATTTATGGACCGATTTTAACGGCTTTTTCACAGGCAGATAGCTGATATTCTAAAAAGTAAGTAAAATTACTTTAATTACCCCTAGGTGGCGCTTGAGTGTTTGATGGGATGGCAGATAGCTGATGTGGTAAAGAGTATCTAAGGCTATTTTAATCACCCCTTGGTGCCGCTGGAGTCGTTTCACAAGCAGATAGCAAATTGTGGAATAAGTAAATAAGGCTATTTTGATTACAAGGAAATGTATGGTATATCCGAGCAACGCCGGAAAACGAATTTGAACAAATCTTTTTTTAATTATTGGAATTTTTTAAAATATATTAACTTAAACTTTTGGGTTTGGAAAAAAAACCATATCACGCAAAATGACAGAACGTATGAATGTCGTTAGATGTGTTGTTGCGTACTTCTACTCTAAAACAGATGGCGTAGGTATTGTAACTTTTAATTTTAAACTACGTTAACACCGTGTCTCCGCACGAGCTTTATTTTATAGAGAAATACAAAATGATACATAGAAATACCAGGTATTCTGGTATGATACATACAAATCGACATTTTAGTTTTTCCTGACGTCACTATCATCTTTTATTAGTTTTTTATTTCTAAAGTGAAGACTATTTTAAAATTGAAGATTAAATGAAAGGTATGTAATTTATGTTTAAAAATCAAAGTATTTATCCGACGCTAACGCAAGCAAAGCCTCGGGCACAGCTAGTTTAAAATAAATTAAATGGCATTTAAATTTTTCGCTGAAAACTATTTACCGTCCTTTTTCGAACAATAAAAACTCACAAAAATCGAATAAAAACTTTGAAATTCCTGTAATATTTCAAATTTTATTCGACGATGTGACCGTGCATAAGAGCAAGTACGTGCGCACCACTCGTGCAATTTACCGAACTCTGGATCCGCCACTGGGACAGAGTTTCGTGTTGTAAACACTTTACTTGCAGTATGGTTTGAAACCGACTTTCCGCCAGGTTGAAATCAATTCTTGAATCCCTTACTTTTACTGCAACCCTCTCTTAATTCTATTTTTTAGCGTTTCTATACCTAGACAAAGCACATGGTAACAATTGGAAAATTATAGTTTTTCCCCGTACTCCAGTAGGCTCGGCACCTAGCTCGCATGGACGAAGAGACGCCATAGGCCTTGGAATGCACAGCTGGGCGGAGTCGGCCAGCAATCGGGATATATGAAAGAAATCCCTTTGAGGCCCGGATTGGTTCCTGGTTGTTGTGCCTGCGATGTATACAGGAAGTAACAAATAAATAAGTTTTGATTTAGTTTAAACTTACAACCAATTTAAATGAATTTTAAAACATCCATCATTTAAAGCTCCAAATTAAAATAGATATTATCAACAGATTATTCAATAATGTTTCCCTTTATTTCAATCAAATTGTATTAATAATCGCGTTGTAGTTGCTGTTGTTTTCATCCTATTTATACAACTGCATTTTATTTCTGTATAACACTTACGTTTAGATAATATTGTACAAGCCAATGGTGTTTTCCAAATCTTTAATACCGTACTCGCTGTGTTGTGTGTGTAGTCACGTTTTTAAGATTCTTAAATAACTGATTATTATTTATCAATAAACTTTGTAATTACAATATGTATATTTTCATTTGTTATATCAATAACTTGTATAGATTTATGCTGTTTTTCTCGTTTAATGTTGTTGGTGAAGAGAAAGCTTCATAAATTTATAATACTATTCAATAAAATGACATTTTTATAAGTGTACATGTACATATAATAATATTTACGTGAATACATGAAATTGCGACACGCATTAATAAATGATTATATTTAAATTTTTATTTAATATATTTATACAACATAGTTAACGTATGATATTTTTTTCAAAGAATACCTAAAAAAGAAAGAACTTAAATTTTTCTTAAAGTAGTAACGCTCTCAACGATTTTTATTTGAATAAACCTATTGCAATGAGTAATACGTTCAAATGTTATAATAGCAAAATAATACATTAAGTGTAATTTCTATTTTTTATCAATACGAAATTGTGTTTAACAAGAATGAAACTTTTTATATTATTTATGTATGTATATATATTTTTTAAATATCAATTTTTAATATATATAGTATTTATCAATAAAACATAACATTTTTTTCTTTTTTGCTACAACGTTTATTACTAAATATATTTATTTATACGTTTTTTTTTTGTATTCATTACTGATTATTTCAACAGTTATACTTTTCTACAAACCATACCTTGATGTTTTTTTTAATAGTAAATTGTATTATCTATTATAGTAATAATAATTCCTATGCAAAGTTTTTTGTTACAAGATAAATTTCTAGTTTAGTTTTAGAAAATAAAATGGAATCTTTCTGCGTGACCATGGATCGTTGGAAATATGGCTGAAGAAGTGCTGTATATTAAGAGAGAAGTGTAGAGGGATAAGGATGTTTCCTTAGAATGTTTACTGTGTTTGAGAAAAGTGTTTTTTTTTTAATTGTATTATTTAATGCAACTTTTAGTTTTATTATTTTTGTTTGCTAATTTAACACACGGACTTAAAATTGGTCAGCGAGGAGATCGCATATTTCGCGGGTAATGGTGTCTTTGCTTGCTCGGATAGTCAATCGAAACATCTGAAAAAAAAAATATAAAAATACATGTAATGTACATATTTCAATTTTGTAGTTAGGTGTAAATAGAACAAAAATTTTAGTATTTTAAGTTAGGGCATCAAATCATCGATCATCGAATAGGTTTTTGCAAAAACTTTTTTTTTAAATAAAACGCAAACCATTTGATATATTTCAAAAACTTTATTATCGGCTTGAAGTACAATCAAAACATTTATGAATGGATCTTGTCTTCGTTCATATGGCCACCGTGAGCACGTTTGCAGCGGTCGATTCGTTGAACCTATTTTTTACATGACTCGGCCACACAATTTGGCCGAACAGTCCGCTATTTCGCGTCCAATGTTGGCTCTGCCAAAAAAAATCGTCTAGAGGCGTTAAATCGTACGAAAGAGGCGGCCAATCGACTGGTCCATTTCTTGAGATAACACGCTCATCAAACAAACTTACTATTCAATAAATCGATTGTAAGGTGTGCTGTGTGGCTTTTGGCACCATCCTGTTGAAACCACATATCGTCCAAGTCCATATCTTCCAATTCGGGCCAAAAGTAATCGGTAATCAGTAACGTGACGATCGTTATCGTCGACGAAAAAATATGGCCAAATAACGCCGCCAGCATGCAAACCGCATGAAGTGATGTTCAAACATCGATGTTTTTATAAACGATGTTGCATCTTTAAATGAAAGTGACAGAGGAAGTGTTTCAGTCATTCACCAATAATTCAATTAAATCATGAAACAAGTTTCATTGAAAAGATCAAATCTCTATTTTGAGACAGATCTTTGAAATTTGAATGAAACTCGCTAGTAGTGGTGCAAACTATAATAAATTACACGACTGGATCGCACGTACTTGCTCATATGTGCGGTCACATCGTCGAATAATATTTAAAAAATAAAATTACATTAACGTAGGAAAATAACACTATCTGAACTTAAAAAAAGTGTCAAAACCACAACACTTTACGGTTGTTAGTAAAAATGGAGTATAATAACGAATTTATGAAAAAAGTATTTCGAAAATTGTAGGATAGATTTTGATAAAAACCGGTTTTTTACTTTTAGTTTTAAAATTTTTTTTTTAATTTTTTTTTTTGAGTTTATTAATATACATGTGATCATAAAATTTGATGTTCAAATGGTGTCTAGTACCTCAACTGGAAATTGGGTTCCAACCCCTTTGGAAGGTTGTTGGTGGTAGCAAACGAGGGGGGGAGGAGTGTTACCACTAAGGTATTACCCATTACATCCAAGCCACATGACAATCCGCATCAAGGCTAAATTCGCCAATATAGGTATAAACCTTCACACGGCTATCACAACGAAACCCCTAGTTTGATGATGAGTGTCGGCAAGCACACGCAGCTAAACAAGAAGCATACAAGGCGGCGCTGCAGAGAAGGACCAGAACTGCCCGTGCCCTCTACGAGCAGAAGAGGAAAGAAGAACACCGGCTTCTCAGAAAGAAAATAAATTGGACGACTGGATCGCACGTACTTGCTCTTATGTGCGGTCACAGCTTGGAATAAAATTTGAAAAATATTGAGTGTCGATCCTAAGCTCGTTGAAGACGGATGTCGAGGTGCGCGCACAATTAGTTAAACGAAGTCCAAACAAATAATTGTTGCGCGTTGTTATCGCGAGTGCTTTAAGGAAAAAAAATAATACACGCTCGTTGAGAAATTAGAAAAAAACCCCTCGCGTGTGCTGTAAAAAAAAAATAATAGTGTTCACTCGCGTCGTAGGATGAATGAAAAAGATGCCCACTCGCGCTGAAGAAGAAAAAAAAAATAAATAAAACGCATTCGCATAACAAATTATCCTCTATTCTGTCCCAAGACCTTTGTGCTTAACTGCCTCTTTCTTATCTACTGTAGGCATCGTATGACCATACAATGCTTGCGGTAAATAGATAAGGGCATCTGAATTTGTCTTATTGTGCTGAATGTTTGGATTGATTTTTTGTGAACAGGCTGTCTTATGGGCATAACACCTAAGACAGTTTGATTATTACAGAAGTTAATTTTGATTTTCACTGCGCAGTTCGACTTAATCAGAGTTGTGTTTTGTATGTAAGTATTTTTAAATGGTAAGTGATTTTTGTGTCGTGTATTCAAATGTTCGTGGTTTAAGAAAGAATTTCTTTCACGTGTACGTCTACACTGTTCAACACAGGCCAGCTGTTTTGGCATTAAGTGAAACTCAGGTTGGAGCAAATACTGATTTATCAGAATTTGCTCTACATGGGTATAGCTTGGTGCCATTACTCTTTTCTCATCATGGTCTCGTGGTCTATGTTAGGAATGATATTGCTTGCCAGAGCCTTCCCCAATATGGGCAATGTTCCAACACGGACTTTAACTTCTTATGGCTCAAATTCACTGTCCGCAAGCATGTCATTCATTATTGTTTTATTTACAGGAGTCCAAATCTTGACAGTAATTCGACTTGTAACGAGTTTGATGCACTGTCTGATTCCATCTCGAAAATTGTTTCCCTTTGTCCTCGCACTGAAATCGTTATTGCGGGCGATTTCAATGTACACAATTCCAACTGGCTCCGCTATTCTGGTCAGACAACACCCGAAGGAAGGTATGTCGAGCTCTTTGCCGGGTTACATCACCTTACCCAACTGATCGATGTGCCAACGCGTATACCGGATGTTGCTGGGCAAGCAGCCCATACTCTTGACTTGTTTCTTACTTCTCACCCTGATAAATATACCATTAGTGTAACTTCTCCATTTGGCACTTCAGACCATTGTATCATTTCAGCTAATTTCTCATCCCCCACCCATCCAGTTAAAGAAAAACTTCCCACCAGGACCGTTTGGCAATACGAGAAAGCCAACTGGGACGGCCTGAATTTCTTTTTCCGAAACTTTAACTGGTCACTATGCTTCCTCAATAGTGACATTGATGCCAGTGCTGAAATGATCACAAATGTGATTCTTCTAGGGATGCGTGCTTTTATTCCTAACAGAGTAAAAAGCATCAAACCTAAAGAAAAGTCTTGGTTTAATTCTGAGTGTAAAGAAGCTATCAGGCTCAAAGAAGTAAGTTTCCGATCTTACAAAGCCAACCCTACAGAGGAAAATCGGAAAAAGCACAAACAAGCAAGGAACTCATGCAACTCCGTTATAGAAAGAACCAAATTTTTGCATGACCAAAAATTACGGCAAAAAATTCTGCAGTGTCCCAAAGGCAGTAAAAATTTTTGGTCATTTGTAAAAAATATAAAAAACTCCTCGACATCTTCGGTTCCAACGCTCATCGACAATAACAAACCAATTGTTTACTCTTCAGAGAAGGCAAACTTGCTCGCCGCCCATTTCGCTGCCAGCTCCACGCTGCCTCAAAGCAACGTTGCCCCTCCTGTACTTGAGAATGTAAATTTTTCCATGGGACACATTTTTTTCCGCACTCGTACAGTAGCAAGAGTTCTCAAAGATCTCGATATACACAAATCCGCTGGCCCTGATGGTATACCCCCGATTCTTCTGAAGAGGTGTTCTTCCACACTGGCAAAGCCACTGCGTAAGCTTTTCCATCGCTCCTACTCTTCTGGAATCTTTCCTAGAAGATGGAAAACAGCATTTGTCCAGCCTGTCCCTAAGAAAGGTGACCCATCCTCCCCCTCCTCCTACCGACCCATAGCACTGACATCCCTTCTTTCTAAGGTCATGGAAACACTGATTAACCGTCAGCTTAAGGAATATCTCGAAGATCGTAAGCTTCTCCATGATAGTCAGTATGGCTTCCGCAGCAACCGTTCCACTGGTGATCTGATGGCATATCTCACCGAACAGTGGAACAAATCTTTACATCGCTTTGGTGAAAGTAAGATTATTGCTCTTGATATCTCCAAGGCATTTGATAGAGTTTGGCATGAAGCTCTCTTATCGAAAATGCGTGCTTTTGGGATCGATAATACTCTTGTTCGTTGGATTAGAAGCTATCTTCTGGACCGTTCAATACAAGTTGTATTGGACGGATTCAAGTCTGATTCCCATAAAATAAATGCTGGTGTGCCCCAGGGCTCTGTTCTGTCTCCGACTCTTTTCCTCATTTTTATAAATGATCTTCTGTCTGTTACTTCTAATCCACTTAACTGTTTTGCTGACGACTCTACCCTCAGCTTTTCATATTCGTTCGATAATTCACGTCCTTCGCCTTCGGACGTACAATTGCAACGGTGCCGTATGTCATGCTCATTAAACTCCGATTTATACAGCATTGTTAAATGGGGTAATAGAAATCGTGTGGAGTTTAATGCTTCGAAAACTCAATGCTGTCTTCTGTCGTTAAAGCTAAACATTCCCCCAATGCCATTGTCCATGAATGGCACTTACATCGAAGAAACCGAAAAGCTCTCAGTACTCGGTATGTGTGTCAACGACGACCTCCGTTGGAACGACCATATATTTGAGATCGCTAAGAATGCTGCAAAGTGCTTAGGTTTTCTGTATCGGTGTAAGAAGTACTTTTCCCCATCTGATCTGGCTACAATTTATAAAGCGTTTATACGCCCTAAACTCGAGTATAACTCCCACCTCTGGGCAGGTGCTTCGCAAACATCGCTTCACCTGCTTGATAGAATACAAAATCGAGCGTTAAGATTGATAGGTAATAGAACTGCCGCTGAAACAATTGCCCCACTCGAACACCGACGCAATGTTTCATGTCTTTCCTTATTTTATCGTTTCTTTTACAAAAAATGTTCACTCGAAGTAGCCAGTTGCATTCCTCCCCTTAAAAGTTTCTCCCGTAATACTCGTCTCGCAAGGAATGCTCATCAGTTCACCCTTGAGCCTAATTTCGGACGTACCGTGAAATATAGGGATTCTTTTTTTAGCCGAACGACACGAATCTGGAATAGTTTACCCGGCGGGATTTTCCCTTGCCATTTTGATCTGCAAACATTCAAAACCAATGTTAATCGGCACCTCCTATCTCTCCCCTCCCTATCTTCGTAATGCCCGCGCAGTGTGTTCTACATTAAAAGGGAAACACATAATCCCTTGTGCGCCCGTTAATTATAAAAAAAAAAAAAAAAAAAAAAAAAAAAAAAAAAAGGGAACTTCAAAGATTATAATAGATTTTTCTGGGGCCCTACTACGGTATTCGATTCTACTTTCCATTCTATTCGAAAGTTATTTCCGATTCTACTTTGAAATGGAAATATCTATGAAAATAAAATCGGATGCCGGTAATGCCAACTTTTTTCAAAATATTTTCGATTTTCGAACGAGACTCGCATTTTGTTTGAAATATGACATATCCCAAATAAGAAAAATCAACAAGTTGCTGTGTGGAAGCCGAATAAATAGTGAAATAAACAATCAAGTTTATAATAATAAATACAAATAAAAATGCAAAAACATAATTAATTGTGAAACAATCAAGTGTATAATAATAAATAAACAAAGGCAGTGTCGCAATTTGTTTGGATTCAGATGAAAATCCGGACCGAGTTCAATAAATTCAATAAAGTGTTAAATCTAATAAAATGGAGCTCAGTGATAAAAAAAACCTTTTGATAAATTAATCCATAAATGCTTCGATGTTTGTCTGGTTTCCGATTTTAAATAACCCTTGGACAAATCTAAATGCTTGACCATATATTGTAAGATTTCCAATTGGGGCGCCTTTGTGTTTGTGTTTTGATATGTTATGTTTATGAAATATTCAATAAAATATTACTTTATAACTTCTATTTACTTACATTCTGACAAAAAAAAAACTGTTCAAATCGATCTACTCGCAAACACATTTGATATCGAATGAGTTAGAGCAAATTCGAACGATTCTGACATAAATTTTCGAAAAAGGTAGTACCCCAAATATTAAAAAAAAATACAAATGAAAGCGTGGCACCACTCAATCTGTTCGATTATCGTATATTAAAATGTTCTTAAAGAATTTCATAGTTCCGATTGTACGAATTCGAACATTTTTATTATAGAATCGAATTATATAAGCCCCTGACTTTTGATTGTTTGAAAAATGTACGTAAAATAGTTTTCAGCGGAAAAATTTCAACGCCATTTTATTTCTTTAAAAAATGTGAAAAAGTGTGATTTTTTTTTCAAAATCGTTAGAGCCGTTTTTAAATAAAACGGTTTTTTTAACAACTTTTTTTTTTAATTAAAAAATATAATTCAAGCATACAAACTTAAGCACAAAAATAACGTACATTTAAAAACAAAATTTAAAAAAAAATCACTTACCCGTTTTCAAAATATTGATTTTTCACAAACATTTTTTTTTTAATTATTAAAAATACAAAAAAAAAGTTTTCGAAAAAAATAATGCAAAATTACTCGGGCTACCTACATCTTCTTGAATATCAATTTTAATTGCAAACGGTTTTTGAAAAAGTCGAAGAAAAAAAACGGGTCCTAAGAAGGTACCGTTTTTAGCCCACCATATTAAATTTTTGTTCACCAAAATATAATGCATACCTACAGCAGACACTGATTTTTTTTATAAAAATTCTTGGAGCCGTTTTCGAGAAAGATAAGCTTTAACTTAACGGTTATATGACAGGTACCGTTAATTTTTAAGCTAAAAAAAAAATTGAAAAAACTCCTCTGTAGAATGTCAAAATAACCTTAAGTTCAAAATTTGAAGTAGATTGGCCCAACCGGCTGCAGTCCAAAATACATCCGTACAGACAGACAGACGGACATTAATTAACAGTAACTCAAATATATTTCTCTATCATCGTAATGTCATGTTTGATTGTTATCCCAACATTTTTAATCTGCACGAATGCATAACTTGCATTATAGGTAAAAAGGGACCATGAGAAGCGCGCGATCGAGGAAATGAGCTGTTATTGCAGGAAAGAAGTTCGAAAGTTTTACCAAAAGGTAAAAAGAAAATGTAAAGGTACAGAGCTCGAACTGAAGTTTGAAGTAGAATCACAGTCGATGCTGAGAATATGGAAAAAGCATTTCTGCAGACTGTATAACGGGGATGGCGAAACGAATTCCGCTGTCAGGCAGAATGGTCCATTTTATCTGGGCGAAGTAGACCAACAATTCCGCCCACCACATCTGTATGAATTAAAGCTAGCTATATCTAAGCGCAAGACCAACAAAGCCGCCGTAGCCGATGGCCTAGCTGCTCTTCAAAGCTGCAGGCGATGACTTGGCTATAAGTATGTACCAACTCATAAGCAAGATATGGTTAGAAATAAATTGCACGACTGGATCGCACGTACTTGCTAATATGTGCGGTCACATCGTCGAATTAATTTTAAAAAATGCACGACTGGGTCGCACGAACTTGTTCTTATGTTAGATAATTGCTTAGTGGCTGCATATGTATGTATATAAAGGGTGTTTTTTTAGACGTGTGGTTTTTTAAGAAGAAATAAAACGCAAATAGTTTAATGTTATGGCCAAGAATTTAGCTTGATTATAAAGATGGACTCATTCGGGTCTTCTTCGATGCTCTGCTCCACCGAAACGAACCATTGTTTTGGTAATAAATTTGCACAATTTGCAAACTTGTTCGGGAGTAAGACCTTGTATACATGATTCCTTTTTTCGGTTGTTTCTTCATTCTTTCTTTTTGACAAATGGGTAAGGGGTGTAGTAAAGTAAGGAGAAGGAAGTAACGAATGGAAGAATGAAAATTTTAAGATTTTCTGTGGTTGAGCCTTGACGTTTCTCGTTTGAGAAAGAAAATGCTATGCACGGACTAAAAATAAGAACTTTTAAAATTGAAAACAATTCCTAATCATGTTTTTTAGAGTTAATGGATGGTTTTTAAAAGTTTTTTTTTAGAATTTCGCAAATTTCTTTAGAATAAAACAGCACAGTTTGTAGGAAAGTATTGGATATATTCGGGGTAATCCGAATCAGTGTACACACCAACGTACGTGCCTGTCAAAAAGAAGAATGAAGAAACAACAGAAAAAAGGAATCATGTACACAAGGTCTAAGGCTATTCATTATGAAATGGCAAACCAAACTGAGCATAAATTAAGTGACAGCTGTCAAAAAGACCAACTCCGAAAGAAGTATTGCCAGATTGAAAACCACACGTCTATTAAAATAAAAAAATATTTTTTTTAGAAATTCTTTTATTTTTTTAATTAGCTTAAAAGTTTTCTCGGAAAAAACTAAGTATGCAAAAAAAAATTGAATTGTCTATCGAGCAAAAAAATATTGAAAATCGTTCGAAAAGTTTCATTAAAAAATCGTTTTTTTTTTTAACTTTTCGAAAAAATATTTAAAATTTTTAATTTTTGCTAGTATGTCATTATACATAAAGAAATCTGTAGTTTTCATCTGGGAAAATTATTTTAAAAAAATTCAATCAACCCATTTTCAAAATATTTCGAAAACCAAATTTTTTTTTAGAAATCAAAAAAAAAAAGTTTTGAAAATTTGATAGACTTATAATTGAATTATAAATGACTTCCTGTGTGCAAAATTTTATTGAAATCGGGATAATAGTTTATATGAGTTATATGAGAGGCACCGTTATAAAATAAATTTCAAAAAATTCGTTCTAACTGAAATATGTGAGCAAAAATGAAAAACACCCCCCGAGATAGTACCTATTTAGTAAATACTAAATAACAAGTTTGAAGCAAATCGGCCCATCCGTTTAGGCTGTAGAGGCGTGAACAGACAGACGGACGGAATTTCCGGACCCACTTTTTTCAACTTCTCTATTATCGTAATGTCATGTTTGATTGTTTGATTTTTTTTTTGCACGAATCCATAACTTGCATTTTAGTACCTTAATCGCAAGTAAAAAGCATGCCCGATCTATGGCAAAAAAAAGGAGACCCTCTAAACTGCACCAACTACAGGGTTATCAGTCTCCTCAACATGGCCTACAAGATTTTTTCTACCGTATTGTGTTAACGCCTAAAGCCATTCGTCAACAACCTGCTAGGTCCATATCAGTGCGGTTTTAGGCCAGGAAAGTCCACTATCGATCAAATATTCCCATTAAGTCAGATCTTGTAAAAAACCCAAGAACTTCAAAAACACTCACTACCTTTTCATCGATTTCAAAGCCGCGTACGACAGCATTTATAGAGATGAGTTGTATAGAGTAATGCGTAGTTTTAACATCCCTGCCAAACTCGTCCGCCTGTGTAATGGTGAAAACAGATGTGCAGTTGTTTACGTGCCGCAAAATAATTTACACAGGCTCTTATGGGACCGACCAACCCAGTTCCTGCAGTGGTTGCAGTGACTTCACGATGTCTCTGTTTCTAAATTGGCTGCCTAGTTTCATTGCAGCCACAACAACAAACGAAAAAAATTCTAATTAAAAGGTTTCTGGCATTACTGATATATACCACACTTGTTAATCAGTGTTACCGCTGTGACACTTTTGTCACCACTTTTAAGAAAACACTTTATCTTTCAAAAGTCCGTCCAATTATACGCGGCGATATTGACACAATTGGACGAACACAGCGTGATGTCAGTAGCCCTTTTGTGAGTATTGAGACGGAAACGGCGAAGATGGGTTTAGCAGTCAATGAGGGCAAAATCAAGTATATGCTGTCATCAAGAAGACACGTCCAACGTCGAAGTCTTGGACAAAAAATCACCATAGACAGCTATAACTTTGAGGTAGTCAAGGACTTTGTCTACCTAGGATCCGCTATTAACTCAGACAACAACACCAGCGCTGAAATCAAACGAAGAATAACTCTTGCCAATCGCTGCTTCTTCTGGCTTAGAAGGCAATTGAGTAGCAAAGCCCTCTCTCGAGCAACTAAATTGACCCTTTATAAGACCCTCATTATACCAATCCTGCTGTATGATGCAGACGCATGGACGCTGTCAAAAGCGGATGAGGACGCTTTAGGCTGTTTCGGGAGAAAGATTCACCGGTGATTCTTTGTCCCGTATGCATTAACGGAGAGTGGAGAAGAAGACACAATGAAGAACTGTACTGGCTGAACAGCGACACAGACCTAGCCAAAAGAGTAAATATTCAACGTTTCAGATGGCTGGGTCATATAGAGCGGATGGACATCAATGCTCCGGCCCGGAAAATCTTTGAATCCATCCCAGAGGGACGGCGCAGTAGAGGAAGACCGAGACTCAGGTGGCGCACACAAGTGGAAGAGGATCTCAACCGACTCCACGTGCGAAACTGGAGGCAGCTAGCTAGGGACCGAGCTGGCTGGAGAAGCTTGTTGGTTGAGGCCCAGGTCCACCCGGACTGTAGCGCCACCTAAGTTAACTTCATGTTAATTTAAATATTCTCTGAACATTCTTTCTAATATAAACACATTCATATCGTCTTCTCTAAAAAATTGCCTGTATGTTTTATTTTCCTCTCTGAGCATCATATTACATGAACAAATTCTGATACTTTTCAAGATATATGTAAGTCTGTTTTTTAAAATCATGTTTTTTTTACACATACATAATGGCCCATCCTATGCATAAGACTATGGCTGGTTGGTCGAACATTTTTACGACGGGTAGTGTGTCCAACAAAAACTAGGAATTGATTTGTTCCTTCTTGACACGTCCTGAACGTTTATATATTTATATTTATTTTTAAAAACCAATGCGTCATATTTGTTCCTGATGTTGCGAGATATCGTCGTATGTTTGTTGGGAGTAAGTTGAAAAGGCAGGAAAGCCTACGTTCACCTGATCATAATTTGCTACGTATTTAGGTAATGAGCTTAATCCATTTTAATGCTCCTATAAGCCAAAATATAATACTCTTCATATCTACAAAAGTAACCGGTTCACGGAATGAAAAATAGGAATCATATATTCGGTTTTTTCCGGTAAGTATTGTTCGGGTACCTATCTCTATGCTATTCATAAGGCACTCTTGGGTTTGTCACTTCCTTGCGGAAGGAATTAAACAAACTAATCCAGTACTACGGGACACTACTTAAAGTATAAGTTAAATTGTTAAAAAATAAATGTTGAACTCACACTTACCTGCGCTTGTTTATTCGGTTCCAGTCGTAATAAGCACCCAACTTGTTGTGTTTGTGTATGAATTATTCCCGCACAAACCATATTATCAGGATTTGGATCCACGCTAGTGAGCAATTGCATCCCGAACCCCATCAGTTTATTCCTGGCTCCTTGCAAATCTAGCGGTACTTGTGCCTTAAAGACTTTTTGTGCCCTTTGTTGTTCTCTGTTAGATTAAAATATATTTACAAAATATATAAATCTACTGCTGTGTAGCTTACCCTCCCAAATTCTTCCATCGAGCAAAGAAAGATTCGGCATTCATTTCGGTTGGTTCAAAAAATTTGTTCACAGTCAGGGGCATTTGTACACTGAACTTTTGTTGAACACCATTGTAACGGAATGTCACTTCGATGGTAGGCGCATCGCTGTAGTCTTCTATGCATTCGGCTGTTAAAAGCTGTTGAATCTGGGCCCCAGCCTCCAGTGTTGGTTCTACGGGTTTCATTTGAACATTAAGCTTGAGCGCATTTTCAGCCGGCCATTGCAACACGGGTGTAAAGTTCTACCAACAACAAGATACAAAATTATTAAATCAGCTCAATCTTTTCTTATTAAATTTTGTAATCACCGTTAATGGAATTTGCGTTTTGTTACCATAGAATAATCCAAGGCGACCAAGATTCTGCCGGAACTCACTCTTAACACCGATTTGTATCAAATCGTTCTCATAGAGGACACCATTGTTTTTGAAAAGGAACTTCTTAGAGTTGTATATCGCTGTATTGTTTGTTGTTGCATTCGATCCATATATGTCACCCAGCACATCGATCAGTGTGCCACCGGCAGAGTTGTTGTTGGTTGTAGCAGACGGGGGTGTGCTCAATCCAAGAAGGTCCGCGTTTGCATTTGTGTTATTGGTCACCCTGTAAAAAAAGTTATTTTTAATTTCTGTTTAAAAAAGATTACCTGTGTTCACTTACTTATGATTAACATGTACATTGTTCAACGTTGCTGGTGCAGGACTTTTGGATTCTCGAATTTCATTTTCAGGCACACGCCCTGGTTTTTTCTTTTTGAGCACATTCAAAATTGAACTCTCCCGCTCGGGAAAGGATGGCATCTCTTCGAGTACTGTGGCCAAAACATCAGTCGATGCAACAATACTCAACTGAAGATATTCACTTGCTCGCTGCTGAAGTTCAGCATCGGCTGAACGCAAATTACTATGCTGGCGGAATACTTCTTGTATGTTAGTGCGGATCTCAGGAAATAGGTTAATGAACTTAATATATGTGGATAGTAAAAGGGCTCGTGTCATTGGCGAACAAAGATGATATTTAGAGTGTAGAAGCTTAAACTGAACTATGGGCGCTGATCGCGAGTCACCAGCAATTAGATTGCCAAATTCGCCTAGAATATAACCACCAACCTTAACCATGTTCTCGTGGCACGCAGGTGCTTGTAAAGCTTCAAATACGGTTTTGGCAGCATATCCCTGAACTTCCTCACGATTGATGACAATCTGGATAACACGATACCAAACTTCTTCGGAAACATAGTCACCAGCTATGCGAATAAGGTTTAGAATCACATCAACGTACCTTAAATACAAGAAGTTAAATTAAGATATTGAATAAAAATAAATTGAGTTAGTATCACAATTTGCAGCTGTAAAACTGCTGAACTAAAGCGTAAATATTTACCTATTTCACCTGGTTTCAACATTGAATTCCAAACTTACCATGTATAATCTGTGGCATATTTCTCTGCCAAAATCGCTACTTTCAGCACCATTTCTTCACGAATAGAGTAATCAGCAGTTTCCAAATAGTTGAGCATTTCTTGGACAATTTCTTCAGCATTTGTACGATCGCACATTGCATACAGCAAGTCTACAGCCTGTTGGCGGACTGACACATCTTTTTCCATCTGCAAACAAACAAATCCAAATATTTTGGTTAATTTTTTTGTACAGTTAGCTTTAATACTGACCTTCATGGATAATATAACAACTTCTTGATGCTTCTTCACTTCTTCATGTGAAAACTCCGATGTTGCCAAATGGCACATAGATTCCAATGCTAAATATCGTAAATTCGTCTCGCGATTGCTCAAAAATTGTCCCAACTGATTGCAAGCTCGCACTAGCAGATTTGGTTCACTGTCACTGTGTATGATTAGATTAATCGCCTCGAAGAGAACAGCATTTTTAGCATTCGAGTGCTGAACTTTCTTGCTCTTTGGTGGTTCTTGGGCTTTGTTCAATATCGTTTCAAGTGTTTCACTAAGTCGTGCACGAACTCCAGGCTCC
Source organism: Platycheirus rosarum (assembly GCA_963971375.1). Classification (NCBI taxonomy): domain Eukaryota; kingdom Metazoa; phylum Arthropoda; class Insecta; order Diptera; family Syrphidae; genus Platycheirus; species Platycheirus rosarum. The sequence continues at coordinate 55,850,512 of OZ020507.1, read as the reverse complement.
TCAGTAACTGGATTATAGTTCTGCAACAAGCGTAACAGCTTCACTGATAACCATGGTGCTGGTACAAAATAGTACGTGTAATCTTGGAGATCAGTGTAGCTGGCAGTTACAATACGCGACAAACGTGAAACGGCCAGATTGACACATCCCTTGTATTCGTCAGGGTTTCGTTTGACGAGCGCATCAATTAACGATGTTGCCGCTGTAACAACACCCATGTGCTGATCATTGAGCAAATGTATAATTCGTGATGTCCATTCGCCACCAGGAATTATGTCTGGACTTGACCTAAAGAGACGCAACAAACAGAGCGCTGCCGACTGCTTAACAACATCCATTGTGTCACTTGATGTTAAGAATTGTTAAAATTAGAATTGCACAAGTTAATAAAACTACTTTTAAGTTACCCGGATACCAGAAGTTTTGGGATTTCGTTGGAAAATGACTCAGCCATATCTCGACTGCCTATATTGGCAATGCATTGTAATGCCAGATTAACATGAACCGGATTCCTGGATTGTAAATCATTTTTGATAGACTGGATGATCAAACGAATAAGATCGCTGTTTGTATTTACAAGAACGGAAATAAACAGATAGCCCTGTGGATACATACATGAAATCGATTTTAATCACGAACTTTGTAAGAACACGATTAAAAGCCCCTGCCTCGTATACTATGTGTATTTAAGGAGAGGATATAAGTTTACTTACAATCTGTTTTTCTGAGTATTTATTCGACGACAACAAGTTAACAGCTTCCATGTGCCCGAAGTCGATGTCATGACCAAGAAGGAATATAAACAGCAACTTGCAAACATACTTCTTTTTTTGATAACCATCAAGGGTTTTGTCGCCTTTGAATTTGCTCCTTATATTAGCGAGTTCCTTGTTTATTCGCTTAACTTCTGCTTCTTTGCTTTTGCCTAAAGTTTGACAAAAAAGGAGAAAGATGTTAATTTTTAATCTGGAGAAGTATGTTAATTATAGTCTTCGAGTATTATTATTTTACTACCACAATTATTGTAATAACGGTTTTGTTCTGCCCCATCCACAAAAAAGGAGATCGAATACTCCGAACCGACTATAGAGGAATTAGCCTATTTAACAACGCTTAAAAGATCCTGTCCAGCCTTTTTATGTGTATGTCTTAATCAGTTTGCTGACGGAATAGTAGGTCTTTATTTAGCCGGTTTAAGACTTGGAAACGATTGACCAAATCATCATCAAGTTGCCTTTTGGAATGCAACATGACGTTGCACGACAATAGTTAGAAAAAATAGAAAGATAGGAGAGAATTTTTTTCGGTGTAAATTACTCTCTAAAGTACTTGAGAGCGGTCAATGGCCTGGAAGTCTGTTGGCGGATGAGCCTATTTAAGAAGGTCAACGGTAGCAGCAAGTAGCGACTGTAATCCAGAGAGGGTGGCTACAAAAGGCGTATGTTTTCCCATAGTGGGCGGCCTCAATCAGTTATACATATGTTCGACCATACAAAGGGCGGGTGTGCTTGCCGAATCGGAGCTTATGTATGTGAAAGGGTATATGCTAATACATGAAATATGATAACAAATGGAAATGAGTCCCCAAGAGGTAACCATTTTATGAATACATATTTGACCCTGAACAAACGAGAATGCTGTATTCCGGGGAAAGAGAGGGTGGTCAAAGGCTGCATGGTGTTGAAATTAAGTTGAGAGAAGTAGCTAGGCGCAGTCTTATTTCTTGGGTGCCCATATCTGAAAGAATAATGACTGCAAGGTTCCGCTCAAAAATTCGTAACATCACAAGTGTTCAGTGCTACGCCCCCACCAATGAAGCTATCGAGAAATACAAAACGGCGTTCTACACTCGTCTTAATTCGGTGTACATGTGTATTGTTCCGAGAGCCGATATCATAATCGTGATGGGAGACATCAAAGCACAAGTGGGAACAGACAAGTACGGTCTGGAACGAGTGATGGGAAAAAATGGCTTAGGGCTACGAAATGGAAATGGCGACATGCTTGTCCACTTTTGTAACGTTAATCGTCTTGTACTGGGTGGGACTGTATTTAAGCATAAGACGTGTAACAAAGCCACCTGGGTCCATCCAGATGGTCGAACCGAAAAGCAAATTGATCTGATCATAAATGCCGATGTGGCACTTGGTTGTCATGAGTCTCAAACTACGAACCGTGGCTGTACTACGACAATCGCAGGATGTAGCAAGGAGTCCAAAATTCAATACGAAGGCTTTAAGTGATCCCAACATATGTCGTAACTATATCAACACCCTTAACGATAGAGCTTCGTCATTAAACGGATTTCAACATTCAGAAGTTGACGAGATGTGGGGTGAAATAAAAATTGTTGTTATGGAGGATGGATCCGAGACTTTGCCCAGGCGGACGAGAGTTAGAGACTCTGGGAAAAAATCGAGCTTCGAAAATCGTTGAAGATGCAAATAAACGCCGATACAGACGCTCAACGAAAGGCTGAATTGCGAAGCTAATATCGGATAGCACACAAGATGGTCTATAGTTGTGTGAGACGTGACAGGAGGGCTTGATGATAATGCGGAAAACGCTGCAAGAAGAGGAGATATTCGAAAATTGAATCAAATATCCAAGGAAGTTGTCGGGAAAAAAGTAACTCCAATCATCCTGTAATGGATGTGGATGGGACACTTTTGGTATCAATTGAAGATTAATTACACAAGTGGAAGGATCAATTTTGTGCCCTCCTTAATTAAGATTCCGTTGAACAGAGTGCTGAAGTGCCAACTGAAGTGCCAAGGAGATGCGCAGATCCTGTGTATTAACATCGAAATCCCTCAGTAGCGGAAATCCAAATTTCGATAAATCTCCTCAAAAACAAAGCAGCTTGACGGAGTACCAGCAGCTATCCGATTCTTTCAAAGTGTGTCAGGGTGTGAGACAAGGGGATGTTCTATCGCCAATTATTTTTCTGCTGGCGATAGATGATGTTCTGAAAGCCAGTGTTGGTACAACGTAGAGGCAGGGCATTGAATTGAAAACGTTTGAAAGGCTTAGCCATTTAGACTAGGGCGACGATATATGTCTCATGACAAATAACTACATCAGTGGGCTAAAAAGATGTGTCAAACTATACTGATGAAAGGAGAATCGTGCGGCCTTAGAATAAATAGCAAAAAGACAAAAATAATGCTGACACGCCTGTTGAATAGGTCGAACAGTTTAATTACCTCGGAAGTTTTGTATCAGCAAACAGTGGTACGGATCTGGACGTAAAAAGCAGAATAAATAAAGCTCGCGTTGCCTTTCGTTCTTTATCTCAAATTTGGAAAAACCGCAAGCATATGCGAAACCTGGAAAGTCTTGGCTACTATCTGGAGAAAATCGCAGGCTTTTGTGAATCGCTGTCTACGTCACATCCTGAAGATTCGCTGACCAGAAGCGTTTGGACGTCGACCTAAGAAAGCGCAAATGGCAATGGATTGCGAAGCAGGCTTTTGAATAGAATCCTCAAGGTTCACGGCGGATGGAAGACCAAGAACAACAGGGAAATCAACAGTCCGCCCGCTATGACAGTGTAAACAGGAAATAACTATACCGAACTATGTCTAGCTATGTCGGCTACACTGATACGTCTTATTAGAATGACGATGCTGGCTGTTCCGTAAAAATTGGCAGGGATAATACTGAGGCCTTCGACACCACCAGAGAGTTACGACAAGGTGACCCACTATCGTGCAGCTGTTTTAACATTGTGAGGGCTAATCAACTCTCTCCACCTCCCCGTGGTGCCCTTGGAAACAAAGGTCCGAAAAATCGTTAACTGAGCAGAAATACTCCAGTTTTCGTTTGAGTAGGTCTTTGGCTAAGAGTGAGAGTAGGCTTGGTTAAACCTTAGAGTCAGAACAAAAATTAACATGTGCAATTCGGTTGTACCTTTTTTAGGACTATACGAGCTGGGCGGTGTCTCCAAACTCAACACTAGTCTCCAAACCATTGTTTTTGGCATGCTGATGTGACCCGAAATACTTTTTTGGATGTCTAACAATAAGTGCAAATCTTTGGATGCGGGCTAGGCCATACCTATGGCTGTCATAAATGTTGGGTACTACATTATACCAGGGAGGCCAGCTGATTACGTGAGACTAGCTCGATAGCAGATGCCTGTTATGTCGAGCGTGGCCCCAAGTGCGAGCTTCGTGGTGGCTATGGTTAAACCAAAGCGGGAACAATAAATGTATTTGAACCTGGCATCTTTCGCTGTCTGTCGATATTAAACAAAAGTAAAAAAGAAATGATGAGAATTATTTTTAGAGAGAATAAACTTAAACAAACGACATAACACCTTCAGAGACTAAGTTAAATTACAGAAATAGATTTAAATTGCTTAATTCGAATCAATGCAAATGCATACACAATAAGACGCTCATTTGTGTACAATCTCCATAGAGTTACTCATGTGGAATTATTGTTCAAACACAAAAGCAGTGAAAAATTTTGCTTTGTTTGAAGTGGCGCTTGACGAATTATAGAATACAAAAATACTAGAAAGATAGGATTTATTATAGTTATGAACAATATATGAGGTACAAGATTTGACTTCGCGACTTCGTCCGCGAGGACTTCATATTAAATAATTTGTATTATTTAAATCACAACTCGCTAAGAAAATTATTCAGATTTCTCCTGAATCTCTCTGAACCGATGCTGTTCATTTTTTCAGAATAAAAATAGCCTGTGTGTGTAATAAGCAGAATTGTAACAATTCTGTTTAGCGATCTTCATAAATTCTTTTAGTCGTTTAAGCATGGAAGCATATCAAACAAACCTTCAGCAACACAGTATTTCATAGTTAAGTCTCCCCCATTCTTCAAAACCTATTTTTTAAAACTACTTTATTTAGAAACAAAATAAAATAAGAGATTTCCTGGCTTTACAATTAGGTAAATCATGTCATTGTGAGTGTAACCGTTTGTTTTTCAATAATTTTTTGACTTGATAACGTCTTATAAATCAATGACAGGCTATACATACGAAATAACATGACTCACGCTGATAAGACGCGTGCTGATAATGTTGATAAGAAAAGTGACTCACGCTGCGATACTGTGGTTCTTTCAACCAAAATCGATCGCAAGCACCAGGTAAACATGAAAAAGAATAGGTGCAAATTCCCAAAATTATTCAAAAAGAACAAAAAGAGAAAAAGAAATACAAAATAGGCGGAGTTTTGTTAAAGTAGAAAGTAGATGCAGATATTGGGGTGTGTGCGTGTGGATTTAACGAGAGGGTTTGTGGGTTGTATGTTGGTGTTTGTCGTATATTCTGGAAATCCGAATAATAATGAAAAAATAACAAAAAACGATACGAGAATTATAGAATTTGAAATTGACGAATGTTTTTGCACCTTTCAGCCCACTTTGTTCTTTTTTAAAGCTGACTAAGATATTCGTTGGACCACTTTCTCCAAAATTCTTGTACAATTCGCTGAATATATTGCCATCGCCTTAATAAGGTAACACGCTCGCTTAATAGCGTTTGGTCTAGAACACTCGACATCGGCCGCAGAATCAAAACATGTGCTGGAGTGTAGGATCGACGTCTCCTTCGAATTTGGTACATAAAGGCCTAGAATTGACGCAGGACTCAATCTGGCATAACATGGTACTAAACTCTTCGTATGTGACCGCAGCATTTCCCAGAACCCTCCGGAGGTTGTATTTAACCGACTTAACGCCGGCCTCCCAGATTCCTCAACAGTGTGGGGCATAGGGCGGTATAAAGCACCAGTTTATATCCTTGGTTGTCAATTCGCTGGTTATGTCATTCTTAAAGTCCGTAGAATTTAAAAGGTTGGACCACTCTCGCAACTGCTGATTGGCCCCAATGAAGTAAGTGCCGTTGTCACTGTAGATGGTGTGGCACTTGCCTCGCCTAGCAACAAAGCGACGTAGTGCTGCTATAAATGCCGCCGAGGATAAATCCGTCACCGCTTTTAAATGGAGTGCCTTTGTAGCCATGCAGGCGAATAATAATATGTAGACCTACCGCTTTGCTCCACGGCCCCTCCAGGATAACACGCTGAAGGGGCCCGCATAGTCCACACCAGTGTTGTTAAAGGCCATACCAGGTTCAACACGCTGCCTAGGGAGACTCGCCATTTACTGCCTATAAGGAATAACACGCTGCCTGGTGCAATCAATGCATTGGTACACGCATCGTTTTATAGCATGGTGAGACCCTACTATATGATTATCGAGCGAAAGCATGTAAGTCATCTGATGAATACCCACATGATGATTCCTTAAATGACAGTCATGAACTATCTATTAGTTTTGTTAGATTATGTTCCTTATGAAGGATGATGGGGTGTTTTTGATCGAAGGGGATATTCGCATTTTCAAGCCTACCTCTAACTTGTAATTTTCCACTTTCGTCGATAAATGGACTCATATGTACGATTCTGCTTTTACTGGATACGGTTTGATTTCGCTTTAAAGAAATTATTTCTTCTGGAAGCGAGGACTGCTGAGAAAGTTTCAACAGTGCAGTTTTTGCTGCTTTTATAAATTTCAGTGGAAATCCTTGGAAATTGTGCTCAGGTTTTGGATTTTTATGGGCTCTTATTAAACGAATGCAACGCGCAATAACACGTAAAAGGCAATTGATACTCGAAAATCGTTCCACTCGAGGTCCGATGCACATGTTAAACAGGAAAGCTCAACATCTTCTGGGACTTCCTTCGTATTTAGAAAATCAGAAAACCTGGCATCTGATTGTTGAATGAATGATGGGCCTTTCCACCACAATTCCAGATCAGGAAGACACCTTGGCATAAGTCCACGTGTAGCACAATCTGCCGGGTTTTCTGCTGATCGAACGTAATGCCAAATTGAGGCTGGCAATCGAGCTGAGATTTACGCGATTCTATTGTCTGCAAATACGTTTCGTCGTCTAGGATACCCTTGAATCCAATGAAGAACTGTTGTTGAATCGGTGTATGCAAAGCATTCTATGTCATGCATGCGGATGGCATCTTTAACCTTGGTAAGCAGTCTGCTTAGCAACAAAGAGCCACACAATTCCAGACGATGCAAATTTGTTGGTAGGCTACTCCAGCACAACAGTGCCAACAACCCACCTTCAGCCTTCACCACACCACAATTAAATAGTTAATTGGTTTACGGGCGCAACGCGAGTTTTGGCGCAAATTAATGTCGTATAAACGCTCCCATCTGCTTTAACCACACGAAAATATATTGCAGCTGCATAAGCCGATTCAAACGCGTCTGCGAATCCATGAAGCTGAACTACTTCATTTTCATTGTATTGGATCCAACGAGGTATACAAACCAAGGTAACGTGACGTAGATCAGCCCTAAAATCAACCCACTCCTTATAAAGTTCTCGAGATATACGCATCATAGCCTACACCCTGAACCCATAATCGTTTCATAAAAAAAATCATTTTTACGACTGCTGGTGCCAGCCATCCAATGGGGTAAAAAATGCGAGCTATGTCGGAGAGAATCTGTCTCTTCGTGATGTGAAAATCCATTGTAGGTAGCTGAATGCTGAACTTGAATTGATCGGATTGGGTGTCCCAGACTAAACCAAATGCCTTGACACTTTTTTCCCCAATCGGCAAATCAGAAGAATTCTCACGATATAAATGGAAGGAGTTTGATGCCTATTTTCGCTGCCCCTTAAAGAACTATGTTTAATTCGTTTTTAATAGCAATAGCCTCGTCGTATGATGAAAACCCGGACATATAATCGTCAACATAAAAATCATGAATAATACTTTTACCGGCATGACGATAACCGAACAAGATACGTATACCAACCTGTTTTAGTACTCTGGTGACGAGAAAAGACGCAGATGCTGTTCCGTAAGTCAATGTTAAGAGCTGGTAGTCGCGCGGTTCTTGATAAATATACTCCCTGAAACCCCGTTGCTTGACTTGCAGGAGGCGTCAAACACCACCCTTAGTTTGGTTGTCGTACTAGAAAGCTTCAAAACCGCATGATGGGGCAGATAAAAAGATGGTAAATCGAATTCATGGCTTGGTACCGGAGACATGTGACCCAACTCTTCGTATTCACGCTCGAATTTAATATATTCGCGTCTGAGGTCAGGATCTTGGGCAAATCTTTTTTCCATCGTGTAAAGACGCTTTAATGCTGAACTGCGGGAGTCGCCAAACTCAACTGGAACAGACTTAAATGGCAACTTGACCACGTATCTACCATCGGGTTGAACGGAATGAGTCTGCATGAAATAGTTTTCGATTTGATTGTCCTCATCGTTATTAGGCTGATTGGTGTCTTGAAAGTCGTCGCATTCCCAAAAACGCCGTAACAGAACGTCAAGATCGATCATATTATGAAAAACGCTTAGTTCGTGCTCGGGTTCCTTTAATATATTGCCCGCGATAACCCAACCGAAGATCGTGTTATGGGCTATTGGAGAGCCTGTCGGATGAATTACTTTACCTTCGGTAAGAACTTCAAAGAAAACGTCTTTAAATAACCCTTTTTCAGTGGCAAATAGTTAGCGTTGCTGCCATCAATTTTCTTGTGACGTCATCACGTAAAATTTTCGTCCGTAAATCGACTTTACAGACAACCAACTATTTTTTTTCTATTTTAAGTCGTTTAGAAAACTGCCCCTCCTGCCTAAATGATTTTTTTTTTTGGCTCGAACCAACCTACACGCTCTAGCTATTTGTCACGTCTCTCGTGAATCACCCTTTATATCTCTATATCCCTATATCTCCATAACTCTATATTTCTATATTTCTAGTAAAGGGAATCCTGTAACTTTTCCGCCTAATTCACTTTAAAAAATCGTGCAGTGGTTAAAGCATGGAAGCATATCAAACAAACCTTAAGCAATGCAGTATTTCACATTTAAGCCTCTCCCACAAAAATACAAAGATTCGCATTTATAATATAAGTAGGATTAGAATATGCTCTGCAATAGCGATTTTGTTCTCTATTTCCAACATATTAAACTTAATTTGTTTCAAAACAAAACACGTTTTCGTTAAACTTGGGTGTTTTTTTTGTTTGTATTAGTTGGAGAAAACGCCTTAGGGTTCTATAGGTCCGATCTTATTACTGAAGCACAGCATGCTAACTGCAAAGGGGAATCGGTTTAAACTACTTTGGTGCAGTGGTTGTGTGTTGTATAGGGTTCTATAGGTCCGATCTTATTACTGAAGCATAGCATGCTAACTGCAAAGGGGAATCGGTTTAAACTACCTTGGTGCAGTGGTTGTGTGTTGTATGAATAGGGTAGGCACTGATCGGCGTCAACCAAGCGATACCCAGTGTTGTAACTATCTCGTACACATCAATTTTGCTTATTTTACCTCCCCGCAGTAACCACTGCTGTATTAAACACAGAAAATAGCAACACTATAATGCTGTGCTTTAATGACTGTTTTGTTCGATTCGCAGAAGTTTTGCACGACCCCTCAGAAAGAGGACGTACGGCGGATGAGCCCATTCAATTGAACCAACGGTGGTGTCAACGGTCAACAAGGCAGATGTCCTAATGAACTACTTCGACGTATTTGGAGATAAGGTCGCTGGGACAATTCAATGCAAGCCATGGCATTGAAATAGAGAGAGAGAGAGACGGATGAGCCCTTAATGGGCCAGGGGCAGCGGACTCCGGACTTTCCGGCTCCTTTTGTCCAAGGAGTCCAACAAAGGACCTGGCCCTCCAGATTGAGGGTTGTGCGTTGGATTAACAAGCCGGCAATGGAAAAATGCAAAGTTGCAAAGCGATTAATAGCCTCGAAAAAGGACGGATTAACTGTTGACCCGGAAAGACGAATTAAGGACAACGACTTCGCAGCGGCACGTAACGTCGCCATTGCAAGCATACGGTCTCCTCATCTCGATATACATAAAGGGACTTGGCGACACCCAGATCAAAAAACCGTCAACCAGATTGATCATGTTGAGACCGACGCAAGACACGCCTCCAGTTTATTGGATGTTCGCACCTTCCGAGCAGCTAACATCGATTCGGATGACTACCTTGTTGCAGCCAAGGTAAGAATACGAATTAACCCAAACGCCACAACAACGGAGTAATACTGTGATGAAGTATGACGTCGGAAAACTACAACCGCAAGAACCTATGCCGATCGAATATCCCATAACCTCTCAAGAAATCCATTGCCACCAGCATCAAGTGTCGAAGACCAGTGGCAATGCTGCCAAAAAAGCCATCAGAGATGCTGCAACTGATGGGCTAGGTTTCACCAGACCACCACCACGAAACCTCTGGTTCGATGACGAATGCAGACAGACCTATGCAGCCAAACAAGAGGCATATACGAAAAATATTTCATTTCATTTATTTCGTCAATCAAGTTACATAACTTTACTACGCTAAATTTAATTAAATAAAATGTTATGTATTATAAGTTTAATGTTGTATATTCATTAATTCTTTCTTAATATCTAATCTACTTTTATTAAAATCAATTATAAAATTAAATTCATTATAAGCAATAAAAGATTCTGTTATTGGATTATGTTTTGCATAACTTGTACTATGATAACGAACATGCAAAAAAATATCATCTCTCGGTCGCAGACTACGAGAAGGTGCATATATATTAAACATTGGTAGTAACATCGAACAATCAATATTAGAATTAAGCACATCAAATGCAAAGAGTACAGAATACAATTTTCTTCTCATTACTAGAGGTTTTAAGTCGATTAAAGCACATCTGGTCTCATAAGGCGGAAAAATTTCAAAATTTCTAAACATTTTTCGCAAGGCAAACTTAGAAAATCTTTTCTGATTTTTTCAATTCTTTGGATACTAGATTGACTGTACGGGTTCCATATAATACAGCAGTATTCGAGCAAAGGTCTTACTAGGGATAAGTAAAGTGTTTTTAAAGTATAAGGGTCTTCAAATAACATAGAATTACAACAATTATTACAACATTACAACATTGAGTTTGCTCTTGAAATAACATGGTATATTTGAAGCGAAAAGGTCATTTTAGAGTCAAACATAACCCCAAGATCTTTTTGGCTAAGTAATCTTTGTAAAGAGTGATTTTCAATTTTGTAATCAAAACAAAATGGATCAATTATTTTAGAAAAAGTTACAATGCTGCATTTATTTTTAATGAAAAATAGCCCATTTAAATTACACTAACGAACTACAATATTTAGATCAAATTGCAATTTACTTGAGTCAAAAGGCGATCTTATAATGCTAAAATTTTTAAGGTCATCGACATACAAAAGACACCTTGAGGTAGAAATATAATGTCGTAAATCATTAATAAAAAGAATAAAAAGAAGTGGTCCAAGGGGGCTTCCTTGAGGTACACCAGAAAAGTTAATTATTTCCTTTGACAACACATTACCAATTTTTATATACTGTTTCCGACCAACCAAGTAACTTTTAATCCATCTAAGGAGTGCGGAATGCTTTCGCAAAATCGGTGTAGATGACGTCAATTTGCAAACGGTTTTCCAAAACACAAAAACAATAATTAGAAAATAGAGATAAATTAGTTGTTGTTGATCTACCACTCAGAAAACCATGTTGGTGCTCCGAAATATGGATACGAACTATATTATAAAGTGTATTCTTTACTATTGCCCCAAATACTTTTGGGATCAGTTGTAGTTTCGCAATAGGTCTATAATTTTCTACAGATATTTTAGAACCCGCTTTATGTAAAGGTGTTATGAATGAATGCTTCCAAGTATCTAAAAAATACCTTGATTCAAAGACAGATTGAAGATATTACAGAGCGGGGCAGCAAGATTAACTTTACAAAATTTTAAAAAGATGGGGAAATATTATCTGGTGCAATAGTAAAACTGTTGCTTAGAGATGACAAAGCCATCAATACATCATCTTCAGATATATATAGACTTCCTGTATCAATACTAGAACTAATATTTAAAATATCATCATTATACGATACAATAGAAGGAACTCCAAGTGATTTCCGTTTGGTATTTAGATATGACCAAAAACATTTAGAATTATTTTGTGTGTTCATTTCCAGAGACCAAATGTACCGTTTATAAATAAACTTTTTCAAAAATTCATAATTTTTCCTTATTCGATGAAATTGATCACGAAAAATAATTGAAGTCTTGCTTTTTTTATGCAGTTTATTCATGACATTTTTAAGCCTAGATAAACTGTTATTAAACCAAATTGGTCTTTTCGAAATTTTTATATACTTTATTGGAACAAAATTTATAATAGCACGATCTATAATGTTCCGAAACATAGTAAAAGATATTTCCAAATTAGTACAATTGAAAATCTGTTGCCAATACACTGATTGTAAATAATTAGTAATAGAGACAAAATCTGCATTTTTAAAATCATGTTTTTGAGTAATGTTACAAGAAAGTTGTTATTCTATCAAAACAGACAAATTAAATGTAATTTCAAGTGCTTTGTGATGGACACTATCGCAACTAATTTAAAACTGGCTTCATCTAATTTAGCTTCAAGATTTTTGTCAATAAATACTAAATCTAAAATACGCCCTATAGAGTTATGAACATCATTAATTTGATACATATTCAAGGCTATTAAACTATCAATTACATTATACTCAAAGTCTTTAGATACATTATAAGGAAAAAATACTTTTTCATCGTTTGAAAATGACCATTTAACATCGGGTAAATTAAAATCTCCAAGTACTACAAAATAACAATTTCCATCTAAGACGTTTGCAATATCTTTTATGTTTTTATATGAGCATTATAAACAGCAGAACATTGAGATGAAGGAGGAATATACGCCACAAAAAAATAAATATTAATTATTAATTATAATATAATTAGCATGCAAAATAGGTAAATCTACACACACACATATTTGTTCAATACTAGTATCAGATAAAATAATTTCTTTACATATATAAACTGAGCGAATAGCTAAAAGAACACCACCTCCTCTGTAAAATCCAGTCTGGACACAGCGACGGTCTTTCCGAAAAACATTGAAATCTGATGTGAAGTATTCGCTTGACAGAAAAGGAGATTCTTTATAAGACCTTTCATCATCTCAGTCCTGCACTATGGCGACGAGGCATGGACTCTATCTAAGCGGATGAAGATATCCTTAGTCGAGCGTAAGATTCTTCTGCGTTAACGAACTTTGGAGGAGAAGTTTTAACCACGAAATATACGAGCTGTTCAGCGACATTGACTTGGTCAAAAAAAACGTATACCACGTTTAGGTGGACAACAATGCTCCGGCTCGCAGGATCTTTGATTCCATGTCAAAGGGAAGACCTCGCCTTAGATGGCACGCTCAGTTGGAAGATGACCTCAACCAACTTGGAGTGCGAAACTGGAGGTAGCTAGCTAAAGACCGAGCTGACTGGAGAGGTATGTTGGTTGAGGCCCAGGTTCGCCCCAAACTGTAGCGCCACCTAAGAAAGTAAGTTATACCTTGGTGCAAAACTGGAGGCAGCTAGTTGGCTGAAAACCTTGTTTGTTGTAGTCCAGGTCCACTCCGGGCTGAAACGCAACCTAAGGTAAGGTCAATCAATCACTTTTTTCACGTTAACGTATAAAATCTTCTATCTATATCTACCTTGTCCATAATAAACCCATATTTAATACGGATTCGATTTGCGACCTCAGCATAACGAACTAGAGATTCACCAACATTAAATGCACACATTTTTCGACTAAAGAGCTTAGTACCTAACTATATTCATGATATTTTCGAATTATCAAGTGCAATATCCTTATTTTCTACAAAAATAATACAAAGATAAAGAAAGTCAAATAATAAAATTATATTAAAAAAAAGATTATAATGGTTAAAGTGCGTAAAAATAAAACGCCTTCAATTTTCTATTCTGTTCATATAAGACAAGAATACCCAGCTGTACTGGAATAGAGGGATAAATTGGTTGTGTGATTTATCGGATTAGTGATTAAATTAAACTAGATATAGCATCAGTAATGTGATGCTGGCGCTGCGTTATAAATAGCTTAATATGCACTTAATTCAATGATGGCAAAGGAGATAGACGGACGTTGCTATGTGATCATGGGGAAACTTTGGTAAGAACAAAATAAATTGTTCAAAATAACTTACAAAGTCAATGGTACAGCTCTTTGAATCAAAATGCCATCGTTCAAGCAATTCTAATGTGCTGTAGATATGGTAAGGCTAAGGTAATAATTTAATTCTTTGCTTCCAATTGACTGTTGGCACTGTTATCTTCGTTTTCCCTACCGAGAATGGCGTCATTATAGAGCTGTCAGTATAAAAAGGAGTTAGGTGCTTTACATTTCAGAAACTCTAGCCTACAATCTGTTCAAACTAATATTTTTTATCCCGAACAAACCGAAGAGTTATAAGTTTACTTAAAGCCAATTTAACACCTAGAAAGAATCTAATAATTCTATACTCTAAATGTCCTTTAACTATTAAGTACCAAACGGAAGAGCTCTATAGTAATAAACCTGGATATAAACATTTTTGTTATTATAAGATCCTTTAAATAATAGGCAATTCAAAGATAATGAATGAACGCAAAACAGGAGTTCTATTTTTATTCAATTAAAACCCCTTTTTAAAGTCAAGTAGAGGAGCACTTGATGCTTCCAATTATTCACACGACATCATTTTCTTCAAAGCAAGGCACAGAGGTTATTGTATAAAAAAGTGTTTTTTCTTAACATTGCACATGCAGCATGACACCATTAAAGTGTATTTACAAACATTTTCCTGTGTACTAGCGCACAGAAGATAACAGAGACTCTATTTGCATATATTGACCTAAATAGTTTTGTTTTTTTTTTCAAATGGAATTTCTTTGTTTTTTTTTCGGTTACTCATGAATATTTTGCTTTTACTTGGTGAAAGGTACTTTTACATTGTAGAACAATGATTTATAATAAATTTATTGGCGCGACTGCTCCTTAAGGGGCCAAGGCCTACTGACTTATACTCTCAACCAATCCTGTTTGTGTGTTGTGAATCTGCAAGAATGGAAGGGACCTACAATTTACCGACGAGTCCGAACGGAGGGTTTGTCAGTTCCTCGCAAGACAGTACCCCGAGAAAAATGGCTGTGACGAGAAGACGAACCTCCGACCGACCCTCCACTTAGCAGTCCGACACACTAACCACAAACCACGGGGCACTACAAAAAAAAATTAAATGATTACAATTCAATATAACATAGCAGGGTGAGTCGAGTATAACAATTATATAATGAATTTTAGAAAAGAATACACTAACTCATAAACAAGATATGGTCAGCAAAAGCATGCCCAATGGAATATCAGAACCTTAAGAAAAAGATCCTGTGAACTGCACCAACTACAGTTCTCTCAACATCCACCGTCTGCCAAATATTTACATTGCGGCAGATGTTGAAAACAATCCAGGATACCAAACACCTTAACAACGATTTTAAAGCGCGTATTACTGCAGTTATAGGGACGAGCTATAATGATAAATGCCCAGTTTAAGCATTAATGCCAAACTCATCCCTCTGTGCAGGATGACGATGGAAAACGCACGTTGTTCCGTCAAGGTCGGTAAAAACCTCACAGACTCTTTGGATTAGGATATCAAAAAAGAATTTAGACAAGGCGATGCATGCGCTGTCATGCAACTTTTCCAACATCATACTTGAAAGAATATATTTTAGAACTCTCAAGCCAAAGCCAAAGTAACGATTTTTTAAAAGTCCGTGCAATTACTCGCATTCTCTTGCCCATAGCTTCTTCTTCGGGCTTATAAAGTAAAGTAAATAGCAAAGACCTCTCTGAAGTAACAAAGGCGTCTTTCTATAAGAACTTCATCATCCCAGTTTTGCTGTATGATGCATAGGAATTAACATTGTCAAAAATCCATGATTATGCGTATCATATCCCGTATATTATATATATATATATATATATATATATTCTGAACGTCCTTACGTTCCAGGCAGAGGAAATTCAATGTTGGACAATTCCTTGAGCTAGCGAGTAACGCTTACTCAGAAGAAAGAAAAAAGATCATCAACAACGTACAGTCGAGGAGATGCAGGTGTTTTAAAGGAAAGAGGAACGAAACTTTTACAAAAGAGTAAAACAGCCAAAATCAGGTTTCACTAGCCATCTGGGCTTTGCAAAGATGAGGATGGAAGCACCGTAGTAGATACGCAGTCGATGTTAACCATCTGGGCCGACTCTTTTAACCAATTGCGATGAAGGCAGGAATTACATCAGCCCGAAAAAAATGAAATCCAAGTAGCTATTGCCAGACTAAAAAACAAACAAAGCAGCTGGTGCCGATGGGCTACAATTGGAAATGTTTAGGACACACCAACTTATCACTAAAATATGGTCGAAGGAAAGTATGCCTGATTATTGGAATCTCAGTAACATCTGCCTGATCAAAGATGGTTTTACACCTGGAAAATCTATGATCGACCAAAACTTCTGATTACGCCAGACCCTGGAGAAAACCCAAGAATTTGGTCACAACGTGCGCGAAGTAGTCAGTGAATTTTTCTTCCTGTGCAATGTTGTATGCACAGGAACAACATAAGTTTAGAAATCAATCGCTATTTCATTGGGCTAAACAAGTAATTGAGGAATAAGCCCTATCAAGAAGAACCAAGGAAACGATATACTTATCGTCCCGGTCCTGCTTTATAGTTCAGAAGCATGAACCATATGTCTATAGGCCTATTGGTGATCCGGTTAACGTTTGTTGAAGATTATACAACAAGTTGTACGTGCTGTACAGCGACATAAGTGGTTAAGATGGCTCGGCCATGTAGAGCGTTAAAACATTGACGCTCCAGCGCGCAAAGTCACTGTACCCGAGGGAGTCAGAGGCCAAGATAGACATAATCCTCAATGGAGCAACCAGGTAGAAGGCCTTCGATGGCTTGTAGTTCGAAATTGTAGACGCCAGTCTAGAGATCGAGCCGGAGGTATATTAAACCAGGCCCAAGAGCACCAAGCTACGTAGCGCAACCAAAAGAAACAAAAAAATCAATCCTCACTGACGATAGGGACCACTGACAGGGCACCAATCCATTTCTCCATTTAATAAACTAACCATAGTATTCCCATCGAGTGTCGTGGTTCCGAAGCAATCTCTGCTTATCCCCCGAATTATTGGACAAATTCCCATAAAATGTATGTATGATTCTGTTTCATTCATGTTGCAAAGTGAACAAATCATGTGCTGTTCTTGATGTTTTATTTAGTCGTATGAGTCCTGCCCTAGCCTTGAAAATCCATCTTATCGCTGAGGTTCTTAGATTATCTTGTACATATCTCCTGGCAGAGCCTTATATCCTTGCTGGCGATGAAATTTAACCATGTTAGGTTCAGGCTTTGTCTGGCCAACTCTGTCCTCTCCTTAAAGTGTTCGGTCAAGTTCAAAGTGGGGGTCAACCATATACCAAGATATTTATATTTTGTGACAATTGTTCCTGTGCACTCAGTCGCCCTCCTCTTTTTCTAAACACAACAATTTTTGATTTTCCTAGACTGATTATCAGGCTCCACAATATCGTCTGCGTACATGAGTAAACGTATCAGCGTTCCATTAAGGTCTATACCTCCACCAATAAACTCATGCAGATCGTTGATGTATAAGGCAAAGAGAAGAGGGCTAAGAAAACATTATTGTTTGAAGTTTTGAATCACTCAGAGTTTCTCTCCATCCGAAACAGCTGGCTCGGTGTCGTCGTAGAGATCTTTAATAACTTTTAACAGATATTCTTTAAACATTGCGGTCGATGATATCAAACGCAGCCTTAAAGTCGATAAAAAAGCAGTACGCTTTTCTCGTTTCATATATTTTGAGTTGAAAAGATTGTCTGCCTAAAACCGGTTGATATTCGTTTGAAATTCCATGTTCTTTTTCCCAGCTCTGAAGTCTTGCCAGCAGAACACTGGCAAACGTTTTCGATACAAAGTCCAAATTAAAGTCTCCTTTTTGTTGGTTCGGAAAAATCACCGATTTTGTATCCAAATTATAAATACCTTCATTTAAAGAGCGATTTGCTGAAAGTCCTCCAGGAACTGTGTATACTTGCTATGATGCTGAAAGAAGCCAAAAACAAATGTAATTTCTAACCATCTTCACAAAAATTCATAAGAAATTGACAGGTTCTCGGTGCAGCGTGATAGCAAAACAGCTCGGAGCTGTCGCGCCAATAAATTTGTTTATTTATTTTTTTAATTCTCCGTGTGTGTAGTGTGATAGGCATTTTTCGGACGTTATTTCGCTAACGGACCATACAAAAATTTTACGGACAAGCCACAAGCGTCAGTGATGGTAGGTGAGGAGAGCTCTTTTTCTTAACTTTTTTTTTATTATTAATAATGTAGAACAACCACTAATTTTAAATGTCTTAAGTGATGAATTTGTAACTAGCCTAAAAGACGTTGTTGACTCTATTTTCAAAGCAAAACAAATCCCGTATAACAACGCGTGAGTGATTTAGTAATGAACTGAGAGTGGAAAAATTAAGAAAAGTTAATCTGTATCGACAAGCGGTGCTCAGCAATGATAACAAAACATGGCACGCGTATCAGCAATGTCAAAACCAATTCAAAAGAAAAATTCGTTTAACAAAATCCCTATTTATAAAAGACCAAATTGAGAATGCAAATAATCAGAAAGATATGTGGAAAAAATTAAAGAAATTAAAAAAAGTAATGAACCAATATTGGAGGTAGAGTTAGAAGGTGGTTCTGTGATAAACGAACGTGCAATAATGTGTGACAAATTCAACAACTTTTTTATTCAGTATATTAATGAGATAACCCAATCTGTTATATTTTGTGATTATACAAATTTACTCGAGCAATGCAATATAGATTTAAGTTCAGGCTAGTCAACATAGATTTAATACAAAGTGCAATAGACAAGCTTAACAGAAAAAGTGACTTTAACGTTATGAGTCTTAAAATGTTTAAGGACTCTCTGAGTATAATTGGCTCAGTGATTGAAAGAATCATTAATATATCCCTTATTGACGGTATTTTCCCACAATCTTGGATAGATATATGTCCATAAAAAAATTCCAAATACGAAACTTAATGAATTTAGACCAATAAATATGATGCCATTATATAAGAAAATAATTGAAAAATGTGTAATTTTACAACTTCAAAAACATTTAGGACAGGAGTTACTGGATAGCTAGAGCTACTAATCAGGGTTCTAGGGCAAATCAGTCATGTGAAACGAGTTTGAACTTTGTGTTGAACGATAGGGGTAGGGAAATAGATACAAAAAATGGGCACGACTGGGTCGTACGTACTTGCTCTTATGTGCCTTATCACATTGGAAAGCAAGATCTTTGACAGAAACAAGTAACATTTACGTTGAAAAGAACACAGTTTGAACTTATAAAAAGTATCAAAACCACAAAGTATTTCGAAAATTGTAGGACCGTTCTGATAAAATCCTGCACTTTTTATTTGTAGTTTTCTGAATTTTTTTTTTTTTGGAAATTTTGGTATGTAGTTTTTTAGAGTTTATTAACATAACTGTGATTATAAAACTTAAAATAATTTTTTGTGATTAGTTTTAAAAATATTGATTTTTGAAAAAAAAAATCAAAAATTAATTTTTATTAGAAAAAAAGTTATTAAAAATGTTGATATGCAGAATTAATTTGGCTACCTAGATCCAAGGAGACGTTACCGAGAAAGCTCAAAATTAAAAAAACCGTTATATGAAAGGTACCGTTAATAGTCTTTTCCCGCAAATTTGGTTCTAATCAGATGATAGTCAATACCAACAAAAAAATTCTCAAAAAATTTCATCAAAATCGTTGGAGCCGTTTTCGAGAAAAATAAGCTTTTCCTAAACGGTGGTGTGGTGTGGTGTTTGCTATTTTCATAGACGTAAAACAAGCCTTTGAGACAGTAAATTATGAAATATTGTTGGCAAAATTAAAGTACTACGGCATAAAATCAGTCGAATTCAAATGGTTCAAATCATTTATATCAGAGAGGACTCAACGCACTTCAATAAACGGTAAAATATCATCTCCAATCAACATCAATGTAGGAATACCTCAAGGTACAATACTGGGAGTGTGGTTATTTCTCATGTTTATTAACAACATGAGCAAGGTAACTCGAACTTCATAACTTATTTTGTTTGCGGATGACGGATTACTGTACATTTCTGGAAAAAGTGTTACGGATTGTTTGGAACAATTAAATCAAGACCTAGAAAGAGTAAATACTTGGCTAAGAATTAATAGATTGGTTCTTAGTGTTGCGAAAACTAAATGTATGTTGTTCAGATGTAATCCTGTATGTTCGTCCATAAATGTTAATTTATTTATAAACAATGAACCAATTGAGCAAGTGAAACAATTAAAATACCTTGGTGTTATACTAGATGAACTTCTTAACTTTAATGACCATGTTAATTAGTTATGAAAGAAAATATTCAAAAAAGTTTGAGTTTAAAAAAAAAATAAGATAAAACATATCTATGAGTACTGCTGTGAATTTATATAATGTATTGATTAAACCTCATTTTGATTGCTGTGCTACTTTATTATATATGTTTGTGTCCACAAAGTTATAAAGATATATTGCAATTACAACAAAATAAGGCTATGCGATACACTCCAATAAGATTAATGTTGAATACGCTTAAATGGTTAAATATAAAATAAAGACTTTATATGCTGTGCGTGATATTTGTTTATAAAATTAAAAATATGTTTCCGGTTTAGTTATGTGAAAATGTTAGAACTAATGAAGAACTTCAGCACAATCTAAGAAATAATAACGATCTCAGAATCGAAAGGTCTAGAACGTCGAGAGGTCAAAGAACCATTTATTATATGGGCTTCCATGGCTTTAACAGCCTACCAAGAGAAATTACAAACTTAAACAACTTTGTAGTATTCAAGAGAAAACTTATTTTTTTTTTTTTTTATAATTAACGCGCACACAAGGGATTATGTGTTTCCCTTTTAATGTAGAACACACTGCGCGGCCATTACGATGATAGGGAGGGAAGAGATAGGAGGTGCCGATTAACATTGGTTTTGAATGTTAGCAGATCAAAATGGCAAGGGAAAATCCCGCCGGGTAAACTATTCCAAATTCGTTTTGTTCCTATATCCCTATATTTCACGGTACGTCCGAAATTGGGCTCCAGGGTGAACTGATGAGCATTCCTTGCGAGACGAGTATTACGGGGAACGATAAAATAAGGAAAGACATTATTGCTTATGTTAAATAATATTATACATAATTTCAAAAAAATCAAAAAATGTGCTATATAATTAAAATGCGCGTGGTTAGTGGAAAGATGGGGGACCGTCCGAAAACCAACTGCGTGCTGTTGACATGTGTTATGTGTTTTCTGTTTTCCATCCTCTTTCTATCTTCTGTTCTGTCCTATATCAATGTCGTCTTGTAATTGTCTGAGCCGATGGCCTTAGTAGCCAGTGCTCGTAAGACTGTTTTTAAACCTCGCGACTAGAGCACTGCGACTTTCGTTGATTCTCTTTTTTTGCCTGTCCTTGTCGCAGAGATACTTTTAAACGTAGCGATTGATTGTGTTTGCAACTTTTCACTATGACATTTCTTGAATTCCTTTTCATTTCAAGTTTGCAGAGTTGACATTTTCAGCTGCTGTACTGTGCCTACGTGCTACCTGCTACAAAAAAAATCACATTACTCGTTCATGGCGAACAAGCAATGAAAGGGATTGACAAAAATGAATGATGTCCACCCCGGCCATCACATACGTCTCTCTCCAAAAACCTGAAGCAAAGTAACGAATCGCAAGCAAAAGTCGCAAGGTTTAAAAACAGTCTTATAGCGAGTTTCATTCAATTTTTAAAGATTTGATCTGAAAATAGAGATTTGCTCTTTTCAATGAAACTTGTTCTATCATTTAATCCTAGTATTGGTCATTCACTGACGGGTATTTGACAGTATTTGATATCACATACAAAAATACAAGGCATGTACAGTTGATAATATAAGTTAATACGAACAATCGAAAAATTGAAATGCTGACTTGCCTTGCACGCGCAAGACAGCATTGGACATCGAAATTCTTAGAATTGTTCCCACAGCAAAGGTGAACAATTCTAAGAACGATAGCAGCAACATCGTGTCGCCGTTCTCATTAATTTATGCTTACGTTATCAATTAAATTGTATTTAAGGTTTAGTTTATTAAGGTCATTTTAAGTATTGAATTATTGTTAAACAAAAGCGGTAGCTATGCCGGATAATTGAATAAAGTTTTTTTTAAAATAAAATAATGTTATAAGTTTTAACTGGCGCCCGAACAGGGACCTTTCACGGAAACTTAAGTGGTTATAAAAATTTTTTAAAAGTGTGTTTCGTTAAAAAAGTCCCCAAGTGGTACGCGAACGATTCAATTTTAAATAAAAAATTAAAAAGTCCCAAAGTGGTACGCGACAACTTAAGTGCTAGTGATCGGTCTCAAAAAAGAAAAAAAACCCTGAAAGTCCCCAAGTGGTACAAAAAATTAAACATCCTTAAGTGATTAATAAAAACCCTAAAAGTCCCCAAGTGGTACGAAAAAATTAAACATCCTTAAGTGATAAACCTAAGTTCCAAAGTGGCACTATTAAAAACTGTTGGAGAAAAATAAAAAGGGCCCCTTAGTAGCAGAAAATCAGTGCAAAAAGGACACAGTCGAACTGGAAGCCGCTCCAATTTTTATCATCATATTGACGTTGTAAGAAAATTTATTTTTACGAAACTAGTTGTTAAGAAAAAAAACGATTTAATAATTACCTGCAAATAATATTTTTTACCTTTTTGATAATTACCTTAATAATTAAAAATATTTTCAAATATTTAAAGTGAAAACGATTTAATAATTACCTATAAATATTTTTTTTTTTTATTTTATATCCTTAATAATCAAAAACATTTTTTCAAATCCTTTAAAGTGAAAATTATTTTATGATCATCGACTAATATTTTTATATCTTTATGATTTAAAATATTTTTTATTGTTGAATATATTTCAAATTTTTAATTAATACAAATACTTTCTTTTAGTTTTAGAAAAATATTTTGAAAACGCTTTAGAATCATATATATTTTTAAATAATTAAATTATAGTCATACCTCGAGTAAATTTAAGAAAAAATAATGGCGAATCAAGAAAATCTCCTCAGACCTCACGTTATCCCACAAAATGTTCCTAGACCTCCAATTATCCCACAAAACCAAAACCCTCAGATCCAACAAAATGCCAATAATGGTATTACTCGTAATGAACTACAAAATATGGTAACTTCTATGGTAACTCATGCCCTCCAAACAGATGGTAGGCGTATTGTTCATTCTATAATGAACCCCAACTCTGATCAATTCGCAGGAACTGATCAGGTTATTAACGAAGATCAACGAAACAATCTCTCGGATCTTGATAAGATACCTGATGTTGTCAAAACCTTGAGAGAGTTTTCTGGACAACCAGGCGAGTTTAGTTCGTGGCGCAAAAGCGTCGAAAGAATACTCAGAATCTATGATTCTACAAGAGGATCCCCAAAATATTTCGGTATCATAAATGTGATTCGAAATAAAATTGTTGGACATGCAGACCTTGTCCTTGAATCCTACAATACACCTCTGAATTGGGAAAATATTTCCAGGTGCTTAACGCTACATTACGCAGATAAGCGTGATCTGGGAACACTGGAGTACCAGTTAACGTCTTTGGTACAGGGTAATTCTTCTGTACAAGACTTTTACCAAGAAGTTTACTCCCATCTTTCATTGATTCTTAACAAAATCTCCTCTATGGAAATGGGAACAGAAGCATTAAATATGCTAATGCACGCTTATAGGGATAAAGCCCTAGACACCTTTATAAGGGGTCTTAAAGGCGATCTGCCCAGGCTTCTCGGCATCCGAGAACCTTCAGATCTACCCCAAGCTCTGCATTTATGTTTGAAATTGGAAAATCAAACATATAGAACACATTATGCTGTTGCAACTAACAATAATGTTAAAAGAATGCACAATCCTATCCCTCCAGCACTCCCTCCTAGACGACCAGATAGAAATATGTTACCAAATCATCAAATCCCATTCTATCCACAACTTGCTAATTTCGCACATTATGCTCCTCGTCCTATACCAAATTATAATCATCGCCAACTCCCATTCAATAATAATGTCCCACGACAACAACCCCATAATAGCTTTAATAATCAACGTCAATTTCAAAACCAGACACAAAGAAACAATTTCAGACCACCTCCAAGGCCACAACCAAGAGTTGAACCAATGGAAACTTCCACCATAAGAACAGCCCAAGTAAATTATGCAAATAGACCGCAACAATATCAAGAGAGATGGCCACCAGCTCCAAAGAGACCAAATCAAATGCCACAACAGCCAAATTATCCTAATAAACTCCAAAGAAATTTCCACATTGAGACCTCTACTCCTCAAGAATATCCTTCACCTCAATTAAACCCCTCAGTCCAAGAGATGGAATTACAACAATATTATGCCTTACCGCAGTCTTATGATCAGCAATATGATCAACAATACGAACAAAGTTTTAGTAATTATATCGAACCACTCACACAAACAGATGAGAACAACACTGAGATCACATCTGAGCTTAGTGATATACATTTTTTAGATTAGCCAGCTCTTCACTGCCATACATAGAAGTAAAAACAAGCGGTGGAGAAGTGCTGAAAATTTTAATAGATACAGGATCGAATAAAAACTATATTCAGTCTTCTTTAGTTAAAAACCCTAAACCTAACGACAAAAAATTCTATGCTAACTCAGTTGGGGGAAAAATAGAAATTTCTCATCATACTTTCGTTAATTTGTTCGGAATAAAAGATCTCAAAATTAAATTCTTTCTTATGCCACATTTAAAATCTTTTAATGCTATCCTCGGAAATGATAGTCTAAAAGATTTATCCGCAATTATCTTTACTCGTCAAAATTACATGACAGTTAAAGGCTCTATTAAAATTCAAATTAAGCAGCTCGCTGCACAATCAGTCAATACTTTGTCGTTGAGAACACAACATATGACGACTGAACAAGAAGCCACTATAAAAACTCTTGCATGGAAGTATTCAAAATTATTCGATGACCCAGACGAGAAATTAACTTATACTACTGTTGTAAAAGGAGAAATCCGAACAACTTCAGATTCACCCGTCTACACAAAATGTTATCCGTATCCAATGACTCTCAAAGATGAGGTAGAAAGCCAAATTCAAAAACTTCTGAATGACGATATCATACGCCCTTCTAGATCACCGTACAATTCACCCGTGTGGATTGTCCCCAAAAAGGCAGACTCTTCTGGCGAAAAAAAGTTTCGGTTGGTGATCGATTACCGCAAACTTAATACTATCACAATTCCTGACAGATACCCCATACCTGAAATCAATGAAGTGCTCGCGCAATTGGGTCAAAACAAAATTTTCACGGTCATAGACCTAAAAAGTGGTTTCCACCAAATCCCACTCAAAGAAAAGGATATTGAAAAAACAGCCTTTTCAGTGAATAATGGCAAATATGAATTCACCCGCCTTCCTTTCGGGTTGAAAAATGCGCCATCTATATTCCAAAGAGCACTAGACGATATATTAAGGGAGCATATCGGAAAAATATGTTTCGTTTATATCGATGATATTATCATATTCAGTAAAAATGAAGAGTCACACATACAAAATATCGAAACAATCTTCCGAACTTTAGAAGCTGCTAACATGAAAGTACAGCTTGATAAATGTGATTTCTTTAAAAAAGAAGTCGAGTTCCTTGGGTTCCTTATCTCTTCAGATGGCATTAAAACAAACCCAGAAAAGGTTAATGCAATACTAAATTTTCCACACCCCAAAACACTCAAAGACTTGAGATCATTTTTAGGATTGTCAGGGTACTATCGTCGTTTCATTAAGGACTATGCCAAGTTGGCAAAACCCTTGACAGCTCTTTTGAGAGGGGAAGATGGACGGCTGTCCAAAAATCTTTCCAGTCGAAAACTAATCCACCTAAACGAAGAGGCAATAGAAGCTTTCACAAAATTAAAAAACTCTTTAGCATCAAAAGAAACTATACTTTCCTACCCAGATTACAAAAAAGAATTTGAACTTACTACAGATGCTTCAAACTACGCCCTCGGAGCAGTCCTTTCACAGGAAGAGAAGCCAATAATGTTTATTTCACGTACACTTTCCAAAACTGAAGAATCATATGCCGCAAACGAAAAGGAAATGCTAGCCATTATATGGGCCTTGCAAACTCTCCGAAATTATCTCTATGGTTCAGCAAAGGTCAAAATTCTAACTGACCACCAACCTTTGACATATGCTTTGAGTAGCAAAAATCAAAACTCCAAAATGAAGCGTTGGAAAGCAGCATTGGAAGAATACAACTA
Organism: Platycheirus rosarum; assembly: GCA_963971375.1. Lineage (NCBI taxonomy): Eukaryota > Metazoa > Arthropoda > Insecta > Diptera > Syrphidae > Platycheirus > Platycheirus rosarum. Next base: position 55,824,082 of record OZ020507.1, on the reverse strand, counting down.
TGAAATGCAATATAAGCCTGGCAAGGCAAATGTTGTTGCCGATGCACTTTCAAGACCACCCCTTGATGCCCAGGTTAATTCACTTACAGCTTCACAGCATAGCGATAAAAGTTCCTCACACGAACTTATACCTGCGGTCGAAACGCCGATTAATGCCTTCAGAAACCAACTTATTCTTCTTATAGGAGACGAAAATTCTTACCAACTTCAATACCCTTTCTCTAGTTTCCGTAGACATACCTTTGTGCAACCTCAATACACGAAAGAAAATCTTATTTCAATATTTAAACGATATTTAATCCCCACTATAGTCAACGGACTAATGACTAACGAAAGAACAATGGGCATTATCCAAACTATTTACCCCCTTTACTTTAAACATTATAAAGTCCGCTTCACGCAAACTAAAGTTACCGACTTAACAATCCAAGCCGAACAAGAGGAACAAATTTTAAAAATCCACAATAGAGCTCATCGTAATGCACGCGAAAATAAAGCCCAATTAATTCAAAGTTATTTCTTTCCCCAAATGAACTCAAAGGTAAATAAAATAGTAAATCAATGTCAAATATGCCATGAACACAAATATGATCGTCACCCCCAAAAACCCGAGCTAAAACCAACTCCTATACCTCAATATCCAGGTCATATTCTACACTTAGATATCTACTCAACAGAAGGAAATTTAGTCCTTACCGCCCTTGATAAATTCTCTAAATATGCTCAGACGAAACTTATTAAGTCAAGAGCCGTGCAAGATATTTTAGAACCCTTAAGACAGTTATTGTTCAGCTTTGGTGTTCCAAAAATAGTTGTCTTCGACAACGAGAAATCTTTTAGTGCAGCTTCCGTCTGTTTCTTGTTAAAGGATCAACTTAAAATTGAGATTTACAAAACTCCCCCGCATTCCAGTACAATCAACGGACAAGTAGAGAGATTTCACTCTACGCTTTCGGAAATAATGCGTTGCCTAAAAACCGAAAAAATCCACAAATCATTCCTAGAGCTTTTAGATAGATCCGTATATGAGTATAACTGCACGATTCACTCAACAATAGGAAAGAAACCGATCGATGTATTTTTCGGCAGAAATGTCAGCATCGACCCGGAACAATTCGAACTAGCAAGGGAAGAAAATATTCAAAAACTTCGTCAAAAACAAGAAAGTGATCTGAAATACCACAATAAAAAAAGAAGCCCTATTAAAAATTATTTGCCTGGTGAAGTCATTTTTACCAAAATAAACAAAAGGTTAGGTTCTAAGCTTACACCTCGTTACAAAAAGGAAATAGTCAAAGAAAACAAAACAAAAACTATAACAACAGAATCTGGTAGAATAGTGCATAAAGCCAACATTAAAAGCTGAATTTCATCTTTTCGCAGGTACCTTATCTCTTTCGTCATGACAGAAATTAGAATACTCGACTATTCTAACTCAGAGATAATAGTTCTTAGACATGGACTTGCGAGAATCCAAACTGGAAACGTAAAATTTATCCACATCATAGAAATACCCCCATACGAAGACTTCATAGCAAAAACCTCATCCCTCCTATACGAACAAATCCCACCTAAAAATTCCTTTTTTCCCATCCTAGAACACGAACTCAAGCATACTAAGAGCCTTATAAATAATATTAAAATAAACAGATCAAAAAGATCCCTTAACTTTATAGGCTCAGCCTGGAAATGGGTCGCAGGTAGTCCGGACCATGATGATTATGAAGTAATGGTTAATAAAATAAATAATGTTTTGGAAAATAATAATAACCAAGTTTTAATAAACAAAGCATACGTTGAAAGAATAAACAAATTAACCAATATAACTAACGAAATAATGTACGAATTAAAAAAAGATAAATCCTTTGTTAACGAATTAGTATTAAGTCTACTTTATAAAACAAAACTTATAAAAGAGGAAATAATTAATGTCATATATGCAATAGAACTAAGTAAGAAAAATATTGTAAGCTCAAATATACTTTCTAAATCAGAAATTGATATAATATTAAATAATATAAATAAAAATAAAACAAATGAACCTTTTAGAAATATTGAAGAAACATTAGAATTTGCCGAAATAAAAGTCGCTATGGACATATCATCTATTCTTTATATTTTAAGCATCCCAAAAACGGGAAATGAAACATATGAAAAACTTACCATAAAACCATTGATAAAAAATAATAATATTGTTAGTAAAATTTCAAATACAAATATTTTAAGGAAAAATAATATGATATTTGGCATAAAGAATGAATGTAAAACAATAAATGATTTATCCCTGTGCAAACAATCTAACATTATAGACTTAAGTAATGATAAATGTATTTATAATTTAATAAGAAACGAAAATGCTACGTGTAAAAGAACGAATAGTCAACACATCCCACAAGTTGAGGAAATAGAACCAGGAACGATGCTCTTAAACAATTTCGATGGCAACATAGAAGCAGATAATATCACCAGATCATTAAACGGCACCTATCTCATTAAATTCTCCAACACTACATTAAGAATCAGGAATCAACAATATATTGCTGATGAAATAACTAAAATCAATGAACTTCCACCCCTACTACACGCAGTCTCCGAAGAATCCGAAATAGAAGAAATCCTGTCCCTACAACTGATGAAGGAACTCCATATAAACAACACCAAAACAATCAGCAAAATCCAGGTAGAAAAAGATGTTCATCAATACTTAAATTTTTCTTTATTCGCAGTTACATTTTTCGTCCTGATAATATTAATGACGAACCATATGAGAAGAAGAAAGTTTACTGGGAAAATCACACCTGTAATCATTCATCCTGAAATAAAACTTGAAAATTCGACACCTTCAAGCAATTCTGAACATCCAACATTCTACAACCTGCCGCACTTTTAACACGAGGACGTGTTAATTCAGAGGGGAAGAGTTAATACGAACAATCGAAAAATTGAAATGCTGACTTGCCTTGCACGCGCAAGACAGCATTGGACATCGAAATTCTTAGAATTGTTCCCACAGCAAAGGTGAACAATTCTAAGAACGATAGCAGCAACATCGTGTCGCCGTTCTCATTAATTTATGCTTACGTTATCAATTAAATTGTATTTAAGGTTTAGTTTATTAAGGTCATTTTAAGTATTGAATTATTGTTAAACAAAAGCGGTAGCTATGCCGGATAATTGAATAAAGTTTTTTTTAAAATAAAATAATGTTATAAGTTTTAACTTATATTCAAAATGCCATATTTGTGTTTTCTCACTTCAAAAACACTTTTACATATTTGTTATCTCTCTTTTAAGAGATTTTTTATTTTAACTTTTTTCTTATATCTACTTAAATGCTAGACAAAAATCTTAAAACTAGCTAAACAAATATCATCTTAATTAACTTACTGGCCCTATGCGGGCGCTCTAAATTAATCTCTAACTTAATTTTAATTGCCTTTCGGCCTAAAAATAACTTAAATTTATCTTATCTATATCGGGTTTTATTTTTCCCCAGAAAATTAAAAAAACTGGTTTATCTTTATCTACTTAACTTAATCCATCTTAAACTACTTAAAAACGAACTTAAAATAAACTAAAGATAAACTTAAAATTACTTAAAATAAACCTAAAATACTTAAAATTACTTAAAATTAGAACAGCCACAGCAAGCTTTTTTTTATTTTCGTGTTTTTTATATTTTTTTGTATTTTTGGAATTTTTTTTTTTTTTGGTGCCGCCGCAACTGCCCTACCTAACTTAAAGCTACAATAGATATATGTAGTCGGCCATAGGCGATATTTCGTCTATGTCGACTGAAAATGGTCGGGTTTTAGCTAAGCCACCAAAATTGGTGGACCTGATCTAGGGCTTCCTTCCGATCCCGGTCGGGCACGGCCCTACTGAAACGGAGGCGCTCTGCTTCGCTCCCAGCGACTATGTCTCGGTCGTAGAGGAGCCGCCTATCGACTGTTCTGCGGCCGACGTGGTAGATCAACGGAATCGCCGATCTATCCTGAATCAGCCCTCGACTATCAAGGTATAGGAAAGCCTCCGGCGGTATAAAACCACTCGAACGTGTGCTTTCAAAATATTCATCTTGGGGGTAGTAAGCCCCGAAGATTTGTCCATTGGTTGAGGTCATCGCCCTTGCAATGTGTCCGCGAATGAGCTTAATTAAAAAGTTATCTATCCTGTTTATATTGGCCCCGTTGTATAGGACCTCGTTGGAATAATAGTGTTTGTACTCCGACTCTGGTGTTCTATAAAGACCGAGACAAGTGCGAAGGCACTGTCTCTCGAACACCCGAATCTTTTCCATTAGAGATGGTGCAACGTTGAACCACACAGGGCATCCGTAGGCAATCATCGGCCTGATAAGGGCCATGTAGCAAATCACTTTCACCCTGCTATCAAGGCGGCTGCTATAAAACAACCGTCTTGTCAGGGCAAAAGCTCCCCTAGCCCTAGCCAGAGCAGCCTCTACATGTCGATTGAAATATAGATACTGATCCAACCAGATGCCAAGGTACTTTACTACATCTTTACTCGCCAGTGGATGTCCATGTGGCCCAGCGATCACTAGCTTGCGCCAGTTCTTTCTTGTATCCCTAGAGGCCCCAGACAAAGGGGTTCTAAACAGGATAGTTTCACATTTCTGGAAGTTAATTTTCAGCTTCCAATCATTACAGTACTTTTGAATTTTATCGAAATCACGTTGCAAGAGAATTCTGATGACTTCAACTTTTGGACCTGTTCTGTACGCAACTAAATCATCGGCATACGCAATTGCATGAGGTAGACTCCCAATGAGATCGCTGGTGTAAATACTAAAGAGAATCGGCGAGTTCACCGCTCCCTGTTGCAGACCGTTTTTAATATCAAACGTTGTGGTAGATGTTATATTGCCACTCTTGACCACAAACTTTCTACCATTAAGCATGTCGTAAAGCATATATAACAGTGGTTTACTTATGCCCCATCTGGTAAGCTTCAGATATAGACCTTCTAACCATACGGTGTCAAAAGCCTTCTCCAAATCAACCAGACAGGCACCCGTGCATTGCTCTTTAGCATTGTTCCATTGGACAGCAGATACTAACTTAGACGCGGCATGAATTGTGTCATGTCCCGCCTTAAAGCCGAACTGGGTGTCTGGAATTATATTTTTGTCCTCGGCCCACTTGGACAGAGCTCTATTGATAACCTTTTCGAATACCTTACTGATACTCGGAAGAAGACTTATCGACCGGAGATTTGCCGGATTGGAATTGTCCTTTCCCTTTTTGGGGAGAGGATGTACAACTGCTGTCTTCCAACTCGCTGGATAATATGCATTATTCAGCGCGTCGTTGAACAGTGTTGTGTATATGTTTATTGCATCCTCAGGGAGATGTCGTAGTATAACATTGGGTATACCATCGACTCCCGCTGACTTCTTTTTCTTTAATGATGCGAAGATCATTTGTAGTTCGACCTTCGAGATGAGCAGGGAACTTGGCCCATTTCGCTCGGCGACGGTGGCGTTTGCCAGATTGTCTTCATTGAATCCGGTAAAACCAAGATTCTCAGATCGCCATTGCGTGATGCTATTTCGCAGGTAGAAGTGATTCAGCAGAGCTCTGTTCTCCAGGTCGTGATTTGGATGAATGGACTCATTCACCTTATACACTTGCTGAAAAGCAGAACCCACTGTCTCAACCTTCTCCAATGGATCTTCGATCACAAAGAAGTCGTCGTCCAAGACGGCGTCCCCCAGATCTACTCCTGCGGTCAGGAGTATGTTTTCGTTCTCTGTCGTTCTTTGGAGCTTAAGACACGGAAGATCATTTTGAGTGTTCTTTCTAAAGATTTTATTAATCTCGGGAAACATACTCGGGTCGCTAGAATTAACGGCTCGAATTCTGTTATCCCAGTAAGAGTTAATAGACAATCGATAGTTTTGTTTAATGAGCGAGTTGATATTTTTGATTGAAGACTTCAGTGTCCTAATCTCCAGATCGTTTCTGTCAGTAAACCGCCTGTACAAGAGTTTTAATCTTGTCAAGAGGCCACTTTTTTACTTGCGATTATAGGGACTATAAGGCAAGTTATGCATTCGTAAAAAAAAAAAAAAAAATTCTAACAATCAAACATGATATTACGATGATAGAGAAGTCAAAAAAAGTGGGTCCGGAAATTCCGTCCGTCTGTCTGTCTGTCTGTCTGTCTGTCTGTCTGTCTGTCTGTCTGTCCGTATCGATATCTACAGCCTAAACGGTTGGGCCGATTTGATTCAAACTTGGTATATAGTATTTTTAGAGTGCTCTACCCGACAGTTTTTGGAATTGGCATTCTAGCTCCAAAACTAACGGTACCTGCCATATAACTTTTATTAAAAAACTTATTTTTCTCGAAAACGGCTCCTACGATTTTGATTAAACTTTCAGAATGATGTTTTCTGTGCAAAATCTATCTTTTAATTTTAATGGATTTTTCAGAAAAAGTTTTATAACGGTACCTCCCATATGACCGGTTTTTTAAAATCAGACTTTCTCGTTAACTAATTGACGGATTCTGATGAAATTTTCAAAATATGTAGTGTTTTATGATTTAAATAATATTGCTTATCAAAATTTTCAAAAACATTTTTTTTTAAATTTTAATAATTTTTTTAAAAAAATATTTTCTTTTTTGAATATTTTGAAAACGGATCTATAGATTTTTTTTTTAATTTTTCTCCTAGTATAAACTATAGACTTCTTAAAATTGACATACTAAAAAAAAATTTAAAATATGTTTTCGAAAAGTTTTTCAAAAAAAACATTTTTTTGAAAAAACTGGTCGAACGATTTTGAAATGAAAAATTTATCAAATAGAAAACAGCAAAAGAAATAAGATGGCTTACAACATTTTTTCCAAAAAATGTTATGAGTAATGTTTTTTTGAATTCATAAATTTTTTTCCCCAACATTTTATTTCATATTGCTCGGCTAAGCCCTAGCCAAGCCATTAGTCAAATAAAAGAAAGTGACAACCTACATTACATACATACTTACGTATTTTAAAGTATTTTTCATCATCATAAAAGCACAGAATAAATAAGGAAGCCTTTGATAAACACACAAAAACAACTAACAAATAAAAAAAACTATTCGATTACTACTGAATGCAAAAATTTCAATCGAGAAAACAAAAGTTTACACCTTCCTATAAATAAACAAAACCACTGTGTTAACTTTTAATATTGTCTCTATACCTACTGGCTTAACAGTAGTTGGAACACGTATCTTAATTTTAGTACCTACCTTCCTTCCAACCTTATTATAGGTACCTTTATATACCTTTATAAATTCCATTGGTCCCATATTGGGACGTATAAAGGTCCCTTTACCTAGCATTATTGCCATACTGCTGATTCCGACGAATCTTTATGCCACTTGTTCAAATTTTTCCATACCAAAATGAAAATTAACTGAAAAAAGTCCTTTGTATCTTTCTATTAGCAAATTATATTATAAACAGTAAGCAGCAAGTGGAAAGATAATACTACACTAAAAAACTGCAAAAGCTAACAATCCTATATATTTATGTGTTTATCCCTTTGTCGTGACGCATGTTCGTTCACCCAAAACGATTCTAAGGAAGTTGCACGTCATACAAAAAATATTAAAATAAAATCTTTGTCAAAAAGACGCCTGCACTTAAAAAGGATTAGCACATAAGAGCAAGTACGTGCGACCCAGTCGTGCCTTTTATTGTCTATGTAGTGCGTCTATTGTCGCGTTCTTGTACATTTCAGTTGCGTTATGTTCTTTGTATCGTGGGATCGTTCTGTCCATCGTTTGTTTTATGACACCATCCATCTGAAGCAGGTATCCATCGATCTCTACGTTCGATAGATTCCTGTCGTTTGGAGGCACAATGTCGTTAGAGAGGAGTTCTCTTGTCAGGATGTTGGAGAAACGTGGCCAGCGTGCCTTACTAAAATTGTAAGAGCGCGAAGGCACAAATTCATCCAACACTGCAAGTTCATTTGGTAGCTGTATGACGGCGGAAAGTCCGCAGTGGTCACTGTCGTATTCTACCGTCTGTAAACAGTTTCTTGTCTGTTGGCCCACAGAGTCAGTTACTGTCAGTCTTGAGTCTAACAGTAGTAGATCTAGAAAAGCACCGCTCCTTGGGAACGATGGTCTATCTGTAGCAAGAAGGTCGATTTTATACTCAACATGGTGTCGACCCATCCAATTAAAAAGATGGTATCCCCTTGGATTTTGGATTTGATTTCCCCAATCTTCATGTTTGGCATTCAAATCTCCGGCGATAATGTAGTAGTTTTCATCCGAGTACAGACTAAGACACTCGAAAAGTTTTTCGAGCTCTGCAATAAAGTTTGCAGGTTGAGGTGCTTCGTGTGCGTACACTGCGATCACATACATTCGCTTCCCATGTTGGAGAGGAATGCATATGATGCAAGCTTTTAGCAACTCGAATCTTCGCACTTCACTATTATATATGACCTTATGATCAATACCTTTTCGTAAAAAGATAGCGACCCCGCCCCCACGAGTGGAGTTGGGCCGGTCCCTTCTTACGATATTGTAATTATTATGAGTCAGTTTGTGTTTCTGGTTTAGCTTGGTTTCGCTAGCCAAAAAGACATCTGGACTGTGATCATGCAACAATTAAAACAAATTTGCTCTACGTTCGGTCCTGATTAGTGAATTTACATTCACAGCCAGGATTTTAAAGGGGTTCTCGTACAGCGCGCCCATTATGGTTTAAATTGCCCTAAGCTGGGAAGGTAAGCGTAGACACGGTCTAGTCTTTCCTCCTGCTTTCCGAGCTGTTGTTGTAGGCTGGTTAACTGGGCCTGCATGGCCAGCAACACAGTCATTATATCGGCCTGTCCCGCAGGTGCCGTAGGCACGGGGGCCTGTTTGGCAACCTTTGGTTGTGGCTGTACCGTTGTTGTTGCCATCCCTGCCGCCATTTGGGCGTAAGAGATTTGGGGCACAACGGCTGTCGGTGCAGGAGCAAAAACAGGTCGCCTCTCCACCACCTTCGGAGCTTTTGTTTGCTTTATCTGCTGAAACTTAGGACAGCCCCGATAACTAGCAGGGTGCTCCTCGCCCCCGCAAAGCACACATTTAAGTAGAGTCTTATCTTCGACCCTTTCCTGTCCGAGTTTACACTCACCTATATTGTGGTTCTCACTGCATTTCACGCAGCGAGACTGCATACCGCAGTTCGCCGCGGCATGCCCGAACCTTTGGCAGCGCATGCATTGAAGCATGTCGCCGCGTCTCTTTAGTTTGTCCCAGGTTACAACCTGGTAGTCTACGTTGGTAATTTTCCGTAGCCTATCCAGTTTGCTTTTGGGCGACAGCTGAACCAGGAAGAACGGTAATTTCCGTTGCTCCCGCTTGGCTCTGACAGTCGTGAAAGGCTTGACCCCCACGAACTCGAGATCGTTCGTCGCTACCCGACGGAGTTCGTTTAAAAGCGCCACCGTGTCCGTGGAGCTATCAAGGCCCTTTAAGAGGACCGTTTGGGTTTTTTCCTCTTTCGGCGTGAAACTGTAGTGTTCAGTGGCCGGTTTTTGGAGGATATTTTTAACAGTTTTGTGCTGATCCACTGAAAAGCAGTGGATAGCATGCCTATTATTACCTAATCTCTTTATCAAAAAGTTATCGCCTATGGCGTCTCTACATATATCTATAATTTCTTTAATGTCCATCTTAAAAGTATTAATTGGCGGCACCTTACCTGTTTTTTGTTTTTGCTGCGGTGGCTGCTGCTGTTGGTCCTGCTTCTGTTGAGTCTGCTGCTGTTGTCTCAGCTGCTGTTGTCTCTGCTGCTGTTGGCTTTGCTGCTGCTGCTGTTGGTTTTGCTGCTTCTGTTGGTTCTGCTGCTGCTGTTGGTTCTGCTGCTGCTGTTGGTTCTGCTGCTGCTGTTGTGCCTTTTTAGAGGTCGATGGTTGATCCATCTCTATTTGCTGTTCTTTTTGTTGTTGTTGCTGTTGTTGTTTAGCAGGCTGTTGTTTTTGCTGCTGCTGCTGTAGTTGTTGTTTCTGCAGCTGTGCTTGCTGCTGTTGTAGTTGCTGCTGTTGCTGTTCAGCCGTCTGGAGGGCCTTGAGCTTGGCTGCCTCCTTTTGCTCTTTGGCGAGCCTTTCCGCCTTCCTTCTGTTTTCCTGTTTTATTCTGACTGCCAGGATTTTCTGCTCGAACTCACTAATTATTTCCTCCTCATCGTCGGATTCCGATGAGGAAGGGATAAGCTCCACGGTCATGTGGTCTTCGGCAACTTGGGTGTCGTCTGGGGTACTGGTGTAGTGCCCCTCCCCTTCGTCGGACACATACGACACAGATATGTCCGACGCTTGTCCAGCAACTTCCAGCTGCTGTCGTATTTTTGCTGCGGCACTCTTCTTGGCTGGCCGCTCTGGTTCCATCTCTACGGCTTGAACTTGGGCCGGAGCTGCTCTTATTTGCCTCTTGACAAGATTAGGTTTTGGCTTCACCTGTCGTTTTTTCCTTTTGACTGACGTCATTGCTGCATCAGCCGATTTTGGTTGCCCATCATCCGATGGCACCACCTTATCTTTCTCCTCTTCCATTGGTTGGGAGATTTTCTTCACGCCTTCTAGGCTTTCTCACCCAGGCCGGATTCGAACCTGGGTTCCTCTACGCCGCGATCGGCAACTCTACCACCTGAGCTAATAAAATAATACTGTGAAAGTCGTCAACAAGTCTACACTCCCTCACAGTTGCTGATCGACTGACATATTTGTTATTTTGTATATTTAATGGATATTTGTTAATTTTTCCGCTAAGCACGGGCTGGCACAAGTTCACAACAAACAACAAATAAAAAAATATTTTCCATTTGACGTTTGATCGAAAGACTATTTACATGTATGTGTGCATTCAGATCAAATCTGCCAACCCATCAGAGATCAAATCTCTTTCTCTTGCAAGGAAACTCCAACCTCCAAACACTGTCGAAATAGGCTGGTACAATGTCAAAGTTACCGAATACATCCCAAACCACATGCGGTGCCAGAATTGCCAGTTACTGAGGCATACAAAAAATAAATGCAACAATACCACCATGTGCCATATATGCAATTACCCACCACAAACAGACTCTGACTGCTCGCGAACCATGTGCGCTAATTGCTCAGATTCACACCCATCGTCATCTAAAGAATGTCCAAAGTACATTCAGATGAAGGAGATTCTGAAAATCAAAACCCAAAAAAAATGCAGCATAACGGAAGCTAAACGGATCTACAAAGAACAATTCCCATCCCAAATCAACACAAATCAAAAATCATACTCTATCATAACTATCTCCTCCGATAACCTTCCTTTATATTCATCACCCCTTCAATCTCTTCCGCTCTCAACACAAGCAGCTGCTGCTAAATTAAAAAATATGAAAAAAACTAACACAACCACACTTACTTCAAACGATCAAAACTACAAAAAAATATCATCGCAAAACTCTCCCATCAATACCCCAAACCTGACAGAAACAAATGATTCTGACAAACACAACTCACTATCTCCCCCTAACTCACTTATCTCTGCAAACTTACATCAAACAAACTCACCTTCCCCCCTTTCTAAAACTACTCAATCTCTTATAGAGAACAACAGTTACTATGTCCCCATGGATGAAGATGACAGCACATAAGTAACCTCAATAACCACGACTCTGCTGATCAGGTATTGAAACGTCCGAGCTCCTCGCGGAGCTCGCATGGTTCAATGTCTGCGCAGTGGAGTCGTAACCCAAACACCTTAAATTTACCAAACGTAAACCCCAAACAAAATAACAACTCATTAACTCACCAAGACAAAATAAAACAAAATTCTTCCACACTTTTATTGCCCCCAACCAATAAAAGAACGTGGAATCTCATTATTAAAAATATGGTTCTCGTAGCTTTGCAATGGAATATGCAAGGATTTACAAACAACTACGACGAGCTAAATATTTTGATCTCTAGGCACAATCCAGGTATAATCAATCTTCAAGAGATTATTCCTACAATTTTAACCCATTCCTTCCAAAAGCTTTCGATTGTTATTTTTTAAATCTTCCCATCAACATAACCTCTAAACAAGGTATAGGGATAATGATTAACAAAAACATACCACATCGACAGATAAATATTACTTCTAATCTCTTAGTGTTAACAATAGAAGTCCAACTAAAATTTAAAGTGACATACATAAATTTATATTTCCCACCAGACCAAACCATCACGAGGTACGACTTGGAAAACATTCTAAAACAGGTCAATGGCCCAATAGTTATAGGAGGAGATGTTAATGCTTGGAGAGTCCTTTGGGGCTCACCTCGCACAAATAAAAAAGGTGAAATCCTAGAGAATTTCCTAACTAATTCCAACCTTCTTCTATTAAACGATGGTTCCCCCACACACTTTTCTACAGTCGTATGCACGGACAGCCTTTCTGTAATCCACGCTATCACGAACCTTAACAATAACACCCCATGTCATGTCCACAAGCACCAAGAGTTTACGGCCTTCCTAAGGTACATAAAGAAAATGTACCGTTAAGACCCATCGTCAGCCAAATAGATTCACCAACATACTTGTTGGCTACAGAATTAACCTTTAAGCTTAAGCCACTTATTGAAAACTCAAACTCAATAGTAAGAAACTCGGAACATTTCGTGTCCATGATCAAAGACCTTCACATTAAACATGATGAAATTATGGTTAGTTTTGATGTTACCTCCTTATTCACCAATGTTCCAATTGAAGAAACCCTCAATGTTATAAAATCGAAATTGTCTAATTCTCAAAACAACTCTAAGTTATTAGAGTTAATTGATATATGCCTTACATCAGGATATTTCTTATACAATGGGAAATATTATTTACAAATTGATGGTGTTGCAATGGGTTCACCTGTTGCACCAATAAATGCAGACATATGGATGCAACATTTTGAGGAATTGGCATTAGGAACATCCTTAACGAAACCAACAATTTGGGTAAGGTACGTGGATGACACCTTCTGCGTACTCAAAGAGAATCAGGTAGAAAGTTTTCTGATTCATCTTAATTCCATCCACGAAAAAGTTAAATTTACAATGGAAAGAGAACAAGAAAACTCTTTGGCTTTCCTAGACGTTAAAGTCATAAGAAAGCAAGATGGTTCGATCGGCCACACGGTGTTCCGGAAAGACACTCATACGGACAGATATTTACATGCTACATCACATCATCACCCAGCCAACTTGACATCGGTTGTATCGGCTCTTGTGAACCGTGCTCACAAAATTTGTGACCCCGAACACCTCAAGCAAGAGTTGAAGGATATAGACATTGCACTTAAAAAGAATGGCTACAACTCCAAACAGAGAACCTGGAAACCCAAACCCAGCTCACAGAAACATTCGCTACCTCCAGCATTTGATAAAAGGGCCTTTTTACCCTATATCAAAGGCATAACGGATGGAATTGGGCGAATCTTACAAAAATATGATGTTAAAACCATCTTTAAACCGCCAACTAAGGTTCGTCAATTTTTAAGATCGCCTAAGGACAAAATTCCACTCCAAAATCCTGGTGTATACTCTGTTCCCTGTAGCTGTGGATCTTTTTATATTGGTGAAACGAAAAGAGGTATTAAAACGCGTTTAAACGAACATATCAAAGCTATCCAAAACAACGCTGTCACAAAATCGGCAATATGTGAACATCTGGCCTACAACGAAGATCACTTTATACGTTTTGATCAAGCTAGATCAATCGCAAATGAAAGATTTTATGTACCAAGAATCGTCAGAGAAGCAATTGAAATTAAGAAACATACAAATTTCAATAGAGATTCTAGCTTTAAATTATCGCCAACGTGGGATCCTCTCATAAGCAAAACCATAGTAAAGCAAATCAAAAAACCTATAGCCGATGTCGTGAGCTTTGCATGTGTCCAAAAATACATCGACTCAACGCAACAACAACCTAGAACGAGTACACCACCACCACCCACAAGCAATCCAAGTGCATCAACATCTACGCATCGGTACTACTTGAGAGCGAGAGCTAAAAACCAATTACTTAAACAACAGCAAACAAACGTCAGTCTCTACCCGTGACCACGAAGTATGAAACTTCTTCGAAACGTCGGGTAGAAATAAATAAGAAAATATTTCTTATAACGCGGTAAGTTCCGAAAATAAAAAACTTTATCTAATATGAACACCCCAGAAGCTGTCAAACTTAGAGATATTGTCATCAAAACACAAAACAAAATAAAAATTATGTGGGTTCCAGCTCACATAGGCATCAGCGGCAACGAAAACGCTGACAAAGCTGCCAACTCAGCCAATAAAACTCCTACATTCTTGTTTGATACATACAGCGAGGTTGATCTTCTAAGAACCTGCAAACTAGAAATCAAAGCTACACAGGCCAACAACTGGTTCACACATAAACATCACTACTCAAGGATAAAAAACAACAAAACCCAACCTATATACCCAGTTCAAACAGCCAAAATGACAATCACAAATTTCGTACGCCTTCACCTAGGCCACACTTCCTTGACCCATCAACACCTGTTAAAAAAGGAAAATCCTCCAATATGCCCCAGCTGCTCGGAAACACTCGACATCAAACACCTCTTAGCCCACATCAACCGCGCTATACCCAACAATCATGACAACATATACGAACAACTCAAAAACATCAATACAAACAACTTAGATACTATTCAAGAAATAATAACAAAGCTTAACGTTAATTTATAAAAACTTCTTTTTTCTTTTCTTTTTTTAACTTGCGAGCCGAAAGCCATTGCAGCTTGTGTTCCCAAAAAATTAGTACTAACCTAGCAATTTAAAATTACTATGTCAGTCTGTATAAATAAATAAATAAATAAATTTTCTTGAATAAAACTCGCTATTAGTTTGCCTATTTCATAGATTTATCTACGGAGTAAATTAAAATGTAATGTAATGCAATTTAAATTTAATTAAATGTTCTGTGATATGTGGAGTTAAAATTTAAGTTTTAAAATTGTAAAAATGTAAACTAAATGGCTTATTTGAAAGCTAAATAAAGATCACTCATTCATTCATTAACTACTGAAGTAGAATTCCTTCACTGGCGTACAAAACACGAAAGTTTTTCTGAAATCAGTACTTGCCAATGCTCAATGAATCAAAAGAATCTCTCATGCAATTTTGTTTCGTGCAGAAGCAAAAAAAAATTATCGAATAATGAGATTAGATGAGGAATTGTTGTGTATAAAACAGTTTTAAATACATTATTATTAATTTAAATATGTTACTTTTAGGCACATTGCCTCCTAAATACAGTGACTGTTTACTGTAGTAGAGTTACGTTTCTTCCAGAACTTTTGGGAAATAAAACACGGAGAAATAATGAATGTTTTAAGTTTGAATAATTTTAATGAAATGAAGAAAAGAAAATTTATAAAAATCAAATCTACTAGCAAAGCTTGCTTAGTTTTAAAATTGATTATATGAATACAGTAGTTACAATACAACATCCCCACTTAATCAATATACAAATTAAAACTAAAATTAATCTAATACCATATTAAATTTTTAAAGTACAAAAATTAAACCAGACAATAAAAATAATACCAAAAATTAACAACTTCATGTCCTCTGAATCTAAATTAAATTCATATTCTTAGTGCAAAATGCATGTTTATCATTAGTAACGGCCTTTGTTAAATTATCCGCTACCATTTCCTTTGTGCTGATGAATTCGACTTGAATGTCACCTTTATCCAATCTTTCGCGAATGAAATTATGACGAATGTCAATATGTTTAGTCCGAGGGCTATACATCTGATTTTTAGCCATGTTGATTGCACTTTGGTTGTCGCTATATATTTTAATCGGTTGTTTATCGTTATTCAACAATTCTCCTAATAGCTGCTGGAACCAAATTGCCTCCTGAGTAGCTGCCGAAAGAGCCATATATTCCGCCTCAGCGCTTGAGAGCGCAACCGTCGGCTGTTTCTTACTGGCCCAAGATAAAGCACAATTTTCAAATTTGAAAACATACCCGGTACAAGATTTTCTGTCATCCGAATCTGATGCCCAATCGACATCACAGTAACCATGGAGTGTTGAACTCGCACCTCCTGATTTAAATATCAGCTTAAAATCACTGGTTTTCTTCAAATAGCGAAATATTCTTTTGACAGCATTCCAATGTGGTCGTCCAGGTTGTTGGTTGAATCTGCTCACATTTCCTACAGCATAAGTTATGTCAGGTCGGGTACACTGTGATAGGTATAAAATGCTTCCAACAGCTTCTTGATATGGGACATTTTCCATGTCTTTTTCTTCTTCTTTGGTCCTTGCTGACATGTCCTTTGTTAATTTGCTGTTTGGATCCACTGGCGAATCAATCGGGTGACAATGAGTCATACCAAAACGTTCAAGAATCTCCTGAATATACTTCTGTTGGTCCAATGAAATCGTTCCAGCTTTTCGATCCCTCGTGATTCGCATTCCAATACAGCTGCTTGCTTGACCCAAATCTTTCATGCAAAAATGTTTGGTTAGATCTGCTTTCAACTTATTTTTCCATGCATTATCATTTGAAAAAATTAGCAAATCATCTACATAAACTGCAACATAAACCATACTCTTCTTTTCTCGACGGAAGTAAATACATGCATCAGTTTTGCATCGTGCATATCCAGATTTAAGCATAACGTCGTTAAGTTTAAGGTTCCATTGACGACTGGCTTGTTTTAGACCATAAATCGCCTTCTTCAGCAAACAGACTCGTCCACTCCCGTCATCAAATTCATCTGGTTGCCGCATATACACCTCTTCTTTAACGTCGCCTTGTAAAAACGCTGTTACGGCATCCATTTGTTCAATATCAAGATTAAATTTATTTGCAATTGCGAAGAGCAGCCTTATGGATGAATATCTAACCACCGGCGAAAACGTTTCTTCGTAGTCAATTCCAGGACGTTGACTGCATCCCTTAGCTACTAGTCTTGCTTTGTAACGAAGAACTGCACCATTTGAATCCGTTTTTATTTTAAAAACCCACTTAGAGTTTATGGTTTTCCGGTCATGTGGTAAGTCCACTAACTCCCACGTACAATTGTCCATCAACGATCGATATTCTTCCTTCATTGCCAGCTTCCATTCCTCACTTTTTGCGCCGTTCATAGCTTCTTTCACAGTTGACGGTTCTTCAAAATCACTACAAGCCAGATATGTTACATAGTCAGGAAATTGTTTCTTTTTTTGTTGCCGAGTGGATTTTCGTAAGCCGGATGATTCGGGTTCATCATCGTGGTTTGGTTGATTCAGGGCGACATCATCAGTAACTTGATTGCTATTAAAGTCACTAGAAACGTGTTCTTCTAAAGTGTCTGTATCCGGATAGAATTGCTTCAATTGAATATCTTCAACATCGATGTTTTCTTCTTCATCATTATTGCTTTCATATAAGACACATTTGTTATTATTTCGTTTGGATTTGGAGGAATTACACTTTTCCAAGAAGATGACATCTCGACTATTTACTACACGATTAGCAATTTGATCATACATACGATATCCCTTAGTACCTTCGCAATAGCCAGTAAAAATAAGTTCTTGTGATCTTGCGTCAAATTTTTTTCGTTTTACATCAGGGACTTGCACCATAGCACGTGATCCGAAAATTCTCAAATGGCTTAAGTTTGGTTTTGAGCCGGTCCAAATTTCAATAGGGGTTTTGTCATTTAACACACGAGACACAGAATGATTCTTCAAATATGCAGCAGTTGACATCGCTTCCGCCCAAAAGGTTTTTGGCAGATCTGCATCTTGAAGCATGCACCTAGCACGTTCGGTCAACGTTCGGATTGTACGCTCGGCAAGCCCATTTTGCTGTGGTGTGTACGGAGTTGACGTCTGCCTTTGAATACCGCATACCTTGAACAACTTGTCAAAATGTTGGTTGCAGAATTCTGTTCCGTTGTCAGATCTGAACTTTTTGATCTTTTTCCCAGTTTGATTTTCAACTAATGATTTAAATTCACAAAACTTGGGAAAAGTTTCATTCTTCGATTTCAGCAAATAGATGAAAGTTTTTCTGCTGAAATCATCAACCAGAACAAATGCAAAGCGAGCTCCACCAATAGAAGTAGTCTCCATTGGTCCTGCTAAGTCAGCATGTACAATTTCCAGAAGATCCTCTGCTCTCGAACCATGTTTATTGAAAGGTAAACGAGGATGCTTTCCTTTTAAACAAGTGACACAAATATGTGCCTCACTATCTTCAACATATGAAATCCCGTTTACAGCTCCAGACCTCATTTTCTTCAAATCTTGGTAATTTAAATGACCTAAGCGGCGATGCCATGTTTCGTAACTTTCTGTCGAAGCAACTGCTATGTAGCTGCATTCCTTCATACCATTTAGCTTATACAGACCATCCACCAAAGAAGCTGTCGCCAATAAGACATTTGCTTGGTCACAGACTTCGCATCGATCTGTTAAGAATTTAACTTTATGTCCACGTTTTGTCATTTGACTTACTGATAAAAGATTCGCAGCCAAATCCGGAATGCACAAAACGTTCTTTACTTCAATTGCATTTGGTCTTCCTTCGACATCAGCTAGTAACTTAACAGAACCACAAGATTTAACTTTCATTTTGGTATTATTTGCCGCAGTTATATCAGCAATTGCAGGTTTCTTTTCATTGAAAATCAAATTTTGGTTCATTGTTAGATGCTGCGTTGCGCCAGAATCAATATACTAATCACCTCGGTTGAAATTTCCAGTCAAAAATACTGCACTAAATGATGCACCAGATTTGCTATTGTCCTCTGTCTTATTCGTCTTCTTATTGGGACAATCAGGAGACTTGTGGCCTTTTTTGTTACAGCTGTAACAACGTATACCTTTTTTCTTTGGTGGGCCCTTTTTATGTCCATTCTTTCCGCTGAAAAATGCACCTTCGCTACTCACTGATGGAACCTCTTGCAACAATTTTGTTTTAATGACATCACTCGTCAATTATGTGTCAGTATTATCCAGAGCCATCACCATGGGAGTAAACTGTTCGGATAAACCGCACATCAAGAATATTGCCAACCACTCATCATCGACTTTGAATCCAATTGCATTCAAACGCTGAGCCGCAGAAATGATGGTCGAAACATATGAGTCCATTGAGTCACAATTTTCCAATTTGGTACCAGTTAATTGTCGCACTAAGGTTATTCTTCGAGCACGACCTTTACCTTCAAACGAATTTTGTAATTTGTTCCATACCTCCTTCGCTGTTGAGGCATCTTGAACATGAACATAATTACTTGGATCAATGCTCAAAATAATCGCTGCTCTCGCCTTAGTTTCTTTTTTGTCATCAGTTTCTGTTCCAAGAACCGCTTTCCAATTATCGCTGTACTCCAAATATGTCTGCATTGCAAACTTCCATGTTCCATAGTTTTCACGACCCTTTAGTCGCTCGACTGATGCCAAAAAACTTTTAGCTTCTCCCATTGTATAATCCGGAAAAGAAACAGCAATCGACTTCAAAATAAAATGTATCTATTTAAAAAACAATTCACCAATTCTTATTTTAAATCTTCATCTGGGCCCATAACCTGTAGTAGAGTTACGTTTCTTCCAGAACTTTTGGGAAATAAAACACGTAGAAATAATGAATGTTTTAAGTTTGAATAATTTTAATGAAGTGAAGAAAAGAAAATTTATAAAAATCAAATCTACTAGCAAAGCTTGCTTAGTTTTAAAATTGATTATATGAATACAGTAGTTACAATACAACATTTACATTTAAAAAAATATCTATTGATCTTTACATCGAAATCACACTGCATTGTGGAGTAAGCAAACATCTTATCTACTACACAACTGCCACCTGATTTTAACTTCTCTTACCAATGCGTTTATGTAAAATGAACTGGTTGCTGAAGTTAACCATGTTTTGAATACACAGTATGTTTTTATTTGCTGCAATTTTTCTTTATGTGTTCAAAGATTATTATTATGTTGCATTTGACTCTCTTTTAATGAAATAAATAAAATCCAAGTAGCAGGCGACCAAGTATCGCACTTGATAATTTCTTATCTCAGAGCTCTGAATGTTTGCTTTTATGCACGTTCGAAAACAATAATTATTCATTTAAGCTAAATGCAAATTGACATTTAAAAAAACAAATGTGATAATAATATTTGAGTTCTAAAAATAACATTCTGGGAATCTAACCAGCTTTAACTCAGCTTTGAATTTAACTTTTCAAATGTTTTGAAATTTGTGTATCGACTTCACGTCAGATTATTAAGATCTATGTATTAATATTAGTATGAAGACAAAAAAAACTCCCCTTAAAAACAAAAATCAACACATACGAATTAAAATATCGATAAGTTATTTACAATTTAATCTGCATCGATGTCTGTATGACCAAACCCATCCCAAATGTGCACACATGCAATATCTCGTAACCATTTCCCAAATTAAGTTATTGAGAGTTGATAAAATAGCAACCCAAAAAATTATGGTGAATTTTGTATATTCCCATTCCCCCTACTTATTGGATTCCGGGAAGAAGTTTCTTTGACCCCGCCACAACATATACAGATACAGTGCAATGACACTGCTCTTTTTATCAACCAATTAAGCATGAATATTTACATTGAAATTGACATCTTAATTAATAATATTATACTCACAGTTTCGTATATCCGATATGAAGACTGCAAGTCCTCGCATTCCATCACCTCTTACGGGCGCCATTGCTGATGATTTTTTTCCTCGTAGGTTCACGTTTGAAATTTTTTTATTCTCAAGAACTTAACTTAACACTAATGATGTTAAACACCTAACACAAGTCTTTGTTACACCTGTAAAATAACAACAACAAAAATGAGAAAATAATTAAAATTGGCTATTCGTTTAATTAACGGTGTTCAGTTTGATGAGAAAAAAAACCCAGTGGTGTAGTCTCAAAAATTTGATTTTCCATCGGATTGAATATAAAATATTTACTAATAGGTTCTTTACACATGGATGTGCGCGTATAAATTGATTCATGCTCAAACTGTTCATATGTACGTAAGATAGTAAACAGTATAGCAGTTGTACATTTCTCAGATTTGTGTCCCTCATTCTTTTTGTACAGTACACTCGCTGACTTTTTAACGACTCGATGACCCGTGGACCGTGGTTGTAAGACTAAGCATTCTCTAATCAAATAATAAACATACATGACAGGAACATATTGTACAGTGACTCAAAATGGTTTATCTGAATAAAAAATAAAAACATTTGAAATTGAGATTCTTTTATATATTTTGTAAGCCAGAGTGAATAAAAAAAAGTTAAAAGCGTTAGTATAGATCCCCATTGTGCCACCCAGTTGGTTGTGTGCATTGACACCCTTACCCAGATTAACGGCATTGGGGTCGCACCATCCCCAGGGATAAAACACCATGGCACATGCACAATTACTTAAATAGAGAAACGATGTAAGCCACGTCATCTAAAATGGGATTATATAGCAGATACGGCAAAAATAAAACCAGCAGGAAGCATGTGATAGGAGACAATTGCATGTGCTTTGTGAACTGACGAAACTCCAAAGAGTGGACAGAAGTTTTGTTAAATAACAAAGAATTAAAGGTGTAAAGGGCTTATTTGGATTTAAGATTATCAAAATATTAAACCCACTGTACTCAATTGAGTACAATATTTTTGAACATTTCAATTTGATATTTTTCAATAAGTAGGCTTTGCTTTTAATTTCTTTTGACTGAAAAGCAAGCATGTACATGTGTTTTACCATTGGGAAAAAATTCGTTGAGGTTGAAAGTTATTTTCAAGATGCTGGTTACATTTTTGTCGTGCAATTTTTTTTAAAGCCATTTCGTGTTTTCGAGAATGTAAAAGGTTAGCTAAAATTTAAACTGTTGGCTAACTTTGTGATTAATCAATTTTGTTCATTAGGTTATTTATCTAGAAAAAAACACTGCAAATATACATCAACAAAGTTTTGCTTCTTATTCATTCATAGTAAGTTGTACACAAACAAAAGTGGCCAAAAAAATGTTAATTTTTTTTCTCGATGGACTTGTAGAGAAATGGCTTCACAATAAATTGAAAAAGTTTTTATGGAAAGCGCTATTCAAACCTAAACATGGCTATTAATGATATCCCAGATGATGGAAATGAAGTAGATATAGTGGTTATTCCACCGGATGTTGATATCCAAACAGATGAGGAATATATATGTGCTTGATCCCCATATTCTTGTTGTTATCCCGGGACCAGTGTAGAGGTCGAAATCAATGATGGATTTGAAAGCGAAGAAGATATTCCACTTTCTAATCTAAGGGAAGAAAGCTCAGCCAGAGGTGAGTCTCAGAATACTGCTCCAAAATGGTCAAATCATGTGATTTATTCCACTGAAATGGCCGAAGCATTTCATTAATTGAAAAATCTAAGCAAATTAAAAGAACAGTTGGAATTGAAAGACGAAGTTTAAATCTTTGAACACTTTTTCGATGACGATGTAATGAATTTGATTGTCGAGACATGCTGAATGTACGTACTGGACCAAAACTCACATATTCTTATTTACAAAAGAGGATCTGAAAAAGTTTGTTGGCATAATGCTTTTTTTCGGATATCACAGATTCATTTTATTGGTGTTTAGACGAAGATACGATAATTACTTTGGTAGCTAACGGCTAACCAGATGTCCCGCAATCGGTTCAAGGAAATCAAGCGCCTCACTCATTTGGCCAACAATTCATGTATTGACAAGGCTGATAAAATGCCGAAGGTTCGACCTTTGATGAACATGACTTGCCAGAATTATCAAAAATGGGGATTTTTTCATGATAAACTTTCATTGACGAAGCGATGATAAAGTACTTCGGTCATCATTCCCCAAAGCAATTTATCCGTAGAAAGCCTGTTCGTTTTGGTTACAAAGAGTGGATGCTTTGTAGCAGTGATGGATATTGCTATAATTTTGACGAGTATTGTGTTGCCAAAAATGTGAGTCAAATAAATAAGTGTTTACCCCTTGGATCTAGCGTGGTGCTTGATTTGCTGGACGTAGTAAATACACCAAGCGACAACTGGGTTTTTTTCGATAACTTTTTCACCAGACATGACTTTATGGCCACTACGCAAAAAAGGATTTCGTGCTACAATTACGTTTCGGGGCAATAGGACAAAAAAGTGTCCACTCAAATCCTTGAAGACGGTAATGAAAGCAAATCGTGGGTACTTCTATCACAAATTTGACAAAAACAATAACATCTTGTTCGCACGCTGGAAAGATAACGCTGTTGTAACCGTCGCAACTTATTACGATAGCTTGGAACCTCTAGGGAGAGTCAATAGATGGTCAACAACAGAAAAAGAAAAGGTTGTCCTTCCTCAGCAAAACCATTAGTTTCATATAACAGGGGTATGGGTGGAGTCAACCCTCATGACCAATTTGTCAACAATTACCGAATAAAAATAAAGGGTAATAAATGGTGGCGGCCATTGTTTTCACACATGCTCAACTCAATGGTAGTGAATGCTTGGCGCCTCTATTGTTTTAAAACAAATGAAAACCGCAATCTCCTTTCATTTGTAAGGACAATAAAAAGGACTTATTTACGTTTCGGGCCATTACCAAAAGCTCCAAATAAGCCAAATGCACCAAAAACTGTGGTTCGCAGTGAAGGAGGAAATTTTCCGCGAAAAAATAAAAAATCAACTACGATGTTCGAGCAGAGTTCGATGGATATGTGGGTGGTGCCAAACTACTTTTTATATCGAAAAAGATTGTTTCAAACAATTTCACAACTAGAATGTGCCCATATCTGGCCAGTGTACTCGTTTGAGTACACCCCTCTAAGTACCAAACTTAAAAAAATATCTTTAATTTTTTTTTTTTGTCAAATATATCGCTCATTAAACAACAGTTCACAGGTTTTTCAATTATCTCTATTTTTAAGGTGCTTGGTATTTAAAGGATTAGAAATTATATCACAAGTTGTGACAGAAATGGCAATGTTAGTCAAGGGAATAAGATCTTCTTTTGTCACATATTCCCAAGACAGAAAATTCAATTTTGGAAAGTTTATATGGCTAGCTAGGTTTTCTTTATTTTGCCCGTTTCGATAGAAATCGAGTGCCCGAACTATCAACCCGTGGTCAATTTGGTTACGAGTGACTCCATCGGGTGATAATTTTTTTCCAGGCGCGATAGCTCTTTAAGGAGCCAAGGCCTAGCGAATTATACTCTCAACTATTCCTGTGTGTGTGTTGTGAATCTGCAATAATGGAAGGGACCTACAATTTACCGCCGTCCCACACACAAACCACTAAGCCACGGAGCACCATCGGGTGATAACCAAGTGAAAATATATTTACGCCGGAGGCTGGTACTCGCAACGAGCAATTAGTCCATTGTCATTCTCATGCAATCTATGGATGCCTATGTTCTGCCTGAACATAGTTTGTAGAAGGAATCTTTTACGTCTTCTACGGGCTCCTCAGTAGGTGCGTGTAAACGTTTATGAGGCTGTACTTCTACCCGCGACTCTGTCTGCGTAATCTTAACTTCAGAGAGCGTTTTGATTAAGCACGACCAGCGAAATAACAATGGTTATATGTTTATTGTTTTTTATAATGCTTGTCAGCTTGTGGTTGTTTGTTCCCACACATGGTCTGCCTTAAAGTGTGCTGAGTTCTTCCGTTGGTCCAATTCAAAGCCCAATCGAAAAATTGTTGGCAACTATTTATTCTCCAGGGATTTGAGTCTAGAATCGAGCCTTCACTCAGCA
Organism: Platycheirus rosarum; assembly: GCA_963971375.1. Classification (NCBI taxonomy): domain Eukaryota; kingdom Metazoa; phylum Arthropoda; class Insecta; order Diptera; family Syrphidae; genus Platycheirus; species Platycheirus rosarum. The sequence goes on along the minus strand of OZ020507.1, from coordinate 55,799,269 downwards.
GGCTATTAAGCCTTTTTTAGCAGCGATCGATCATGTGTCGACCCCATTATATGATGTTCCTCGAATTTGAAAAAGCTTTTGATCGTTTCGATTGAGAATTCATCTGGATGTAAAACAATCAAACAAATCGCGCAAAACATTTCTGCTGATTGGAACTTGGCAAAATATTACTTCATACCAAGTTAAAACGTTAAATCTATACTGCTTCAGGCCTGTGAAACATGGGAAGGCTCCGCCGACATCTCGAGTTACATGTAATTGTCTCTCAAGGTGCACGAATAACTGGTAAGCCAGAAACAAATTAGAAGTAACCATTTTGAAGGAAGCTCAGTTAGTTGTTACCCTATATTTCAGAAGGAGGTAAAATTTGGAAGATGATTGATGTTCAAATGGTAGCCATGTGTCCCCAATAAGTTACCAGTAACAGAATGTATGCCCGATAAATGGATTCTCAGCATTATTTTCCCAAAAAGGAGACACTCTAAACTGCACCAACTAAAGAGTCTTTACAATCTTTAGTCTTTAACATCGCCTACAAGACCTTTTCCGCCTGAAGCCATTCGTCAACAACGTGATAGGTTCATATCAGTGTAGTAGGTCAGGAAAGACCAAATATCTTGAAAAAAAAAACAATTTCAAATCGATTCTGCCAAACTCGTCCGCCTGTGCAAAATGACGATGGAAAGCGCACACTGTTCAGTCAAAGGCAAAAACACGTTTGAAGTCAAAAACGGATTAAGACAAGACGATGCGCTGTTATGCGACTCCTTCAACATCATACTTGAAAGAATAGTGCAGAATAGGCACGATCTTTCAAAGTTCGGCCAATTACTCGCATACGCTGACGATATTGACATAATCGGAAGAACACAGCGTGATATCAGGAGCACTATTGTGAGTATTGAGAAGGAAACAGCGAAGCAGTCAATGAGGGCAAAACCAAGGATATATATGCAGTAATCAAGAAGAAATACCCAACATCGACGACTTGGAAAAAACACCACGATAGACTGCTAAAACTTTTATGTAGTTGGGGACTTTGTCTTCCAGGGCCCGCTTTTAACTCAGAGAACAATACCAGCCCTCAAACGATCAAACGAAAATAATTCTTGCCAATCGCTGCTTGTTCGGGCTAAAAAGGCAATTAAGTAGCAAATCAACTAAATTGTCCCTTTATAAGACCGTCATCATCCTGCTTCAGGTGCAGACGCATGGACCTTGTCAAAAGCGGATGAGGACGCTTAAGATTGCTTCCAGAGAAAGATTCTCCAAATGATTTTTGGTCCCGTATGCATTAACGGAGAGTGGAGAAGAATATGTACCGGCTGTACAGCGACACAGACCTAGCCAAAAGAGTAAAAATTCAACGGGTCAGATGGCTGGATCATCTTTCTTTGAAAGATCCTTTTTACGGGGAAAACTTTTAAGGGGAGGAATGCAACTGGATATTTCGCAGATTTATTGTTTATAGAAAAGGCGATAAAATTAGGAGAGACAGGAAACATTTCGACGATGTTCTAGTGAATCAAATGTTTATGTTATATTCTTGTATATCATTTATAATGCACTCTTCCAGATCCAGGAAACGCAAGTGAGTAACAGGAGCACCTGCCCAAATATGAGAATTTTACTCAAGCTTCGGGCGAATGTATAAAGGGTGTTTTTGTAGAAGGTATTGAACTTTAAGTTGGCAACACTATTTTAACTGGCGTCCATTTTGTCAGCTGTCAAGTGTTTTATTTTTTGTTTGGCTTGGCATTTTAACATAAATAGACTGACGTCTGAACAACGCTTGCAAATTGTGCAAATTTATTTTGAAAATCATGGTTCTATTCGAAATACGTATCGCGCAATGCGTCCATTTTACGGTCAACATAATCGCCCATCAGAGCAAATAATTCGATTATAATTATATGGAACGTTTATGCTTCACGTTTACTCTAAATGATAATGCGCATCCACAGAGACGTCGTACAGTGCGTACAGAAGAAGTCATTGCAATGCTGTAGAGCGTAGTGTAGAGGAAGACCCGAATCAGTCTATCCGCCATCGTGCACCGGAATTGGATATGTGTCCATCCACTTTCTGGAAGATTTTGCGGAACGATCTTGGTTTTCGTGCTTACAAAATCTAACTCGTGCAAGTATTGTAGCCACAGGATCACCTAGCAAGGCGTAGATTCGGTAAATGGGTCCAAAACAAGATTGCCATTGATCCCAATTTTCATAAGCGAATTTTGTTAAGCGATGAAGCTCACTTTTGGTTGAACGGATACGTCAATAAACAAAACTGCCTTTTTTGGAGTGAAAGTAATCTTCAAGTGTATGTTGAGACACCGTTACATCCACACACTGTTTAGTGTGCTTTATGAGTTGGTGAAATAATTGTTCCGTACTTTAAAAACGATGATGGCCAGAACGTTATAGTTAATGGTGACCGCTACAGAGCCATGATTACTGACTTGTTCGTTCATCAGGAGCTGCTGTTTGAACAAGATGGCGCAATATGTCACACAGCCCGTGCGACAATTGATTTATTGAAGGAAGCGTTTGGTAACTGCATAGTTTCACGTTACGGACCCGTGAATTGGCCTCCAAGATTGTGCGATTTAACGCCGCTTGATTATTTTCTGTGGGGATATTTGAAGTCGTTAGCCTACACCGATAAGCCCGAAACGATTGAGGACAACATTCGCCGCGTTATTGCTGATATACGGCCACAAAGGTTGGAAAGTTATCGAAAATTGAACCTCCAGATAAGACTACGTCCGAGCCAGCCGTAGCGGTCATATATTCATATTTAATTTATAATGCCAGAAAATTATCTTTCATATAAAGTAAATTTCGTGTCAATTTAGAAAAATCATCTTTGTTTTATTCCATTTCAAATTCTATACCTCTAAAAATAAACACCCTTTACATAAATTGTAGCCAGATCTAACGGGGAGAAATATTTCTTGCATCGTCTAAAAAAACCTAAACCGTTGGCAGTATTTTTGAAGATGTCATAGAAGTGTTCATTCCACAGGAGGTGGTTTGTGATGCACATACCTAGAACGCAAAGCTGCATGGATAGTGACATTAAGTTTTGGAAACATTAAATTCCACAAGATTAATAATTCCCCATTAAAGAATGTTGGCCAGATCGGAATTTAATAAGCTAATCATACGCTGCCGTTGCAGTTTCACGTCTGAAGAATAGGGAAGTGAATGTGTAAACGAGTGTGAGAAGCTGAGGGTAAACAATTTAATAGATTAGAAGTCTTAGGCAAGAGTCGATTTATTCAAGAGTAAGCGTGTTATCTCAAGATATGGGGCTACGTTAAGTCATTAGTTTATGCTTTAAAGCCGACGACGTTGGAAGAGCTCAGAGCCAATATTGAACGCGAAGTAGGGGCCGTTTCGGCCGAAATGTGTGCCCGAGTCATCGAAAATTTGGTCCAACGAATCGACCGCTGCAAACGTGCCCGCGGTGGCCACATGAACGAATTTGAATTAGATAATAAAGTTTTTGAAATATCTCAAATGGTTTGCGTGTTATTTAAAAAAAAAAGTTGTCAAGCCCTTATTCGAAAACCCTTTATATCAGCTTTCGCTTCGGAGTTGACAACAGAGATGTCATTATGAACAAGCGTCGGAACCGAAGACGTAGTGGAGTTATGTAGGACCAAAAAATTTACTTCCTTTGGGACATATTAATATTTGTTGCTCTCTTTTTTGTTTACAATTTGAGTCAAACCAAGAATTTACTTTTGGTTTGATACTTTTTAACCTATTTGGTATACATTTTCTCATACCAAGGAGAATAATGTCTATCATATCGGCACTATAATCTACGTCACTACCGAGGAAACATATTGACCAATTTAAGTTATTGAAAAAATTGTTTAGACCTTCCCAGTTGGCATTCTTGTAGCACCATACGGTTCTTTTTGGGATATTTTCTTTAACTTGTAGGATGGAACATGGAAAATTTGCCGATATGATACAATGGTCCAAAGTTTCTAGAGGCGATAGTACATTGATGATTTACTTATTAGGATGAGTTGCAAGAAACAAGTCTAAGGTGTATGCGGGATGACCTGCAATGTCAGGTATTTTTGTTGGCTCGTCAACAACTGAGTCAAGTTGTTTAACAGAATTGCGAAGCCACGTAGAATTACATGCATTGAAATCACCCGTAATAACGATTTCAATGTGAGGATATTTAGTAACAATTCTTTGGATAGATCCACCCAACGCATTGAATTCTCAGAAGTCGAATTACTGTCCAGATTCGGACTTCTAAATATAAAACATGTATGTATGATGTGACCTCAACCAACGTCACGTGCAAAACTGGAGGCAGCCAGCTAGGGACCGGGCTGGCCGGAAAAGCTTTTTGGTTAAGGTCCATTTCCACCCTATACTGTAGGGCTACTTAAGGTAAGAATACGTCAAGATGATTTTTTCAGAAATAGGTGTCTGTTCTGAGCAGTTTTTTGTTTATATGAAATTAAGATTCATTCTATCAAAAGCTTTCCTCTTAAGATCGAAAAGAAGCAGAAGTGACATAATGTATCTCTTTTTATGGGTGAATTCTCTGCAAATTCTTGTTCGATATGGATATTGGAGCAACTAATAGTAGGTAGCAGCATATCATCTTTTGGATAACTGTATTCAGAGCCAGAGCATTCTAACTCAAGGACAATACCTACAAACTTTATTCAACTTCAGCTTACAAACCATTTTCTTGTATTTTGTTTTTTTGAATTCATTAAAAATGTTACAAATACCACACGTATAAATCTGAAAAAAAAAAATATGTTAACCTGGTGGGTACTTATAAATCATGTTTATTAATTATTTTTTATAAGACTTATCGGTTATATTGCTCGCGCAAGTTAGTTACATTTATAATTTTGTTTCTGTTCCATGACCTTTGCAACACGCCTCCGCTCATCAAACTTTGACCTATAAATACATCTCTACATATATATTAACCTACGACCTACCTACTCGTACTAGGTTCAAATTATCCAAACCTTTAGGTATACCTACCGCAATTTGATTCATTGTTTTCGCTCCGGCACAATACCTAAACGTCTGTGCCAAACAAGTATTTGTTTGAGTCACTGTTTTGCAAAATTAATAAAAGAAACTGAAAAAAAACTTAGTTTGCGAGAAAACGAGAAGACAGGGAGCAGCAGTGATATAAATGCTGTTTTTTTCCTTTTTTTTCTCTCTTCTTGACCTTTTACTTTGCTTTTCTGCATTCACCGACGACGTTCTATTTGGCAAAACAAAGTTAAGATGATTTAATCATCAGCCAATTAACAAAAACAATTTCTTTGTAAAAATAGACAAAAGAAAACTTGTCACCACCTCCCCTTTTTGATAATCTCAGGAAATGGTAACCCCTTTTTGCACCAAAACGATTTATCGCACTTTTTCGCATACAAATTTTTTTCACGATACAAGTATTACTGCATAACTCCCTCCACTAATACAAAAATAAAGAAAAAACGAAAAGGGACACCACTCTGCTGGTTGTGCAGATGATTTCTTTGATTATGATAGACCTCCCCTGTTTTTCTTTTTGTGTACATTCATTTCCTTTTTTTCTAATTGAAATACTCCGAGGAGCAATATTTTTTATCATTTTCCTTCGTGATGACTCTACAAATCCAATCCGATGGGCAATGCAAACTTGAAAACAGTTTTCCAACTTGAGCCATGTAGAAGACAAATGGATAAATTTGTTCTCTTGTGGTTAGTTAAATATTTATTAGAAACACCACCGGCTTTTTTGCGACAGTGCACGTCACTTAATTAGAAGAAAACTAACACAAAATTTATGTATAAATCATAGGTGTTCGCCCGTTAATTATTCACACATCACACTGCAATGCGGAGAAAATCAATTTTCTTTTTTGACTCACTTGCGAGATTCAATTGCTTATAACTAGGACAAAACTGCGGCCAACAAATTGAATTTGCTTATTTAACTTGGTAGTTATGAATTAATTCTGTTACTTCATACAAAAAACTACGATTTTAGGGAAAATATTATAAGAAACTATTGATTTTTGCCACTGGAGTATATTTTTCTTCGCAATTTTTTTTCTTTTATTTTATTCAATTCTTCTCGCGGCGAACGACATCCAACCAACAACGACAAAGACAAAAAACGAATCGAACAAACTCGCCCAACTTTCGTTTTTGACACTCCTTGGCGCTGCTGTCAATTTTTTGTGTATTTCTAATCTCCTTTGGTTAGTCGAAATCGTCGATTGTCTCTTTCGGGCATTTATTTTTATTCTTATGATTATTTTTCTGCAAAGAAAATATTGAAATTGCTGAATGACAAAACTTTTGCCATTAAAAAACATTTAATTTGAAAAGCTTGTTAAATATATAAATAAATTATTAAATATGTATGCAGTTTTATTTGTTAATTATGAAAGCTAATGCCGATGAAAGAAATAGATAATAAGAGTATATCAGAAGGGTACAGTTTAATACAAAATTTCTTAACTGGTATAAAATAAGAAAAGTGGAGCAGATCACTCTTGTTTCATATAAATAGTTCCCACCAAAAAAATCTCGCCTTTCTACCCAAATCTGTGTTTAATATAAATTAAGGGAAATATGTTTTTTTTATTTATTTTTTTTAAATAAGCGCTGGATTATATATAAATTAAAAGAATTTTGTAAAGAGTAAAGAGAAACTTAAAATAAGAAGTAAAAAATCCGGCACAAAACTCACCCGGTAGACCGTAGCTCTTTTTCCATCGTTTTTATTTTGATTATTGTTCTCGTTCACACTTCCTTGATGCATGGAATTCTAATTCACAGTGCCTGCAGCGTGAGGCATGCATCAATGAAGTACGAAAATGAAAAAAAATTGAACAAAAGACAAAACTAATTTCCCGGTGAGTTGCGTGCTGAGTAGCTGCCTCTATTTTGACGTTTCTCTTGTTCCATATTTTTATATTTAATAATAGAAAAAAGAAACAAGAACGACAGCTGGGAAGATAATTCTCTCTACGACTACAAACTGAAAAATACCCGTTCAGTGACATGTGTGCCGGTCCCTGTCCATTCCTTATGGGACTACTAATCCGTTTACATTTATGTGGGCACGTAACGTATGGCTAATTGGCTGCTGATTGGCTGTTTCTAACACGAATCTCACACGGATTCGCATACACAAAATAAAATTTTAGGTTTTGAAGGGCATGGGCGGTACGAGTCGCAGTTCATTTTTCTTTCTATGTATTTAAAAAGGTGCATTCACATTTTTATCCTTTGGATTGTATTCATTGTTGTTGTTTTAATAAGCATAGTAAAAAGCAGCTGATACACAGCTAATTCAAGTTCATATGCAAGCAGAGAGCCAATGCGTACGTTCACGAAATTATCCTTCGGATAGGTTACCTTTGCTTTTGTTATAATTACCATGGTTAAAATCAGCTGATTTCCATAGTTCTTCAATCGGCTGGAAATCAGCTGTTTTAACCATGCTAATACGTACGTTCACGAACATAACTTTTGGGTTGGTTACCTTGCTTGTGTTTGGGCTTTTTTGTGAACGAACAAATCCAAGCAGATAGGTTACCTCTCACAATAGGTACGTTCATGAACATAACTTTTGGATAGGTTACCTTGCTTTTGTTGTAATTAGCATGGATAAAAACAGCTGTTTTCCAGCTGATTAAAGAACATATGGAAACAGAGGGAAAATCCAAAAGTATCCTAAAATTTGCTGGATACTTTTCTCAACACGTGAACAGCTGATGAACAGCTGACTGTGAAGCCGAACCCACTTTATTTGACAACGATTGAATCACAATTGAACAAGGTTCTATAACAAATGTCAAATTTGACAATATGAAAAGTCGAGAAAGAAAATAAAAAGGTAACAGGGCACGACTGGGTCACACGAACTTGCTTTAAGTGTCAAATCATAGTGTAAGGCTTGATATTTAAAAGAAAACAATTAACATTTACGTAGAAATAATATACTGACAAGCAGACATTTTTTGTCAGCTACTTTTTAAAGTTTTCTATGACCGTAATTTCATTTTTGATTTTTATCTTTTTTTATATTCAAGAATTTGTGTTATTTCTTTGTCATTTTCTTTAGAATAACTGATAATGAGAGAATAGAAGATAGAAATTTAGATAGGGATGTTAGGAATTTTCATTTCTGCCTTGAAAAAAAAACTGTTTTGGATGGATTTTTTATATATGTAGATACCGTTACCGTTTTAACGATTTTTCTGAAATTTGATTATTGACTTGGTTTGTTTGTTCAATTTTGAATGGTTACCATGTTTGATTATATAATTTTTTTTAATGTCAAAAAATCTAATACTAAATCTACTAATAAGTACTAAATCTAGTACTAAATCAACTACTAAGTACTAGATCTACTACTTAGTACTAAATGTAGTGCTTAATATATTCTTAAGTACTAAATATAGTTCTTAATCTAATACTAAGCACTAAATCTAGTACCAAAAGTATAATAGTACTAAATTCTATTACTAAGTACTAAAAATCTAGTACCAAATATAATATTGTACGAACAACCTAGTACCAATCGGCACCAGTTTTATGTTTAACTAGCGGTACCCCACGCGCGTTATTACGCCCTAAAAAACATGTTTTAATGTGAATTTCAAAATAATGCTCACAGGAACGATCCCTGGACAAAACTATATTTACCATATAAATTTCATTAAAATCATACATGCTACATAAAAAATAAATTCCTTATTACGTTCGAAATTGAACAATATACATTAAAACTTTAAACAGTTTCGGATTTAATGGCAACATTGGTATTTGATTTATAAGCTACAGAAATAAAAAAAGAATTACTTGTTTTTTTATATATTTTTTACTACAGCAACTTTGTTTCGCGATTTTGAGAAAATAATTTAAAATAAATAAAAAACGAGTAAAAAAAACAATTCCAAAACACAAACGAAAATTTTCATGATGGCCGCCTTTTGACAAATCTAAATTGGAAAGGTAAGGTAGTTGCCTTTCAAAAGTATTGGTTTGCGTCTATGGTCGCTGGTTAGCTGGAATGCACTTGGAAAGGTAAAGAGGGAAGGGAACTACAGCTGATTCTTACTTTGAAGTATATAGGTCAGTCAATGAACCCTAGGTTTATTTGATAGAAAAAAACGGACTAAAATACATCTTTGCGAGTTGCAAGACATAGCCGTTGAAAACGGATTCGAATTTATTATCGAACCGTCAGGACGTAAAGACATACAGTCTCACGAAAATCGTCGGTTTTTAAGTTAAGTGATAAATTTGAAGAGTAGTAGGTATAATAGAATAGAAATTTGAATCGAGATTATTTTTATTATTTTTTTATAAAGGTTTTTGCTGGTGTTTCATTATATATATTAAAATTCATTTTAATGGTACGGTACGAAAATCTGGAAAATCCGAAAATCCCGTGATTATTTGGAAAAAGGGATTGCAAATGATAAGTAGGCAACAGGAAATAAAAAAAAATTGTTTAAAAAGGCCGTTCGTATAACTGTGCGGTGGGGTGTAGGAACCGTAATAACCAAAACAAGAGTATTTTGATTTTAAACTAAATTAAATCTCTCTAATCTTACACCACCTGAATAATTATTATTTTTCTATTTTTTGTTAATACTATTTTTTAAGACCACGCTTGAAGCTATCTTATCAGATTATATATTTATGTATTTAATTGTTTTTGTGTTATATTGATTTTTTTTACTTGGATAAATGCGCAGTAATTTAACATTGCTATTAAAAAAAAATCCTTTCATCCTTTGCCCCCTTCCTTTTCATATCCTACCCCCTACCTCATTTTTGATTCGTTATAAACGGAAATTTGTTGAATTGCATGAAAAAAATTGTTTTAAAATGATGTTTCGATGTTGGAGTTATTGGTAGAAAATTTGGTTTTGGTTTGGTTTTTACAAAATTATCATATTTTCCTTTAAATAAACGTGAAGGCCTTGTCTTCATAATGCTTATAGCTGAAGGTCCCCGATATATTGATCGATGTTTCCATTATTTGGTTTCAAAACAACAAAATAGGATATTCATCCATCGTCGTAAAATCATCGTAAATGTCCGAAAGTTTACGACGTTTCTATGATTTGATCCATTTTTTTTCACAGTTATCAAATTTAAAAATTTAGGTTAGGATTTTTAATTGTTAATTGTACTAATTATCATTTGCTCCCAATAACTCCAACATCAAAATATCATTTAAACAAACACCTGACTGAGTTACCACGAAGTTTACAACATTGAAGAAAAGAGGCGTTCATGAAACGATCATCAACCAACATCATACGATGTTGTAGAGCTTGCTTATAAACTTTTTGGAGTTTACGACGTTTACAATGTGTTGTTTTCAACAGCATTGGTCTTCGAAAAATAAAAGATTTATCAATATCCGATGTAACTCGATCACTTTCTTTATAATGAGATATTATAAATTTTATAGAATTATAACATAAATGTTAAAAGTAAAGTGAAGTTAACATTAAGTTGGCTTTTGTTTCTTACTTCTAGTTTTTTCTTTGAAGGTTCTACTGATCTCTTAACAAACAAAAAATGATTTTAAATATAATACGTATTTCACACTCTCGCTCATAGCCACCTTCTTTTCCGGGGTACTGCCTCTTGCGAGGAACTGACAAAACAACAACAAACAAACATTCTTCCCTCCGGTATGACGACCTCATGTCCTTGAATCATCTTACCTCCTTTGAAATCGAGAACAGCTAATTTTATGGCAGGTCTCTCGTATACCATTGGCGATTCGAACTGTTGCTCTTCTGACTTGCCCATATGCCCATCCTTCCCGATAATTGTATTAACCACCTTACCTCGCAATTGATTTAAATTTTGAAGGTATTCTTGTATCAAACGTTTCCAAAATGAGTTGGCAAATTGTTGAGATTTTATAAATTTTTTCTTAAGGAGGGTGCCTTCTTTGGATTTGATCCCGTCAAGTTTCTCTTCATTCGATGAATCCAAGAGAAAATGGTTCGGTGTTAGTTGTTTTATAGTCAAGAAGGATGTATGTGAGTGGTGTTGAATAAAATACACTAGTAATTTAGTTTAATTTAAATAACCACCTTACTTTGGGAAGGGGGATAGTTATTTAGTTTATTGAATTATGAGAAGTGCAATTATTACAAAATATGAAGCCTATTTATATAAAAGTTGGTGGCAAAAATATGCTGAGTTTTGTATATTAATTATTACTATTTCTGTTTTGTCACTGTTTGGAAACAGTTAAAATTATTTAAATGTGTAGCCAGCATATTTGCAGCGCACCGATGAGTTGTTATTTTGACATTATTTGTATCCGTTAGCAATTCAGTGAAAGTAGGTTATTTGAAAAGTGCAGTCAGCATATTTGCAGTGCACCGATGAGTTGTTGTTCTGAAATTATTTGTATCCGTAAACAATCTCCCGCCAGAAAAAGGTGAAACAGTAGTTAGTTTGCTTCGGAGATAATAATGGATACTGGATCGTTGTTGGTGGTGTGGGTCCGTGCCCAGCTTCCAGGTATCTTGTCTTCCTTGCTGATGTAGCTTGTATTGGCATCCATTGTTCTGGTTTTACAGAGAGTTTTCCGAATAGCAATTGTTGAAATAATTGTAAACAAAAGAAGAATGGTGCATAAAGCGCCTCCCAAGAACCAGTACTGATGGTCCAGTGATATCCTATTGCCATCTTCAAGCTCATCTGAAATTTCTGCTTTAAGTAACGCAACGTAACGTAACGTGGGTCAGTTGGCAGTCGGTTTTGTATCAAAATTCTTGGCGGTGACAAATTATCTGTAATTGTTGTATGTTAGTGGTTATTTTTACGACATCTTCCATCGGAGAAACCACCTGGGACGAATTGCTGGAAATAGTGCAACCTGGAAATCGCACCACATTTACCTTTGCAATAATTGGAATGAGGGAGCTATTGCACAACAAATTGACATCATTTTCTTTGGATCTGAAGATGACTGCAAGATCATCCTTGATGAGATGAATTATATTATAGTCGGTGTTGGCAGTAGTGGAGTAACAATTTGCCAAAAGTGAATTTTGAGTGGGAACATTAAGGACTTCCTTCCAGCATTCATTTAATTGTTTCTCCTTTACGTCTTCGTATATTCCGTTGCCCAGAGCTATGGCTTGAGATGGCTCAAAGAATGTTGCGTTGTCTGAACTAATCATAATTTGCTGTACAGGACTTCCATTGCCTAGAAGAATAGCGTGGGAATCAATGGTTTGTACATTAATAAAAACGAACTCGATAAATATCTTAGGTTTAACTATGGGTATATTGAATGTTACAATAACCATGTCTTGACGGATAAACTTTGCTATTTTGTTGAAAGTAAATAGTATTGATACATCGGATACAGGTGGCAGCATACAAAAGCTCAAACCTTTGTTCATTCTGGTTACGTGTTCCCTTAGTTCGGTAGAAGGGCGAATGTTTTCGATGTTTTGGTGATGCGTCTGAATAGTACTGATGAATAACTGAATGCTCGCTGAGTAGGTATTTATTTGCTCCTGAACACGAAGCTGCTGCTGCTGCCCTAAAAGTTCATCAAGCTGTGTATCCACGGCTTTAAACTCTAAGTCGGTGATGTTTGTCATCAGGTAGGAGACCTTACTTATTTTGTTTTTCCGCTGGGTGATTTGCTGCTCCAGATTATTGTTCTCCACAGCTTGATAGGCTGTACCGGCAGTCATCAGTACTTGGGGAGCGTATTTAGCAAGTCCTTTCATTAGCATAGGTGCCGCGTTTTGATCGTCCTTTGGGATAGCTTGCGATGATGCCTTCCTTAACTCTCTCCGCTTCTAACGTAAGAGCTTGTTCTACAGCCTGACAGTGTTGGTTTAATTGGCTATACTTATTGTTGTCATATTGATTGCAAAATAATTTGAAATCTTGGAGAAGAGTGTCAATAGCATGTAAATCAGCAGTGATATTCAGAGAAGTTTCCACTGAAAATTCAAGGTTGAAAAGTTTGATCGATGCATTTCCTAAACGCTGAATGTTAATTCCAGGAGTAAGAGGTAGAATGTCAAAAGCGCTAGTTGCTGTATAAGTTAGAGAAAGCCAAAATAAGATAACCCGTGTAAGCAGAGTAGTGGTTCGATTTTGCACCCGGTTACTTCTTCTTAAGGCTGGTTCTCCTTCGGTGTCATCTGGAAATATTGCGACCAATCGATTTGTTGCACGGTGCACAACTTCCCGTTTTGTTGTTTTTACATCAACTCTGCACACATTGCCCTTTTCATCAGGATAACATTCAATGATCCGACCCATTTTCCAGTCTGAAGGCATAATGCTCGCTTCTTGAAGTAATACTACATCTCCGATACCAAGGTTTTGAGTTGCAAACTTCCATTTGTTTAGTTTCTGTAGATGTTGGAGATATTCTTGGTAAAATCTTTTCCAAAATTGCTGCTGAAGCTGCTGTACTTGTAACCAGCGTTTTGTTATTGGACAAACCGTTTAAGATGGTTGGCCAGCATCAACTACAGAGCTCTTGAAGCTACGCTGAGTTATAAAGTGAAACGGTGTTAGGGCGAGTGCATCTTCTGCTTCTAATGGGTCTGGATTATAGAGGTCTGCTGTTAAGTATACCTTCAATTCGACACAAGAGGGTGTTAAATTCTTCGTATGTTAAATTCACTGGTGGTAACTGGTCATTTATTAACAAACCAGGTCCTCTTAACCATAATGTGCAGTCGATTAACTGAGTGGGCGTAAGCCCGCGAGAAGCTGGATCTGCCGGATTTTCAGAAGATTGAACATAGTGAAGTTCCCTGGGGTTGATAACTTTTCGAATTTTTCTCACTCTTGACTTCACAAATTTGTTGTCAATCTCTTTGTCATTTCTTACCCATGCAAGGGCAACCATACTGTCAGTGTACCCAATCATAGTAATATAAGGAGAATTTAGCTTGTAACTGACCTGAGTGAAAAGTTCTGTTAGAAGTAAAATTTCTTCAAGTTCCATCTTGGGTATTGTGCATAGTTTACTTTCTTTGTTCGCTTTTGTCTTAAGTGGAGTGACGCGACCTCTTGCTAGTAAGCAAATATTGTAAGTTGATTTTTTTTGCTTTGTCTCTCCAATTTTTACTCTGCTGTACACTACTGCTGCGTAACCATCTCCGGAGGCGTCACAAAATCCAATAAGCTGAATAGGCGTGCTTTTAACTCCTCCAATCCAACGTGGAATTTTAATGTTATTGAGTTTTGAAACTGTTCCGAATACCTTGCCGAATTTTTGTTGTATTTTCTCATCTACTAGATCATCCCAGACATACTTCAGTACCCACAGGTCTTGGATCCAAATTCGGAGCAGCATAATGACGGGAAGGATCCAACCCATAGGATCGTAAAGCGATGCGGCTGCAGATAATAGGCCTCTTTTTGTGTATTTAATTGTGTCTTTGTTTGTGTTTTGAAAAGAAAATACATCTTCTACTGTATTGTAGAGTATTCCTAAGATTTTCATTGTTGGATTCGGTCCTGGGTGGATGAGTTGGTTAAGACAGACACCGTTACTTGATGGTGCACTGGCGTTAAAAACGTTCCTCAATTTAGTTGTGATAGCATTTTTGCGAATGATACTTATATATGGAATGTAGTAAGCTTTGCCGGTCTCGTCCCGCTGTTGCTCGACAGGAACTGGAGACATATGATGAGAAGTTAGATAATCAGCCATAAAATCGTTTGACATCTTCTTGTGAATTTCATCCTTCTCCCAGCGTCTTTCTTGTCCCATAAAAAACTTTACAGCCATCCTAAACGAGTTACCTAGGGCGGGGGCGTTGTCCTTCCAAGGAATGGGGACGACATATCGACCGTCTTTCGTTCGACAGTGTTTCTCGATGAATAGCTTTTCACAATATAAATCATCATCTTCATCAATGTTCTCCCTGCGGGCTGGCATATCCCAGAAATCTATTAAGTTTGTCTCGTACTCCGAGAGGGTGGTGAAGACTGAGGTTTTATTTCCTGGGTCTCCAGATACAATCCACCCACCAAGATATGTATTTTGAAGTAAGAGTCCGTCTTTTTTCTCCAGTCCTGGTCGTAGAACTGTTGAATATACAGGTCCACCCAATAAAAGCGGTATATGGGCAGGCTTATTGAATTGAGGATCTGCAAGTGGTTTGTCAAATGAGGATTTCCAGGCGATATGGCTGGGCATACTGGGAAGAGATCCGGTTACACGTTTAACAACCAGAGCTTTTATATTGACGAATGGTAGTTCCGGATGATCAAGCTTGAGTTTGATGCTGGCAATAGAACGGACCGTTCCAATCTCTCCCCCTACTCCAATGACTTTGACCAGGGTTCGTTTTTTTGGCAATCGCAATTTCTGTACTAAGTCTTCAGTAATGTAGTTCACTTGACTGCTCTGGTCTAGTAAGCAACGGATAGGGACATCTTCGTTATCAATCAAAAGTTTTGCAATGGCTGTAGGAAGAAAAACATTCGAGGATGTTTCAGACTCATTTTGGCACAGGTAAGCGCTGCTTG
Source organism: Platycheirus rosarum (assembly GCA_963971375.1). Lineage (NCBI taxonomy): Eukaryota > Metazoa > Arthropoda > Insecta > Diptera > Syrphidae > Platycheirus > Platycheirus rosarum. The sequence continues at coordinate 55,783,703 of OZ020507.1, read as the reverse complement.
TTGCTGGAATTTCAGTCTGGATTGAAACTGGTTGTGGATGCATTGCCATAATGTGAGGTCCCTGGCATATTTCACATTTTAGAAACTGTTTTGATCTGCAGGGAGAGCGATAGTCAAAACGATGCATGGCGCAAAATATGCAGATTTTGTAGTCCCGTAGTAAGGTTTCCCGATTTTGAGAGCTTAGAATATGTGGGCAATCTGTCACATAATGCTGATCCCTGCAGATGAAGCATTTTTTCGTCTGTTGTGGCTGGACTGTTGCATGGACTCAGGTGTTCGGAATCCATGACCCTTTCGCACCTGGAGTTTTTTGAATTGGCTGCATTGCTTTGTGAACATCGTCTTGAGTTAAATGGTGCTGGTATTCTCTAAACATGAAGTCTTCTATTTGCTCCAAAGTAGGAAATCTGTTTTTAGTAGTAATAACATCTTCTAGTCTTCCACGTGTGATAGGATCTAAGCCTCGAAGGATAAGAATAGCTAAAATTTGTTCTCCATTTACCTCGTTTTTTTTTAGATTAGAGATCCTCCCTTTAGTGTAGTGCATATATGTAATGATGGAATCTGCATTGCCCGGTATAGTTGGGGTAGGGCCAATAGAGCTTCCAATTCCACTTTGGCTAAGTGCCGTGGATTGTCAAATGTTCGGTCTAAAAGAGACCAGGCTACAATTTAGTTGTCTCCAGTCAAATCAAGATCGCTTACTGCTTCCAGTGCCTTGCCACTTAGCTTGGATTTAAGCAATGCAAAACGGTCGATGCTCGATGTATGGCTTCTACTCACCAGGGAATCGAACTGTTCTTTGAATTCTCGATATTTAGTGATGTTTCCACTAAACTCGTTGATATGAATTTCCGGGATTTTGACACCAGTATGTTCGGTACGATACCCTGTAGCTTGTAAGTTCACGTTCGATGGTAAGTTTTGCTATGGCATGCAAGAGTGCTTCAGTTGTCTGGGATGGCTGTGACAGTTGTGGCAACTTGGTATTGTACGCTCTTTCCGGGTTATTTAGAACGTACCCTACTCCTTCTACAAATGTATGATTTGCAAGCGTCTGATAGTTTTGTTGAAGCTGCAGAGTTTCAAACTGATGACCATTTTTGATGGGATCCTCCTCTTCTCGCATTGGTGTTTTGGTGGGAATCGCTGCATTAACATTAAGATTTTTACCCGACGGTGCTTCGGGAGCCTGTCTTTTTTCAGGATGTATTGTCTCCTTGGTAGTTTCTATAACTCCTTTATCATCCTTCAAAAGTTCAGGGTGATGTTTCCCAATAAATTCGTTAATTTGGGAAAATATTTTTTTTGCTGATAGGTACTTTGGCAAAAATTCATCAGCGGTATCTTGACTTAGGTCTATCAAGGTGTTGTAATTAGCCTCGATGGAAGTCCGAAGATTCTTCGCCTTGTTGTACTGCCTTGAGAGCGTTTCCGGGTTACGCTTATCTAATCCCAGCTTTGTAAGGTTAACTCTAACCTCCTCTAGCTGGACGATAATATCTTGAAGGTTATCTATAACCCTTTGAATTTTATTCATTTTTTTTTTTGAATTTAACCACTGGGTTACAAATTATATATAATTTTAAAAAAAATGACTCGAAGGACCAATTGTTGAATTAAATACACTAGTAATTTAGTTTAATTTAAATAACCACCTTACCTTGGGAAGGGGGATAGTTATTTAGTTTATTGAATTATGAGAAGTGCAATTATTACAAAATATGAAGCCTATTTATATAAAAGTTGGTGGCAAAAATATGCTGAGTTTTGTTCTGTTTTGTCACTGTTTGGAAACAGTTAAAATTATTTAAATGTGTAGCCAGCATATTTGAAGCGCACCGATGAGTTGTTATTTTGACATTATTTGTATCCGTTAGCAATTCAGTGAAAGTAGGTTATTTGAAAAGTGCAGTCAGCATATTTGCAGTGCACCGATGAGTTGTTGTTTTGAAATTATTTGTATCCGTAAACAAGTGGTCTAGTGTTTATTAGGCGTTTTACTTCCACGAGAATGCTGTAGAGTAACTCTTTAGTAGGGTTGCGTGTCCCATGTTCAATGTTGACATACATCGGGCCAAAGTACTCAATTCCAACAAAGGTGAATGGTCTGGTGAAAGTCAAAAGTCTTCCTGGGGTAAGGTTACCCATATCAGGTGGGTTTGGCATCGCTTCCTGATTTGTACACCTTTGACTGTTTCTACTCTCAATTTTAACTGCCACACGTATGTGAGGGATTGTGAATATTTGGCGAAGTTTATTCGCAAGGGTTTCGTGGTTCTGGTGGTGGTACTTCCCTTGGTACGGTTTTATTATTAAGCTTGTAATTTTATAGCCATTTGGCAGCAGGATTGGTCATTTGGTATGCATTGGACTCCACTAGCCGCATCGATGCACCCAAGTACGTATACTTAGGATTCCATCTAGGTCCAAGTATGGGGATAATTTATTAAATTCAAACGTAGATATTTCGTTCCAATATATGTCGCGCTGAGCCTGTCGGTGCCGGTTAATAGGTGTCTTGATGTACTCAATCTTCGTTATATGGTCGCTGCCTCGTCAAGTGAAGCATTTACGTTTAGCAGAAGTGTTCCAAATGAATCGAGACGCGAACACTTGAGTTCGAGCAAGCTAATTTCGATGGTCTGATTGAATCTAGGATAGGACAGTTTTTGACCAGTAGAATTCTTCTTCAAATTTGATGGTATGCCACTCTTTGATGCTGTTCGCCAGCCACACTTCAAGTCTAGCTGCCTCAAGCAAGCTCGAGACGAGGAATTGATACTAAGCTAAGAGGTGCAGAGTGTATAAGTGAAGGTGTGCACTACTACATATCCAAAAGCTTTTCTCGGATGGTCTCTTGATATATGCACATTTCACGCTTTTCTACCACTTTGGTTGAGTTAGATATCCAATTTCGAATTTCAAGAGCAGGACGCCCGAAAAGCATGCGCAATGTCGAAATTTTTGTGGAAAATTCTAGGGCAGCGTCAATCTGTCTTTGACTACTATTGGTGCTGTGCCTTTAAGGCAGTGTGTGCGGTGCACTAGGTTTTCCTCATCCGAAAAGCCAAACATCTTGGTTCTGCTTATGAATAGAGGCCACTTTTCAGTATCCCCATCGAATGGAGGAAGTCCCTTTGTTAGATTTAAAATGTAACATCATTCCTGTTTCACAAAAGCAATGTAAATATTTTTTAAAACATCGACGTAGAAGACTGGAAATATTGGAAAGATGGATATTTAGATTCTGCTTCTTGTAATGAAAATTCACTAAGTACAAATCTCAAGAAATTTGTTATTAATTAATCACAAATATTTAAAACAAAATCAATTTTTTTTATCCAGATAAAATTATTTAACTACTATTTAAAACAAACAAACGATTAATATGTTTTTTAAAAGAAAATCAACAACTATCGTCAGTTTGACAGAATATTCAAATCTACATCTTACATCTTTGTATACAACACTTTCAGAGGAATTTTTGAAACAGAAAAATGTATCTGATGTAGCGCAACAACATTTATGTAGGATGTAGTTGATGTATCTAATTTAGTAAATGAGAAACAGGCCCCAGGTCAATGTCGCTGTACAGCTCGTATAGTTCGTAGTTGAAGCTTCTCCTCGAAAAACCTTGCTTTGGAGAATCTTGCGAATAATCTTACGCCCAAAACGACTAAGGATTTCTTCATCCGCTTTAGATAGAGTCCATGCCTAGGCGCCATAGAGCAGGACTGGGATGATCAAGGATCAAGGTCTTATAAAGAGTCTCCTTTGTTATTCGAGATAGGGCCTTACTATTCAAAGCCCATTGCCACAGTTAAATGATTTTGCATTGATGTTGGGTGTAGGTACGTGAGGTTTGAGCTACGTCTTCTAGACTATAATCTTGTTGAACTGTGCTTACTACCTTAGCATTGGCGAACACATGTTGTTGCTCAGTTGTTCTTATTGATTGTTGGGCTCGTACCTTTTGTAACCACTTACTTACTCGTTGCGATGATTCTTCCAAGATCGAAACAGAACCGTCTTCGCTCTCCCCATATAAAATGATATACTTTTTCTTTAGGTACTTGTCATCTCTTTTTGCTTTTTGACGCAATCGTGACACTTCCAGTGATTGATAATAATTTTTACGACGTTGCATGAATATTTATAAATACAAATTTATCGATAAAATGTACATATATGTACGCGCATAAACTCCGGACGGCTCTACCAAGTTGGTTAATTCTTTTTGTTTTGTGTTTGTTAATGTCAGGACAAGGTTTGTATAAAAAAATCGAATAAATATTTTCTTAAATCTCATTATATGAAAAGCAGTGAATGAGACAGAAGACTGTAGGAGACTTTAATTTATTGATAAAACATTGACAGATTGACATTCAGTTGTTTAGCCAACAGTCTTTACTTATTTTTTTTTATGTATGTCCTGATTTTGACGGTAACACTGAGTGGGTCAGCTAATATATGAATACAAAAATATCAGCTAGATTTCAGCGTAAGCTGCTTACTAGGCTTAATTATATAAATACCTACTAAAATCCAAAGCTTGTGAATCATAAGGCTCAGCATCTGAACGCAAGGGAAAGTTTTTTTTATAAAGATTGGTTTTCCTTTAAATCTTTCTCTCTGGGCTTTCTTCCACTTTTTTGACAACCGGTACTTTTTGTAAACAAATGAAATGTTGCTGTTGCTTTAAAAATCTTCGTTTGGCGGGAACGCAGATAAAATTTAAGTTTTTCTTGTTTTGTGTATTTCTTTAAAAAAAAAATGGAAGTTTTAAAAATCAGTTCCCTTGAATCCTTAGGCCCATTTATAGCCTCGAAAGATAATGCCAAAAACACAGTTTTCATCACAGACATACCCCAAATCTGCAAAGATGAACCTTGTGTTCTAGGAGTCGATGAAGCCGGACGTGGTCCAGTACTTGGCCCAATGGTATACGGTATTGCATTTTGTCCCATCTCTAAAAAAGAAACTCTCGTGAACTTAGGCTGCGCAGATTCCAAACAATTGACAGAGGAGAAGCGTGATGTGATTTTTGACGAACTAAACCAAAAGGAATTTGCAAACTCGTGCATTGGCTGGGCAGTGGAAATCATATCGCCCAATGTTATTAGCAAAAGTATGTATCGGCGTGCCAAATGTTCACTCAATGAAGTTTCAATGAATTCGGCAATTGGACTTATTCACAAAGCCATCGACGATGGAGTCAATATTGCCGAAGTTTATGTCGACACCGTTGGACCACCAGAGAAATATCAGGATAAATTGAAAAAAATATTTCCCCAATTCGAGATAACTGTTGCAAAAAAAGCTGATTCGACATATCCAATAGTATCAGCAGCTAGTATATGCGCTAAAGTAACACGCGATCATGCCCTCAAGGTGTGGAAGTTTCCCGAGGGGCTTCAAATAACATCCAAAGACTTTGGTAGTGGTTATCCTGGAGATCCCGTCACAAAGAAGTTTCTTACTGAAAACGTCGACATTGTGTTCGGATACCCTCGTTTAGTTAGATTTAGTTGGTCAACAGCTGAAAATGCCTTAGAAGGCAAATCGATAAATGTAGAGTTCGACGAACCAGAGACCAATAAACCAGCTTATGGTGGAGCTGAACAAATTACAAAATTTTTCAAGGGAGCTACAAAAAATGGAGAGATTCGACGGGAGCCGTGTAGATTTTTTAAGGAACGTTTCTTAGATGCGGTAACAGAATTTTAATTACGTTTTGTTTTTGTTAAAAAAGCTTATAAGTAATTATATTAAGGATTTAAAAGGACACTTTGTAACCAAGAAGCTTAAATAAATATCGAATACTTGATTTATTCATCATCATCGGCGCAACGACCGTGATCCGTTCTGGGCCTCGTTAAACAAGTTTTTCCGTACATCCCGCCATCCTTCTAATCTATTCAAGGTCTTCCACGTTGTCTTTTTACCATAAAATGAACCGCAAGACTCAGAGCTGGTTCCTGTTCGCTTAAGCGAGCTAGGTACCCAGCCCAACAAGGTATATCCCAGCTTTATTTTGTCCACATTTGCTTAGAGGTAGATTTCATACAATTCATGATTGTGTCTTCTCCGAAATCGCACACGGGGCAAACAATTCTCCGTAAGGCTTTCTTCCCCATCGCGGGTAAGAGATCAGAGTGATTTATAGTAAGCACTCAAGTCTCTGATGCTTATGTGAGCACTGGTAAGCCAAAGTCTTGTGCAGCAGCAGCTTTATGAAAAGCTTTCTGGATTTAAAGAGCTTCGACAGACTATAGTAGGCTCTGTTGGATTTTAGAAGCCGCGGCTGGCAAAATTCTGTCCGTCTGTCTGTCTGTACGGATGTATTTTGGACTGCAGCCTAAACGGTTGGGTCAATCGTCTTCAATTTTTGAACTTAAGGTTATTTTGACACATAGGAATTTTTCAATTCTCAAGTTTGTATTCTTGAATTATTTTTTTTATTTAAAAAAAAAAGTTAAAAAACCGTTTTATTTAAAAATGGCTCCTACGATTTTGAAAACAAATTCACACTTTTACATTTCCTCGAGAAATAAAATGGCGTTTAAATTATTTCACCCAATACAATCTAACGACTTTATTCCAACAATCAAGTCACAAAAATCTAATAAATGCTTTGATGTTCACTTTAATTTTCTTAAATTTTATTCTACAATGTGACCGAACATATGAGCAAGTAAGTGCGATCCAGTCGTCCAATTTATTTATTTTCTTCTCCTGCTATATTTTTTTAATGATTAAGTTGTGTCCTTGCGTTATCGTAAATATGTATGTCCGCTATTCTTTTTATTGGAAATTATAAAAAGTAATTTTTACTTTTTTTTTAGTTATAAAGTGTATTAGTATAAAAGCAGAATAAAATCAGTTATCCAGTAACCACCAATCATCTTCGTTTTATATTGTTGTTTCGTATGATATGATTTATTTACGACTTCCCCCCACCCCAGAGGTAAGGGCTCTAAGATCATCAATAAATAACCAACCAAAAGAATTGATCATCGATCACATTCTCAGAGATATTCTGTTATGGTTCAGTACTAGACTTACCTCACGTCTTCAAGGTTAGTCACTAAATTATCTTGTTTTATATCGTGCCCATGCACTTGATTGACCCACTTAAGACGTAAGAGGTAATGCTGTTTGCTCTTGATCTTTGATTTTATGTATCGATCGCGAATGGGTAATTTTGCACTACACTTTGCAATGACTTATCAAGGTATAATGTAATACATTCTGCGTACCTACGAGAAATAAAACAGAAATATAACTTGGACGTTGGACATAAACATTATACTGATAATAATGACGTATTAGAGCGAAGCCTCTTCGCATTATTTGTTTAACGAAATATACAAAGATTATATTTCTTATTAATTTGTACTATTTTATCATACATTTACTTTGTTTATTTTCGTCACCCAACTAACAATTAGTCGGTCAATTGTAAAGAATGACTATGTCGGCCACAAAATTAACAATACCAACTGGCTTAGTTTTCTTTAATAAAGCAGTTATCATTTTTGAAATGTCGGAGGGGCAAGGCTTAAAGCTGAACTATAATGGTTGGAATGGCGCGGACGGGCACGTCCGTAAATGAGCGAGAACAAGTAATTCGTATCTTGTGCCCTAAATGGTGGATTGCTCCGTTTCGTCAAGTTTCGATGAGTTTTTCTTAAGGACGTAAACTGCGGTAGCGAGCGCATTTTACGGACGATAACTTGACAGCCGGCTTCTGATGGTGTTTGTAATGAAGAAAATTTGACATATACTTTTGCGGCATTCCGTCCATTATGGGTAGACGTGCTCATTTGACAAACGGATTGGAACGTTTCGGTCGGTTTTGACACTAGCTTCCGCTTGCTTCCGAACATTATAGTTAGCCCTTTACACTAAAAAATCACCGTATGCACAGGCACAAAAGCAATTTAAAGTTTCAATTGTTTTCTAGTCATGGATTGTTATTTAGCGCAATTTTTGCTGGTATTTATTGTTATTTAAGTAGCAGCTAAAATTGCGCTTGTTGTTACTTATTGTTATTTAAGTAGCAGCAAACATTTAGCTTGTTGTTACTTAAATAACAATGAGTGGCAACGAAAATTGCGCTAAGTAACAACAAGTACAGGAAAAAGAATGGGATATAAAATAATAAATGCCGAGATTTTCTTAGATTTGTTTTTAATTTTCAGATTTAAAATGTTTGTTGCTATAATGGTGAAAACAGATGTGCAATTGTTTCCGTGCAGTTAAAATAACCTAATGGTGAAAACAGATGTGCAGTTGTTTCCGTGCAGTCAAAATAATTTACACAGCCTCTTATGGGACCGACCAAGCCAGTTCCTGCAGGGGTTGCAGTGACTGCATGATGTCTCTGTTTCTAAATTGGCTGCCTAGTTTCATTGCAGCCACAACAACAAACGAAAAAAAAATGTAAATAAAAGGTGTCTGGCATTACTGATATATACCACACTTGTTAATCAGCGTTACAGCTGTGACACTTGCCACCATAGTTTTTATGGTAATATTATGTATTTCGTTCACTTACATTAATGCGATACTCGAATTAGTACCGAAAGCTTAGAATGTGCCAGAACCAGACGGAGGCTTCCAGAAGCTTGTAAATTTGCATAAATACAAAAGTAGATGGCATTGAAAGTTTAGTTAATTTATAAAAGTGGAATTGTTAAGAACTGGAAGCATTAGTAAAAAGTGATTGAATTGAGATTAAATAAAAAGTGTTGAATTATAAAAACAATTATATTTGAATTGTGAATAAGTGCAATAAGTTAAATTTGGTGTTATTTAAAATGAAAGACGTTGGGTTTCATAAAATAAAGAGATTTGTTGTATTATTTTGGAATTTTGATTGAATTTTATTTGTCGAACCCCAGGCCAAAACCTCACATTGGTGTCAAAAATTGGGGATAAAACTCAGTAAAGTGCTAGAAAATTCCATAGTGACATTTTATAAAACAGTGTTGGTGACTCATATAATTGTGAAAGAGAATTTTTCCAGAAACTATTGAACTGATTGTACTATAAAACTGTGAATAGCGAATATTTTTTGGTTAAAAATAGTGTTTGAAAAAGATTTTTCTAGAAGAGATATTAAAATAAAACTGACTGTGTCTCGAAAATTATGTTTCGGTTAAATAAAATAGGTCGCAAATTAGAACAATTGGCAACAGCTGAGTTGAAAGAAGAATTAGGAAAAAGAAATCTTCAGACTTCAGGACTGAAAAAGGAACTATTGCTCCGACTTCAGAATTCTATCACTCAGGATGGTGGATACCCCGATACCATGTTGTTCGATGCTGAGGAACCAGAGAGAGAATGCACAGTAAATACAGCCGATCAAATGCCTGCTTTCATGAAGTTGCTTATGTCGAAATTCGAAGAACAAAAGAACGTTCTCGAAAAAGAACAAAACGTTCTAGAAAGTAATGTGATGTGGCAACAAGTTTAGATATTCGGAGGATACATTTTGTAAATTAACGACATCTGTTGGATTCATTGTGTACAATAACCATGCCCCTAAAAGTATGCTACATATTTGCAATATGTTTTGACTGAGTACTAAATCGAACTTGAAGTATTAATTCGAGACTCGAATTAGAAAGTGGAATTTTCCAGAAACTTTTGAACTGGTTGTCCTTTTAAACTGTGAATAGCGAATATTTTTGTTAAAATAGTGTTAAAAATGAGTCGCAAATTAGAACAATTGACAACAGCTGAGTTGAAAGAAGAATTAGGAAAACGATATCTTCAGACTTCGGGGCTGAAAAAGGAACTATTGCTCCGACTTCAGAATGCTATCACTCAGGATGGTGCAGACCCCGATACCATGTTGTTCGATGTTGAAGAACAAGGGAAAGAAAGCACAGTAAGTACAGCCGACGAAATACCTGCTTTCATGAAGTTGCTTCTGTCGAAATTCGATGCTCTCGAAAGTTCCTCGAAAGAACAATAGAATTCGTCAGAAATGTTGCAGCAGCAACTAAGCGAACAGAAGAACTTTCTCGAAGAACAGCAGAACTTTCTCGAAGAACAAAAGAACGTTCTCGAAGAACAAAAGAACGTTCTCGAGAGCAAATTGTATGGCCTCGAAAACAAACTCGATGCATAGAATGTTCTCTTTGACAAAAGGCTTCAAACAATCGATCAGAAATTCGAAGCCAAAATAGAAAACTTGGAAAAAAAGTTCGGAAGTGTAGAGCAACAGTACCAACATATGGCTAAGGAATTTGATTCTTTGAAGAAGCAGAAGGTTCGGGAATATTCGAGCGACGGTCCACGAAGAAAGGAAATGTAGCCCCCTGTCTTCGATGGTCAAACATCATGGCCAATTTATAAGAGGCAGTTCGAAGCTGCCGCCTTGACGAACAACTAGGACAACGAGAACAAGTCAATTGCTCTTATGCTTGCGATCAGAGGAACAGCTGCTGAATTTCTGCAGACCATTCCTGAAGACAAACAGCATGATTATGATGCCATGGTCAAGGCAACCGAGATGAGGTTTGGCGACGACCACATGCATCAAGTTTACCGAGTCCAGTTGGACCGAAGGGTCCACACAAGAGGTGAAACGCTACAACAGTTGCAAGCTGACATTGAGCGCTTGGCCAATTTGTCTTATCCCAATACCAGCAGGGAAATTATAAACGAACTGGCAACCGATGCGTTCACTAATGCCATTGCAGATGGAAAACTATTAATGGCTGTGAGAATGGCAGGTAAGAAAACGCTCGCTGAGGCTTTAGCATTTGCCCTGACAATGGAAGCAGCAGACCAAGCTTCGCAAGGTAGCCATCGCGTCCGGGAAATGGCTACGCTAGAGTGCTCATGTCAATGTGTCGACATTGAAAGACAAAACCCGAACACTGTTCGAGGTCAAATGAGCTGCTGGAATTGCAACAAGCTAGGACACCTACAGCGACAATGCAGATCTCCACCTAGACAGGTAAGCTGCCCACATTGCGCAAGGAGGAGGCAGAATCACGAAGCATCTGGCAGGAATAACACTTACACTGCTGGACAAGCTTCTGATCAACAGCAGGTGGGAAACGCCTAAGAACCAACTTCGCGGGGCTGAAATTGGTTGATGGAATCGACGCCCCCAGGACCATCATCCAAGTTTCGCAAAGTACACGCTGCAGCAAGAGCTTGACAGTGGAGACAGTCAACAGAAAATCTGTGGCCACTATCGACACGGGTGCAAAGCCTCCATAATCAGAAGAGACCTTGTTCAGACATCCTGGCTACATAACACCAGCGGTACACTCTGAAGACAGCTACGAGAGAAGCAGCAAAAGTATTTCTAAAGATACAACTGACAGGGTTGACCTTCTCACATGCATTCTTGGTAGCCGACATATGCGACGAATGCATCATTGGAGTGGATTTCATGAAGGCACATGAGGTAATCATAGACCTTCGAATGCAAGTGTTAAGGTATCGAACCGTTGAGATCCCTATGGTATATGGAAACCAGAACGCTGTGAATCTTCGGGCGGTTATAAGCAGAGATGAAGTCCTACCACCTTCTTCAGAGACAGTTCTTTGGACGCGTTTGGAGGGTGATCCTGGGAACTACCGATTCTATTTCATTGAAGCAAATGATAAAGAGGATTTTCCAAGCTATACCGTTGGAAAAATTTAAGTAGAACCAAATAAAAACATGGTTCCGGTAAAGCTGATGAATCCGAACAAACACTCCGTCAAACTCAGGCAAGGAGAGGTGATTGGAAGATGCGTACCCTTTGCAGCCATATCGACAACATCTGGGAGTGAATCTGCGAGTCCCATTTCTGCAACGAAATTCGCCGAGGTATGTAATGCTATCCTCGGAAACTGTGAGCTAAATCAGGAGCAGAAAACCATGGCCAAAAATCTCATTGGCGAGTTTGCTGATATATTTGCATTGCAGGATGGAGACTGTGGTCGAACACACCTAGTACAGCACCGAATAGACACCGGCGATAGCAGACCGATCCGACAACCTGCTAGAAGACTTCCATTGCCAAAACAGGCGGAAGTCGATGAAATGATATCAGGAGGTTCGTCAAAGATTTTGCCGGAATCGCAAAGTGTCTGCACAAGCTAACTGAGAAGGGTAGACTATTTAAATGGTCAGGTGAGTGCGAAAGAAGCTTTCAACATCTAAAACAGCGACTTTGTGAGGCACCAATACTAGCTTACCCCACCCCTGTTCTGTCGCAGATACACGATGGGCAGGAGAAAGTGGTAGTCTATTTCAGCAAAGTTCTGTCACGACCAGAGAGAAACTACTGTGTAACCAGACGGGAACTTCTTGCTCTGATACTGGCAACAAAACATTTCCATAAATATCTGTATGGACAGAGATTCATCCTGCGTACCGATCACGCCCTTTAAAATTGTAGCTATAGTTCAAAAATCCTGAGAGGCAAGTAGCAAGATGGATCGAACGATTGCAGACTTACGACTTCGAAGTACAGCATAGCAAAGGAAGACTGCATTGTAATGCGGACGCGCTTTCCCGCAGACCATGTGAGCCCAGTTGCAAACATTGTGCGCGAAAAGAGGAAAAGAACGAAGGTATTTCTGTCCAGAGAATAAGAGCCGAACCTGTAGAGGGTTGGAGTGCCGAAGAACTTCGTAATGCACAAAAAGAAGACTTTGACATCGAGCCAATCCTTGCATGGAAGGAATCTATGGAGAAACCAAACGCAAGAGACATCTCCGACACAAGTCCTACTTTTAACGCATACTGGGCGCAATGGGACTCTCTCCATGTGGAAGATGGTGTTTTGCGGAGAAAATGGGAAATGCCGAATGGAAGATCCTTTAAGATGCAGCTTGTGGTTCCACGATCAAAAGTAGAGAAGATCCTACGAGAAATGCATGATGGAGTATCCGGTGGGCACTTGGGAATCAACAAAACACTGGAAAAGAAACGATGTAGAGAGCTGGTGTCGAAAGTGCACAACATGCACAAATGCGCGGCTAGCAAGGGACCCAAAGTCAAAACACGAGGTAAAATGCACCAGCACAACGTGAGCGCCCCGTTTGAAAGAATCGCCGTTGACATCATAGGGCCGTTTCCAGAAACTGAAAACTGTAGCCGTTACACCTTGTTGTCATAGACTACTTCAGCAAGTGGCCCGAGGCGTTTTCGATACCCAATCACGAAGCTAAGACCGTTGTCGAGCAGATAGTGGACCACTGGGTCTGCAGGTTCGGGGTGCCTATGGAATTGCATTTCGACCAAGGGCGAAACATCGAGTCGAAGGTATTCCAGGAAGTATGCGCATCACTCGGGTTAAAGAAAACAAGGACAACACCTCTTCATCCATAGTCTGATGGAATGGTAGAACGATTTAACAAGACCTTGAAGGAACATCTGTCCAAAGTCGTGAACGAGAACCAACAGGATTATGGCCTACCGGAATGCGGTTCATAGTACAACTGGATACACTCTATCCGAAATTCTATTTGGAAGAACTGCCCGGCTCCCAAGTGAGCTAAATTCGGATTTCCTATTGAAGACCCAAAATGCGAAGAGGACTACGTGTTGGATCTTAGAGTAAGGATCAACGACATTCGCCAGAGAACAAAAAACCATGAAGACCAGAGTAACCGCATGAAGACCAGATATGATGCGAGAGCAATAGCACCTGAATTCAACGAGGGAGATCTGGTATGGCTTTACAACCCACATCGCAGAAAGGGAAAATCGCCCAAGCTTCAGCAGGACTGGAAAGGTCCCTACCAAGTAGTTACGCGCATTAATTATGTCGTTTTTCGAATCCAACGAGGACCATGAGCAAAAATTAAATTTGTCCATGTGGATGATGATGTGGTTGTTCGGAACGAACAGAACTAAGAGAGGGACAATGTGATGTGGCAACAAAAGGATTAGATATTCGGAGGATACATTTTGGTTGCAAATTAACGACATCTGTGAGATTCATTGTGTGTGAGATTAAATAAAAAGTGTTGAATTATAAAAACGTATCTGAATTGTGAATAAATGGAATAAGTTAAATTTGGTGTTATTTAAATTGAAAGAGGTTGTGTTTCATAAAATAAAGAGATTTGATGTATTATTTTGGAATTTTGATTGAGTTTTATTTGTCGAACCCCAGGCCAAAACCTCACAGTATATACATAATGAGTCTCTAATTTGTAGAGTTTCGTCCTAAATGTGGCTGCAATCTTAAAAGTTCACTGTTTGGTTCGAAGCATAAAGTAAATATATTATACAACTGAATCTCTTTCGTACGTTCCACAGTTCCACGTCTCAACGCACTCAATTTTCGTTGTTGCTTTGGTATATCATTCATTGTGTTTCGTGTTCTCTTTTGTATATCATTCATTGTCCACGTAAAAAAGAAAATAAACGATGAGGTGAGTTGCTAAAACGTCAACAACAACAACAGATAACAGAAAACAAGTTTAAGTTGTAGGTTAGGTACAAACAAATTGTTTCCGATAGAAAATGTTATTAAAATATATCAATATGAACATTGAAGCAAATTGTTTAGTGAATATTTATGTAGTGATAGTGACAATTATTAGAACTATGTGCTTATTATCATTAATATAACGAATAAGCAGTTTAATTTTGTAAAAAGGACACAATAATTCACGGAGCTCCTTCACTTCGAAACAATTTGTGAGAATTTCACAAAATACCAAAAGACCTCTTAATCATCTGCTTACACGAAATAGAATCGGTGTCTCTGCTTATAACCGCCTGAAGATTTCAGGCGGTTATAAGCAGCGTTCTCGTTTTCGTATACCATAGGGATCTCAACGGTTCGATACCTTAACATTTGCATTCGAAGGTCTATGATTACCTCATGTGCCTTTTTGAAATCCATTTCAGTGATGCATTCGTCGCATATGTCGGCTACCAAGAATGCATGTGAGAAGGTCAACCCTGTCAGTTGTATCTTTAGAAATACCTCCCCGTATACTTTTGCTGCTTCTCCGGTAGCTGTCTTCAGAGTGTAACAACTGGTGTTATGTAGCCAGGACGTCTTAACAAGGTCTCTTCTGATTATGGAGGCCGTGGCACCCGTGTTGATAGTGGCAACACATTTTCGGTTTCTGATGACTGTCTCCACAGTCAAGCTCATGCTACTGTCCTAGCTTGTTGCAATTCCAGCATCTCATTTGACCTCGAGCAGTGTTCGGGTTTTGTCTTTCAATGTCGACGCGTTGACATGAACACTCTAGCGTAGCCATTTCCCTGACGAGATGGCTACCTTGCGAAGGCTGGTCTGCTGCTTCCATTGTCAGGGCAAATGCTTAAGCCTCAGCGAGCGTTTTCTTACCTGCCATTCTTACAGCCATTTGTAGTTTTCCATCTGCAATGGCATTAGTGAACGCATCGGTTGCCAGTTCGTTTATGATTTCCCTGCTGGTATTATGGTAAGACAAATTCGCCAATCGCTCGATGACAGCTTTGCAACTGTTGTAGCGTTTCACCTCTTGTCTGGACCCTTCGGTGCAACTGAACCCGGTAAACTTGCTGCATGTGGTCGTCGCCAAACCTCATCTCGGTTGCCTTGACCATGGCCTCATAATCATCATAATCATGCGCAAGCGTAAGAGCAATTGACTTGTTTTGTTGTCCCAGTTGTTCGTCAATGCGACAGCTTCGAACTGCCTCTTATAAATTGGCCATGATGTTTGACCATCGAAGACAGGGGCTACATTGCTCGAATATTCCCGAAGGTTCTGCTTCTTCAAAGAATCAAATTCCTTAGCCAGATGTTAGTATTGTTGTTCTACACTTTCTACTTGCCTTCCGAACTTTTCTTCTAAGCTTTCTATTTTGGCTTCAAATTTCTGATCCACTATTTCAAGTCTTTCGCTTAGTTGCTTCTGGAGAGTTTCTAATGAATTCTTTTGTTCGTCGAATTTACTGTCGAGAACGTTTCTTTGGGCGCTTAGTTGCTTCTGCAGCATTTCTGATGAATTCTTTTGTTCTTCGAGAACGTCCTTTTGTTCGCTTAGTTGCTTCTGGAGAACTTCTAATGAATTCTTTTGGTAATTCTTTTGTTCTTCGAGAACGTTCTGTTGTTTTTCGAGAACGTTCTTTTTTCTTCGAATTTCGACAGAAGCAAACTTCATGAAAGCAGGCATTTCATCGGCTGTATTAACTGCGCCTTCTCTCTCTGGTTCTTTAACATCGAACAACATGGTATCGGGGTCTCCACCATCCTGAGTGATAGCATTCTGAAGTCGGAGCAATAGTTCCCTTTTCAGCCCGAAGTCTGATTATTTCATTTTCGTAATTCTTCTTTCAACTCAGCTGTTGTCGATTGTTCTAATTTGCGACCCATTTTATGTAACCAAAACACAATCTTCGCGACACAGTCAGTTTCATTTGTATGTCTCTTCTAGAAAAATCTTTTTCAAACACTATTTTTAACAAAAATATTCGCTATTCACAGTTTTACGGCATAATCAGTTCAATAGTTTCTAGAAAATTCTAATTTCACAGTTATATGAGTCACCGACACTGTTTAAGAAAATGTCACTATGGAGTTTTCTAGCACTTTAATGAGTTTTATCCACAATTTGTGACACTAATGTGCAGTTTTGGCCTGGATTTGACAAATGAAACTCGATCAAAATTCCAAAATAATACAACAAATCTCTTTATTTTACGAAGCACAACTTCCTTCAGTTTAAATAACAGCAAATGTAACTTATTCCACTTATTCACAATTAGAAAACGTTTTTATAATTCAACACTTTTTATTTAATCCCAATTCAATCACTTTTACTAACGCTTCCAGTTGTTGACAATTCCACTTTCGAAAATAAACTTCTCTTCCAATGCCATCTACTCTTGTATTTATACAAATTTACAAGTTTCTGGAAGCTTCCGTCTGGTTCTGGCACAATCTAAGCTTTCAGTACCAATTCGAGTCGAGAGAATAAGTACTGCAAGTTCGATTTAGTACTCAGTTAAAACATATTGCAAATATGTATCATACTTCTAGGCGCATGGTTGTTGTACACAATAAATCCCACAGATGTCGTTAATTTACAAACAAAATGTATCCTCCGAATATCTAAACATTTTGTTGCCACATCACAATATTTTTGTTTAGTTGACTTAATGGTACATATGTCGCGTTTATTACATAAAATGAACAAACTCAAAAATTTATTTTGCAAATACTCCCTTCCACAATTTTGCAAAATGTTGAGAAAGTATATAAGAATTTAATTTTATCTTTTTTTTTGCATTTTTCAAATTTTCCATGGCAAAAAAAAAATTAAAGTCTGTTCTCCTGAAGGCTCTTAATACAATGTCAACAATTTCGCATTCCTTCCCTGTGTGAATATTTCGTCATTCCTCAATACCAGTTTTGAGCAATACGAAAAGGATTTAAAAATAACACGAACAAGTGTCGATGGTTTGTTTTCTTCTGACTGCTAACACTTAAGATACATCTTTCCCGTTCTGCCATTTACTTACATTGCATATGTGTTGAATACATTCCCCCGACTAAAAGTCTACAATGCGAAATAGCGAGATAAAACTACAGATTTCATATACAATGGAACTGGTTAAAAAAGAAATATTTTATGGAATTCAACCAACCCCAACTATAAAAATATTGAAAAGAAGGCGCAAGTATGGAGTAATATTTCGATAGCATTTAATATACAGTCACAAGCAAAATTATTTACACAATGTATTTTCTTGGTAAAACTTCTCACAAAAATAGTTGTACCTTTCAAAATACCCTTTATCTGGTTTATTTGTTTTATTAATCAATAATAACAACAATTTTTGAAAAACTTAACACAAAAAAATTATCAAACTTCATAAATTCGTAATTTAAAAAGTGGCATAATTATTGTCACACCCAACAAAGCTGGCAAAATTATTTGCACAAGGGCAATCGATGACTTGGGAGAGAAAACCGTTAGTTAATGTTCAATTCAATCAATGTGAAGTGATGCGTGCTGCTATTGTAGTAGTCTAGCGTCATTCTCCATCAAGTTAACTTGGTTTAAATGGGTAAAACTAGGGAAATTGCGTTAGAAACACGTGCGGCGAATTAAAAATATCACTGCAGTCGGCGCTCGGTTTATTATCTGATAGATAAAGAAGAAAAAATTACTTACTTACTTACTAAGGTGGCGCTACAGTTCGGGACGAACCTGGGCCTCAACCAACATGCCTCTCCAGCCAACTAAGGCGAGGTCTTCCTTGACTGTGTCTAGCCTCTGGGATGGAATCGAAGATCCTGCGAGCCGGAGCATTGTTTTCCATTCGCTCTACATGACCTAGCCATCTTAAACGTGATATGGGTATTTTTTTGACCAGGTCAATGTCGCTGTACAGCTCGTATAGTTCTTGGTTGAACCTTCTCCTCCAAATCCCGTTAACGCAGATAGGGCCAAAAATCTTCCGAAGAATCTTACGCTCGAAACGACTAAGGATATCTTCATCCGCTTTAGACAGAGTCCATGCCCCGGCGCCATAGACCTGCTCTATGGGATGATTAGGGTCTGATACCGAGTCTCCTTTGTCTTTCGAGAGAGGGCTGTTGCGGGTCACTGCCAGAAGCAAAGCTGGAACAAAAAAAAAATAAATGATTTTTTTTAAGCAGAAAGAAATTAAAATCGAAAGTCAAGGAAATACCGATAAACATGCACAAACATTAAAATCAAACACCCAGTTAATTGTTTTTTTTGGTGCACTTTTATTTTTTTATTATTTTGTAATAATAATACACTAAACAACACTGCACATAAACACAAACGCGTCCGCGCCGAGGCTGGTTGCGATTGCGCTACCACGGTTTCTTACGGGAACGGAGGCGAGACTATGCAAGATTGCAAGGAGTGGATACCGGGACCTGCGGAATTAAGCAAATTTCCAAAATCACGAAAAAAACTACAGGAATTAACAAAAAAAACACACGAAAAAGTTAACGATTTGCAAAAAGACGCGCACATTGAGATCAAATTGGAAGCCATTTTTATGTTGACAGTTGACGTTTGGCACATAGGGTAGGTAAGGTAGTTCCTTTTCCGAAATAAGTCGGTAGTGTTGGCAGGCCAAAGGTGCGATTTTCGGAAAAGGAACAAACCTATGTATGTGGCGAACAGCTGTTATTAGGATAGTAAATAGGTCAAGCCAATGAACTCCATGACAATGCACTGTAGGTAAATAAAAAAAACGGAAAAGTGGAAAAAACGGAAAAATCGACTTTTTCGGCGGCCCAACGATTTGCCCGTTGGAAAGAGGTTTTTAAAATTCAAGCCGTCAACGACCAAAGACCTACTTGATAAGCAAAGTGGATTTCGCCTATAATTTGTGTTTGAATTAAGTTTCCTTTCTTAGTAAGTTTGTTGAAAGTGTGGCAGTAAAGTATATATATGTAATTATTAATTGTTGTTCCTTTTGATTAGTTTTTTTTATGTGCGATTTTTAATGTGGATCCCTAATTTAATTCAAATATTAGGAAAAAAAAGGAGGGTAAGAAATAAAAATTATTCAAATAAAAAAAATAGTAGCTAATAAAGATGAATAATCGTAAAGGTGAATTTCGACGAGCGGTTGGCGGGTGATTCATGTCGGCCGTCGGAGCGATTTTTAAGCAAGACAGGAGAAAGAAAAGTTCCTGGTTGGAAGAACTAGCCCGTGACGACAAACCAACCCGGGCTACCAAGTAATCTTTAAATATTATAAGAAGCGGGGCGGATAGCCTCATATAAAAGTTTTTTTATATAAACCAAAAAAAAAGTGCGAAAGCAAAAAATTAATGAGTGTCGAAATTCACCCATCAAAAACTTAGTTCCTCCAAATACATTAAAAAAGTGTTCTGTACATAAAAAAAAAGGGAAAGAAAGTCGCGAAACATATCTTCCGGAGCGAAGAGAATCGAGGGGCTCCTCGGGACGAGAGCCGCCGCAAGAGTTTTTTTTTTGCTGATTTTTTTTATTATTTTATTATTTTAATATTAATTATTTTATTATTTTTAATATTAATCACATACATTATATTTTTTTTTTGCTGATTTTTTTTTATTATTTTATTATTTTAATATTAATTATTTTATTATTTTTAATATTAATCACATACATTATATCCACCATATAACTTTTGTTTAAACATATATATATATATATTTTTGTTTTTTTGGCGTGATCATCGAAAGACCAACAATAGTGTATTTTTTTTTGGTAATTTTAGTGTAAAGGTCGATAACCAAAAGTTAAGTTTTTTTTTGTTCTGTGTTTCGAAGGAAACGAAAGACTGTGCCAGGGTTGCCGTCGGCAAGTTTCCTCGCGACTCCCCGGCTTACGAATGTTTGGTTTTTTTTTGTAAATAAAATCTCGTCAGACCCCTTATAGAGCTCTGGAAGGTAGGATCTGGGGGGACACTAGTTGGCATTAGTAAGGGAACAGATAATTAGTATCCCACTTGTACTTGCCGAGGGTTTTGGGAGGAAGCTGGGCCACATAAGCCTTTTTTTTGTTCCGCCTACTTTGCTAGGATTTATCTATTTTAAAAATTTATTTACTTACTTTTAGTTGTGTATTATTATTTATTTACATACTTGTTTAATTTCTTCTTTTTTTCTATGGTCAACATTTGGTTATCTATTTATTTTTTTTGAAACGTACTTTTTTTCGATTCTTTTGTTTATTTGTCTTGTTATCTTTGGATTTTTTATGATTTGTGGAAAGAGAAATTGTTTTTTTTTGGATTCGCTTAAAATAAAAGTGCTACTGTAAATCACGCCTAAAGTGAAAAAAAAAATGTTTTATTGGTGAGCGGGTAAGACGCTCGATGGCTGGCTGAGCGCGCTTTTCAGGGGGGTGCGGTAAGGTGGCATACATAGCCTAGTAAAAGATGGCTTAACAGCGTCCAGGATATCCTATACTTTGGGGAATTCACTTAAAATTTGGACCGTCGAATTCCAGGAGGGAGGGAAAAAGGTCCCCCCTGCAACAACACCAGCGGGTTATCCCGGGTGTGGTCCTGCTTCTTCTTGGTGGTATAGTAAGTATGGCATGATCTATGTGTTTTGGAATAAGTAAGGTCTGTCTGTGGGGGCAAGATCCCCCCCGTATCCGGCGAGCTTAGCCGCGCTGCGCCAGCATGCCATCGCCTCCACAGCAGACAATCTTCCCCCTTCTCTACCCCCTCTCCGCTTCCTGTCCTTCCCATAACACTAACCTTGGTCTTTTTCTTCTCCCAAGTGCCAGTACCATGGCCGTCCTAAGTATCTACATCCCAGTTCCTACGAATCTACTCTGTCCGTTCCTAACGTTCTTCCTCCCCCTCGCTCCCTCTTCTAATATCCTACCTTTTGCACCCCTACCTCCTCCCTGATTTACCTTCCGTCTAGTTTACTGTTTTCTCTTGATATCCCTCCATACTTTATGATCCCACTACTACACTCTACCTCCTCCACTACTCCCTTATCCAATCCGAACCAATACCTCTCCTCCAACCTATCCTATCCTCTCCAGATCCCTCACCAGTTGCTTATTTCAAATGGCGCCCAACGTTTTGTGTTTCTTTTATCCTTGTCAATTCCTAATGTATTGTTTGTCTTCGTCGGTGCGATTGAGGCAAAGCGTATGTCTTAACCAGGATAGCTCTTTAGAACGCCTGATTAACTGCGACGCGATGCTTTAAGGTCCTCGACGGAAACAAACAATGCATTCGTTGTGATGTCCTATTTTACTATCGCTGGCTGGCCGGAAGACTCTGGATGTCTTCATGCGTTCAGTTCTTCAACGATACGCCTGAACCGCGCCAGCTTCCGATGGTCAGGCTGCGATAGCAATATTTGTGTTTCCTGTTTCAAATGCGGTTGCGGCCGGATCGAAAGCGTTTCGTATGTCTTAACCAGGATCGCTCTTTAGAACGCCTGGTTAATTGCGACGATGCGCTTCCGACCTGGTGGCAACAGCAGTTGGAAATTGTCTCGTCTTGTAAACGTTTTCTTTACCTTTCTTTTGGTAGTAAAGTAGCACCACATCCGGGATGTTGAATAAACAATTTTTTTTTCCTAATCTTAATAATGTTAGGATGCTGTCAGGTCATAAGCTTTCGCAAAACAAAAGCAATAATTACTAGATCTTTGCCACCTGGAACACCTCCGTATCCCATAAGAAAACAAATAACCAACAAATAAATACATTTACAAAATCAAAAAAAAAAGGGTGGAATATACCTAGATACTACCACACGTTAAAAATTGAATTTCCTCTCTAGATCTTAGTTTTACGTCATAGGTACACTTTCTTTTAGTTTTTAGGTGATTTTTTTTTGAAAAAGATATATGGTTTTTTTTATTAATTTTTGTTATTTATTTATTTTCATTTTGTACAACGGTTAAAATAGATATTAAGATCCAAAAAAAAAAAAAAAATAAATAATAAAATACAAAAAAAAACTATTACTATAAGTGATACTATAATAAAAGTAAGTCTAGCTTATTTCTATTGTAAAAAAAAAAAAAAAAAAAAAAAAAATATCTATAAATAAACTAAATTAGGTTAAGATTCAGGTCTAGGAGTTAAGTACCTTAATAATTTATGTAACTTAGAGTATAGCATTAAACATTAAATACTTATACAAAAGAAAACAAATTTTAAATACAAAAAAAAAAACTTTTTGTTTAAATACCTATATCTTAGAGTGTAGTTTATATTTAGTTACGTTAACATTGCGAGTTAGATTTAGGCAGTTAAGTTTTTTTTAATCAGAATAGTAATAGTCTAAGATTTCTTTATAGTTACTTTTAGTTAGATTCTTTAATTATTTATTTAATAATAGTTTATTAGTTTAAGTTCTTGTTATTTATTATTTTTGTTTAATTTATTTATTAAAGTATTTGTTATTTATTTGGTAGTTATTTATTATTCGATAAAGTTTTGTTATTTATTGATTTGTTAACTGATTTTGTTATGACTTTTGGTCAGTTATTTAGAATAATCTAAATAAATTTTTATTTTTGTTTCATATTTATGTAATTTTGAATTAAGGTAAAGTTTTTTTTTTTGGTTTGTCTTTGCTATTCCATAGTCATTAACAGATATGTAATATTATTTTGTTTGTTGTTACTTAGTAGATCATTATTTATTTATTTATCACAGGTTTTTGTTTTTATTTATAGGATTTATTTATAGGCTAGGTCATTTAATATTATTAATTGTCAATTTTTTTATTGTATTAGCAGTAATTACTGATAATTTATTTTTTTTATTATTTATATTTCTAATAAATATCAAGATTGTGTTTTTTTTCATATACCTAGCTTTTCTCATAAAACCTTCGTTTTTTATTCGAATTTTCCGTTTTTTCCCTTCTTTCTGGTGTTTCTACCCAAATCAATCTGCCTTGTTTGTTTGCCAAGCGAATCCTTGGGGTTCATTGATCTTGAATTTTGATTTCGATTAACTACCACCGAATGTCTCAGCGTTTTACCTACGAAGAAGAAAAAAAAACGGTCGTAATAAAAAATAATTTAGAATACCGACCAGTTACCCGCTCTTTGCTTAGGAACTTCGCTTTGCCTTCCGAAGAGATGCCAACTGCACGATCGCCGATCTCAAAAGCCAACAAACCTCGGGAAAAACTCTAGGGATCCCGCGCCGACTCCTGTGGCGATTCCAGGGAATTCGGAAGAATTACTGTTAGGTTTTCTTCCTTCACGTCCGTCTAACAATCCTCCTTTGTCGGGCCACAGCAGTACCTCCGATCGTTCCACGGACTCTTTGATTGCACCGCCTTATAGCACGATGAGTAACGCGACGGTTACCGGAGGTGATGGCCGAAACCACCCTTCAACGAGTAATGAGGATCATTGCTGCACAATCCAGGCAAGCCATGACGGAGGGGGAGAAGCAGCGGGCGTGATCTCGACGGAAATTAGGTCCGCCATCAATTCGGCGGTCAGTAACGCTTACGATTCCTACCGAGATCAGATGAAGGAGAACATCGCCGCATCCGTAAGAGCGGAAGTCCAAAGGGGACTTCTTGATTTTTTTAAAGACATCAATAACCCTACACGCTTGCGCCCATCAGAAGAAGATAGAGGAAGGCCGCCGGCGGGCAATCCTTTAACCGCTCCGACACCTTTCCAGCCACCCCCCTCTGTACCTTCAAGGCCATCCCAGCTGGATCCCCAAACCAGGCCTTTCATCCCAATTGCAAATCGGCACGAGGAGATGATTCCTAATCTTGCCCAGAATGTAAGACAAGTTCCTGATCAGGGGGTACACCCGCCGGGACCTCCACCGGAATCATATTATCGGAATCCTCAGCCCCGACAACCACCAACTCCCTCACACTTTTCTCCCCACAGTTATCCGGGTCGCGGAAGACCACCCATACGCATAGATAGTGGGGGGTAGTATTTGAAGGCAAGCCCGAAATTCTGATGGTGGAGGATTTCATTTTTCGCGTAGAGACTCTGCAGAGCCATTACGAGTGTTCCTGGGCTGAGGTCCTACGCGACTTCCATCTGCTGCTCTCGGGAGCAGCCAGCGAGTGGTACTGGCAGTACCAGCGATCCAATTTTTTTTTTTTTTTTTTTTTTTGATAATTAACGCGCGCACAAGGGACTATTTGTTTCCCTTTTAATGTAACACACTGCGCGGGCATGAGGAAGATAGGGAGGGGAGAGATAGGAGGTGTCGATTAACATTGGTTTTAAATGTTTGCAAATTGAAATGGCAAGGGAAAATCTCGCCGGGTAAACCATTCCAAAGTCGTGTTGTACGGCTAAAAAAAGAATCCCTATATTTCACGGTACGTCCGAAATTGGGCTCAAGGGTGAACTGATGGGCATTCCTAGCAAGACGAGTATTACGGGTGAAACTTTTAAGGGGAGGAATGCAGCTGGCTACCTCGAGTGAACATTTTTTATAAAAGAAACGATAAAATAAGGAAAGACATGAAACATTGCGTCGGTGTTCGAGAGGGGCAATTGTTTCAGCGGCAGTTCTATTTCCTATCAATCTTAACGCTCGATTTTGTATTCTATCAAGCAGGTGAAGCGATCTTTGTGAAGCACCTGCCCACAGGTGGGAGTTATACTCGAGTTTAGGGCGTATAAACGCTTTATAAATTGTAGCCAGATCAGATGGGGAAAAATACTTCTTACACCGATACAGAAAACCTAAGCACTTAGCAGCATTCTTAGCGATTTCAAATATATGGTCGTTCCAACGGAGGTCGTCGTTGACACACATACCGAGTACTGAGAGCTTTTCGGTTTCTTCGATGTAAGTGCCATTCATGGATAATGGCGTTAGGGGTATGTTAAGCTTTAACGACAGAAGACAGCATTGAGTTTTCGAAGCATTAAACTCCACACGATTCCTATTACACCATTTGACAATGCTGTATAAATCGGAGTTTAATGAGCTTGACATACGGCACCGTTGCAATTGTACGTCCGAAGGCGAAGGACGTGAATTATCGAACGAATATGAAAAGCTGGGGGTAGAGTCGTCAGCAAAACAGTTAAGTGGATTAGAAGTAACAGACAGAAGATCATTTATAAAAATGAGGAAAAGAGTCGGAGACAGAACAGAGCCCTGGGGCACACCAGCATTTATTTTATGGGAATCAGACTTGAATCCGTCCAATACAACTTGTATTGAACGGTCCAGAAGATAGCTTCTAATCCAACGAACAAGAGTATTATCGATCCCAAAAGCACGCATTTTCGATAAGAGAGCTTCATGCCAAACTCTATCAAATGCCTTGGAGATATCAAGAGCAATAATCTTACTTTCACCAAAGCGATGTAAAGATTTGTTCCACTGTTCGGTGAGATATGCCATCAGATCACCAGTGGAACGGTTGCTGCGGAAGCCATACTGGCGGTCATGGAGAAGCTTACGATCTTCGAGATATTCCTTAAGCTGACGGATAATCAGTGTTTCCATGACCTTAGAAAGAAGGGATGTCAGTGCTATGGGCCGGTAGGAGCAGGGGGAGGATGGGTCACCTTTCTTAGGGACAGGCTGGACAAATGCTGTTTTCCATCTTCTAGGAAAGATTCCAGAAGAGTAGGAGCGATGGAAAAGCTTACGCAGTGGCTTTGCCAGTGTGGAAGAACACCTCTTCACCGCCCGGACTGGCTGGCGCTTAGAGACGCACTGATGCGCCTGTTTCGAAATTCCAAGTCCGATTTTGAAATCATGCGGGACAATATGGACCGGCGGCAGGGCTCCTGGGAGTCCAGCGATCAATTTTTCGCAGCAATCAATAAGTTAAGATCTCAGCTCGGGGTACCAATTCCCGAGTTAGAGCTCATTAAAATTCTGAAGAAGAATCTTGTCGGACGAATCCGCGGGCTGGTGTACCCTCAACCGATCTACACTTTGGACCAGCTGAGGATGGCGTGCAAAGACGTGGAGTACGCTTTTCCAAATACGGACCGCGAGGGACCCAAACAACACCGTCCACCTGCTCGGTATGCGGTGAACGACCTGGAAATAGAAGAAACCGGTATCAGCCAGGAAAATTATGTGGAAGCGTTTCAGCACACTATACCGAAGACTACCAAGGGGAAAGCTGATGTACGCTCGACAGCATGCTGGAACTGCAGAGCGGTGGGTCACTCGTTCATGGACTGTCCGTCGGTGACCCGCAACATTTTTTGCTATAGGTGTGGTCATGAGGGTGTGATCACACCCAAGTGCCCTAAATGCAACCCGGGAAACCCGATCAGGAACGCGAGGTCAGCGGGGGAAACGCGTTCCACCCAAACAACCCCGGAATTCCCACCACCTCTGTAAACATACAAACTGCTATAGAAAACAAAATTACAATTTTGGCCAGGAATCAAGTAGAGAATCTGGTCGCAGCTAAGTCCCCTAAGTTGAGGCCAATCAAACCTCTGCATATTAGAATGAAAGAATACCAGGAAAGTAGGAACCGAATTTTTAATAGTCATATAAGCGCAATATCTAGTCGCATTCTAAAAGCACGTGAAAGATTTAAGATGAGGAAGAGGTTAAGAAAAAGCATAGCGTCCACCGTCATCGATACTAGCACTGACCCCAGGCCTTACGCCAAGGTGAACATTGCGGGTAAGGAATGTTCAGATCGCTCCGAACATAGTAATCTCCGTGTCGGTTCCGGAAGAAGATGCGGAGGTGGTGAGTGCCCATAACTTATCAATAGACCAGAGATCCGCTTTGGAAGCGGTCAAGCGGAAATTCCTTGATTACGATCGAAACGGGCTCGGAAAGACGGCGCTTATGGAGCACGTTATCGATACCGGAGATTCGACCCCGGTGAAGCAGAGACACTACCCTGTTTCTCCAGCGGTACAAGCCCTTTTGTACCAGGAAATAGACCGAATGCTTAAGCTCAGCGTTATCGAGGAGAGTAAGAGCCCGTGGTGTTCGCCCGTTGTCCTTATAAAGAAGCCAGGTCCGAACAATACCACCAAGTATCGTTTTTGCCTGGATTCTCGTAAAGTCAACGCGTTGACTAAAAAGGACGCTAACCCTCTCCCCCATATCGAAGGGCTTATCAGTCGGCTACCAGATACCTATTACATTAGTAGTGTAGATTTAAAGGAAGCATTCTGGCAAATACCGTTGGAGAAGGAGAGTAGGGAAAAAACTGCGTTTGCGGTACCGGGGAGACCCTTGTACCAATTTACCGTCATGCCCTTTGGGTTGTGTAATGCCGCTCAAAGGCTATGTCGTTTGATGGACAAGGTGATCCCTGCACGACTACGGGATCGCGTCTTTGTGTATTTGGACGACCTGCTTATCATCGCGCCCGATTTCGAGACCCATATCGCCTTGCTGGATGAAGTAGCTGACTGTCTTAGAAAGGCAAATCTTACTATTAATGTAAAGAAGTCCCAGTTTTGTTTTAGGGACCTCGGTTTCATAGTTGGTGGGGAAGTTAAAGACAGATCCGTCGAAAGTCGAAGCTGTCGTTGACTTTCCCGTACCAAAGAACGCCCGACAAGTCAGGAGGTTTCTTGGTCTAGCTGGGTGGTATAGAAGATTTATTAAGGATTTTTCTAACTTGACCGCTCCCTTAACGGATACCCTGAAGAAAAGAAATGTGAAATTTGAAATGACCGAAGAGGCTAAGAAAGCATTCGAGGGGTTGAAAACCGCCCTTACCACCGCTCCTGTCCTTTCCCATCCCGACTTCGCCAAACGATTTTATATCCAATGTGATGCCTCTGACTCCGGAATCGGTGCGGTGCTGTTTCAGAGGCATGGTGAGGAGGAAGAACTTCCCATTGCATACTTCTCCCAGAAGCTTAACGCTTGCCAGAGGAACTATAGCGTTACCGAGAAGGAGTGTATGGCAGCAGTAATGGCGGTGAAGAAGTTCCGGCCCTATGTCGAGGGCATGGACTTTACAGTCATCACCGATCACTCATGTCTCAAGTGGTTGATGACCATGAAGGATTTGAGTGGTCGGCTGGCTAGATGGAGTCTGGAGCTATAGTCTTATGCCTTTGACATAGAGCATCGGAAGGGATCACTGAACGTTGTGCCAGACACTCTTTCTCGGGCGCATCTAGATAGTTTAGATTTAGAACAGGTAGCGCCGTGGGTAGACTTAGATAACGAGGAGTTCCAATCTGTAGAATATAAGTCCCTACTAAGTACAGTTCGAGACCACCAGGATGACCTGCCCGACCTGAAGATAGAAGATGACTATGTTTACAAACGCACCTTACCGCCCAGCGCCGATGAATCCCTGGTGGAACACACTTGGTGCCTATGGGTTCCCTCCGGCTTAACCGCTAACATAATCAACAAAGCGCTCAATCCGCCTCAAGCCGCACATGGCGGAATAGCAAAGACCCTACATCGCATTCGGCAGTACTTCTACTGGCCTAATATGGCGGTCCAAGTAAGACAGTTCATTGCGCAATGTGATATATGTAAACAGTCAAAGTCATCTAATTTAGTGTTGCGTCCAACCATTGTTAACAAATTCTGTACTGATCGTCCATTCCAAAAATTGTATGTCGATTTCATAGGACCGTATCCCAGATCCAAATCAGGAAACGCCTACGTCTTTGTTGTTTTAGATCACATGTCTAAATTTGTGTTTCTCAAACACTTAAAAACTGCTAACTCAAGTAGCATAATCAAGTATCTGCATGAGGAAATATTTAACATGTTCGGTGTACCTCAAATAATTCACTCTGACAATGGGAAACAATTCCTAGCTAAGGACTTCCAAAACTTCCTGTTAGGGTACGGTATCAAGCATTTCAGAACTGCGAACTATTCACCGCAATCAAACCTCAAAGAAGACCAACGCGACTGGGATATTCACCTGAGTGATATCGCAGGCGCGTTGAGGAGTTCGATACATTCGGCAATTGGTGTATCTCCATATTTTGCTTTGTTTGGGTATAACATGACAACCCACGGAAGTAGTTACGCGTTGGCCAAAAATTTAAACGTACTTGAAGACGGGGAACTGTTGACCCTGGCGAGAAAAGATAGGTTACAGCTAATTAGGAACAAAATCAAAGACAATATTATAGAAGCCAATGAGAAAAGTGCACGTAAATATAACACTAGAGCACGAAACGTAAAATATATACCAGGACAAGAGGTTTTCAA
The DNA here is from genome assembly GCA_963971375.1 of Platycheirus rosarum. Taxonomy (NCBI): domain Eukaryota; kingdom Metazoa; phylum Arthropoda; class Insecta; order Diptera; family Syrphidae; genus Platycheirus; species Platycheirus rosarum. The sequence continues at coordinate 55,754,066 of OZ020507.1, read as the reverse complement.
ACGAAATTTCGTCCTTAGTGACTCGTCGAAACGCCTCGCTTCAAAACTTTGCCCGAAATACACGAAATGCCGTATTGTCAAAGCGATCGGCAAAAATATGTACGAGTTAGAAAACCTATCTGGAAAGAATATAGGAATCTTCTACGCTAAAGACATAAAACAGTGAGTACCACCGAACACATATTGTGGGAAATATATGTTTGTATGTAGATATATGTTCATATCTGTAGTCTGTCCGTCTGCTGTTGCACCAAATGTCCTTTCGGATTAAAACTAACCATCTGTGATACATTTAGTTTTGAACGACCTAAGATCGCCTTATGTACCTTTAAGGTAAATTGACCACCAGACTGGATAGATAGTTTTAGGAACCTTTAAGTGCCCTGTACCTGATTCGAGAGTTCTCTACGTGCAATAAATCCGAATAAACTAACCTATCCACAAAGTACCTGAAACTAGGGGACTCTATCAACACGACCTACGAACTGTTATATTTTTTTTTATTTATTCTTGGATTGGTTTATCTTTTGTTTATTTATTTAGTTATAAGATCTTTCAGCCCGAACATTCATAGCAAATCCACAAGCGACCTTCCATTTCAACCCCCAAACCCCCTGATACATACTTAATTGCAGACCGTATTTGTATGAACGACTCTTGCTCCATCTTATATAAGGATTACAAGCAATCTGACCTTACAATAGGAGCCATAGACTGTCCACAGTAACATTAAGTGTCCAAAAGAGAGACCAAATAAAAAAAAACGATAAGCTGTAGATATTTATTAATATGTAGGTTTAATTGCATCTTCATAAAAAAAATCTGACCAATACAACATAAGACAAGGAGACATACCTTATTTTGTAACCTTTTTTCTAGTAAAAAAAAAAGTACCGTGGACATGAGGCTGCCACCCAAAAAAAAAAAAAAAGGACTTATTAAACCCGGCGTTTTAACGTGAGTTCTCCCCACTGTCTTAGTTAAAGCTGCGACTGGATCTCAAAGAATATTTTACCTGTTAGGTTCATTCCTTTTTTCGTAAAGGCTCTCGTCTTTCGGTGTTCGTTTAGTATCTCTTCCTCGTAGATCAATATTGTTTCCTTCAGTATAGCCTGCTGATTCAATATGTCAATAACAGTCAGAACAGAATAAGAAGTAACTATAAATAAACACTATATAGCTTACCTGGCCAATTTTCTTTTTCTCGGAAGGCAGATTCCCCTAGGGAATTATTAATTAAGGCTAGTCAAGGTCACCTCCCGACCTTCTCGAAATGCTGCTCGAATGTACCCTGAAGGAAAAAGAGATGATTACGCGAAAGATACTTATCTTCATATCTCCGACACCTATCCATAACTATCCAGATACTATGGCCCTGTCACCGTGCCTGTGGGTGCGTTGTCCGATTCTCCAGACACGGAGTTTTGTTGCGGGCCACTGCCAGAAGCAAAGCTCGAACAAAAAAAAAATAAATGATTTTTTTTTAAGCAAGTCGGATTCGTCGTACAGGCAGCTCCGACGGCATCGTAGGCATTGTATATACAATGTCGTAGGTCATGGACAATGTGTAAACTTGCACATATTGGGAATGGGCAAGAGCCATGGGAAATTAAAATCGAAAGTCAAGGAAATACCGATAAACATGCACAAACATTAAAATCAAACACACAGTTAATTGTTTTTTTTGGTGCACTTTTATTTTTTTATTATTTTGTAATAATAATACACTAAACAACACTGCACATAAACACAAACGCGTCCGCGCCGAGGCTGGTTGCGATTGCGCTACCACGGTTTCTTACGGGAACGGAGGCGAGACTATGCAAGATTGCAAGGAGTGGATACCGGGACCTGCGGAATTAAGCAAATTTCCAAAATCACGAAAAAAACTACAGGAATTAACAAAAAAAACACACGAAAAAGTTAACGATTTGTAAAAAGACGCGCACATTGAGATCAAATTGGAAGCCATTTTTATGTTGACAGTTGACGTTTGGCACATAGGGTAGGTAAGGTAGTTCCTTTTCCGAAATAAGTCGGTAGTGTTGGCAGGCCAAAGGTGCGATTTTCGGAAAAGGAACAAACCTATGTATGTGGCGAACAGCTGTTATTAGGATAGTAAATAGGTCAAGCCAATGAACTCCATGACAATGCACTGTAGGTAAATAAAAAAAACGGAAAAGTGGAAAAAACGGAAAAATCGACTTTTTCGGCGGCCCAACGATTTGCCCGTTGGAAAGAGGTTTTTAAAATTCAAGCCGTCAACGACCAAAGACCTACTTGATAAGCAAAGTGGATTTCGCCTATAATTTGTGTTTGAATTAAGTTTCCTTTCTTAGTAAGTTTGTTGAAAGTGTGGCAGTAAAGTATATATGTAATTATTAATTGTTGTTCCTTTTGATTAGTTTTTTTTATGTGCGATTTTTAATGTGGATCCCTAATTTAATTCAAATATTAGGAAAAAAAAGGAGGGTAAGAAATAAAAATTATTCAAATAAAAAAAATAGTAGCTAATAAAGATGAATAATCGTAAAGGTGAATTTCGACGAGCGGTTGGCGGGTGATTCATGTCGGCCGTCGGAGCGATTTTTAAGCAAGACAGGAGAAAGAAAAGTTCCTGGTTGGAAGAACTAGCCCGTGACGACAAACCAACCCGGGCTACCAAGTAATCTTTAAATATTATTAGAAGCGGGGCGGATAGCCTCATATAAAAGTTTTTTATATAAACCAAAAAAAAAGTGCGAAAGCAAAAAATTAATGAGTGTCGAAATTCACCATATAACTTTTGTTTAAACATATATATATATTTTTTTGTTTTTTTGGCGTGATCATCGAAAGACCAACAATAGTGTATTTTTTTTTGGTAATTTTAGTGTTCTGTGTTTCGAAGGAAACGAAAGACTGTGCCAGGGTTGCCGTCGGCAAGTTTCCTCGCGACTCCCCGGCTTACGAATGTTTGATTTTTTTTTGTAAATAAAATCTCGTCAGACCCCTTATAGACCTCTGGAAGGTAGGATCTGGGGGGACACTAGTTGGCATTAGTAAGGGAACAGATAATTAGTATCCCACTTGTACTTGCCGAGGGGTTTTGGGAGGAAGCTGGGCCAAATAAGCCTTTTTTTTGTTCCGCCTATTTTGCTAGGATTTATCTATTTTAAAAAATTATTTACTTACTTTTAGTTGTGTATTATTATTTATTTACATACTTGTTTAATTTTTGTTCTTTTTTTCTATGGTCAACATTTGGTTATCTATTTATTTTTTTTGAAACGTACTTTTTTTCGATTCTTTTGTTTATTTGTCTTGTTATCTTTGGATTTTTTATGATTTGTGGAAAGAGAAATTGTTTTTTTTTGGATTCGCTTAAAATAAAAGTGCTACTGTAAATCACGCCTAAAGTGGAAAAAAAATGTTTTATTGGTGAGCGGGTAAGACGCTCGATGGCTGGCTGAGCGCGCTTTTCAGGGGGGTGCGGTAAGGTGGCATACATAGCCTAGTAAAAGATGGCTTAACAGCGTCCAGGATATCCTATACTTTGGGGAATTCACTTAAAATTTGGACCGTCGAATTCCAGGAGGGAGGGAAAAAGGTCCCCCCTGCAACAACACCAGCGGGTTATCCCGGGTGTGGTCCTGCTTCTTCTTGGTGGTATAGTAAGTATGGCATGATCTATGTGTTTTGGAATAAGTGAGGTCTGTCTGTGGGGGCAAGATCCCCCCCGTATTCGGCGAGCTTAGCCGCGCTGCGCCAGCATGCCATCGCCTCCACAGCAGACAATCTTCCCCCTTCTCTACCCCCTCTCCGCTTCCTGTCCTTCCCATAACACTAACCTTGGTCTTTTTCTTTTCCCAAGTGCCAGTACCATGGCCGTCCTAAGTATCTACATCCCAGTTCCTACGAATCTACTCTGTCCGTTCCTAACGTTCTTCCTCCCCCTCGCTCCCTCTTCTAATATCCTACCTTTTGCACCCCTACCTCCTCCCTGATTTACCTTCCGTCTAGTTTACTGTTTTCTCTTGATATCCTTCCATACTTTATGATCCCACTACTACACTCTACCTCCTCCACTACTCCCTTATCCAATCCGAACCAATACCTCTCCTCCAACCTATCCTATCCTCTCCAGATCTCTCACCAGTTGCTTATTTCAGGGCTTTGCTACTCAATTGCCTTCCTAGCCCACAGAAACAGCGATTGGCAAGAGTAATTCTTCGCTTTATTTCTGACGAGATGTTGTTGTCAGATGTTATAGCGGATCCGAGGTACACAAAGTCCCTAATTACCTCAAAGTTGTACCTGTCTATTGTGATGTTTTGTCCAAAACGCCGGTGTTGTGTGTCCCTTTTTGTGGACAGCAGGTACTTCGTTTTGGCCTCATTGACTGCTAGTCCCATCTTAGCCGCTTCAGCTTCAATGCTAGTAAACGTTCCACTGACAGCTCGCCGAGTTCGGCAAATGATGTCTATGTCGTCAGCGTATGCTAGCAATTGCACAGACTTGAAAAAAATTGTCCCACTACAATTGACTTGCGAGTTTCTTATAATTTTTTCAAGTATTAAGTTGAAGAAATCGCACGATAGCGCATCACCTTGTCGGAATCCTTTTTTGACGTCAAAAGCTTCTGTGAAGTCAGAACCAACCTTGACGGAGCAGCGAGAGTTCTCCATCGTCATCCTGCACAGTCGGACGAGTTTTGTGGGAATGCCAAAACCTGTCATGGCTCTGTATAGCTCGTCTCTATAAATGCTATCGTACGCGGCCTTAAAATCGATAAAGAGGTGGTGGGTATCGATTTGGAATTCTTGGGTGGTTTCCAGGATCTGCCGTAGAGTGAACATTTGATCGATTGTGGACTTTCCTGGTCTGAAACCACACTGATAGGGGCCAATCAGGTTGCTGACGAAAGGTTTCAGGCGTTCACATAGTACGGCAGAGAGGATCTTGTAGGCGATATTCAGGAGACTTATTCCTCTATAGTTGGCGCAGTTTAGAGGGTCTCCTTTCTTGTGGATCGGGCAAACGATGCTGAGGTTCCATTCATCAGGCATACTTTCTTCTGACCAAACTTTAGAGATGAGTTGGTGTATGCACTCCACCAGGTCATCTCCGGCCGCTTTAAAAAGTTCGGCGGGTAGTCCATCGGGTCCAGCAGCTTTGTTGTTTTTGAGTTTAGATATTGCTATCCTTACTTCATTTTAGTCAGGTGGACGGAAGTTTTGTCTGTCATCATCCATGTTGAATGCTTCATTCTGCCTGACAGCGGGATTTTGGCCTTCATCGCCGTTTAACAGTCTGCAGAAATGGTCCTTCCATGTACTCAGCACCGACTGTGACTCTACTACGAGGTTTCCATTTTTCCATTTCCATTCCATTCCTAAATCCCGCACAGGCTTCTGTGCGGGATTTTTTTCCTTGGCATGTTCTTTTTACCTGTTGGTAAAACTTCCGCACGTTGTTCCTGGAGTAGCATCTCTCAATATCTTCGATCACGCGCTTCTCATGCTCTCTCTTTTTCTTTTGGAGAAGCTGGTGTTCTTCCCGTCTTTTCTGCTCGTAAAGCTCGCGAGCAGCTCTCGTCTTTCTTTGCAGCGTCGCTTTATATGCCTTTTGTTTGGCTGCATGGGCCTGCCTGCATTCGTCATCAAACCAGAGGTTTCGTGGTGGTGGTCTGGTGAAACCTAGCACATCAGTTGCGGCATCTCTGATGGCTTGTTGGCAGTGCTGCCATTGGTTGGCACTTGATGCTGGCGGTACTGGATTTCTTGAGAGGTTACGGGATATTCGATCGGCATAGGTTCTGGCGGTTTCTTGCGATTGCAGCTTTCCGACGTCATACTTCCTCACAGTATTATTCCGTTGTTGTGGAGTTCGGGTTATTCGCATTCTTACCTTTGCTGCAACAAGGTAGTGATCTGAGTCGATGTTAGCTGCTCGGAAGGTGCGAACATCCAAGACACTGGAGGCGTGTCTTGCATCGATCGCAACGTGATCAATCTGATTGACGGTTCTTTGATCTGGGTGTCGCCAAGTCCCTTTGTGTATATCGAGATGAGGAAACCGTGTGCTTGCAATGGTGACGTTATGTGCCGCTGCGATGTCAATTAGCCTAAGTCCGTTTTCAGACGTTGTGTCGTGTGGGCTATGTTTTCCGACAGTCCTACCAAAGATTTCCTCTTTACCTATTTTGGCATTAAAATCGCCTAGTACGATCTTAACGTCGTATTTAGGGCATTGCTCATAGGTTTTGTCGAGGAGCTCATAGAAGTCATCCTTGGTGGCGTCATCTTTGTCCTCTGTGGGGGCATGAGCGCATATACGGATTGTCACAAGTCGCTCACTTACGTGTCGAAAGCCCAAGACTTCTTGCCTAAGTCTACCGCTTATGACGAATCCGCACCCAAATAAACGCTGTGGTCTTCTTGCGCAATCACCGTAGTACACGTCACAGTTTTTCATCCTCCTTTTGCCCGGCCCATTCCATCGCACTTCCTGGATGGCAGTAATTCCTGCTCTGTAGCAGTCTAGGGCCTCCGCTAGTTGTTTGGGTGCACGTGGTCTGTTAAGAGTTCTAACATTCCACGTGCAGATCCGAAGGTCGTTGTCCTTGATTCGTTTTTCCGGGTCGTCAATAGTAAATCCGTCCTTTTCCGAGGCTATTGGTCGCTTCGCAACTTTTTCTTTTTTCCGTGGCAGGGTTGTTAACCCCACGCACAACCCCAAACCGGAGGGTCAGGTCCTTTGTTGGATTCCTTGGACAAAAGGAACCGGAGAATCCGGAGTCAGTAACCCACTTCGGGGATATGAGCGCTGCCGTTGGCCCATTAAGGGTTCATCCGCCACCATCTCTATTTCAATGCCCTGACTTGCATTGAATTGTCCTAATGACCTTATCTCCAAATACGTCGAAGTAGCTCATTAGGGCGTCTGCTTCGTTGACTGTTGACGCAACCGTTGGTCCAATTACTTGGGCTCATCCGCCGTACGTCCTCTTTCTGAGGGGCTCGTGCAAGACTTCTGCGAATCGATCAGAACAGTCATTAAAGCAGAGCATTATAGTGTTGCTATTTTTTCTGTGTTCAACACTCGCGCTTATAAGTTTAGCAGGAATGTCCGGATGGACAGACCAGTACCCGGTGGTTACCACGGGGAGGTAAAATAAGCACAATTGATTATAGACGATATAGTTGCAGCGACTGTGCACCCAACCACCGAAAAAAAAAATTAACAGTTTTAAAAATCAAATCGGAAGAGGAAGAAAAAGAATAACAAAGAGTCGGGAAGACAGACTTATCGTACGACATTTTAAATGTAACCCTTCTTGAAAAGCCCGAAGTGTGCTATAACATTACAAAAATAGTGAGACCAATATTAGTGAAAGAACACTGTGACGAAGGTTGAAAGAAAACCAAGTTAAAGCTTACGTTTCCCGAAAAAACCCTTCATAACAAAGAAAAACTGAAAAGCAGGAAATCACACGGGATCACATAAATAAAACAGCAGATTTTTGGAGAAAAGTTCTTTGGACCGATGAGACTGCTTATTCTCTAGATGGCACTTATGGACGAAGATTTTTTTATTCCAATCGAAAAACCAAAGCAAAAAATCCACCACGCGACCCACAAGGGCACTAACATGGGGACAAAGTATTGATATGGGGATGCATATCCTATAGTGGTATGGGACCACTTATGAGGTGCTCAGATCGTATGATTTAGCAAATAATCTTAAGTCATCAATTTTTTGTGGAACAAAAGGATTTTTGACTTTTAATTTGGCATCTTTAAGCTTTTTTTGGAATATAGCTTACATCATAATACAGAATTAAAAAAAGGTGCTGCCTTTGGAACGAAAAGGAATACTATTCCATTGCTTGAAATGGCTATCATAGTGCCATTTGTTTATTTTGCGCTGCCAGCTATGGTAGGCAGTATGAGCCTCATGCAATGCGCACTTTTATGTGCTGCCTTAATGATTGCCACATGTTTTATTGTCAGAACTTTTCATCTGCGTGAAAAGTTAATGGAAAAATCACTAAGCATATTAGAAAAGAAATAGACGAGGAACATGCTTATCACCAATGTGACCAAATATAGCAGCGCCGACTGGTCTCATTAAGAAACCCACTGCAAACACTCCAAAAGCATTCAATACGCTGGTTAGTTGATCATCCGATGGAAAAAATACACCACCTATTATGTTTATTAAGTGGCCAAAAAGCATGTGGTCATACCACAATAAAGTGTTACAAATCAAACTTGAAAATATTACTTTTGTTATTTGCTGCATAATTTTTTATAGTTTGTTTAGTATTTAGTAATATACATTACTTTTTTTTATATAATAGAAAAATTTGAACATTATATCAATAATAGTATCTTATTTAGTCTCATTATTTAGAGATTCTAAATGATGTTGCACTGCTAGAAGGATCAAGGTTAATCGGAACCGACTTTGTACTTCAACATGACAATGCACCAATACACACGGCTTGGATTATCAAAAAGTATCTCTTAGAAGTATAGCAAGAAGATTTGAATTGGTCTCCGTTAAGTCCTGACTTAAGGGTTTTAGAAAATGTTTGGCATATTGCGAAATCTAGAGTTCTACTTAGTATTGGGCGGTCTGCAGATGAAACATGGAAAGCTTTTATAACGGCTTGGAGTTCTATTCCAGCAGAACAAATTCCACATTTTATTGACTTTGTTCCAAGACGCCTCGCAGAGGTTATTGCTGCCAAAGGAGGAAACACAAAATACTAGGTAATGCTTCGCTTAAGATACCCCATTACTTTGGTTTACTTTAATGTACTTTTTTTTGGCTTTGGAGGTTGTCGATCCTAAGCTCGTTGAAGACGGATGTCGAGGTGCGCGCACAATTAGTTAAACGAAGTCCAAACAAATAATTGTTGCGCGTTGTTATCGCGGGTGCTTTAAGGAAAAAAAATAATACACGCTCGTTGAGAAATTAGAAAAAAACCCCTCGCGTGTGCTGTAAAAAAAAAAAATAATAGTGTTCACTCGCGTCGTAGGATGAATGAAAAAGATGCCCACTCGCGCTGAAGAAGAAAAAAAAAAAAAAAATAAAACGCATTCGCATAACAAATTATCCTCTATTCTGTCCCAAGACCTTTGTGCTTAACTGCCTCTTTCTTATCTACTGTAGGCATCGTATGACCATACAATGCTTGCGGTAAATAGATAAGGGCATCTGAATTTGTCTTATTGTGCTGAATGTTTGGATTGATTTTTTGTAAACAGGCTGTCTTATGGGCATAACACCTAAGACAGTTTGATTATTACAGAAGTTAATTTTGATTTTCACTGCGCAGTTCGACTTAATCAGAGTTGTGTTTTGTATGTAAGTATTTTTAAATGGTAAGTGATTTTTGTGTCGTGTATTCAAATGTTCGTGGTTTAAGAAAGAATTTCTTTCACGTGTACGTCTACACTGTTCAACACAGGCCAGCTGTTTTGGCATTAAGTGAAACTCAGGTTGGAGCAAATACTGATTTATCAGAATTTGCTCTACATGGGTATAGCTTGGTGCCATTACTCTTTTCTCATCATGGTCTCGTGGTCTATGTTAGGAATGATATTGCTTGCCAGAGCCTTCCCCAATATGGGCAATGTTCCAACACGGACTTTAACTTCTTATGGCTCAAATTCACTGTCCGCAAGCATGTCATTCATTATTGTTTTATTTACAGGAGTCCAAATCTTGACAGTAATTCGACTTGTAACGAGTTTGATGCACTGTCTGATTCCATCTCGAAAATTGTTTCCCTTTGTCCTCGCACTGAAATCGTTATTGCGGGCGATTTCAATGTACACAATTCCAACTGGCTCCGCTATTCTGGTCAGACAACACCCGGAGGAAGGTATGTCGAGCTCTTTGCCGGGTTACATCACCTTACCCAACTGATCGATGTGCCAACGCGTATACCGGATGTTGCTGGGCAAGCAGCCCATACTCTTGACTTGTTTCTTACTTCTCACCCTGATAAATATACCATTAGTGTAACTTCTCCATTTGGCACTTCAGACCATTGTATCATTTCAGCTAATTTCTCATCCCCCACCCATCCAGTTAAAGAAAAACTTCCCACCAGGACCGTTTGGCAATACGAGAAAGCCAACTGGGACGGCCTGAATTTCTTTTTCCGAAACTTTAACTGGTCACTATGCTTCCTCAATAGTGACATTGATGCCAGTGCTGAAATGATCACAAATGTGATTCTTCTAGGGATGCGTGCTTTTATTCCTAACAGAGTAAAAAGCATCAAACCTAAAGAAAAGTCTTGGTTTAATTCTGAGTGTAAAGAAGCTATCAGGCTCAAAGAAGTAAGTTTCCGATCTTACAAAGCCAACCCTACAGAGGAAAATCGGAAAAAGCACAAACAAGCACGGAACTCATGCAACTCCGTTATAGAAAGAACCAAATTTTTGTATGACCAAAAATTACGGCAAAAAATTCTGCAGTGTCCCAAAGGCAGTAAAAATTTTTGGTCATTTGTAAAAAATATAAAAAACTCCTCGACTTCTTCGGTTCCAACGCTCATCGACAATAACAAACCAATTGTTTACTCTTCAGAGAAGGCAAACTTGCTCGCCGCCCATTTCGCTGCCAGCTCCACGCTGCCTCAAAGCAACGTTGCCCCTCCTGTACTTGAGAATGTAAATTTTTCCATGGGACACATTTTTTTCCGCACTCGTACAGTAGCAAGAGTTCTCAAAGATCTCGATATACACAAATCCGCTGGCCCGGATGGTATACCCCCGATTCTTCTGAAGAGGTGTTCTTCCACACTGGCAAAGCCACTGCGTAAGCTTTTCCATCGCTCCTACTCTTCTGGAATCTTTCCTAGAAGATGGAAAACAGCATTTGTCCAGCCTGTCCCTAAGAAAGGTGACCCATCCTCCCCCTCCTCCTACCGACCCATAGCACTGACATCCCTTCTTTCTAAGGTCATGGAAACACTGATTAACCGTCAGCTTAAGGAATATCTCGAAGATCGTAAGCTTCTCCATGACCGTCAGTATGGCTTCCGCAGCAACCGTTCCACTGGTGATCTGATGGCATATCTCACCGAACAGTGGAACAAATCTTTACATCGCTTTGGTGAAAGTAAGATTATTGCTCTTGATATCTCCAAGGCATTTGATAGAGTTTGGCATGAAGCTCTCTTATCGAAAATGCGTGCTTTTGGGATCGATAATACTCTTGTTCGTTGGATTAGAAGCTATCTTCTGGACCGTTCAATACAAGTTGTATTGGACGGATTCAAGTCTGATTCCCATAAAATAAATGCTGGTGTGCCCCAGGGCTCTGTTCTGTCTCCGACTCTTTTCCTCATTTTTATAAATGATCTTCTGTCTGTTACTTCTAATCCACTTAACTGTTTTGCTGACGACTCTACCCTCAGCTTTTCATATTCGTTCGATAATTCACGTCCTTCGCCTTCGGACGTACAATTGCAACGGTGCCGTATGTCAAGTTCATTAAACTCCGATTTATACAGCATTGTTAAATGGGGTAATAGAAATCGTGTGGAGTTTAATGCTTCGAAAACTCAATGCTGTCTTCTGTCGTTAAAGCTAAACATTCCCCCAATGCCATTGTCCATGAATGGCACTTACATCGAAGAAACCGAAAAGCTCTCAGTACTCGGTATGTGTGTCAACGACGACCTCCGTTGGAACGACCATATATTTGAGATCGCTAAGAATGCTGCAAAGTGCTTAGGTTTTCTGTATCGGTGTAAGAAGTACTTTTCCCCATCTGATCTGGCTACAATTTATAAAGCGTTTATACGCCCTAAACTCGAGTATAACTCCCACCTCTGGGCAGGTGCTTCGCAAACATCGCTTCACCTGCTTGATAGAATACAAAATCGAGCGTTAAGATTGATAGGTAATAGAACTGCCGCTGAAACAATTGCCCCACTCGAACACCGACGCAATGTTTCATGTCTTTCCTTATTTTATCGTTTCTTTTACAAAAAATGTTCACTCGAAGTAGCCAGTTGCATTCCTCCCCTTAAAAGTTTCTCCCGTAATACTCGTCTCGCAAGGAATGCTCATCAGTTCACCCTTGAGCCTAATTTCGGACGTACCGTGAAATATAGGGATTCTTTTTTTAGCCGAACGACACGAATCTGGAATAGTTTACCCGGCGGGATTTTCCCTTGTCATTTTGATCTGCAAACATTCAAAACCAATGTTAATCGGCACCTCCTATCTCTCCCCTCCCTATCTTCGTAATGCCCGCGCAGTGTGTTCTACATTAAAAGGGAAACACATAATCCCTTGTGCGCGCGTTAATTATAAAAAAAAAAAAAAAAAAAAAACACGTCAATTGCCCTTGTGCAAATAATTTTGCCAGCTTTGTTGGGTGTGACAATAACTATGCCACTTTTTAAATTACGAATTTAACCGTTATTTATTAAGTTTGATAATTTTTTTTGTGTTAGGTTTTTCAAAAATTGTTGTTATTATTGATTAATAAAAGAAATAAACCAGATAAAGGGTGTTCTGAAAGGTACAACTATTTTTGTGAGATGTTCTACCAAGAAAATACATTGTGCAAATAATTTTGCTTATGACTGTATATACATATGTTTTATATTCTTGGCAGCAAAATTAACATTCCGTACTTGTGTTCGAGTCACCTTCAATTTTGACGTGCTTCATTTTTGCGCTTCGTACTTTAGCTTCAGCTTCACCATTGTGTTCAGCCAGTAAAAACGACACAACCAAATTTTTTGACACAACAACGATAGTTAATTAGAGAACGCCCTTATGTCGATCTATGATTGTCATGTCAACATTAAACAAAATCACTAAGGAAAACCAAATAGAAATCTAATTTAATCAAATCACTTGGATTTTCTTTAATACTGAACTGAACTCAATGGTGAACACTGTCGGTTGTTTGAATTTGGAATTTATTTAACTTTTGCAAATCATCCGACCTGGCAAAAATTCAATTTTTCCGTTTTTTTCGCTATTAGGTACCGCTCGCTGCTCTTCCTTTCAGCCCCATGGTTCATTGACTCATTAAATACTTTTATAATGTACGTACATGCTTAAGGGATCAGGTGTTGGATCTCTTAAAAAATATGAATTGGTGTAGGAGCACCGAACGTTCCGAAACCAACTTTCCCTACCATTCCTTTTTCTTACTCACCACTTTGGCACTATATCGATTCTTACCTACCACACCTTATTCAGCATATCTGTTTACCACCAGCCATTATGAAATTTCATTCGCACCTCGCACGTGTCTTTGGTTTGTTTTGTTTATATTATGCCGATTTTTTTTAACTTCCAGTTTCTATTTTCAATTTCCGATTTTAATTGTGAAAACAAACACGAAACGAGATAGATTTTGCATTTAGTGTCGTGTAAGTACCCTTTGACCTCTCGACGGTCATTCTAGACGACGTAATCAAACCGAAAACAGTGCAATTTATTATGTGTGTACAGAGAATGATCAGAGCGTGCTCTGAGAAGGCTATATGCGCTCTGAATAAATTGACTGAGCATTCTGAGAAAATACTGAACGAAATTAACGTCACTTTAGAGTTGTAGGCTATTTCTCTCTATACCATGCACATTCCCTACACCACTCTTCGCAATATAGATGCCAAAACGAAAGAGACAATAGTATTATATGCATAATATTGCCGCCTGTGAACAAGCCATATGAGAAGAGTCGATTTGTGACAGCCAAGAACTAGAACGTATTTCAAAATTATACCTGAGCGCTCAGATCACGCTCGGTTCAGAGAATTATCAGAGTATGCTCAGAATGTTCAGACTCTGTTCAGATCTTTTTTCTGAGTGAATAAAGAAAAATGCCTAATGTTATGTAGTGAAGAATATGAAGTGGCCTTACTATTATTGAATGGTATGTGATGTTTCGGAATCCTTAAAGTGCAGTTGGAATTTTATACAAAATGGCACCTCAATGTAAAGTGTCCTCCCAGTAACTCCATTTCTCGTCATGCGACAGACGTATCCCGGGCGCGTGCACCTTTGTCTTTTCCAACCTAGACTCGGGTCCATGTCATGGCTTCTCTTATGTGCCAGTTATAGCAATCATTAAAAGTTGAAACAGCTGGAAACTCGAATTTTTTACGTACGGGTAGTTATAGCGATCAGTAAAGTTGTCTCAGAATTTAAAGGCCAACCACACCAGCCATACCCCAAATTAATTTAAATAATGCAAAATGCTTCAATAAACTTTTTAATGATGGGTTGAAACATTAAAAAAAATGGGCCACAAATACTGGAACTAAATGCTCCATTATTCTGTCAAATGACAATCAGCTGTTCAGTAAAACCAATTTTCCTCATTCAAATAAATAAATGTTTTTTTTAATAAATAATACTGTTTTCCGGGTTTGTTTTTTTTTTCAAAATAAATTATTTCAATTGACTTGCCATCGATTGGTATAAGTTTCATGTTTTAAATCTTTTTCAAACACACCAATATATCAAATTGAGTTTTTTTAATGATGGTTTTTAATGATCGCTATAACTGACCCCTTATCCTTTTTTTTGTTCATTAGCTCGCTGGCCTACAATTTTAGAAGTGAAGTCGGTCGAGGGGCTCATCTTCCTGCGCGCCCCAACTAATTATCGGTCTTCCTTTACTGTACCATCTCTCGAAGATATTGCGGGCCGGGGGATTGATGCATGTCCAAGTCCATCCGCTCTATACGACACAGCCAGACGTTGGACTTTTACTCTTTTGGCTACCAATATCTGCGTAATTTGATAATAATAATATTTTTTAATTAAATAATTAACATTAGTATTAAAATATTAAAAATAAAAATATTTTTTTATTAATACAATTAATATAATATATACATAAATATTTAATAAATTTTAAGTTACATTTAAAAATATATGGATGGCCTTTCCTGTCTTAAAACCGAGTTACGCACTGCAATATGTCGAAAGATTTCTGAAACATCAACCAGGTCAGCTATATTTTGAGCTATGGCATGAGCGATGTTAAGCTAAAATAAATTTTGAAAAATATTCCATTTGCGGCATATTTAAACATTTTACACGTAAGTTTATGGATAGTTGTAGTTTGTTTAAAAAACAGAGTAATTGATTTTTTATTGGGTTGGTTTTGTTGATTTGGAATATTTTGAAGTCACAATCTCAAAAAAGAGTTACGATAAACTCACAGCTCATCTTTTTTTATAGTTTGTCGCAACCCTGAAACAAATATCGACGGTTAAAATTCATAACCTCGTAAGTCAAAAAATTCGAAAAAAATATTTTTAATGCAAAAAAATCAGGAAATTCAGAGCCATCTTTTCGTATTTTCAGCTCAACAATATTGTTCTGAACATTTTCCAGAAATGACAAAATTCTAAAACTCGTATTATAAATTCTAATAAGAAATTAAGCAGTACCTCGTAAGTCTCCTACTACGCAAGTAAAAAATAATATACTTACGAGGTTCTGCATAAATACACAAAGCGGTTTTTCTTGATTTCTGAAAAACTTGCAAAAACGACATACGAGGTTATGAAGTTTAATCGTCGGTATGTTGCATTACCTATTTGTTTAATGCATTGCTTTCTCTTAAAGTTAACAATTTTAACACAGAAAATAAAAAAATTGCAAAGTTAAATTCTTGTTTTATCATTAATTAACTTAACAGAATAAAAGCACTCATTTTTTAAATCAGCGGACTTCGAAATTGTTTGAAGATCTCGCTCATAAATTACCGCTAATATATTCTGAAAGTGTTGCTGAATAGAATGACTAAACTCCAATCCAGCCAAACAGCACCCTATGGTTAATTATCTAATATTTAAACCACTACCACCAACCAAAAAAAAAAAAGGCCGGCACAGCTGATTATAAATTTGTTCACCATATTACTATTCACCACATCAAACGTCAAGAAAATTTCTCCCAGAGAACCGAAAAATGTTTTCTTTTCAATCGAAGAAGTATTTTATAAATTTTGCGTCGATTTAGTTGGTAAAGCTATTCGGCTAAGTTTTCATTGCCATTTCAATTTCAATCTTTTATCTGTTAAGTGTGTTATAAAAAGATGAAAATTGATTGTAAACTGTAACAAAGCTATACAAATAATAAATACAAATCTATTTGTCATGTCGTCGCATTTAATTGCATATCTTAAAAGTCCAGAACTAGTTGTCCAGTTTCAAGAGTTTTTTGGTATAAGATATATCAATAAAGATGTTGACAGTAGTTCAAACACAAAGTCACAAAACGGCACACTTAAAACATTAATATGCCCCAAGGAGGAACCCGCCCAAGAAAAACCAATCCTTAGTGAATCATCGACGACGGAATCTCACAACAATAGCGCCTTGTCGAAAAAGGATCTGCCTTATAGAATAGAAAACAAATTCTGGTATTATCTCTTTGTGATTGGCACCGAACTTGGTGATGAAATCTTTTATGCCACATTCATTCCATTCTGGTTTTGGAATGTAGACAGTGCTGTCGGTAGAAGAGTTATTTTTCTCTGGTCAGTGGTTATGTATATAGGTAATAGCTTCAAGCACCATATATTTGATTTACTTAAAACTTTAATCAATTTGATTTACTTCAGGTCAAAGTCTAAAAGATATAATCCGATGGCCAAGGCCAGGACGGCCTGCCAGTCAACTCCAAACCCGTTGGGCCCTTGAATATGGCATGCCATCTACGCATGCCATGGTTGCAGTCTCAATACCGTTCTCTGTATTTATCTTTACACAGCAAAGGTGATGTGTGAGTCATTCTTAAGACTGATATCAGCTCATCAACTGGAATCTTTGCTTCCTCTTTCTTCGCAGGTATCTGTATCCGGCCCATGTGGGTTTGACAATATCAATTGTGTGGTGCACAATAGTGTGTCTGAGTCGAGTTTATCTGGGAATGCATAGTGTATTGGTGAGTTCCAATTTTCACTTTTCTATTGATTTATCGATTCATGAATTCGGGTTATGATAGGCTTATGCGTTATGCGTGATAAGAATTGTAAATATTTTTTTCTTTAAGTCTTATTTATTAACGTTTGTGTTGACGAAACTCGTTTATGCATATTTGGCGTGATATTGTGTTTTTGAAATCAAGATTTGAGATTTGTGTTGTTCTTTTGTGTTAACGGTACACATAAATGCTTCCTTATTGATAACGCACGTTTCAAATGATAAAAAGTACAATTTATGATATGTGTTTGGTAGAAAGAACGTTACTAAGTTATGGTGTCTTAACGATTTTCTAAAAATGGGTTTATCGGTAACGTCTTCTAAATGCAAATTTAATTTCTGGGAAGTTTCGATTGACTTTCGAATCCATAAAAGTTAAAAGTCTGGTGGATGAAGTATCCTCCTAACATGGTATCTTTTTTAAACGAAAATTGACGATGCCATCGGCAGCTTTCGAAGCAGAAACAGCTAAGTTGGTCATGCTGTTTTTTTAATAAAAATTGTGTTTTCTCTGATTTTGTTACTTTTGATTCGACCAAACTTTGGTTCTTCTTCTGACATTCAAAGCATCTTTAATTCACCTGCCGTGGATCGACTCTTATATATACGTCTTAAACATTGTTCAACATTGTAAAGACTATTTAAAGCCTGGAGAAACAACTACAATGTAGAACCATCCCCATCATCTTTTTTGTCAAGTGCGAATTGCAATGATCAGTAAAGAATAATTGATTCATTTTCACGTCCGTGAGCCTTACCGTCTAGCAATAAGTTAAACACTATAATAAAATGATACAAGACGCTAACCGTGGACGCATTAATTATATTTGGGCACTCTTAGGTAACATCAGGTGTCTGTTGCAAAGATATGATAACTCCATCGTCAGCAAAGAGTAATTGATTTATTTCGGAACCGTCACCTTACCCTTTAGCAAAAAACTCAAGAATTTAACAATTTTACCCTTAGGCAGGTAAAGGAAAAAAGTAGAATTTAATATTCCAACATACCATCTTTTTATAAAATTTAAAGCCGCATCCCAAATAAATTCAAACGATTATGTATGCTGACCATGACCAACATTACAAGGCAAGTAAAAGTAGCCGGTTTGCTGTTCAGATAAATCAACAACATCTTTGATGGACTCCGACATGGGAATGGTCTGGCTTGCATCCTCTTCAACCTAACCACGTCAACAAGAGGGACTATCGTCACCAAGTTCTACAAAAAAATTTCAATCAAAAAGGTCACCACCATCAACATATCGTCACCAAGTCCAGCCAGATATTGTCTTACGCAGGCGACATCGACATCATCGGTAGAAGCCAGCAAGCTGTACAAGACTCCTTTACCCAGATCCAGCAGGCATATTAATGAAGGGAAGACTAAGTACATGGTGGCTACGTCTGTGGCTGTTAAAATCCAACAGAACCTACTATATTATTATTATTATAATTTAATAACATTAAATTAAAAATGTACATGCTAATATAAATATGAGCACTAGCTGCTAGAGGCTTCTGACTCTTAAGTAAAAAAAAAAGAATATATATTACAAAGCATTTATGTATAATATTTAGATTTTATATTTTGGAGTGAATATTTAGATTGCAATATTATGTAGTTTAATAAAATTGTATATAGTTTTGATATTATCTGGGTCTAAATTTTTTAAGATTTCTTCTGTAGGTGAGGTTGAGTTGTGAATGCTGTTAGAAGTCAATGATTTGCATACTCCTAATCCAAGAATGTGTTTGAAGTCTATTGATGTTTGGCAGTGAGTGCAAAATGGCGGATTTGTCTTTTTTAAAAGATGTTGATGGGTGACTGTTGTGTGTCTTAGGCTTAGTCTGACCATGACTGTATTCATCTGCTTGGAGGTGGTGGAAGGATAGGTAGGTTTGAGTTTTTCGATATTGATGAATTTTTAAAAGTGTTGGTAGTTGTTTTGCCAGTCATTTATTTGCTGTTGTATTTTTTGCTTGACTTCACGTAACAGGTCACGTTTACTAAGGTTTACCATCGATATGACTGGCGAAATATGTGCATCGTTTGCCGCTTTGTCAGCTTGTTCGTTGCCAAATATATCAACGTGTCCAGGTATCCACATAAGTTTGGATTTGTGCTAATGTTTTATAAGCTGATCCCTTAATTTATTTATAATTATCATGGTGTTGTTTGGGTTTTAGAACCGACCGTCTGTCAGAACATATCACAAAATGTCCAGGTAGCTTAGAAGTTATATTTGCAGTTTCTAAGATCGCAGTTGCCTCGGCGGTAAAAATGGAAGCTGCATTTTCCAGTAAGCCTATGGATATTAATGAACCCTCTTCATGGGTTGATGCGAATGAGGTGCTGTGCTGGGTTTTAAAGCCGTTGGTGAATACAAATTTCCAACCGTTTAACCTTAACCAGTTAGTGGTGTCATGGAATAAAGCTCGGTAGGTCTTGTTGGATGTATTGTTCCTTAGGTGGGAAAATTGGGAAGTATTTGGGTTCTTTATTATCGGGAGTTTCCATTGAATTTGCAAAGTTTATTGCTATTGATAAGGCTGAAGGAATTCGTTTGGAGCATTTTGCTTGCAGTAACGATTTAACGTCATTGTTAATTATTGATCTTTGGGCAAACGATATTTTTACGTAAAGTTTGGCTCTGCTTTCAACGATGCGTTCCTCTAGTAAAGGATTTCCAGCTCCCGCCATAATATTACGTATCGGACTCGTAGGAAAAAGCATTTAAACTCCTCCGCACTGCTTGGTGATATGGGGCTTTGATAATGTTTATCGTTGTTTTGGGGGAATTCCGGTAAATTAGGAGGCGTAGTCAATTTTACTTAATATTAGAGATCTAGTTACATTACAAAGGGTGTTTAAGTGAGCATTAATTTTTTTACAAGATAAATAGTTAACAATGTTAACCCTAGCTGCTAGGCTTTTTTTAAGTTCAATACAATGTCCTTTAAAGTTATATCTATCAGCAAAGATAATTCCTAAAATACTTAATTTATTTACATTTTCTATGTTAATATTATTAAATTTAAAATTGAATTTTGTGCAAGATGTTTTACGGTAAACATGTTCTAGGAGAGAACCAGCAATGGACAACATAGGATAAACAACACCTCATCCTAACCCCAAATTTGTAAAACCAGACAGTTAATTATAATTAGGAATTACAATTAATAGATTATGCAAACAAAAATATGATATAAGTAAAATTATAGCTTTGTATAGTCAGCTGAAGTACGTTGGGTCCCTGTTGTTGAACCGACATGATTTATTTTAGTTATAAGTTAGTTTAAGACCAATTGTACATAAATTCTAACGAATGCAATAAAAATAATCTAATCTACAAAAAAAATCTACAGATGATAATTTTGGTCTTCGAATAAATTCCAGTTTGCTAGGTCAGTTTTAAACTTGGGAGTAGCACGATATCTTTCGAGATTTTGACTAGATGTAAGTGTCGTTATTATGGGGAAATGGTCACTGTTGTAGAGATCATCGGATACAATTGGGAAGAGCAGGTAGTAATATCTACATGGGTGAAGCTTTGATACGTAGAAAAATGGGTAGGGGAGCCATCATTGAGAATAATGAGGTTAGAGTTAAATAAAAACCTTTCCAAGATTGCACCCCTACTATTTGTTGAAGGTGAACCTTAAAGAACACTCCAGGAGTTTACATCACCGGCAAAGATGACTGGATTATTTCTTTGTTCAATAATATTTTGCAGATCATTAATTGAAAACGTTTGCTTTGGATGTATAGATAAGGATATTATTGTCAATTTGTATATGTTCAATTTCAATTGCTAGGGTAAGAATGTGTGAGTTAATATTTACTTTTTTATGCGGAATACCTTTTTTTATTAAAACAGCTATTCCTTGTTGGGTGTGGAAATAACTTAAATACATTTTGGGTACGTTGGGTTTGAATTGAAATGCACAGTGCGTTTCTTGAAGACAGATAATGTTAGGGAGATATTCTTTGCTAAGAATACTCAATTCATTGTAATTATTTATAAAACCTTGCATGTTCCATTCAAGGATTGTTGTGGTTTCTTTTGTTTTTGCGGCCGGACTCTCGATTCAATTCCCGATCAGCGGAGTAGGGTGGTAATTCGATGTTTTTGTTGTTACTGCATTTCGACATCATGAGGACCCGGATTTTCTATAAAGTCGTCTATGTAATAATTATTGTTATCCAAAAGAGTTTGGGTAACAACTGATAAAGGTGAGAGTGATTGAGCGGATTTTGAGTGTAACCATTGTGTATGAAAACTATAGTACTAACATGAGGCAGCTTCTAGTTTAGCGAGATACTGCCGTAATATCGCTGCAGTAGTTCTAAATATGCATTTGTATGGGTTTTGGAGAGTAGAAAGAAATATAGTGATGAAAGAGTAGGTTGTATTTTATATTTTCAGAAACGTATGAGTTAGAATGATTACAAACATTTGCAGGAATAATGAATAATAAGTACGACTGAAAGGTTCAACAAGTAAAACTAGACCATATGTTATGGCAGAGTAATAGCGAGTTTCATTCAAGAAAAGATTTGCTCTTTCTTTCAAAAGATTTGATCTTTTTCAATTTCGAGAGTTTCATTGCAAGAAAAAGAGCAAATCTAGATCAAATCTCAACACGAAAGATTTGATCTCTGATGGGTTGGCAGATTTGTTTTGAATGCACACATACATGTAAATAGACTTTCGGTCAAACGTCAAATGGAAAATATTTTGTTATTTTTGTTGTTTGTTGTGAGCTTGTGCCAGCCCGTACTTAGTCAAAAAATTAACAAATATCCATTAAATATACAAAATAACAAATAAAGGTGTTTTTAAAGTGAGAAAATACAAATATGGCATTTTAAATATATATACTGTACATGCCTGGTATTTTTATGTATGATATCAAATACTGTGTATGCCCGTCTGTGAATGACCAATACAGGTTTCATTGAAAAGAGCAAATCTTGATTTTCAGATCAAATCTTTGAAATTTGAATGAAACTCGCTATAAGGAAAATAAAAATTAATGGATTTCCTTAGATTTTTCGTAAACAAACCAATATTGTGCGTCTTCAATTATTTTTTGGGTTTTGCATTTTTTAAGAAATTTTGTTATTTCTGTATTTTTTCTATTTCGTATACCGAGATCAATTACCAATGTTGCCATATTCGGATTTGACTGTTTAAAGTTTTAATGTTTAATTGGTAATTGGTTTTAATTGGTACTATGTTGTCGGAACAATAGTATATTTCGTACTATATTTTTAATACTTAGTACTTGAATTTAGAACTATCGTAGTTTTCATACTATATTAGGTACTAGATTTAGTACTTAGTAGTACATTTAGTACTAGATTTAGTAGTTAGTAGTATATTTAGTACTATATTTAGTAGTTAGGAGTATATTTAGTAGATAGTAGTATATTTAGTACTAGATTTTTTGACGTGAGAAGTGAATATACTCTAAAGCAATAACATAGTTACAAACATATGCAAACAATGTGTTTTATTTCTAAAATAAGTAACTAGGTAGGTTTTTCAACTCAAATTTAATTTTTGCAGACTAAAAAAATATAATAATCAAACATGGCGACCATTCAAAATTGTACAAAAAACCAAACCAATAACCAAATTTCAGCAAAAAATCGTTTAAAACTGTAAATTTCATCCTGTTGCCGTATCTATAAAAAAAACCATACCAAAAACAGTGTATTTTCAAGACAGAAATGAAAACTCCTCACACCCCTGTCTAAATTTCTATCTTCCATTCTCTCATTATCTGAAATTGACAAACAAATAACAGGAAAAAGACTTGATAATTTGCTTCCCTCTGAATGCTAACACTGTTTATACATCTTTCCCGTTCTGTCAATTTCTAACGTTGCATATGTGTTGAATTCATCTCCCCGACTAAAAGTCTATACTGAAAAAAAGCGAGATAACGAAACTAGATGGCGCTAGGTGAAACACCCATCTTGATAGTACTATAGATTCTATATACAATGGTGTAACGTTGAATTTTGTGTAGTATCAGAAGATTGAGTAGTTGTTTTAATATGAGTTATGTCTAATTCGTTTTTAATTTTCAGATTTGATCTCAGATTTCAGATTTTTCTTGTAAAAACGAACATGAATCGAAATTGATTTTTTTTGTAGTTGTGTGAGCGCTTTTCGCCAACTTTCTGTCGTGTCTTTTGACAGTCTAAACGCAATTGTAAACAAACCGGAAACAAGTTATAGGTACAAAAAAACTGTTTCCATAGAAAATATTATTAAAATATTACAATATGAACATTGAAGCAAATTGTTTAATGAATATTCAGTAGTGGGAATGAGAACGATGTGATCTTCATCATTAACAACACGTTTGAGCAGTTTAGTTTTGTAAAATGAACACAACATCCTCAATGAAATAATTCCCAGAGTTCTTTTGCTTCCACCAATTTGCTTGAAAAACAAACAAAATGTCAAAATCGGGAGACGACGAAGACGTAGATATTGTGCCTGATGAGAATACTACAAATTTAATTAATATTTTGTTAATTCTTGATCCTTTTTTCACTTTTATCTCCACAAAACTTTCAAATCAATAACAAAATCCAAATGAAATGCAAACTTCACTGACATTTGCGAATTGTTACATAAAGTAGTGTGTGTGCAAATCGGTGTAACTCTCGATAAAAATCCAGATTTCCAAAAAGTGATCTAGATTAAAAAAAAAGATTGATCTTTTTTTAAAAACGAACATAAAATTTGATCTCAGATCAAAAAAAAAGATTGATCTTTTTTTAAAAAAGTATGTTAGAAAGTGAGTGAGATAGCGATGTTATTGAATGTGATGACGTGTTAGAGGATGGGATGGAATTATTGGTAATTGATGTGGTGGAGGTGGATAGCTTATTAATTGTAGATGGTGGTGATGGTGATGTGTAAACAGATATGTTTGTGTTTGGAGTTTTTGATATATGTATAACAATGAAATAATAGTATATGTATTATTTGATGTTACGATTTTTTTTGTTTGGTGATTTTTTTGAACGTTTAATGCGGGGGTAGGAGGTAGAGGTTTGGATGTGCTGGGAAGAACAGTTGGAGGATGGGATGGTGGATTCATTGTATTATTTGTCATGCCTGCATTATTTTTCCGTTAAAACAGGTGCGAGTGTTGAGTTTTGCTGGTTATAGATCTTCTTAGCTTCTGTCATTGTGCTTTTTTTTGTGTTTTTATTGTTAGTATCTCTTTTGCCTGTTTGTAGAAGGGGCATGAAGAGGATGGGTGGGGAAGGGCGCAGTTTGCACACATTACACGGGAGCATGATTCTGGTGTGTGGGGAGGGAGGCTACAAGTATCGCATTTTGCGATGCCCTTGCACCAATTGAGTGTGTGGCCGAAAAGTTGACATTTATGGCATCGCATTGGATTCGGTATGTATTCAGTAATCTTCGCTGTATATAAACCGATATCTACTGTTTTCGGAACTTGACAAAGATCAAATGTAAAGAGCATTAGACCAGATGTTTTTTGTTTTCCATCTTCTCCTTTCTTTGAAAACTTGTAAACATCGAACAGTTCCCCGCCCCAGTGCACACTGGGGAATGTCAGTGCATTTCGTTTAGCTGTCAAAAAAGTATGTTTCTACTCGGGGTTTGATTTAACATCGAACAGCTCAGTCCAACAGTTTTAATTTTTTGACATTTTATTCATGTATTAATTTTCTTTACAAAGTCTACAGTTTTTCCATTTCCATCAGATAGAGTATATCTCGGCATTTTATCTAAAATCCCAAATATAGCTTAATAATTGCAAAATAATCTACAAAATCTTTTTTTTTACACTCTAAGTTTGTAAAATAAAATTTGTTTTAAACTTCTACCACCAAGCACCAACAGCCGATTTGAATTTTGGCAGCATTGATTACTTACATCGACCAAAAACCTGGGGCGTGCTCGGGGTTGACATCGAACACAGTGCAAAAATACTGGGGCGAAAAAAGTGTCACATGCGCCTCAGGGCAGACATCGAACAAAGCTATTGGTAACCCCTTGAGGTTTCATCTCGGTTAAGATTTCTGACTCAGACTCAGATTTCTGACTCAGACGAATCCTTTCGATTCGTTAAGAAGATCGTGGAATTTAACTTCGACTGGATAAATTCCAGCGAGATTTTTAGCTTTGAGGAACATAATCTGCAGTTTTGTGTGAACGAACAAATATTAAGAGGCTACCATCGCGTAGTTGAGTTATTTTCTCATAATCTTTGCTGATTGTGTCGAGTTTTTTTTGAAAAGGAATGGGCTGAGGGATGATATGGGTTTTTCACTGTTTTTCGAAGACATGACAATAAAGCGCGAATTTTGGGAGTTGGACGGAGGTTGGAGATGAGGGAAACTGGACATAGGCGAATTATTTTGTTTTTGTTTTTTTTTTTGCCTGGGTGTCAGGATCGAGACCAAGGCTTGGCTGGGACCAAGGGCCATTTTAAAAATTCGAGGAAAACTCACTTACTTCACACACACACGCGTGGAAACGAAGCAAGAAAAAAAAAATAAAGCGATAAGAGGAATACGGTCTAAAGGGGAAAAACCGGTTTGTGCACTAGGCCAATGAATAAATCACACGACAATGAGAGATTCGATGTTATCGGCTCAGAGATTAGTCGGTGGAATTTCTGTATTTTATTTCTGTATTTTTTCTATTTCGTATACCGAGATCAATTACCAATGTTGCCATATTCGGATTTGACTGTTTAAAGTTTTAATGTTTAATTGGTAATTGGTTTTAATTGGTACTATGTTGTCGGAACAATAGTATATTTCGTACTATATTTTTAATACTTAGTACTTGAATTTAGAACTATCGTAGTTTTCGTACTATATTAGGTACTAGATTTAGTACTTAGTAGTACATTTAGTACTATATTTAGTAGTTAGTAGTATATTTAGTACTATATTTAGTAGTTAGGAGTATATTTAGTAGATAGTAGTATATTTAGTACTAGATTTTTTGACGTGAGAAGTGAATATACTCTAAAGCAATAACATAGTTACAAACATATGCAAACAATGTGTTTTATTTCTAAAATAAGTAACTAGGTAGGTTTTTCAACTCAAATTTAATTTTTGCAGACTAAAAAAATATAATAAACAAACATGGCGACCATTCAAAATTGTACAAAAAACCAAACCAATAACCAAATTTCAGCAAAAAATCGTTTAAAACTGTAAATTTCATCCTGTTGCCGTATCTATAAAAAAACCATACCAAAAACAGTGTATTTTCAAGACAGAAATGAAAACTCCTCACACCCCTGTCTAAATTTCTATCTTCCATTCTCTCATTATCTGAAATTGACAAACAAATAACACGAAAAAGACTTGATAATTTGCTTCCCTCTGAATGCTAACACTGTTTATACATCTTTCCCGTTCTGTCAATTTCTAACGTTGCATATGTGTTGAATTCATCTCCCCGACTAAAAGTCTATACTGAAAAAAAGCGAGATAACGAAACTAGATGGCGCTAGGTGAAACACCCATCTTGATAGTACTATAGATTCTATATACAATGGTGTAACGTTGAATTTTGTGTAGTATCAGAAGATTGAGTAGTTGTTTTAATATGAGTTATGTCTAATTCGTTTTTAATTTTCAGATTTGATCTCAGATTTCAGATTTTTCTTGTAAAAACGAACATGAATCGAAATTGATTTTTTTTGTAGTTGTGTGAGCGCTTTTCGCCAACTTTCTGTCGTGTCTTTTGACAGTCTAAACGCAATTGTAAACAAACCGGAAACAAGTTATAGGTACAAAAAAACTGTTTCCATAGAAAATATTATTAAAATATTACAATATGAACATTGAAGCAAATTGTTTAATGAATATTCAGTAGTGGGAATGAGAACGATGTGATCTTCATCATTAACAACACGTTTGAGCAGTTTAGTTTTGTAAAATGAACACAACATCACAACATTTGTCATGCCTGCATTATTTTTCCGTTAAAACAGGTGCGAGTGTTGAGTTTTGCTGGTTATAGATCTTCTTAGCTTCTGTCATTGTGCTTTTTTTTGTGTTTTTATTGTTAGTATCTCTTTTGCCTGTTTGTAGAAGGGGCATGAAGAGGATGGGTGGGGAAGGGCGCAGTTTGCACACATTACACGGGAGCATGATTCTGGTGTGTGGGGAGGGAGGCTACAAGTATCGCATTTTGCGATGCCCTTGCACCAATTGAGTGTGTGGCCGAGAAGTTGACATTTATGGCATCGCATTGGATTCGGTATGTATTCAGTAATCTTCGCTGTATATAAACCGATATCTACTGTTTTCGGAACTTGACAAAGATCAAATGTAAAGAGCATTAGACCAGATGTTTTTTGTTTTCCATCTTCTCCTTTCTTTGAAAACTTGTAAACATCGAACAGTTCCCCGCCCCAGTGCACACTGGGGAATGTCAGTGCATTTCGTTTAGCTGTCAAAAAAGTATGTTTCTACTCGGGGTTTGATTTAACATCGAACAGCTCAGTCCAACAGTTTTAATTTTTTGACATTTTATTCATGTATTAATTTTCTTTACAAAGTCTACAGTTTTTCCATTTCCATCAGATAGAGTATATCTCGGCATTTTATCTAAAATCCCAAATATAGCTTAATAATTGCAAAATAATCTACAAAATCTTTTTTTTACACTCTAAGTTTGTAAAATAAAATTTGTTTTAAACTTCTACCACCAAGCACCAACAGCCGATTTGAATTTTGGCAGCATTGATTACTTACATCGACCAAAAACCTGGGGCGTGCTCGGGGTTGACATCGAACACAGTGCAAAAATACTGGGGCGAAAAAAGTGTCACATGCGCCTCAGGGCAGACATCGAACAAAGCTATTGGTAACCCCTTGAGGTTTCATCTCGGTTAAGATTTCTGACTCAGACTCAGATTTCTGACTCAGACGAATCCTTTCGATTCGTTAAGAAGATCGTGGAATTTAACTTCGACTGGATAAATTCCAGCGAGATTTTTAGCTTTGAGGAACATAATCTGCAGTTTTGTGTGAACGAACAAATATTAAGAGGCTACCATCGCGTAGTTGAGTTATTTTCTCATAATCTTTGCTGATTGTGTCGAGTTTTTTTTGAAAAGGAATGGGCTGAGGGATGATATGGGTTTTTCACTGTTTTTCGAAGACATGACAATAAAGCGCGAATTTTGGGAGTTGGACGGAGGTTGGAGATGAGGGAAACTGGACATAGGCGAATTATTTTGTTTTTGTTTTTTTTTTTGCCTGGGTGTCAGGATCGAGACCAAGGCTTGGCTGGGACCAAGGGCCATTTTAAAAATTCGAGGAAAACTCACTTACTTCACACACACACGCGTGGAAACGAAGCAAGAAAAAAAAAATAAAGCGATAAGAGGAATACGGTCTAAAGGGGAAAAACCGGTTTGTGCACTAGGCCAATGAATAAATCACACGACAATGAGAGATTCGATGTTATCGGCTCAGAGATTAGTCGGTGGAATTTCTGTATTTTATTTCTGTATTTTTTCTATTTCGTATACCGAGATCAATTACCAATGTTGCCATATTCGGATTTGACTGTTTAAAGTTTTAATGTTTAATTGGTAATTGGTTTTAATTGGTACTATGTTGTCGGAACAATAGTATATTTCGTACTATATTTTTAATACTTAGTACTTGAATTTAGAACTATCGTAGTTTTCGTACTATATTAGGTACTAGATTTAGTACTTAGTAGTACATTTAGTACTATATTTAGTAGTTAGTAGTATATTTAGTACTATATTTAGTAGTTAGGAGTATATTTAGTAGATAGTAGTATATTTAGTACTAGATTTTTTGACGTGAGAAGTGAATATACTCTAAAGCAATAACATAGTTACAAACATATGCAAACAATGTGTTTTATTTCTAAAATAAGTAACTAGGTAGGTTTTTCAACTCAAATTTAATTTTTGCAGACTAAAAAAATATAATAAACAAACATGGCGACCATTCAAAATTGTACAAAAAACCAAACCAATAACCAAATTTCAGCAAAAAATCGTTTAAAACTGTAAATTTCATCCTGTTGCCGTATCTATAAAAAAACCATACCAAAAACAGTGTATTTTCAAGACAGAAATGAAAACTCCTCACACCCCTGTCTAAATTTCTATCTTCCATTCTCTCATTATCTGAAATTGACAAACAAATAACACGAAAAAGACTTGATAATTTGCTTCCCTCTGAATGCTAACACTGTTTATACATCTTTCCCGTTCTGTCAATTTCTAACGTTGCATATGTGTTGAATTCATCTCCCCGACTAAAAGTCTATACTGAAAAAAAGCGAGATAACGAAACTAGATGGCGCTAGGTGAAACACCCATCTTGATAGTACTATAGATTCTATATACAATGGTGTAACGTTGAATTTTGTGTAGTATCAGAAGATTGAGTAGTTGTTTTAATATGAGTTATGTCTAATTCGTTTTTAATTTTCAGATTTGATCTCAGATTTCAGATTTTTCTTGTAAAAACGAACATGAATCGAAATTGATTTTTTTTGTAGTTGTGTGAGCGCTTTTCGCCAACTTTCTGTCGTGTCTTTTGACAGTCTAAACGCAATTGTAAACAAACCGGAAACAAGTTATAGGTACAAAAAAACTGTTTCCATAGAAAATATTATTAAAATATTACAATATGAACATTGAAGCAAATTGTTTAATGAATATTCAGTAGTGGGAATGAGAACGATGTGATCTTCATCATTAACAACACGTTTGAGCAGTTTAGTTTTGTAAAATGAACACAACATCCTCAATGAAATAATTTCCAGAGTTCTTTTGCTTCCACCAATTTGCTTGAAAAACAAACAAAATGTCAAAATCGGGAGACGACGAAGACGTAGATATTGTGCCTGATGAGAATACTACAAATTTAATTAATATTTTGTTAATTCTTGATCCTTTTTTCACTTTTATCTCCACAAAACTTTCAAATCAATAACAAAATCCAAATGAAATGCAAACTTCACTGACATTTGCGAATTGTTACATAAAGTAGTGTGTGTGCAAATCGGTGTAACTCTCGATAAAAATCCAGATTTCCAAAAAGTGATCTAGATTAAAAAAAAAAGATTGATCTTTTTTTAAAAACGAACATAAAATTTGATCTCAGATCAAAAAAAAAGATTGATCTTTTTTTAAAAAAGTATGTTAGAAAGTGAGTGAGATGGCGATGTTATTGAATGTGATGACGTGTTAGAGGATGGGATGGAATTATTGGTAATTGATGTGGTGGAGGTGGATAGCTTATTAATTGTAGATGGTGGTGATGGTGATGTGTAAACAGATATGTTTGTGTTTGGAGTTTTTGATATATGTATAACAATGAAATAATAGTATATGTATTATTTGATGTTACGATTTTTTTTGTTTGGTGATTTTTTTGAACGTTTAATGCGGGGGTAGGAGGTAGAGGTTTGGATGTGCTGGGAAGAACAGTTGGAGGATGGGATGGTGGATTCATTGTATTATTTGTCATGCCTGCATTATTTTTCCGTTAAAACAGGTGCGAGTGTTGAGTTTTGCTGGTTATAGATCTTCTTAGCTTCTGTCATTGTGCTTTTTTTTGTGTTTTTATTGTTAGTATCTCTTTTGCCTGTTTGTAGAAGGGGCATGAAGAGGATGGGTGGGGAAGGGCGCAGTTTGCACACATTACACGGGAGCATGATTCTGGTGTGTGGGGAGGGAGGCTACAAGTATCGCATTTTGCGATGCCCTTGCACCAATTGAGTGTGTGGCCGAGAAGTTGACATTTATGGCATCGCATTGGATTCGGTATGTATTCAGTAATCTTCGCTGTATATAAACCGATATCTACTGTTTTCGGAACTTGACAAAGATCAAATGTAAAGAGCATTAGACCAGATGTTTTTTGTTTTCCATCTTCTCCTTTCTTTGAAAACTTGTAAACATCGAACAGTTCCCCGCCCCAGTGCACACTGGGGAATGTCAGTGCATTTCGTTTAGCTGTCAAAAAAGTATGTTTCTACTCGGGGTTTGATTTAACATCGAACAGCTCAGTCCAACAGTTTTAATTTTTTGACATTTTATTCATGTATTAATTTTCTTTACAAAGTCTACAGTTTTTCCATTTCCATCAGATAGAGTATATCTCGGCATTTTATCTAAAATCCCAAATATAGCTTAATAATTGCAAAATAATCTACAAAATCTTTTTTTTACACTCTAAGTTTGTAAAATAAAATTTGTTTTAAACTTCTACCACCAAGCACCAACAGCCGATTTGAATTTTGGCAGCATTGATTACTTACATCGACCAAAAACCTGGGGCGTGCTCGGGGTTGACATCGAACACAGTGCAAAAATACTGGGGCGAAAAAAGTGTCACATGCGCCTCAGGGCAGACATCGAACAAAGCTATTGGTAACCCCTTGATGTTTCATCTCGGTTAAGATTTCTGACTCAGACTCAGATTTCTGACTCAGACGAATCCTTTCGATTCGTTAAGAAGATCGTGGAATTTAACTTCGACTGGATAAATTCCAGCGAGATTTTTAGCTTTGAGGAACATAATCTGCAGTTTTGTGTGAACGAACAAATATTAAGAGGCTACCATCGCGTAGTTGAGTTATTTTCTCATAATCTTTGCTGATTGTGTCGATAGTTTTTTTTGAAAAGGAATGGGCTGAGGGATGATATGGGTTTTTCACTGTTTTTCGAAGACATGACAATAAAGCGCGAATTTTGGGAGTTGGACGGAGGTTGGAGATGAGGGAAACTGGACATAGGCGAATTATTTTGTTTTTGTTTTTTTTTTTGCCTGGGTGTCAGGATCGAGACCAAGGCTGGGCTGGGACCAAGGGCCATTTTAAAAATTCGAGGAAAACTCACTTACTTCACACACACACGCGTGGAAACGAAGCAAGAAAAAAAAATAAAGCGATAAGAGGAATACGGTCTAAAGGGGAAAAACCGGTTTGTGCACTAGGCCAATGAATAAATCACACGACAATGAGAGATTCGATGTTATCGGCTCAGAGATTAGTCGGTGGAATTTCTGTATTTTATTTCTGTATTTTTTCTATTTCGTATACCGAGATCAATTACCAATGTTGCCATATTCGGATTTGACTGTTTAAAGTTTTAATGTTTAATTGGTAATTGGTTTTAATTGGTACTATGTTGTCGGAACAATAGTATATTTCGTACTATATTTTTAATACTTAGTACTTGAATTTAGAACTATCGTAGTTTTCGTACTATATTAGGTACTAGATTTAGTACTTAGTAGTACATTTAGTACTATATTTAGTAGTTAGTAGTATATTTAGTACTATATTTAGTAGTTAGGAGTATATTTAGTAGATAGTAGTATATTTAGTACTAGATTTTTTGACGTGAGAAGTGAATATACTCTAAAGCAATAACATAGTTACAAACATATGCAAACAATGTGTTTTATTTCTAAAATAAGTAACTAGGTAGGTTTTTCAACTCAAATTTAATTTTTGCAGACTAAAAAAATATAATAAACAAACATGGCGACCATTCAAAATTGTACAAAAAACCAAACCAATAACCAAATTTCAGCAAAAAATCGTTTAAAACTGTAAATTTCATCCTGTTGCCGTATCTATAAAAAAACCATACCAAAAACAGTGTATTTTCAAGACAGAAATGAAAACTCCTCACACCCCTGTCTAAATTTCTATCTTCCATTCTCTCATTATCTGAAATTGACAAACAAATAACACGAAAAAGACTTGATAATTTGCTTCCCTCTGAATGCTAACACTGTTTATACATCTTTCCCGTTCTGTCAATTTCTAACGTTGCATATGTGTTGAATTCATCTCCCCGACTAAAAGTCTATACTGAAAAAAAGCGAGATAACGAAACTAGATGGCGCTAGGTGAAACACCCATCTTGATAGTACTATAGATTCTATATACAATGGTGTAACGTTGAATTTTGTGTAGTATCAGAAGATTGAGTAGTTGTTTTAATATGAGTTATGTCTAATTCGTTTTTAATTTCCAGATTTGATCTCAGATTTCAGATTTTTCTTGTAAAAACGAACATGAATCGAAATTGATTTTTTTTGTAGTTGTGTGAGCGCTTTTCGCCAACTTTCTGTCGTGTCTTTTGACAGTCTAAACGCAATTGTAAACAAACCGGAAACAAGTTATAGGTACAAAAAAACTGTTTCCATAGAAAATATTATTAAAATATTACAATATGAACATTGAAGCAAATTGTTTAATGAATATTCAGTAGTGGGAATGAGAACGATGTGATCTTCATCATTAACAACACGTTTGAGCAGTTTAGTTTTGTAAAATGAACACAACATCCTCAATGAAATAATTCCCAGAGTTCTTTTGCTTCCACCAATTTGCTTGAAAAACAAACAAAATGTCAAAATCGGGAGACGACGAAGACGTAGATATTGTGCCTGATGAGAATACTACAAATTTAATTAATATTTTGTTAATTCTTGATCCTTTTTTCACTTTTATCTCCACAAAACTTTCAAATCGGTGTAACTCTCGATAAAAATCCAGATTTCCAAAAAGTGATCTAGATTAAAAAAAAAGATTGATCTTTTTTTAAAAACGAACATAAAATTTGATCTCAGATCAAAAAAAAAGATTGATCTTTTTTTAAAAAAGTATGTTAGAAAGTGAGTGAGATGGCGATGTTATTGAATGTGATGACGTGTTAGAGGATGGGATGGAATTATTGGTAATTGATGTGGTGGAGGTGGATAGCTTATTAATTGTAGATGGTGGTGATGGTGATGTGTAAACAGATATGTTTGTGTTTGGAGTTTTTGATATATGTATAACAATGAAATAATAGTATATGTATTATTTGATGTTACGATTTTTTTTGTTTGGTGATTTTTTTGAACGTTTAATGCGGGGGTAGGAGGTAGAGGTTTGGATGTGCTGGGAAGAACAGTTGGAGGATGGGATGGTGGATTCATTGTATTATTTGTCATGCCTGCATTATTTTTCCGTTAAAACAGGTGCGAGTGTTGAGTTTTGCTGGTTATAGATCTTCTTAGCTTCTGTCATTGTGCTTTTTTTTGTGTTTTTATTGTTAGTATCTCTTTTGCCTGTTTGTAGAAGGGGCATGAAGAGGATGGGTGGGGAAGGGCGCAGTTTGCACACATTACACGGGAGCATGATTCTGGTGTGTGGGGAGGGAGGCTACAAGTATCGCATTTTGCGATGCCCTTGCACCAATTGAGTGTGTGGCCGAGAAGTTGACATTTATGGCATCGCATTGGATTCGGTATGTATTCAGTAATCTTCGCTGTATATAAACCGATATCTACTGTTTTCGGAACTTGATAAAGATCAAATGTAAAGAGCATTAGACCAGATGTTTTTTGTTTTCCATCTTCTCCTTTCTTTGAAAACTTGTAAACATCGAACAGTTCCCCGCCCCAGTGCACACTGGGGAATGTCAGTGCATTTTGTTTAGCTGTCAAAAAAGTATGTTTCTACTCGGGGTTTGATTTAACATCGAACAGCTCAGTCCAACAGTTTTAATTTTTTGACATTTTATTCATGTATTAATTTTCTTTACAAAGTCTACAGTTTTTCCATTTCCATCAGATAGAGTATATCTCGGCATTTTATCTAAAATCCCAAATATAGCTTAATAATTGCAAAATAATCTACAAAATCTTTTTTTTTACACTCTAAGTTTGTAAAATAAAATTTCTTTTAAACTTCTACCACCAAGCACCAACAGCCGATTTGAATTTTGGCAGCATTGATTACTTACATCGACCAAAAACCTGGGGCGTGCTCGGGGTTGACATCGAACACAGTGCAAAAATACTGGGGCGAAAAAAGTGTCACATGCGCCTCAGGGCAGACATCGAACAAAGCTATTGGTAACCCCTTGAGGTTTCATCTCGGTTAAGATTTCTGACTCAGACTCAGATTTCTGACTCAGACGAATCCTTTCGATTCGTTAAGAAGTTCGTGGAATTTAACTTCGACTGGATAAATTCCAGCGAGATTTTTAGCTTTGCGGAACATAATCTGCAGTTTTGTGTGAACGAACAAATATTAAGAGGCTACTATCGCGTAGTTGAGTTATTTTCTCATAATCTTTGCTGATTGTGTCGATAGTTTTTTTTGAAAGGGAATGGGCTGAGGGATGATATGGGTTTTTCACTGTTTTTCGAAGACATGACAATAAAGCGCGAATTTTGGGAGTTGGACGGAGGTTGGAGATGAGGGAAACTGGACATAGGCGAATTATTTTGTTTTTGTTTTTTTTTTTGCCTGGGTGTCAGGATCGAGACCAAGGCTGGGCTGGGACCAAGGGCCATTTTAAAAATTCGAGGAAAACTCACTTACTTCACACACACACGCGTGGAAACGAAGCAAGAAAAAAAAATAAAGCGATAAGAGGAATACGGTCCAAAGGGGAAATACCGGTTTGTGCACTAGGCCAATGAATAAATCACACGACAATGAGAGATTCGATGTTATCGGCTCAGAGATTAGTCGGTGGAACCTACTATAGTCTGGCTCTTGAAATCCAAAAACCTTACCATAAAAACCAAACTGCTGCCATTGAATAAATACAATATAGAATAGGACACTGATGTACTTTCACCTCCACGTGGTGAATATCGGGTGCCTAGTACCTCAACTGGAGATTGGGTTCCAACCCCTTTGGAAGGTTGGTTGTGGAAGCAAACGAGCGTTATGGGGAGGAGTGATGGAATCAACGGTGTCGTCTACAGTTCCAGTCAAGCTGAACTACTGAGTGAACTCCTTATATGGGGTACTACGACGTTTTCGGAGCTCATGCCTATAATGAGCGGTTAATCCGGTTGTTCGTCCTTGGAGTCACAATAAGGACCTGGTCTTCCAGGTTGGCGGTTGTACCGTCGGGGTAACTTCCCGGCCGTGTCAAAAACTACTAGTTACGAAGCAACCACAAACCTCGGATAAGGACGGATTTATTGATGACGAACCCTGCAAACGAAATAAAGACAACGAATTTCGGATATGTACGTGGAATGTTAGGACACTTAACAGACAACTTGCAGCCGAACAGCTAGAGGAAGCCTATGACTGCTGTAAGGCAGATATAACCGCCATCCAAGAAATTCGATGGGACGGCCCGGGCAAAAGAAAAATGAAAAACTGCGATTAACTACGGCAACTTCTATGCACAACAAAAACAGCGCTTATTTGGATGTGGATTCGTCGTTGGAAGCAGGCTCCGGCAAGAAGTTTTGAGCTACAAATGTGTGAATGAGTGCCTCATGACAATCCGCATCAAGGCTAAATTCGCCAATATAAGCCTTATATGCACGCATGCCCCACAGAGGAAAAAAAGAGGATGACACCAAAGAAATGTTTTTTAAGCTCCTGGACAAAACATATGAGCAGTGCCCTAGCTATGACATTAAAATTATCCTAGGCCACTTTGACGCCAAGCTAGGGAGAGAAGATGTCTTTGGTGGTAAGATCGGTAAACACGGCTTGCACGACACCACCTCCGATAAAGAATTCAGGCTAATTGACTTTGCTGCGGGGCGAAATATTGTAATAGCTAGTACCAAGTTCCCACACATCAACATCCACAAAAGGACATGGAGATCCCCTGATCAATCAACTTTCAACCAGATTGACCACATTGCGATCGATGCAAGGCACTACTCCAGTATGATGGATGTCTGAACTTTCCCAGGGGCAACATTTGTCTCGGACCACTACCTAGTTGTAGCTAAGGTACAATTGAGGATATCCCGAACAACGCCAAGAAAAGGTAATACTGTGAGGAAGTTTAAGGTCGGACGGCTGCAATCGCAAGAAATCCCCAAGTCCTTTTCCGATCGAGTCTCAAATAACGTCCAAAGGAATCCTTTACCGCCAGCATTAGGTATTGCTGGGTTTCACACGGCCACCAAAACGAAACCCCTGGTTTAATATAATGAATGCCGGCAAGCACACGCAGCTAAACAAGAAGCATACAAGGCGCCGCTGCAGAGAAAGACCAGAACTGCCCGTGCGCTTATAATATTTCATAATTGTTGAAATTATCGGAGGCTATCCATTTGCGATGAGCTTTGTTCTTACGATTTTTTAAATTAGTTAATGTTTTATCATACCAAGGAGGAGCATTGTTTGAAGTCTTTTCTTGGAATAAAGTCTTGAAAAACAGAATACAAAGTTGATAAAA
Source organism: Platycheirus rosarum (assembly GCA_963971375.1). Taxonomy (NCBI): domain Eukaryota; kingdom Metazoa; phylum Arthropoda; class Insecta; order Diptera; family Syrphidae; genus Platycheirus; species Platycheirus rosarum. The sequence goes on along the minus strand of OZ020507.1, from coordinate 55,716,835 downwards.
GTTTCCGAACTTTGTCGTCATGAACATTTGAAAAATAATTTTTTAAACAACATATTTGCTTGTAACCATGCTAATTAAAAAAAATCAATAACACAAGACTGCTGCTCAGTTAATATATTAACCGGATCGAAAATTGAGTCGTTGTCATCGCAGGGCAACCAGTCCAATCCAGGAAGATTGAAGTCCCCAAAAAAGAAAAACTCATCGAATTCCTCGAGCAATGAAAAGATAGCATAGGCACGATTTATTGCAGCTTCATAAACTTCAGTGGGTTGGTTAGGATGGATGTAGGCCCATCCTATGTAAATATTTTTGTTGACGGCATGAATTTTACACCAAATTTCTTGGTTTAAGTTGTTGTTGTCAACAAGTCAGCGGTTAAGTAACGACTGAAGATGTACTTTTATTAAGAAAGCATATAAAGAGATGTGATTTAGATAATACATATGTACATTAATAGGATATATATTACAGGGGTGTGCAACCTATATAACATCCCCCCTTTTATTGGATTTCAAATAAATGTTTCATTATGTAAAATTAAAAGAAGAATGAATATTTAATAAATAACAAAAAAAAAAAACATTTTAAAATACACTAATATCGTAATGATTTGAAATAAGTTATACATACATAATAAACTTTAAAGAATTCAAAATAATCAATATTGTAAAATAATTTATAGCTTAATATTTGTAGATGTGTAGCGATTCAGTTGTTTTAATACACGTCCGTATCTTGTCATCTTAGCAGTGGAATTTGTTGAGACTGGTGGGTTGTTTTCTGTTGTTGATGTAGTTGGATCCGGTATGTTTATTATTTTGCTGGAGTTGTTATAATTTTTAAAAGGGTCGGCACCCGTAGTTGGTATACTCGCTGTTACTGATTTTGAAGCTGGGATGATCGATTTAGTCGGCTAAATATGGATTGTGTTTCGTCTTAGAACTTTTCCATCATCTGTTCGTATTTCCAGCGATCTTGGTGCATGATTTGGTAACTCTTCGACGACTCCAGCTATCCAGTCTCGATGGCTTCTTTGAATCCGAACTCTGTCTCCAACGTGAAATTGTTTCGATGTAGTGGCGGCCTTGATGTAGTCGTTTTATAGTTTTGTCGCATTTTGGTTATATTTTTATGAACATCCGGTATAGTCATTGGTTTGAGTAGTTCAGTGGAAACTTGTAATGTTGTCCTTGGAAGTTTGCTTATGATTGTAGATTGTCATTTCGAGGAGAATTACGGTAGTTGAGGAGCACTAGATAAGGATCTGATTGATCTCTAAAGCATTTTTTAAGCATCGACTTCGCTTTCAGCCAGTCCGTTGGATCGTGGATAGTAGGGACTTGATGTTTGATGTTAAATGTCCCAATCTTTAACAAACGTAGCAAATTCTTGGATGCAAAGTGTGGCCAGTTGTCGGATTCCAGGACTGATGGAATACCATGGGTTGCAAACCAAACCTTCAGAGCCTTAATAATGTCCGCTGATGATGTTTGTTTGAGTTTTGTGTTTGGTTTGAGCATATTGTCAATTTATTTTTTGACATCATCACGAATGGAATGTGGAATTTTTCTTGGTACGAAGTGTTCAAACTTTAGATTGTCGATTAGGGCATTGTTATAGACAAAATCTTTGACCTATCCCAGTCCTTGAAATATTTCGCTATCCAATTTTAATTCTTGCACACGCAGCACTAGAGAACAATTTTAGCAGTCATATTTGCCTGATATTGGCTCACAATCCGGAAGATCTTTTACGAAAAAAAAATTTATTTTATCCCACTTCTGACACCATGGCGCAATATCTTAAACAATTAAAACCTACTCTAAATCAACTCCTTAAGGAGCCAAGACCTAGTGACTTATACTCTCAACCATTCCTGTGTTTGTGTAGTTAATCTGCAAGAAAGGAATGGAAGGGACCTACAGTTTACCGCCGAGTCCGAACGGCTACATGAGATGCACTTACTTTTTTTACTCTTGGAGGTTTTGTCAGTTCCTCGCAAGAGGTAGTACCCCGGAAAAGAAGATGGCTTTGAGCTGTATTCGAACACAGGCTCATTCGCTTAGCAGTCCGACACACTAACCACTAAGCCACGGGGCACTACAAGCAACGATGTATGGCGAAGGCAAATGATGGTGGACCGATTCATTCTACGGCAACTTCCATTTTTTTTTTTTGTAATTAATTATATTTTTTTTTATTCTTTTACGACATTTGTTAATGTTTAATTACTAAATATTGATTAAAAACACTTCCAACGCATTATGATAAGTTTTAATTATTTCATATTTTCATAGATCGGGAATTGACCTCCCGAAAAAAATTGTTTACATTACGCTACGTAACCACATACCACACTAGTTGCCAGGGTTGTTTATCTTGTTTAAAATTGAGAAAATGTTAAACGAAGGCCCATGTCACCAAGTCAGCGGTTAGGAATCTCCTCTCATTACTGACATGTTGTGGTAAAATATCCTTAACTCCTTGCGGAGCTGCGTCTGCTTTTCCGAAAATTCTGTATGCACTTGTCAGGCATGTGGTTTGAAAATTCACGGACTGATCATCCTTTGGACCAATTGTTGGTGTATAAAAGCTCACGAATGTTGTTTTCAGGAACACTGATCCTAAAATTAAGATGTTAGAGTTCGGATCCTTTGATATTCTAAGGAACAATTTGATTGCAGACAAAATCAAAACATTTAAATTTTGTCCAATAAACTTAACGATGTCACTTTCTGTAGTTCCAGATTCTGCGTTTTGTATATATGTTTTCGCTTTGTTCTGGGCTGGTTGAGAAGTGAGCATGATTGGTAGGCAAGGTTGGCTGTGTTCATTTACAAAATTATTTTCGCTGTATTCTAACAAGTGGATGGACATAATATCTTGCAAATTCTGACATTCCGGCGAGGAATCATTATTCTGGCCTAAGTTTAAGCCATTAGTAAATTGTTCACAGACTTGAGCGTATACTTCTTCCTCAGATAGTGAATTTTGTTCTTAATTCGTCGCGCCAAGGGTAAAATTTTTTGTATAATTTTATCTAAAATAACTACAATTTTTGCAAAAGTCTTGATTTGAATTCATTTATTTATTTTTCTTGTCATTGCAGGATGTTTTAGCTGGACTAATTTTGACATTTGCTCTGATGATCATACTTGTTCCCCTAGTTGACTACTTGGATTTCTACATTGTGACGAGTATCTATTCACCAATTTTTGTGATTTGCATATCTATATTTCTAGTTTACTTTTACCCACAATCAAAAGAAAAATGGACTCCAACAAGGTTGATGCCTCATAATCACATCCTTTACCAATGCATTCTTACCGTTTTTTTTTAATATTTTTATTTTAGGGGCGATACCACAATGACAATATCTGTTTGTGCTGGACTCCAAATTGGAGCATGGCTGACGTACCAACTTGGTGATCTACCTGCGACTCCTCCATTGGAACCACATGTTATTATATGGCCAACATACCAGATGCTCGGTCACCTAATCCTTCGTACGATATTTGGTATGTGTTGCATTATGGCAACCAGAGCAGTTGGAAAATCCATCACATATGCAATGGCGTGTACAGTTCTTGGAAAAGACACAAACGAAGTTCGCAACTCGCCTAGTAGCTTACAGAATAAAATTAAAACTATTGTCGAACTAAGTCACACCTATTTGACGTACGGGTTAATTGGAATCAATACACACTATTTGTTGCCGAATGTTTTTAAACTGATTGGCATTGGACGACCAGACTTCTATACTGAGATATAGAATTTAGACTTAAATACTAAAAGCTTCCACAAAAAAATCATCATTCCGTGTCCCATACCACACAACGCAGATCTTTTGTAAAATCTATGAACAAATAACGTTAAAATTATTTATCCTTATAGCTTCTTAATAAAAGCGTTTAGTCGATTGATTTTTCGTCATTTACCTACAAATCGAAATATTTCGTGTTTCTTTTATAATTAACGTAGAATAAACTTGAAGACTGAAGACCTACAAGTGATGGATTATCATTCCTTATTGTTTTGGCACTGGTCGTCCGACAAATGTAACATTCAGGTAAAATCTTTATAAACAAATATTTAATTTCATTGCAATGAATAATAATCCGAATAAGAAAAAACTATTAAAAAATTTGGTTTGCAAAGTTAGTTTATCTAGATCTTTTTATTAGAAATCCAATAAGCCGTTACCGATAAAGTCGATAGTTAAAAAAAACGTTGTATAAATGGTATCGTTAATAGACTTTTCCCGTAAATTTGGTGTGAATGAAACAGTAGCCAATACCTTCAAAAATACTGTACAAAAATTTCATCAAAGCCGTTGGAGCCGTTTTCGAGATAAATTTTATTTTTAGTCCGTGGACAATACTTAACGGTTTTTATTAAAGTATTTCGAAAATTGTAGGAGGGGTTTTATATAAAATCCTGTTTTTTATTTTTTTAGTTTTTTGAAAAAAGAATTTCAAAAATAAATTTTAATTAGAAAAAAAAAGTTTTCAAAATTTTGATGTGCAGAATTAATTTGGCTATCTAAATCTTTTCAAATATAAAATTTGACAGAAATCCATAGAGCCGTTCATGGACGTATTATATATGGACTGCTAGTCTAATGTCAGCTTCATACAACAATTGTCAAAAAAATGTCGCCAAATTGAGAATGCGATGGTAGCTCTCCTGAACCCACTTCAGGAAAAAAAATAACTACTTAAAATGTTGACATATAAGCTCGCGGCATCTGTTTTTAAAAATTCAAAAAGTCTTTTCAATCCATAGAAGTGTGCGACATCTTTGGTATTTTGCCTCTTGTTTTTTTAGAACGTGGAAAACTTCCTTTTTTATTGGTTTGTGCCTAAGACAAGCTAAAAAGCACTAGAAGGAAAAAAGGGATTTTTTATTAATTAATTGTGGGATATTCTAAATAACACGGGGAGAAAATAAGAAATTTTAACATGCCAACGTGGGAAAGCCTGCTGCCAAAGCCTGGGTTTACTGCATGAAATGTCAAAATTGAGGTTTAATTTTTTTCCCCGCTAGTGTACTCAGGAGGGCTAGTGTCGCCCAAAGTAACTGAAATTAAAATGGAACCAACTTGAGGTAGGCAACTAGCAGTCCATATATAATACGTCCATGGAGCCTTTACGGAGAAAGCCAAATTAAAAATCCGTTATATGAAAGGTCCCGTTAATAGACTTTTCCCGTATATGTTGTTCCGATCAAATGATAGCCAATACCAACAAAAAAATCTCATCAAAATCGTTGGAGCCGTTTTCGAGAAAAACAAGCTTTTTCTAAACGGTCATATGGCAGGTACCGTTACTTTTAGGCTTAAAAATAAAACTTAAATTTCCCCTCTGGGAATGCCAAAAAAATCACACACACCAAACTTGAAGATAATCGGTTAAGTTGTTTAGGCTGCAGCTCGTTATATATACAGACACATTTTTTGCCACTAACTTTTTTAGACTTTTTTATGATCGTAATGTCATGTTTGATTGTTATCTCCCTATAATCACAACTAAAAAAATTAATCTGAAAAGAACAACAGCATTTTCATTTATTAGTTTGTAGAACACACTGACAGTGATTTTTAAATTTTAATTAAAGGACTTTCCTTTGGGATTTCAGGTTTTGATCTGAAAAATTGATTTTTTTTTGTTCCGAATCAAACACGATTTAGATTGATTTGTTTTTGTCATTATATTAGTGGATATATCATGCTAGTATACAGCGTTGCCGCCAAAGAAAAAAATATAGTGCATTTTTTCCAAAGGACCGTGCTATTACTGTCGCATAGTACAAAAAAAAAGAAAGATCTTCTATTTAAAAAATAAAAAAAACTGTATTTCTATATTTTTTGTACAACTTAATCCAAATCGCTTTTGAATTAAAAAAAAAAAAGTTTTTCAGCGAGCCCAAATTCAAAATATTTTCTCATTTAGAAAAACATAACATCTTTTTCGCGCTCAAATTGATGAGAACATTTTCAAGCTAAGGCACTGACTGTACAAAAAAAATTTGTATGTTTGTAGCTAGAAAAGCAGGGTCAGTAATCCTCGTTTAATCCGTATACGAGGAAATTATCTTGCTAAAAAGCACGATTGTACCACTACGGCAACGCTGCTTACAACTAACATATTCCATTTCAACCAAAACTTGCACTGGTTCCTAGAATTTTTTCAATTGATTCTGAAAAGGAAGATGAGCTAGATCTATTGATTGATTATTTATTTAAAAATTAACAATTTTGTTCACACTTTAAATAAATTATGTACATAGGAAAAACACACCTGTCAAACTGACAGCTCAATATTGTACTGGTATTAGTGAAAGGAGGTATAAAACTGACGAAAAATCGAGATCTGAAAAATTGATCTCAGATCAAAAAAATTATTTTTTCCCAATGGAACGCAAAAACTGGGGAAATCTGCGTTTTGACAGATTTATACAAAGCACCACTCTATAAAATCAATATTATATTAACACCAAAAAAGACCTGAAAACGCAAATACTTAACACCTTAAAAAGAAACCAGGAAATCGAATGGAGCCTTTAACACCACCATTACAAAAAAGTTAACGAACAAAAATCTTACCCTCAATACCCTACAAACGTATCAAAACAACAAATTTCTAACTACACCCGCTTAAAGCGCGAAACAGATTGAACCAGCGACAGCACCAGCACCGTCAATAGCAAACAGCACGCTCACCAGCAAAATAAATTGAAACACATTGCTACCAGCACCAGCATCGTCTTCTTACTTCTGTAAGTCATCGAAACCTGTTCTCTCATCAATCTTTAAAAATATATCGATCTATGACGTATATTAAATTACCCCACTAGATCAAATATTAAAAATGTGAATAAATTCCTTACAGCTCTTAACTTAATTATATAAAAAATTTCAATAACAAGCAGAGCCAATAATGTTCGCAGCTAGGCTCTACTACTACTTACTACTTTTTTCGAATCGCCTATTTACTTTTGCCTCATATTTAAAAAAATGTGGCGAATTGAAAACTCGTTCTATTGGGCCAGCACACACGAGACTATTCAACCCGGACTGAAACCGGTGTATAAATTGGACTGAAATCTTCAACCAACTTTTGAGTGGATGAACGAAGACTGAAACTAATACACACACATTTTTTCAAAGTTTGGGGTTTGAAAAATAAGCAAGAAATACAAACACACGGGAAAGAAGTTCATGTATACATTTTCTTCCCCCAGACTGGTTCATCCCGTGTGTGCTTGATGTAAGGTTTGAAACCGGTTTTCCCCCGGGTTGAGATAGTCTCGTGTTTGCAGGCCCATACCATTAGTGAACATTCGTCTCTACTGTCAGAATCGGTCGAACTGTAAATCTTGGTGACTTTAAATAATAAAATAGTTTATTTTGAAAAACGTGTGTTTCTTTAAGAACAAAAATCTATTTTCTTTTCTGTTTAAATAATGATGTTGAAACACTGTCGGGCGATGATTCCAATGTGGGCTAAACCCACATCTAACTATTTCAGGCAGTACAGATTTCTTTAAAAAAATCATTTCTTTCTTGTTGCTTCTCCGAATTGGTCATATTTATCTTTATCCAAGCCCCGACAACTTTCTTTTCAAGCACGTCAAGAACTTCGCTTAAAACAACAAAACTGCAGGTTGTGAAAGCTACAGCTCGAAGTCGTTTCCGACAGAACTTTGGTAGCTGCAACTACCGAGGAACCGCCAGTCGAATGCTAGATTTATGATTGGTGAAATTACTGAACTTTGAGTTGTTTGAAATTATGAACTTATGATATTTAAAACTAACTCAAACGCACTTTGTTAATCCAAATATATAAAATAAATGAATAATGTAAAAGACAATTATGTAGTTGAACAAAGCGAATAAGTAATTTGTTCCTTACAAAGTGTCAGATAGTTAAAGTGGGTTGGAAATATGTATCTCTCAAACTCCTCATCAATCTACAAATCATATCTTTTTTTCATCCCTCATCTGTTGGCCTTAGTCGCCAAAAAACAAATCTATTTTACTTTTTATTTTATTTTTTATATATTCTGAAATCTTTTTTAATAAACAAAACCGTACACACTTTTCAACACCAATGGAAGTTTTTGACGTTAAACAACAACTTGACTTAGCATATTCCGTTTTTAATGTTGGTAGCTTTGTTATGACAGGCGAACGTCGGAGTTCGCTTTTCGAAATACCACGACAAGAGTAATTCGCTAAATTGTTCGACATGAGTCGAACGTTCGACTCGCGAGTCATAATAGGGCCCTATAATAATAATAATATTAAAAAGATTTAGTTTCCTAATGGAAATTTCTATAAGTTTCTTATCATTTCAAATTTTCACTGGTCGGGAATTGACTCCTTGGCCATAGAAAAAAGAAACAAGTAAGAAAACCTAGAGGATAATTCGATCTTCGCCTACAAACTGAAAAATGCCCTATTCAACTACATATTGGTACAGGTCCCTGTACATTTTTGGGCACGAAACGTATGTCTAATGGGCTGCTTCTCACACGAATCTCACATGTATTCACATACACAAAATACAATTTCTGGTTTGCAGTGCATGGTCGGTACGGGTCGCAGTTCTTTTTTTTTCTTTTTTCTAAGTGTTAAGAGTGTAAAGTCAATCCACGATGCACCTTAAATAAAATAGTTATTCAATTTATAATTAGAATATTTTATAAGAATAATAATTTTTTTTATAATTTATAATAAAGTTAATATCAAATCAAGGTGTAGTTTATTTATGAATTAAAAATATGTTGCCTATAGCCGTTTTTCTTTTTAAGATCGGAGCAGAGTACGGAGTAGAGCCTGATCAAATCGATTCCGCTCTGAGCAGAGTAGAATCAGGGCTCTCCGATTTAATTAGGAAACACACTTGAGCACTGATCTGTCGTTGGTCCACTTTGCACATTAAATACAAAAATTAAATTAAAATAATGTCATTTCGTTAGGAAAAATCATTTTAATATTTTATTTCGTCCGACGCCATTTTGATTTGTTGTTTATTTTTTTCAACCCGTCATTTGTCAAAACACAAAATATATGAAGTTGGCCGCGCTCAGCCTTTTACTCCATATGTGATCGGATCATGAGTGCCCTGCACCCATTGAATAAGAAGAACAGGAAGACGTGTTTTTGAAAATAAATGAAGCCTCTTTCTTAATAGTGTGAGTTATCACATACACACAAGTATTAACACTGGAGCGGAGTGCAGAAGATTAAATACCATCGTGGGGCGCCAACTATAATGTTATAAAGCGTGTAATGGAAATAAATAGTTACCTACAGTAAAATAGATTTGGATTTGTTTTATTAATAAAACTTACCTGTTACAAAAATCTGAAAAATACAAACAAGTGAAATAGTGACACCTCTTTTTTTTAATTTTAAAGTTAGGTATGTTTTATTTAAATAATTTATCACAGTTTTTATCAATTTTATTAGCAGCGTTCCCCTAAAATGTATAGTTTAATTTTTTTTTCAAAATTTTTATATCACCGTGTTTTGTTATCTTGCTAGCTGCATTCTAAATGTTTTGTTTTTTATCACAGGTTTTTCTTTCTTATATTAAATTCTACTAATTTTGTCAATTTAATTAGCAACATTCCCCTGAAATGTATTGTTTGTTAAGTTCAGTTTTTAATAAAAATTGTTTGTATTACGCTCACAGTATATTGTTAGCTACATTCCACTTAAATGTCTTGTGTTTTTAAGTTTTGTTCTTATTGATTAGGTTTCATTTTTTTCACGCTATATAAAGGATTTTGTTTTTAAGAAGATTTCTATGATCATTTTGGAGACAATGCTAAAATAAACCAGAGTTTTTGATTGTCCTTCAAAAATAATTTTACCTATCAATTCTGTTTGTGTATTTATAATTATACGGTCATAAATGATTCTTTTTAGCATTGTCTCTTTCCCGTCAATTAGTTTTGACTGTATTTTAAGCTATGACAAATACCTTAAAAAACATTTTTATCAAAAGATATTCACGATTCACAAATGTAAACATTTTTCAAAACTTGAATTTATTCTACATGCACTCAACGTATTGAAGAGCCTTACCAAAAAACAATGAAAACGAATTCGTCCCTGACTTCAACTCTCTCATTTGACAGATAGAAAGTGAATTTTATACATTGAAGATGTACATTTTTATTTTCAACTAATTTATTACTTTCATTGTTTAATACCACAAAAAAATACTGTTATAAATTGTTCTACAATATTAAAAATATAATCAAAACACCACTCCACACCGCTTTACGTTCTAAATAAAACAATACTTACTTGTGAAAAGAAATGTGTTCATTCCTCTTAAAAACGCTGGTTTTACAAGTTTTAAGAATGCAGCTCATCCTGATTCTTGTTTTTCTTTTTTAAATTATACCATTTTCTCACTAAATCACTTGTTTAATAAAACTTATAAAGCTTAAAATCTTTAGATTAACAATTACCAAAATTCGAATAATTTTTTTTATTTACCGCCTTGCGAAAATGACAGGAAGAGTTTGAATTTACTAGTATATGTATAACTGATTAGCTTCACTCACGTACACTTTTTATATACACAACACGTCTTCCTGTACTTCTTATTCAATGCCTTTCGTACGTTCCACGCCTCAACACCCTCAATATTCGTTGTTGCATTGGTACATCATTCAATGTGTTTCGTGTTCTCTTTTGTATATCATTCATTGCTGCGTAAAAAAAAGGAAAAAAAAACATGAGGTGAGTTTCTAAAACGTCAACAACAACAACAGAAAACAAGTTAAGGTTTAGGTACAAACAAATTGTTTTCGATAGAAAATTTTATTAAAATATATCAATATGAACATAGAAGCAAATTGTTTAGTGAATATTCTGTAGTGATAGTGACAATTAGAACTATGCACTTATTATCATTTTGTATAAAGGACACAAATTTCACAAAACACCACCAACGATGGAGAATACTAGATACAAGATACAATTCTCATCAGGCACGACGTCGTCGTTTTCCGGTGATGGTATTTTGTGAAATTCTCACAAATTGTTTGAAGTGAAAGAACTCCGTGAATTATTGTATCGTTTTTACAAAATTAAACTGTAATGTGTGCAATTTTCTAATATAAACCAATATAATGCATTGTTTTTTCTTTATTAATAATTTGTTGAGATTATTTTACGCTGTGTTGAGATTATTTTACAACGGCATTGTAAACACGAGAGAACTTCAAACAGAGAGCTATCCAGAGCGCGTTAATATTTGAATCTTGATTTTCATTTTTCTTACTAAATGCCAATTATAGGTTTTTTTTTCATTTAAAGAGTACAATATTAAATGACACAAAATAAGTAAAAAAAGAGTAATTTATACATTTCTACAACAAATTAAGAATAACTTAATTCACCAGGCACAAAATGTTAAAAAAATAATCTGAACACTGCGTAAAACAATATTTAGGTCACGTTAAAAACGCGTTCTGTTTAACGAAGAATAAACGCGACGCGACGTCAACAAAAATAATTTGTAAATAATTAAAAAAATTGACGCAGTGCGGAACTTGACGTGGCGTTGAAAACGCGCTCTATGTGACTTGGGATATGTTATACTGTATATTACATCGCTGTTTGACTAGGCTTTTGCTCCTTTGTATGCGAGTATAATAGGGTGTGAAGAAATATAATTTTTCTTTAAAAAGTACACCTTTATCGCTATTTTGTATAATACAATCTTGCAAATATATATTCTGACCGAATGCTTGTTTAAATTCATTCTTAGAACAATCAATACACTGTTTTCAGTTTAGGTATCAGGTAAAATGGTTGAAACTCTTGAATATTGTTAAACCAGTTTTAAACGTTTATATAGAGTTTTCAAGCACATAATCTGTAAAAGGCAGTGAAAAAAATAATTAAGTTTAACAACTTGCATTCGAGTAACTTGCTAGTGTCTCCTCATGACACATGAAAACAAGATAGCGACTTTCATATTTTGACGTCATCAGTGACCCTTGTTGAAAAAATTAATTTCTGTTTTAGAAAAAAACCGAAAAGTAAGTTTTAATTGATGCAGGTTTGGGCCAATGTCTTATCTGATTGATTTAATATACATTTTAAGTCCACTAACACTTCGGATTCTTTCCAAAAATGGTAATTTAATTTAGTCAGTTTGGGTCACTGATGACGTCAAATTTCAGGATGGCGCTTTTTATTATCAAGTATAGTTCAACACACCCAATTTCGTGGTGCAAAGAAAAGGAAACTCAAAAGAAGAGGTCAATTATTTGACTACTACACTCTCAGACGGTGTCAATTATTTGACAGTAAGCACTACTTCACTCTCAAAAGGCGTCAATTATTTGACAGTTCAGCACTACTACACACTCAGACACTCGACGGTCTGCTAAAATGTACCTTGAATTAAATGTGCCGACCAATTTATCTGAGAAACAAAGATATGAAAGCTACGTACAACTCGGCTAATATCCTTGGCAAAATTTAACATTGTAGGGGAGTTAAATTTTAGTGTGAGCTGCGTACTAGGCTTACTGGCTGAACACAATGAGAGCCGCAGCCGCAACACGCAGCCGGAGCCGCAGGGAGCTGGCGTAATGTGTTGTAAGGCATTTTTAAAACTGCCCACAATGGAGCCGTACGATTTTTTGACATTTGACATTTTATGGATATTAACTGTGTTAACTTTAAATTTGCAAATAATTGTTTTTAAAAAAGTTATTAAAATGGAGTTATTCAAAACTCCACAAAATTTCTCTAGCGCGCACGGCTTCTATATTTTTTTTCGTTTTCGTCCATCACGTTTTTTCTGTTTTGACAACCAAAAATAATAAACACGCACAGCAAAGTTAAAAACCTTTACGGCTTCGTATTGCGGCTCCGTATGCAGTTGCGTTCCATTGTGTTCACAATACTGAATTCGTGTGTATTCAATATTTGACAGCTGTTGCAGTTGAACGTCTATAATTTTCGCCAATAACTTTTAAACAGTTAAACATTTTTCGTAAATCCAAAATGCATGAGATAGGCTGTAAACATATGGGTTCTCTTTTTTTAAAATTAAACAATTTTAAAAAATGCGGGAACAAACCTTTTCTTATGTTACTACCCTTGTTATGACAGAAAAACGAAAAACCATAACCTCTATTTTTTCTTCTGTCAACAAAAAATGTTGCCTAATTTTATATAAATAAAAAACCGAAATGATCCAAAGAATAAACACTTTTAAACTATTTCAAAAACCTAACCAATCTAAGTTTGTAATACTTAAAAGCAATCCAAAGTTAGTAAGAAACGCAAACACCGATATAACAAACCAACAAAACGAACAAGAAAAATGGTCAGAAATCTACAGATTACCACTGATCCGTTTAGCTTCGGCATTTAATAGGCTTAAAATATATCAGTTTTTTGTAACAGCCGTTGGATCACCTGTGGTATATGCTCTAGAAAATGCCGGACACCTTGATCCGAACTACGGGATCACTTTTGCTTCATTAGGTAAAATTATTTCTCTTAAAACGTAAAACAAATAAAAGATCTCTGATATGTCGCTTTCACAGGAGTAACTGGAATCCTAACATTGACCATATGTAGTTTTCCAATACAGAAGCTTATTGGATTCATTTATATGAATGAAAACAATGACAAAGTGAAACTTGGATATGTAGACTTTTGGGGTCGAAGAAAGAATCTGGTCCTTAAAATTGAAGATATCTTGACCCCATGGGAAATACCTGAACGAAAAATCAACATCTTTCAACCGGTAACAAATCGAGAAAATGAATCACAATCTCTCAGACTGTTACATCGATTTGGGGTTATTCGCGATCCTGAAAGATACATAAGAGTATTTGGGGACACTAACGTTTAAAAAGATTTTTATTTAAACAAAAGCCAATAAAGTAGGAAGAAATTAAACTTAATATTTAACTCCATCTGTAGTGAGCATAAGCACGATTGGCTTCTGCCTGCTTGTGAAGGTCTTGCTTCTTTTTTACCACCCGTCCTTGGCCAGAGGCTGCATCTAACAGTTCCCAAGCTAGTTTCTCTGGAAAATGCACTTTTCGTTCCTTCTCCTGGGCAGATTCAATAAGCCAATTCATTGACAAAAAATATGACCTCTTGATCGTCACAGGAACTGGCACCTGATAGGTAACACCACCTCTTTTAATGGGTGTCAGCTGTAGCAAAGGGCGGCAGTTCTCTATTGCCATATGAAGAATTTTTACGGGATTTGTTTCGATTTTGGACTTTTCCTCTGGATTTTCAGCAAGATTGTAACGTTCCAACTGGATTCGTTTGATGTTCTCGAAGCTTTTGTCTATCAAATCTCGAGCCAAGATTTTCTTGCCTTTGCGCATTACGTAATTTGTAAATTTACTTAAAATATCATCATGAAACACCGATGAAGTATCATTGTTGCGTGCGGCTTTGATTGGTAAATGAGCTAGCTTCAACGTTTCGCCAGTTTCTTTCAGAAAAGACTGTTTTTCCTTTTTAAAAACTGGGTCTACGTACGAAGGGGGATAGATTGACATGTGATTTACATCAAATGCTCTGGGTAGCCTAGGAGTTTTTATTAATTTTTCTGTTATCTTGAAATGAGTCAAAATTACCTGGAGATGGCTAAAATTGTTATGTTTTTCAACATTTCTAAGGATTTTTTGTATAGTTTTTCCTCAGAGAAGTTTTAAATGCACAAATTCTAAATCCACAAGAAGTTTTTATTTCAAATGTCAACATAACAGGGACCTGTTCGTTTTATAATTTTCGATTGCCAAATCTCATCAAAATGACCTCCATGATTGTACTTAGGCAGTGTATAAACAATGATATAATTATTAAATAATAGCGGTATTCATGGAATCGCGTAAAACACAGATAAAGCGTAAAAACCTCGTGAATTTATCTTCTCGTAAATGAACCGTCAAAATTTGTACGGGAATTTATTTATGAGGACTTTATAAATTTATCTCATGATTTGGCCGGATAAAGTATTTTGTTGTTGTCTTTATCTTTTGTGAAAGTTGAGGTGATAAAAATACACTTTTTAAGAAAAGTCTACATACATTATTCTTGTGTACGTATACTTTTGTAATCCTCTTTTATTGCATGTTTTTTCTTAAGAAGTTTGTTTTTATATTCATATTTTCAGCTATAATAAAGCGAAAATCAGCCATACGTTTCGTGCCCACATAAATGCAAACGGATTAGTAGTCCCATAAGAAATGTACAGGGACAGGTACACATATGTCGCTGAACGGGTATTTTTCAGTTTGTAGATGAAGAGAGAATTATCCTCCCAGTTGTCGTTCTTGTTTCTTTTTTCTAAGAGCATTGAATGCGATCAGACCTTTAAGAAACGCCGTGTCAGCAAGAGAGAAGAAACAGTACTAAAATAATTAGGCTTGTGTTTTCAGCTACTCAGCTAACGTCTTGCAGCTAGCTCGCCGATAAAATATTCGCGGTAGCGGCTAAGAAATTTTCGTTGTGTTTTGATAAACCATTTGTTTTGATATTTGATTCCAAAACCCAAAAGTAACTTCAATGGAAAACCCATGTAGCATTGGTCCAATGAAAAGAAGGAGAAACTCATCTGACGAGATGGGTTCCTTTAAAATCATTCACACCGACACAGATGCCAACGACCTTTCCCTTAATGCCAACAAGAAAAGAATAGTCAGCGAGTATAAAATTACCTACAATGATGTTCGTCAATCCAACCGACACAAAAATCCCAGTGGAGTATGGAAGTATTTTGCCTTTGCCTCGAAATATACATCGTCTTCGTCAGCCAAAAATCCTAAAGCAGAAACCGATGATAGGATTCTATGTATGCTGTGCTATTCAAAGGGCCGAGTGCATGTGTACAAAAGCAAGACCTCCTCCTCGAATCTATGGAAACATTTGAACAGAAAACATGATATTGAAATTCCCTCCGAGAAGATATTCGTTGTTTCTTCAACCAGTTTCGACGGTTTCGAGTACAATGGTACAGAAGTTGGAGAAGGATCTAGCCCAAATGAATACACAATGTCCGGTTTAGATATGGATAATAATGATAGACTCATTAAAGCCGATGACTTTGAAGTACTCGAAGAATATCCAAAGGAGCACTTGCATTCTAGAGGCTCGTGTGGCGACGACGAGCAGAGTGTGCAGACTATCTCGAAGTACGATGTTATTCAAACTAGTGTATCAGTGCAGAATGGTAGGTAGCCTCTTGTTCCATTTTGGATTTGACTTCATTTTATCTCTTTTTCAGATATCGGTTTAGCTATTATTGAAGAAGTTTCCAAACGACCAATTCTGTACGAGACACAATCAAGTAAGCAATTGTCTATTAGAGCTACAAGGGAGATGATGTGGGCTGAAGTCTATGAAGCGCTTGGGGAAGTTGTTCAGATCGAACGTATACAGAAAATCTGGAAGAACATCCGAGACCGCTACAAAAAGATTCGAAATAATGAAAGAGATGGAATGGAGTGTTTACCAAAATACAAGTATTATGACTATTTGAGCTTCTTGGATGAATACGATGAGCGTTTAAGGTAATTTTTTAATATTGGCATGTAGTTGTGGGTATAGTAAAACCACAACATATTCAAAATCCACACCCCACTCGGTTATAAAATTGTTTCTAACTAACCTCATTCTATATTATGAGCGATCAAACTGCTAGCTGCACAGCAAGTCCATATATGATCCAAAAGGCTTAGTAGTCCACGTAAAATTTAGGTCATTGACTTATCATATCTTAGGTGGCTAGAACAACACGACCAACTAAGCAGGTACTGCAATGTAGAAAGAAGGTTCCGTAAGAACATAGTTCAAAAGGCAATATCATGTCCCGTTCAACATTTTTCGAAGAACTTTTTCAGGAGAAAAATTTCTGAATCAGTCAAATGCAACTGCATTTAGTTGGTTTCAGGTATAAAGCAATTAAAAAATAAGCCAGACCGATGTTAAGTCTAGAGCTATGTCGTACAGTCTTCCTTACATACATCCCAATTGCTGGTCGACGCCATCCAGTTGCGCTACCCAAAACTTCAGGCGTCCTGGTCAGTCTGGCAACTGCCACGTTGCTTTTAACCATAAAAAGAACAGCAAAATATTGCGAGTTGGGTACTCTTCGCTGATGCGAGTTAGGTGCCCAGTGCGCCTTTATTTTTTCCACAACATCTGCTTCGAGGCTTTGTACAGCAGCAGCATAGTTTTTATGGTAAGGTTTCTGGATTTGAAAAGCCTCGACAGGCTATAGTAGGTTCTGTTTGATTTTAGGAGCAGGCCGCGCAAAGCTGAACAGCTAGTCGAGAACCTCGCCAGTTTCCAAGCTGATATAACTGCACTTCAGGAGATGCGATGGGATGGTTCAGGACTGAGAAAAATTGAAAATCGGAAAGCACAGCCTACACGAAACCACCTCCGGACACGGACTCAGGCTTATCGATTATGGTGTTAAGCATGAACCCCGAAGACCAAAGCTTGCATGTCAACAAGCCCTAAGAAATGCAGCGTCAGAGCTGTTGAGCTTCTCACAACCACCTCCGAGAAACCCCTGGTTCGACACCGAATGTGCTCAGTCAAAGAAAGCCGAAACGGAGGCATACAGATCGTGGCTTCTCAAAAGAACTAGAGCATCTTATAATCTCTACGTTAAGCGAAGGAAGGATGATAAACGCTTACTCAGGAGAAAGACAAAAATCACCAGCAACGTGAAGTCGAGGAGATGCAGAGGTGCTTTAATAGGAAAGAGGTGCAAAACTTCTACAGAAGAGTGAAACGGTCAAAATCAGGTTTCACTAGCCATCCTGGACCCTGCAAAGTTGCGGATGGAAACACTGTAGTAGGTACGCAATCGATGTTAACCATCTAGAGAGGCTACTTCAACCAGTTGTTGAATGGTGATGACGTCCAATATCTCGCCAATGATCGACCTGGACCAGTCAACCTGGATGATGACCAAGAGCTTCACCCGCCCGACTAAAATGAGATCAAAGAAGCTATTGCCAGACTACAAAAGGAACAAAGCAGCTGATGCCGAAGAAGCTGGAGATGACCCGTTCAGGTGCATACACCAACTCATCTGCAAAATATGGTCGGAGGAAAGTATGCCCGATGATTGGAATCTCAGTACCATCTGCCCGATTCACAAAAAAGAAGATCGACTTCTCTGCACCAACTATAGAGGAATTAGCCTTTTGAACATTGCTTATAAAATCCTGTCCAGCATTTTATGTGAACGTTTTAAACAACTTACCAACCAGTCCTCAGACCTGGGCAATCTACGATCGACCAAATTTTCACATTGCGCCATATCCTGGAAAAAACCCAAGAATTTACGATCGAGACCCACCATCTGTTCATCGATTTCAAAGCAGTATATGACAGTATAAAGAGGGATGAACTGTACCGAGCCATGTCTAGTTTTAGAATTTCAGCTAAATTGGTATGTCTTATCAGGATGTCCAAGGAAAATGCTCGATGCTCTGTCAAAATTGGCAGATATACTACTGAGACCTTCGACACCACTAGAGGGTTACGACAAGGTGACGCACTGTCTTGCAGCTGTTTCAACATTTGTGCTAGAGAAGATAGTACGGAACATACAAGCCAGCACTTCAGGCAATATCTTTATAAAATCAAGGCAGTTTCTTGGGTTCGCTTGCGACATTGATGTGATAGGAAGAACCAAGCGGGCAGTAATCGGTGCTTTCAGTTCCATGGATTCAGCTGCAAGCAGAATGGGACTGGTTATAAATGAGGACAAAACGAAGTATAAGCTTTCATTAACAAAAGTCCAATCCCACTACGGACTTGTTCAGAACGTGACGATTGATAGGTATAACTTCGCGGTGGTCAGTGAATTTATCTATCGGCAACAACGTCAGCGCAGAAATAAAACGTAGAATCACTTGTTAATCACTGTAGCTTTGGGCTGATCTGATTAAGCAATTTAGGAATAAAGCCCTATCGAGAAGTACCAAGGAGTTGCTATATAAAACATTCATCATCCCGGTCCTGCTATATATGCTGCAAAAGCATGGACCCTTTCCAATTCAGATGAAAGCTCCCTTGGGGTATTCCAAAGATTTATGGTCTTGTTTACGAACAAGTTACTGATGAGTGGCAAAGAAATTACAAAAATGAGTTGTACGTGCTGTACAGCGACAAGAGCCTGTTCAAAAAAATCCGTATCCAGCGGCTAAGATGGCTCGGCCATCTAGAGTGGATGAACATTGAGGCTCCAGCGCGCAAGGCCTTCGACACTGTATCTGAGGGAGTCAGAAGCAAGGGCAGACCTCATCTCCGATTAAGCTACCAGGTAAAAGGAGACCTCCTACTGCTTGGTGTGCAGAATTGAAGACGACATGCTAGTGATGCATATTGAACCAGGCCCAGGAGCACCAGGAAAGGCCAGGAAAGGTAAAAAAGTAAAACTTGGACCAACACTTCTCGCCGCCTTCTCGATCTAGGTAAAGTAGTCTTGTATAGCTTGTAGGCTTCTGCCGATGTCGTCTGCATAATCCATTATCTGGCTGGACTTGGTGACGATAGTCTCTCTTGTTGCGTGCCAGAGTCACGGATTGCTTTCTCCAACGCCAGGTTGAAGAGGATGCAAGCCAGACCATCTCCTTGTCTGAGTCCATTTAAGATGTTGATTGGTCTGGACAGCAAACTGGCTACTTTACTTGGATTGTAATGTTGGTCATGGTCAGCCTACATAGTCTTGTCAATTTATTTGAGATGCCGAATTCTCTCATGGCCTTATAAAGTTCTACGCTGGCTTTGCTATCGTAGGCGGTTTTCAAGTCTATAAAAAGATGTTATGTTGGAATGATAAATTTCAGACTTTTTTCCATAACTGCCTAAAGGTAAAGATTTGATCAATTGTTGATTTGCCTGTCATGTACCAGGCATTGATATTGACTTATCCTATTTTCGCGTACGGGGCTATCCGTTCTTGCAGTATAGAAGAGAATGTTATACCCCTATAATTGCTGCACTTTGTGATATCTCCCATCTAATGTATGGGACACATGATGCCTTTTGTGCGAGAGTGTCCATTTCTTCCTTGAGCTGACCATTCAACTATTCATTTAAGTACTGTTCTCATCGCTTCAGAATGTCTTTATAATCGGACATCAGATGTCCCTCTGCGTCCTTAAAGTACGCGCATCGTGGTGTATATTGTGTCAGAAGGGCTTAGTATTCCCAAAGACCAATGTAAAGGGTGCATACTGCATCGCTTTTCGTTTATTGCTTTAAACCTCACGATACTTCATTTATTTGGCCACTAGGAAGCTCGATCTTTAAGCGATCTCACACTCCATGAGAATTTTCGTAAATCGTAGAGCCGTTGTCGTTGCTGTTTTATCGTCGTGTAATCAAGTTATTTCCAAATCTTATTTCCAGGTTCTGAGTCTTTCTTTTTTTTACTTCCATGCATTTTGCTTGAAAAGTTTTCACTATTTATTTGCTTATTTATAGGAATCAAGTACCAGATATTGAATTTACTGAGTCACTAGAGAAAAAACGTAAGTTATTACTTTCTTCTGACGCCATCAATTGATCCGTAATAAATATGCACCTTTCTTTAGCTAACACAGACGATTACTCGTTTCTTATTGAACAAACCGAAGCTGAGGGAATACTTTCGCCTGAAAATAATCTCGTTCAGTGCAGTGACCAACAAAATTATACAACCGAAGATGTTATCAGTGAAACCAGCAACTGCACTGTGAGTAGTAGTAATCCACCCCAAATCATAGGTCCAATTTTTCCCATGGGAATGCATAACATCACTGAAAATACTCCTGCCAAACACAGCCCATCAACAACTCCACCAGCAGCACCAGTCTCTTCTGTTACAAACAAAATCGAACAAATGGATGAATTCGACTTATTTGGCAAATTGATTGCCAATAAACTCCGAAGTGCTCCTAAAGACAAAGTCAATTTGATTGAGGTGAAAATAATGCAAGTGATTCTAGAAAATATTTAGATATTAAACTATATATAAAATTGTATACATATGTATATTTATATAATATTTATTATAATACATTAAACAGTACTTTGGAAACAAAACATTTATAAAAAAAAAATATTAAATGAAAATGTGAATGATTGGTTAATAGCTGCAGCTCTACAGATAGTTTTTGATTATTGTTACATCAACTTGGCATTTCATACTGATTATGTAAATATGGGCAGATCCATTGTTGTTAAGGCAATTTATATTTAGTTGTTAAGGAACTTGTTGAAAACTTTTTAGTCGTCGTCACAAAGACAAGGTTCTATATCACAAAATTCCTCCTCGTCGTCACATTCGCAATTTTCTTCTGCTTGACTATTTTCCTCAAGTGCTTCGATTTGACGAATACATTCTACAATTATTTTGAAAACTATATCACTAGTTTCCTTGCTGCTGAATGGCTTGTCAATTGGAGGCACATGGATGAATAGACTTCGCGAGCAATTCTTATCTAGGGACTTAAGGTAAATGTAGCCACACAGATAGTTGCCAACATCGTCGGAACACACCATTGGTTCATTGCAACCACATAGCGGGGCAGTCTTCTCAACGATTTTCCTTACATCGAGCTTAGTTCGGATTTCATTGCATGCTGTGCCGTTGTTAGCTAGACAGGCACTCCCTCCAGATAGTTTTTTGCCTGAATAGTCTTTGCGATTGAACTTGTGGTTGTAGGCGAGTTCCTCCACACGAATACAATTCGAACCTCCATGAACACCACAATGGACTACAAGCTAAAAAGAATCACGAATTTGTATTTCTATGAATGAATTAGCTAACCAAATACACGCACACTTTATCTACTTACAGATGGTTTCTTTGACCATATTTCATCAACAGACTTGTTGACATCATCGTATTCGACTGACACGAGTTTCTTTTTAATTGTATAATTATTATTTTGACTGGATAATAACTCATCTGGCAGAAGACGAACCGCTTCCCAGCTAGCATTGACTTCTTCATGGCCAATAAATGGACCAAATCCAGTGACCACAATTGATGGGTTCATTATGGTGCGTGGAGATTATAATACTAAACTAAAGAAAAACAAAATTCCTAATCAGACTTTGTAGTTTAGGAGTAGAGATTTATTTTCTTACTTTATTTTAGTGTAGGTAGATAAAAGATGTGATTAGCAACGATAAAAATAAACTATTATTTGCTGCTCTACACTACAAAAGTAACAAGAAAATTGTTTTGCAATAATTTTTTCTCAAATAAATAACTTCTGACAGATGAGTTGTTGTTGTTCCACTCAAATTGAGTTGAAAGACTGGAAGTAAAAGTTTTCTTGTCTTTTGTTCAATCGAACAAAACCAGGGAGCATACAAAATTGCTTTGTTCGATGTCGGCACTGGAGCGCCCTTGTGTAACTAGACATTGCACTGAAGTTTTTATGTCAAACTTTTTTCGCCCCAGTGTTTTTGCACTATGTTTAATGTGAACAGCGGCCACGCACTGAGTGCGCCCTCATGTGCCCCAGGTATTTTTCTTTGTGTAATACTATGTTCCCACCGACGTGATTCAGCCAAATGATTTTAGATAATATACACATTCACATTTCAAATATTTGATTACAAGCTGTTTACGTTCGGAAAACTTTTTTCTTTAAATTAAACTTATTTTCTTATGAACAAAAAATTCATCGAATTAGACGCATTTTTCTTGATTTTACCGTGTCACTTCTTCAATTTCCAATATATTTCGTCGAAACGAAATGAAATAAAAAGACCAAGTCAAATATTTACAATTAAAATTATTATAAAAAAAAAATTATTTTTTTCGGTTTTAAACAAAAAAAAAATTTTTTAAATTGATTTTTGTTATTTTTTTAGATTGTGAATGTTTTTTTTTTGTTTTCGAAGTTCAATTTTATTCTTAATTTTATCTGAAAGCTGCACGACTGGATCGCACGTACTTGCTAAAATGTGCGGTCACATTATAGAATAAAATTTAAGAAAATTAAAGTGAGCATCAAAGCATTTATTCGATTTTTGTGATTTTTGTAAGTTCGAAATTTAAACGCCATTTTGTTTCTTTAGGAAATGTATAAAAGTGTGATTTTTTTTTAAATTGTAGGAGCCGTTTTTAAATAAAACGGTTTTTTTTTAACAATTTAAAAAAAAATAAAAAAATAATACCCGTTTTCAAAATATTGATTTTTCAAAAAATTAAAAAAAAACAAAGTAAAAGTTTTTGAAAAAAAAATTATGCAAAATTACTTAGGCTTCTTGAATATCAATTTTGATTGTAATCAGATCAGAAAGTCGAAGAAAAACAACCGGTCCTATGGGAGGTACCGTTTTCAGCCCACCATATAACATTTTTTTTTCACCAAAATATAATACTTACCTACAGTAGTACACTGATTTTTTTTAATAAAAATTCTTGGAGCCGTTTTCGAGAAAAATAAGCTTTTATATAACGGTTATGACAGGTACCTTTAATTTTTGAGGCAGATAGATTAGGAGAGCTACAGAAATGAAGAACATCACAAAAAACAAAAAAAAGTCATTTCATTTCTAATTATTTCCATTGTATATAAACTGCTATAGTACTATCATGAGACGCGAAAAATCTTAGCTCCAAGAGCCGCTTGGAGCGCTAGTGTAGAGACATTTTATTTGAGTGAGAGAGAATTAAGAGCATGGTTTTTAGTGTTATGCTTTGTGCTTATGCTTAGTTTACTGCGCATGTGCAATGTGAGGCAAGAAAAAACAGCTGATGCGAATAGTTTTTTGTAAGGATTTATACACCATCCAACATTTTCATTTTAACTGCTTCTTAGATCTTACATAAGCAAAGCATTTATACATGCGTACGTCATTGAATAGATTTTTGATTCGAATTCTTTAGGATTTTCAATTTTTTTTTTACTATTATGAAGTTTGCCGTCTTCAAATAATGTACACATACATTCTTGAAATTCAAACACAAACTTACTTCTTGCTGTATTTATACAAAGATTCATCCGTCCTTGCAGTGGATGGATTTTGTTTTGAATTTTGCTTTCCATTCAGTTAGGTACCTACATATATGCAAACTATGTGTAGAAATTCATTAAATTTTTTTGTAAGTTGATTTTAGATTTATACATTACATTATCTTTATAAAGATCTTTTGTTTGTTTGAGGTTTATATAATACTAGTTGACCTACCCAGCTTTGCTCGCGGGAAAGAAATTTATAGTTGAACTAAAATATTTCTTTCAAATAATCTTCTATATAATTGCTAAAAATACTCCGTTGTTTTTTGCATTTGTAATACGTAATTATTTATTTTTTTACTTGCGATTATAGGTAGGTTCTAATAGTTATGCATTCGTGCAGAAAAAAATAATTGAGATAACAATTAAATATATTATTTCAATGATAAAGAAACGTATTTGAGTCACTGGCAAAATTCTGTCCGTCTACTAAACGGTTGGGCTAATCGTTACCTGCCATGTAACGGTAAAGTAAAAGCTTATTTTTGTCAAAAACGGCTTCAAGAATTTTCTATGTAAAAAATTAATGTGCAATAAATTTTGGTGAACAAAAAATTACGACGGTGGGCTAAAACCGGTACCTCCCATAGGAGTGAGGACTGAAGACTATAGGAATTTTATTAGGGTGGATGAAGACACAACAATTGATCAGATCTTTATCCTTAGGCAGGTGATGGAAGAAAGTCTGAAATTTAATATTCCAATATATCATTCTATCATATTATTTTTTAAACCTTTAAATATCTATAGAAAAACTTGTAAAAACTTAGATATTTTAAACTCAGAATTTCAGAAACAAAATTTAAAATATAGTTCATAGTGACTTTTTTCAAAACTGAGATATTGTGTATTAAATTTTATTTTAGTATTTGTTACTTCTACTAATTCCTAATTGATCAATTATAAATAAAATATAAAAAAATATAAAAATAAAACAATAAAAATAAGATGCTATAACTTTTTTCAACCAACTTAATTTTTTTCCACCAAAATATATCCTATATCTACAAATATACTGATTTCTTTTTAATAAAAATTCATCGAGCCGTTTTCGAGAAAAAATAAACTTTTACTTGACGGTTATATGGCAGGTAGGTACCGTTAATATTTGAGCTTAAAAAAATTTAAAAATTCCTCTGTAGAAGGTCAAAATAACCTTAAGTTCTAAATTTGAAGACGATTGGCCCAACCGTTAAGGCTGTAGTCCAAAATACATACGAACGGACAGACAGACAGAATTTTGCCAATAACTGAAATATGTTTCTCTATCATCGTTATGCCATGTTTGATTGTTATCTCAAAGTTTGTAACCTGCACGAATGCATAACTTGCATTATAGTACCTATAATCGCAATTGAATTTCAAGTTTTTCGAAAACTGAAAGTCATAATAATATTAGTCTTTGTCGTTCAGTTAAATAATGAAAAGACACAAATGCACAAGTATCTCCCAATACACCATGTTAGTACCCATAATTACGAAAAAAATTGGGAAAACCCTCCGAAAAAGTAATTTTTTTTATGAAATTTTGTGAGTAATTCTTCCAATAATTTAAAAAAAAACCTTTTAACAAGTTTAGGTGAACAAATCAAAAGTATTTAAAGAAATGCAGGATGACATCTGCCGGGCCCGCTAGTAATATATATTTTTAACAAAAACAATCCTACACAAAGAAACACGCAAATTAACGCAAATAATAGTCTCCACCTTTTCTTATATTTCCACATTGTATTATTTAACAAAATAATTTACAAATTATTTGGTTAAATGAATTTCTACCCATAGTTTGCATTTAATTTGTACCTATATGAATGAAAAGCAAAATTCAAAACAAAAATCCATGTCATCAAGGACGTTTGTATACATATCGATATCCAGCAAGAAGCAAGTTTGTGTTTAAATTTCAAGAATGTATGTGTATATTTTTTTCAAAACGCCAACCTTCATAATAAGCCATGTTTTACTGGTAAGTGTATACCTAGCGCAGTAACATTTAATACGGCAAACAACAACAAAAAATAAGTGTCGATAATAAGGTTAGTGAAATTAGTGAATATAATAAGTTGAGATAAATCTTGGAAAGAAATGTCAACCAACTGGAATGTAGAAAAAATATGTACTTGAAGGTTGGTAAGATTTTATTATTTAAGGATATGTTCGTTGAGTGTCATAATGCAAGATTACAAGACAGCGCCTTCCTGTATTTTGACGTCATCAGTGACCCAAATTGACCAATTTAAATAAAATGTTCGGAAAGGATCCAAAGTGTTAGTTGACTTAAAATGTATATAATGAAGAGTGAACAAACATCCAAACATTTCCATTTATAACATTAGTAAGATTGAAGTTATTAATCGGGAAAAATGATCCTTCGATCGCGTCACACAGTTTAAATAATTTCTGCTAGTTTCAAGATCGTTAAACCTGTTTCGGAGTTCATCGCGGACAAACATAGTGAAACAACATTTCGAAAAAATTAAAAAAAATAAGATCCGAAACATGGCCGACCGAGCACGCGTTTTAATCTTTGTAAATAAATATTTTCTTTAAAGGTCACCAAATTATTTTGGTATACGTTTTGTTATCAAACAAACTGTTGAACATAAAGATATAGGAACATGTACCTGCATAAACAGAGTATTCTCTCAAACCAGAGTCCAAATATTTTTTTTAAATAAAAGTAGGTATGTAAAAACGAGAGTAGGTATATCGCTTGAAGAATGCATCATCTGAAGCCAAGCTTTTAAATTTAATTTAAAGCAATCAGATTATGCTTCATTCTTTAGTAAATTATCTGAACAGACCGATAGACAAGAACAGTTGGCAACCGAACGAATCTCCAAACAAAGATCTGATTTATTGTTTTGATCATATGGAAATAAATTCATTATTAAAATGGTGAATGGTGCTTTCTATAGGTTAGGTACTGTGTACATATGTATATAGAATTATTATAACTTTAAAGTATTATGTTTGAAAGGTTCCTGTAAAAAGAGATAATACTGTAGTTAATATTTCGAAGCATGGCGTTACGATAATATAAATCTTATCCGATTTTTTCATTAATAAATATTTGCAAGCCACTTGCCTTTATGTTTTGTGTTTGTCAGTTATAAAGTTATAAATAAAGCTTTACAAAATCAATAATTAAATCCACAAATAAGCTTTAATTTTATGATTTTATTGTTAGATTGTTATTGATAAATTTGGTTGAAAAGTGTGCCCTTTGATATCGGGTACAACAGCACGTGATGAACGGTACAATCGAGAGAGCGTTGTTTATAATAGACGTGTTTTATTGGTAAGTGTAGATATACCCAGCGCAGTAAAATTTTATACGGCAAACAACAACAAACAATCTGTGGAGATAATTAGGTTAGTGAAATTAGTGAATATAATAAGCTGACATAAATCTTGAAAGGAGAAATGTCAACCAACTGGAATGTAGAAAAAATATGTACTTGAAGGTTGGTAAGATTTTATTATTTAAGGATATGTTCGTTGAGTGTCATGATGCAAGATTACAAGACAGCGCCTTCCTGTATTTTGACGTCATCAGTGACCCAAATTGACCAAATTAAATAAAATTTTCGGAAAGGATCCAAAGTGTTAGTTGACTTAAAATGTATATTGAATCAATGAAATAAGACATTAGACAAAACCTGCATCAATTGAAACTGAAATTATTGCAGTTTTTTTTCTAAAACTGAATTTAATTCTGTCATCAAGGGTCACTGATGACATCATGGTTGGATATTCTATCCGGATGTCTCTGTCCAAGAACTGAGTTGAATTTGGAACACACCCTTCTAAATGTATTCAACAAGACCTCAGTTACTACGGGGTTAAATTAAAAGTGAATTATGTAGTGAATATAGCGTTTTATTGGGACTTCCAATACTGCGCTAGCAATAGATTACCAATAAAACACGGTTATAGTAAACAAAAATTGAAAATCCTAAAGAATTCGAATCAAAAGTCTGTTTAATGATGTATGTACATGTTTATATGTACAAACATGACAAATATGTATGTACATAAGTAAGTATCAGTGCTCGTAAAAAACTTGAAAATCCTAAAGAATTCCAGCTTTGTATATGAAACCTATAGTAGTATCATGAGGCAGCTTCTAGTTAAGCGAGGTAGAGCCACCACGTCGCTGCAATAGCTTTTTGCTTAACACGATATACATTTGTATGGGTTTTGGAGAGTAGAAAGAAATATAGTGATGAAAGAGTAGGTTGTATGGTTTGTTTCAAAAAAGTCTTTAGTTAGAACGAGTACAATAATAGGCAGAAGTAATGAATAATAAGTACGAGTGAAAGGTTCAAAAAGTGACACTAGACCATATGGTATGGCAGAGTAAGAGAAACAAAAATTAATGGATTTCCCTTTGATTTTTCGTAAACAAACCAATATTGTGCGTCTTCAATTATTTTTTTGGATTTTGCATTTTTAAAGAAATGTTGTTATTTCTGTATTTTCTGTATTTCTTATACCAAAATCAAATACCAATGTTGCCATATTCGGATTCGACTTTTTAAAGTTTTAATATATATTGTTCAGTTTTTGAACGCTAGTTAAATATAAAACTGGTGCCAGTTGGTACTATGTTGTTGGTACAATAGTATTTTGGTACTAGATTTTTAGTACTTAGTACTAGAATTCAGTACTATCGTAGTATATTTGGTACTAGATTTAGTACTTAGTAGTATATTTAGTACTATATTTTGTAGTAAGTAGTAGATTTAGTACTATATTTATTAGTTAGTAGTATATTTAGTACTAGATTTTTTGACGTGATAAGTGAATATACTCTAAAGCAATAACATAGTTACAAACATATGCAAACAATGTGTTTTATTTGTAAAATAAGTAACTAGGTAGGTACTTCAACTTAAATTAAATTTTTGCAGACTTAAAAAAATTGATATAATAATCAAACATGGTAACCATTCAAAATTGTACACAAAAAAACCAAACCAAATATCAAATTTCAACAAAATCGTTAAATAGGTAAATTTCATCCTGTTGCCGTATCTATAAAAAAACCCTACAAAAAACAGTGTATTTTCAAGGCAGAAATGAAAACTCCTCACATACCTGTCTAAATACCTATCTTCCATTCTCTCATTATCGCTTATTTTAAGAAAATGGTAATGAAATAACAAGAAAAAGTGTTCATGGTTTGTTTCCTTCTGACTGCTATTACTTTATATATATCTTTGTCGTTCTGTCTTTTTCTAACATTGCATATGTGTTGAGTACATTTCCCCGACTAAAAGTCTACGTTGCGGTCTCCACTAAGAGAAAAACTTTAGGGAGATGTAGACGAACTAGATGGCGCTAGTTTTCGAACACTGATGGTAGTACTATAGGTTCTATATACAAGGATTCCAGTCAAAAGTCTGGTCAATGACGTACGTACGTATAAAAATACGTTTTTAAGAACCAGTTCTCCTCCATAAAAAAAATGTAAACAATGAAAATGCTAGATAGTGTATAAATCCCAACAACAAAATATTCGCCTCAGCTAACGAAACAAGATACTCAATTATTTCATGTTCGCCGTCTTTTTTTCCTGCCTCACATTGCACATGCGCAGTAATATAAGCACAAAGCATAACCATTCTCTTATTCTCTTATTTGTGAGAATAAAATATCCCTACACTAGCACTCCAAGCGGCTCGTACGTTAAAGATTTTTTCGCGTCCCATGATAGTACTATAGGCAATTTATATACAATGCGTTTTTAATAAGCGAATTAAACAATGGAAGTTTTTAGTAATTAACGCACATGCGATAGGTTTTAAACCACCGATGTTTTCGATAGTCATTTACTATTGATAACAGTCGTTTAAACTGTTGAATATAAAGATATAGGAACATGTACCTGCATAAACAGTGTATTCTCTCAAACCAGAGTCCAAATATTTTTTTTTAAATAAAAGTATGTATGTAAAAACGAGAGTATGTATATTGTATATCGCTTGAAGACTGCATCATCTGAAGTCAAGCTTTTAAATCTAATTCAAAGCAATCAGATTATGCTTTATTCTTCACTAAATTATCAGGCTTCGTTAAATATTTTATACTCTGAGCAGACCGATAGAAAAGAACAGTTGGCAACCGAACGAATCACCAAACAAAGAAAGAAAGGCCTTATGCGCGAAACAGATTGAACCAGTAACAGCAACAGCACCAGCAACAGCGGCCGCCATTATTTTAGAACCAATGTATTTCAATTGCTCAAGTTAGATTAGACCAGCAACAGCAACGTTAACAGCGTCGTTAGACCAAAGTCCTAAATTTGCTGTTGCTGTTCCATTACTACCAACTTTGGTAAAATTCGGGGCCACCATACTGCAAACGAAAACTTCGTATACTTTTTTTATGACACAAAGTGTCAAACAGAAGTAAGAAGACGATGCTGGTGCTGGTGGCAATGTGTTTCAATTTCTTTTGCTGGCCAGCGTGCTGTTTGCTGTTGACGGTGCTGGTGCTGTTGCTGTTGCTGGTTCAATCTGTTCCGCGCTTTACACAAGCCTTTTAATGACGGCTATTGCAGTATTGCTTATAGCCTGCGTTGGATGTTACGCCTGCTCTCCACATGCTTTAAAACTATGGCATCCTTTAAAACAGCCTCTGAATATCGCATGTAAAGCGTTTAAGCAGCTTTTTTATAGCATGAGATAGATAACATACGTTTATGTCCAGTTAGCGACATATGTGTACTGGTCCGTGTACATTTCTTATGGGACTACTAATACTTTATTATGGGTACGAAACGCATGGCTGATCGGCTGCTTCTCACACGTATCTCACACGTATTTACATACACATAATAAAATTTCAGAGTTTGCAGGGCATGATCGGTATGGGTCGCAGTTCTTTTTCTTTTTTCTATGCACTGCATTATAAAAATGCCTTATCTATCCCAAAGCAAATTTAGAAATAAAAAACATTATTTTGTAGAGTATTGAGTTCAGGGGCCTGTTTTTCATTAGCTACATAAACTAAACATTCTACATATGTAAATGCAAATGTACATTTGACTATTTCACAAATTGAGTAGCAAAGCCCTCTCTCGAAAGACAAAGGAGACTGTATAAGACCTTAATCAACCCAGTCCTGCTCTATGGTGCCGACGCCGAGGCATTGATCTCTAAAGCGGATGAAGATATCCTTAGTCATTTCGAGCGTAAGAGATTCTTCGAAATTTTGTTGGCCCTACCTGCGTTAACCGGTTTTGGAGGAGAAGGTTCAACCAACAGGAGGACGACCTCAACCAACTTGGAGTGCGAAACTGGAGGCAGCTAGCCAAGGACCGAGCTGGCTGGAGAGGTTGGTTGAGGTCCAGGTTCGTATTGAACTGTAGCGCCCCTTAGTAAGTAAGTATATATGCACATTCTCTATGGTATAAATATTAGTTGTTTGGGACACTTTACCTACCTACATATAGTTCTGAACAATATTTGGGCCAGGAACCCAATCTTCGAGGTGCTCAACTTGTTATACGTTAAGGGCAGGTTGTTAAGTTTGTTTTTTGACAATGTTAATTTTGAAAACATACTTTCAGCAAAAGCGTTGTTATGGGGTAATGTTATTTTTTTTGTAGTAAAATCATATAAAAGTTGAAACAAAAACTTTTGCAAATGGTTTTTCAAATTACCGATTTTAAACTAAAAAAGGGGGAATTAATTCAGTGAAGAATGCAATCAAATCCACAAGAAAAGTATTCAACGAAAATGTTTTATAAAAAAAAACTATTTAAAATGTCAAAAAGAGTACTAAATTTTTGAAGGGAGTCCATTTTTGACTATTTTAGAGAAGTGGCGTCCTGGAGTCCAGGCTTCAAAAAGGAGTCAAAATAACGCAAAGGAGTCCCGAAGGTAACCCTGCTCTCATGGTGTTATTTTTCGTCGGTCCATTTTCCTTGTTGATTCATTACTAATCTAATCTCTAAATAGTGGAAACGAGAACATTTACCGACATTTTATTAGTATTTAATACAATTTTGTTGTTTGTTCTTATTTTATATCCATACCAATTGGCAATTTCAGCGCCAGTCATTGCGACTTGGTGCGCGATTAAGAAATGATGCTTCATGAATTGTGATAGTACTACATGCAGTGTAAGTGTATTCTACTATTCGGGAACATAAACAAATCTTCCATGACAAAAGTAAATAAATTGCACGACTGGATCGCACGTAGTTGCTCATATGTGCGGCCACGTAGAATAAAATTTAAGAAAATTACAGTTAACATCAAAGAATTTATTCGATTTTTCTGACTTTTGATTGTTCGAATAAAATACGCTAAATTATATTGAGTGAAATAATTTCAACGCCATTTTAAGGTACATTTAACAATTATTTACTTTTTGAAATAAAATCAATTAAAATAGGTAGCTTTATTATGTTTGGTGGATCGATAAACTCATGTTGGGGGTATTCATCGAATTTATTTAGGATATTATGTGTTTATCATAGGCGTCCGTCCTTTATTATTTATTCTGTATGCTGTATGCCGTTATGATCATGAAATGCTTTAAAATAAATAACGACAAATAAATAATAATAAACATAACGAAGTTCGCTTTCATTAGACTAGTGGCTAGGGCTCAACCAAGCAATATAAAACAAAATTTTGGGGGAAAATATTAAACAAATAAAATTTTTATGAAATCAATAAAACACTATTCATAACATTTTTTTTTGGAAAAAATGTTGTAAGCCATCTTATTTCTTTTGCTGTTTTCTATTTTACGAATTTTTCATTTCAAAATCGTTCGACCAGTTTCCTTTTTTTTGTTTTTTTTTCGAGTATGTCAATTTAAAGAAATCTATAATTTATACTAGGAGAAAAATTAAAAAAAAAATCAAAATATTCAAAAAACAAAATAAGTTTTTTTAAAAAAAATATTAAAGATTAAAAAAATATTTTTTTAAATTTTAATAAGCAATATTATTTAAATCATAAAACACTACATATTTTGAATATTTCATTAAAATCCGTTAATTAGTTCACGAGAAAGTCTGATTTTAAAAAAGCCCGTCATATGGGAGGTACCGTTATAAAACTTTTTCTGAAAAATCCATTAAAACTTAAAGATAGATTTTGCATATAAAACATCACTCAGAAAGTTTTATCAGTATCGTAGGAGCCGTTTTCGAGAAAAATAAGTTTTTCATTAAAAGTTATATGGGCGTTACCGTTAGTTTTAGAGCCTGAGTGCCAATTCAAAAAACCGTCGGGTAGAGTACTCTAAAAATATTATATACCAAGTTTGAATCAAATCGGCCAACCGTTTAGGCTGTAGGAATCGATACGGACAGACAGACAGACGGACGGAATTTCCGGACCTACCTTTTTCTGACTTCTCTATCATCGTAATGTCATGTTTGATTGTTAGATTTTTTTTACGAATGTATAACTTGCTTATAGTCCCTATAAATTGCAAGTAAATAAATTGCACGACTGGATCGCACGTACTTGCTCAAATGTGCGGTCACATCGTCGAATAAATTTAAAAAAATGCACGGCTGGGTCGCACGAACTTGTACTTATGTTAGATAATTGCTTAGTGGCTGTATAGTTTTCAAGAAGAAATAAAACGCATATAGTTTAATGTTATGGCCAAGAATTAAGCTTGATTATAAAGATAAGGGTTTGCATTATGTTTGCAAACGTGTTCAGGAGTAAGTCTATTCATTATGAAATCGCAAACCAAAGTGGGCATAAATCAAGTGACAGCTATCAAAAAGACCAACTCCGAAAAAAGTATTGCCAGATTGAAAACCACACGTCTATTAAAATATAAAAAATATTTTTTTAAAACAATTCTTTAATTTTTTTAATTAGCTTAAGAGTTTTCTCGGAAAAACTAATTATGCAATAAAATTTGAAAATAAATGTCTATCGAGGAAAAAACAATATTGAAAATCGTTCGACCAGTTTTTTTAAAAAGTGGTTTTTTTTTGAAAAAAACTTTCGACAAAATATTTATTTTTTTTTCTAGTATGTCATTATAAGAAAATCTGTAGTTTTCATCTGGGAAAATTATTTAAAAAAAAATCAATCAACCCATTTTCAAAATATTTCGAAAACCAATTTTTTTTTAGAAAATTTTAAAAAAATCGAAAAAAAAGTTTTTGAACATTTTTAAATGCAATATGAAATGAATTATAAATGACTTTCTGTGTGCAAAATTTTATTGATATCGGGATAATAGTTTACGATAAAACCACATTTGAAAAAACCGGTTATATGAGAGGTACCATTGTAGAATAAATGAAAGTTTTATCAAAATCGTTAGAGCCGTTTTCGAGAAAATCAAACTTTTTGTTAAGAAATTGTATGGCAGGTACCGTTATTTTTCGACCTAGAGCAAACATAAAAAAACACTCCCGCGATACTACCAAATAAATAATAAATAACAAGTTTGAAGCCAATCGGCTCATCCGCTTAGGCTGTAGAGGTGCGAACATACAGACAGACAGACCCACATTTTTCGACTTTTCTATCATTGTAATGTCATGTTTGATTGTTAGAATTTTTTTTTGGCATGAATCCATAACTTGTATTATAGTACCTATAATCGCAAGTAAATAAATTGCACACGACTGGATCGTACTTGCTCTTATGTGCGGTCACAGCTTGGAATAAAATTTGGAAAATATTAAGGGGACTTCAAAGATTATATTCGATTTTTCTGACTTTTGATTGTTTGAAAAAAGTACGTAAGATAGTTTTCAGCGGAAAAATGTAAACGCCATTTTATTTCTTTAAAAAAGGTGAAAAAGTGTGAATTTTCTTTTCAAAATCGTTAGAGCCGTTTTTCATAAAACGCTTTTTTAACAACTTTTTTTAAAAAACTAAAAAAAATACTTCAAGAATACAAACTTAAGCCCAAAAATAGGGTACATTTAAAAACAAAATTAAAAAAAAAATTCACTTACCCATTTTCAAAATCTTGATGAACAAAAAAAATTAAAAAATTATTAAAAATACAAAAAAAAAAGTTTTCAAAATAAAATTAATGCAAAATTCCTCAAGCTACCTACATCTTCTTGACAGACAGACAGACGGACAGAATTTTTCCAGTAACTCAACTATGTTTCTCTATCATCGTAATATCATGTTTGATTGTTATCTCAAAATTTTTAATCTGCACGAATGCATAACTTGCATTATAGTACCTATAATCGCAAGTAAAAATGGAAAATTAATGTGGCCTCCCAGAACGTTTTTTGATAAACAACTTAAGAAGCCTTGGGATCCACCAGGTACATTGAGCGAGGGTTGAACTTCACTTGAATATGTCCTGAACTGAAACGGACATATGTACATATGTCCTAACCTATAAAGATGCCTTAAAATAAATTAGTGACATGTCCGATATGAGCTGATGTGGAACCAACGCACTACTCTGCTTGCCGAAATGGAAGCTCATAGCCCATTACTGGTTCCCCGAAAGTAATTCCAACTGTCCAAAATGACCACCAACATTCCAAGTTTTTTATCCCTCCTATTTTATATAACAGATCTAAAACCAAAAAGTACATTTTTATGGCCAGGGACTACAAACCAGTTCAGATATCGGATTTCCAGCTCAGAGGAATTCGATAGTCTTCACATCAATTTTCTTATATATTTCAGTATAGCGGCAGAAGTTTGGGACTAGAGCCTATTTGTAAATCCAACTTTCACGGTGATAGCGCCAGTTACAAGATTTTGAACGGATGGTTTACCAGAATACTCTTTGTTCTGGTGTCATGATCCGGACTCCTGAGTGTCCAGAACCAAAACAAATGAGAAATTCAGTAGATTTGTAACATAGCTTGGTGAAGATATCTGAGGATCTGGAATCTGGCTATTCGGAAACAAATTTAAACAAAAATTATTTTAAAGAATTATTATTAATTATGAATAAACGTAAAACAATTGGCAGAATAGTTTCTGTCCCGTATTATCTTGGCAACGTAAAAAGGATCAACATTGCTGAAACCATGTCGGATGCTATTGGTGAGATAAGTCTTCACCTCTGAACCTTGAATGCGGTATGAGTTATTTGGGGCTTGATTGCCCATTGCCGTAAATGAGTTTGAAGAACTAATTTATAGACACTTTATATTAGCAGATTAATTAAGTTTGTATAGATAAGGTCTTTATAGTCAAACCTTATAAAAGCTGTTTGCATTGACTTGTTGTGTTTAATTGTCAGTAAAAATCTTCGGAAGCCCTTATACAGGCCATTTTGAACCTTTATCTAAAGCTCTGAATAGAACTCGACAAACGCACTTTTAAAAGCGTTAAAACCAACATTTTTTTAATTATTGTTAAATTGTGTGTGGCTTGCGAAAGTTGGCCCTATACAAGCACTATGGAAGCTATTGCTTGCCAAATTCAAACAAAATTTGACCTTATACAAGCTTAATTGTTAATTTGTAGCGAGACAGACCGCCAAAAGAGTAAAATTTTAACGTCTCAACTCAGATAAAATATAAATAAATTTATTAGCGTGACAGCTCCTTAAAAAACCAAGGCCTAATGGCTTATTCTCTCAACCATTCCTGTGTATGTGTTGTTAATCTGCATGAATGGAGGGGACCTACAATTTACCGCCAAGTCCGAACGCCTTCATGAGATGCACTTTTTCGAGAAAAAATTGTACTCTTGGAAAATTTGTCAGTTCCTCGCAAGAGGCAGTACTCTGGAAAAGAAGTTGGCTATGAGCGGGACTCGAACCCAGGCCCTTCCCTTAGCAGTCCGACACACTAACCATTAAGCCACGGGGCTTAACTCAGATGCCTTGCATATAAAGCGAATGGACATCAATGCTCCGCCTGGGAAAATAATCAGTTCCACCCCGAAGGCCCGAAGGAA
The DNA here is from genome assembly GCA_963971375.1 of Platycheirus rosarum. Classification (NCBI taxonomy): domain Eukaryota; kingdom Metazoa; phylum Arthropoda; class Insecta; order Diptera; family Syrphidae; genus Platycheirus; species Platycheirus rosarum. Next base: position 55,679,882 of record OZ020507.1, on the reverse strand, counting down.
TAGCCCAATAGAAGAAGACCGAGACTAAGGTCGGCAATGCAGGACCTTGGCTAACTTTTCGTGTAAAGGAGACAGCTAGCTACGGACCGAGATTGCCGCAGAAGCTTTTTGGTTGAAGTTCATATTTACCCTGGACTGTAGCGCCATGCGCCACCTAAGAGTAGCTAGTAATTATTTTTAAAATTCGTGCGGTGATGTCATAGATAGCTATCGCTCGAAGTTTCTCCAGGAAGTAGGTTACAATGACGCGTTAAAACTGTCTGTGATCACGGATCACGTAGCTTGAGAACTATTCCGCCTGACTCAACATAGGTAACAAAACTCATGTACAAAGTACAATGGTTAATTTCTCCTTGGAACTGAATAACGGAAAAAGAATTTACAATCACAATGTGGGTACAAAATCTAATAATAATGGAATGGGTAGATAAGGCGCGAAAACAAACAAGAAAATAAAATTTCGAAACATCAAAAATGTGCAGAATTTGTGTAAAGACTCAAATATCGCCTTTAATCGGAGGTTCAAATAGAGTTAAATAAAATAATTTAATTATTTATGTGGTATGCTTAATTACATGAGAAAAAACCGCAAACTTTAAGTAAACTAAGAGTATAGTTAGTACCATTTTATTTTGGCACAGACATATTATTTTTGGTTCTGTTCCGTTTTTTTGAAAACTGCGTCCCACTGTTCCCCACGTAACACAAATTTATCATTTTGTTAAAACGTGTGCCAGAGCCTTATAAAATTGTTGAAGGTTCTTTTTTCAAAAAATTATGATATGTCTGGCTGATAAAAATATAAAATTTAAAAAACTAAGCTTGTGCTTAACCATACTATACAATCAGTTTCAGTTTTATCTAGTTTCGCCTTCAAGCTATTATGAATATATAATTCCTTATATTTTATTACCAGTTCGATTAATTAGCATGATAAATTGTTCATAAGACCTATTGGCCAACTAATAATATAAAAGCAGAAGCCATAGTCGAAATAAACTCATATACCAATCCATAACGTTATGATGCAACGCATGATTTTAGCAGCAACTATAACTTTGGGACTCATAGGAGGAGGTATGTGTTTATATCAATGGCTTGTGAATCGAAAAAATATTACGTTTAAGTCTCCTCTTGCAGCCCTATCATTTCCAGCAGATCAAAAGGACTTAGAAGGCACGATTTGGCCAATTCCCCAAACTAATGGCACTTTACGTTGGATGACAGAGCTTGAAGCCATGGCAGAAGTGAATAAAGTGGATGACAGGAGCAGCCAGGCTTTTGATAAGGTCAAGTTTTTCTTGTACACCGAAGCTCATCCGCAAGAACCAATTGAAATTAGCAAGGACGATCCAGGATCCTTAATGCGCGGAAAATTTAATTTCAAGAATCCTACGAGGTAAGATTGCAAACAATTTATTATTAAATACATTAATCCTGATAAAAAGAAATCATACAGATTCATGATACATGGTTGGAAGAGTGGATACAGAGCTGGATGGTCAATCCGAGAAGCTCTACTAATGAACGGCACAAATCGGCAGTACAATTTCATATCTGTTGATTGGAGTGTATATGCCACATCGACTGCTTACATTTCATCCCAAAAGAAATGTTCAAAAGCTGGCAAAATTGTTGCGGAATTCATCGACTGGATTCACGATCATGCAAAACTTTCCTTCAAAACTCTTGCGATCTATGGACATAGTTTGGGTGCACATGTTGCAGGTTTCACTGGAAAGAATGTCAAACAAGGAAAAATTCAAACCATCATTGGATTGGATCCAGCTATGCCACTCTTTAGATTTAAAGATTCGGAGAAACGTTTGGCTCACACTGATGCTGTGTATGTGGAAACTATTCAAACCAATGGAGGAGTTCTTGGTTTTTATAAGCCCATTGGTAAAGCATCGTTTTATCCGAATGGTGGACAGTCACAGCCTGGATGCGAAGGTGATTTCTTTTGTGCTCATGGAAGATCTGTTGAATATTTGGCTGAAGCACTGAGCTTGGAAAAAGAGAATGGCTTTCATGCTATTGAATGCAGTGATCTGGAGAGCATGGAGAAAGCTTCGTGTGATAGAAGTCTGGCATCAGTTCGTTTAGGTGATCCGAATAATATCAATAATGCCAAGGGTATATACTATGTAAGAACAAATAAGGAATCACCGTATAGTATTAAGAAATTTAGATAGTTGTGATTTCAACAAATTATAGTAAATTATTAAGTGGAATAAAGAATCTGTTAGAATTAATTAGATACAATTGAAAATCGCAGCCTCTTTATTTTTAAATTATTGAACGAATAATTAAAACTATAGCTAAGACTGTAAACTATGCACTAGGAAAGGATGATTACACTACACGACATTGCTGGGAAGGCTTAGGTTTCAGTGGTGATTTTAAACTTAGAAGTGCTATCTTAAATCCAGAGTGTAAAGATGAGAGTGCCTGTTGGACGGTTTGCAGTCAAGGATTTGTTTTGTGTGTTCCTTTCTGAATTGTGTTACTCTACAAGTCGACAAATAGAGAGCGTTGTTCTAATTCAATTGCTGCAGTTACATATCCTTAACATTGTGAATCACTTGGTATTGGTATACTTATTTACTTAGGGGGCGCTACAGTTCGGGACGAACCAGGGCCACAACCAACATGCCTCTCCAGCGCACCGGTCTTTGGCTAGCTGCCTCCAGTTTTGCACTAAAAGTTGGTTGAGGTCGTCCTCCACTTGAGCGCGCCACCTAAGGTGAGGTCTTCCTTGTCTGCGTCTACATGACCGCCCCATCTTAAACGTGATATGCGTATATTTTTGACCAGGTCAATGTCGCCGTACAGCTCGTATAGTCCTTGGTTGAACCTTATCCTCCAAAACCCGTTAACGCAGATAGGGCCAAAAATCCTCCGAAGAATCTTACGTTCGAAACGACTAAGGATATCTTCATCCGCTTTAGATAGAGTCCATGCGTCGGCGCCATAGAACAGAACTGAGTCTTATACAGAGTTTCCTTTGTTTTTCGAGAGAAGGCTTTGCTACTCAATTGCCTTCCTTGCCCATAGAAACAGCAATTGGCAAGAGCAATTCTTCGCTTTATTTCTTACGAGATGTTGTTGTCAGATGTTATAGCGGATCCGAGGTACACAAAGCCCCTAACTACCTCAAAGTTGTACCTGTCTATTGTGATGTTTTGTTCAATCCGCCGGTGTTGTGTGTCCCTTTTTGTGGATAGTACGTACTTTGGTTTGGCCTCATTGACTGCTAGTCCCAACTTATCCGCTTCAGCTTCAATGCTAGCAAACGTTCCAGTGACAGTTCACCGAGTTCTGCCAATGATGTCTATGTCTTCAGCGTATGCTAACAATTGCACAGACTTGAAAAAAAATTATCCCACTACAATTGACTTGCGAGTTTCTTATAATTTTGTCAAGTATTAAGTTGAAGAAATCGCACCATAGCGCATCACCTTGTCGGAATCCTTTTTTGACTTCAAAAGCTTCTGTAAGGTCAGTACCAACCTTGACGGAGCAGTGAGAGTTCTCCATCGTCATCCTGCACAGTCGAACGAGTTTTGTGGCTGACATGGCTCTGTATAGCTCGTCTCTATAAATGCTATCGTACGCGGCCTTAAAATCGATAAAGAGGTGGTGGGTATCGATTTGGATCTTGGGTAGTTTCCAGGATCTGCCGTAGCATGAATATTTGATCGATTGTGGACTTTCCTGGTCTGAAACCACACTGATAGGGGCCAAGCAGGTTGCTGACGAAAGGTTTCAGGCGTTCACATAGTACGGCAGAAAAGATCTCGTAGGCGATATGCAGGAGACGTATTCCTCTATAGTTGGCGCTGTTTAGAGGGTCTCCTTTCTTGTGGATCGGGCAAACGATGCTGAGGTTCTATTCATCAGGCATACTTTCTTCTGCCAGACTTTAGAGATGAGTCAACTGTCTGCAGAAATGGTCCTTCTATGTACTCAGCACTGACTGTGACTCTATTACGCGGTTTCCATTCCTATCTCTATAGGCTTCTGTGCGAGTTTTTTTTCCTTGGCAAGTTCTTTTTAGCTGTTGGTAAAACTTCCGCACGTTTTTCCTGGATGGATATCTTGAGAGGTTACGGGATATTCGATCGGCATAGGTTCTGGCGGTTTCTTGCGATTGCAGGCTTCCGACGTCATACTTCCTCACAGTATTACTCCGTTGTTGTGGTGTTCGCGTTATTCGCATTCTTACCTTTGCTGCAACAAGGTAGTGATCCGAGTCGATGTTAGCTGCTTGGAAGGTGCGAACATCCAAGATACTGGAGGCGTGACTTGCATCGATTGCAACGTGATCAATCTGGTTGACGGTTCTTTGATCTGGGTGTCGCCAAGTCCCTTTGTGTTTATCGAGATGAGGAAACCGTGTGCTTGCAATGGTGACGTTATGTGCGAAGTCAATTAGCCTAAGTCGGTTTTCAGACGTTGTATCGTGTAGGCTATTTTCTCCGACAGTCCTACCAAAGATTTCCTCTTTACCTATTTAGCGTTAAAATCGCCTAGTACGATCTTAACGTCGTATTTAGGGCATTGCTCATAAGTTTTGTCGAGGAGCTCGTAGAAGTCATCCTTGGTGGCGTCATCTTTGTCCTCTGTGGGCGCATGAGCGCAGTGTGTTCTACATTAAAAGGGAAACACATAATCCCTTGTGCGCGCGTTAATTATATATAAAAAAAAAAAAAAAAAAAAAAAAATTTTGGCGAATTTATCCTTGATACGGATTGTCACAAGCCGCTCACTTACGTATCGAAAGCTCAAGACTTCTTGCCTTAGTCTACCGCTTATGACGAATCCGCAGCCAAATAAACGCTGTGATCTTCTTGAACAATCACCATAGTACGCGTTACAGTTTTTCATCCTCCTTTTGCCTGGCCCATCCCATCGCACTTCCTGGATGGCAATAATTTCTGCTCCTTAGCACTCTAGGGCCTCCGCTAGTTGTTTGGTTGCACGTGATCTGTTAAGAATTCTAACATTCCACGTGCAGATCCGAAGGTCGTTGTCCTTGATTCGTTTTTCCGGGTCGTCAATAGTAAATCCGTCCTTTTCCGAGGCTATTGGTCGCTTCGCAACTTTTTCTTTTTTCCGTGGCAGGGTTGTTAACCCCACGCACAACCCCAAACCGGAGGGTCAGGTCCTTTGTTGGATTCCTTGGACAAAAGGAACCGGAGAATCCGGAGTCAGTAACCCACTTCGGGGATATGAGCGCTGCCGTTGGCCCATTAAGGGTTCATCCGTCACCATCTCTAATTCAATGCCCTGACTTGCATTGAATTGTCCTAATGACCTTATCTCCAAATACGTCGAAGTAGCTCATTAGGGCGTCTGCTTCGTTGACTGTTGACGCCACCGTTGGTCCAATTGGTTGGGCTCATCCGCCGTACGTCCTCTTTCTGAGGCTCGTGCAAGACTTCTGCGAATCGATCAGAACAGTCATTAAAGCAGAGCATTATAGTGTTGTTATTTTTTCTGTGTTCAACACTAGCGCTTATAAGTTTAGCAGGAATGTCCGGATGGACAGACCAGTGCTACCCCGCGGTAACCACCGGGTACCGCGGGGTAGCACAATTGATCCGTAAGAGATATTTGCAGCAACTGTGCATCACCTGTTTAATGTCTTTCAGTGTCTACCATATTCATACAGCACCCAACCACCATTGGTATTGGTATAGCGTATCTGAAATACAAAATAAAATGTCGGAATTAGGTGAGAACGACCAACCTAAGGATCAATCTGAACATACTTCAGAAATTTTAACCGTAGATCTCCCAATTACATTTTTGATAAAATTCATCAAACGCTTCAACGGTTCAAGAGATGAAATCCTTTTCTTTATTTCAGATTGCAGTGCGAATTGGCAACTAGTTTTCTTTGAATCATAACCTGTGTAATGAAATGGGAAAACGACCACGACACTACTGGTTGAAAACTCGTTGGCGATTCACAAAACCTGTAACCAGTCGTCTATTCATTTACCTGTCGGGTTACCTAATGATTTCAGTTTCTAGTTTGTCGTAAATGAGCGAACAAAAAAACTGGTGCCGGAGGTGGAAAAACATATATTTTATATAATTATTGCCTTCCTGGCTATTCAAATAAAAATGAACTCAAGAAGGCGTGGATTAAAATCGAGAATGTCGTAAAATTGACTGGTATGTTTTTTTTTATTTTGAATTCAATGTGGATGTTAATAGTTCCAATCTACTGTGTCATATATTTCCACTGCTAGTGCAGAGAAGTTTGTGGGGTTATAAAATAGTTGGCTTGATAGTCAATTTCTGAGATAATAGTACAACATGATGGTTTCATCACATTGTCCCCCTCTTAGTTTTGTTCGTCTCGAACAAGCACATCATCATTGTTTCCGTGGTAACGATGCAGGCGATCTACATGGACGATTTTCATTTTTGCTCTGGGTCCTCGTTGGATTCGGAAAACGACATCATTAATGCGCGTAACTACTACTTGGTAGGGACCTTCCCAGTCCTACTGAAGCTTGGGCGATTTTCCCTTTCTGCGATGTGGGTTGTAAAGCCATACCAGATCTCCCTCGTTGAATTCAGGTGCTGTTGCTCTCGCATCGTATCTGGTCTTCATGCGGTCACTCGCAATTTTTATGTTGTTTCTTGTTTTCTGGTGAATGTAGTTGATCCTTTCTCTAAGATCCAACACGTAGTCCTCTTCGCATTTCGGGTCTTCAATAAGAAATCCGAATTTAAGCTCACTTGGAAGCCGGGCTGTTCGTCAAAATAGAATTTCGGATGGATTGTATCCAGTTGTACTATGAACCGCATTCCGGTAGGCCATAAGAAATAAAGGAATTCGCCGATTTTTTCCCGTTGGTTCTCGTTCACGACTTTGGACAGATGTTCCTTCAAGGTCTTGTAAATCATTCTACCATTCCATCAGACTGTGGATGAAGAGGTGTTGTCCTTGTTTTCTTTAACCCCAGTGATGCGCATACTTCCTGGAATACCTTCGACTCGAAGTTTCGCCCTTGGTCAGAATGCAATTCCATAGGCACCCCAAACCTGCAGACCCAGTGGTCCACTATCTGCTCGACAACAGTCTTAGCTTCTTGATTGGGTATCGCAAACGCCTCGGGCCACTTCATGAAGTAGTCCATGACAACAAGGATGTAACGGCTACCGTTTTCAGTTTCCGGGAACGGGCCTGTGATGTCAACGGCGATTCTTTCAAACGGGGCGCTAACGTTGTACTGGTGCATTTTACCTCGTGTTTTGACTTTGGGTCCCTTGCTAGCCGCGCATGTTGTGCACTTTCGACACCAGCTTTCTACATCGTTTCTTGCGCTTAGCCAATAAAAGCGTTCGAGTACCTTTTCCAGTGTTTTGTTGATTTCCAAGTGCCCACCGGATACTCCATCATGCATTTCTCGTAGGATCTCCTCTACTTTTGATCGTGGAACCACAAGCTGCATCTTAAAGGATCTTCCATCCGGCATTTCCCATTTTCTCCGCAAAACACCATTTTTCACATGGAGAGAGTCCCACTGCGCCGAGTATGCCTTCAAAGTAGGACTTCTATCGGAGATGTCTCTGGCATTTGGTTTTTCCATAGATTCCTTCCATGCAAGGAGTGGCTCGATGTCAGGGTCTTCTTTTTGTGCATTACGAATTTCTTCGGCAATCCAACCCTCTACAGATTCGGCTCTTATTCTATGGACAGAAATACCTTCGTACTTTTCCTCTTTCCGCTCACAATGTTTGCAACTGGGCTCACATGGTCTGCGGGAAAGCGCGTCCGCATTGCAGTGCAGTCTTCCTTTGCGATGCTGTACTTCGAAGTCGTAAGTCTGCAATCGTTCGATCCCTCTTGCTACCTGCCTCTCAAGATTTTTGAACTGTAGCAACCATTTTAAAGCGGCGTGATCGGTACGCAGGATGAATCTCTGTCCATACAGGTATTTATGGAAATGTTTTGTGGCTAGTATCAGAGCAAGGAGTTCCCGTCTGGTCGCAACAGAACTTTGCTGAAATAGGCTACCACTCTCTTCTGCCCATCGTGTACCTGCGACAGAACTGCTCCAACACCCACGTTACTAGCATCCGCGTCCACAATAAATGTCTTGCCAGGGGTGGGGTAAGCTAGTATTGGTGCCTCACAAAGTTGCTGTTTTAGATGTTGAAAGCTTCTATTGCACTCACCTGACCATTTAAATTGTCTACCCTTCTCAGTTAGCTGGTGCACACTTTGCGATTCCGGCAAAATCCTTTACGAACCTCCTGCAATATGTGGAGAGACCGAGAAAGCTCCTCAGCTGGTGTTTGTCTGCGGGATCTGGCCAATTTTTCACGGCTTCGATTTTCTCCGGGTCAGTTTTTACTCCATTTGATGATATCACATGTCCCAAATATTTCACCTCAGCTTTGAACAGAGCACATTTCTTTGGATTTAGTTTCAAATGTGCTGTTCGAAGTCGTGTTAATACCTCCCTCAATTTGTCGTGATGTTCAGCGAACGTCTTTCCCACAACGATGACGTCATCCAAGTAGACAAGGCAGGTTTTCCATGTCAGACCCTGTAACACCCGTTCCATTAAACGCTCAAAGGTGGTTGAAGCGTTACACAAGCCAAATGACATAACGGTAAACTGCCATAGTCCATTTCCCGTTGTGAAAGCGGTCTTTTCTTTGTCTTCTGGATGGATCCGTACCTGCCAGTAGCCACTTTTCAAATCGAAGGGTGGAAAACCATTTTGCTCCAGAAAGGGTATCCAAGGTGTCATCTATTCGAGGCAATGGGTAGCTGTCCTAATTGGTGACATCGTTGAGCCTCCGGTAATCCACGCAAAATCTAGTGCTGCCGTCCTTCTTTTTCACTAGTACAACGGGTGACGCCCACGGACTTTTTGAGTTTTCGATTAAACCGTCTTTTTCCATGGTTGATATCATCTGCTTCAACGAAATAGAATCGGTGGTTCCCAGGATCACCCTCCAAACGTGTCCACAGAACTGTCTCTGAAGATGGTGGTAGCACTTCATCTCTGCTTATAACCGCCCGAAGATTCACAGCGTTCTCGTTTCCGTATACCATAGGGATCTCAACGGTTCGATACCTTAACACTTGCATTCGAAGGTCTATGATTACCTCATGTGCCTTCATGAAATCCACTCCTATGATGCATTCGTCGCATATGTCGGCTACCAAGAATGCATGTGAGAAGGTCAACCCTGCCAGTTGTATCTTTAGAAATACCTCCCCGTATACTTGTGCTGCTTCTCCGGTAGCTGTTTTCATAGTGTAGCAGCTGGTGTTATGTAGCCAGGACGTCTGAACAAGGTCTCTTCTGATTATGGAGGCTGTGGCACCTGTGTCGATAGTGGTCACACATTTTCGGTTTCTGATGACTGTCTCCACTGTCAAGCTCTTACTGCAGCGTGTAGTTTGCGAAACTTGGATGATGGTCCTGGGGGCGTCGATTCCATCAACCAACTTCAGCCCCACGAAGTTGGTTCTAAGGCATTTCCCGCCTGCTGTTGATCAGAAGCTTGTCCAGCAGTGTGAGTGTTATTCCTGCCAGATGCTTCGTCATTCTGCCTCCTCCTTGCGCAATGTGGGCAGCTTACCTGTCTAGGTGGAGATCTGCATTGTCGTTGTAGGTCGCATCGGTCGCCAGTTCGTTTATGATTTCCCTGCTGGTATTGGGATAAGACAAATTGGCCAAGCGCTCGATGTCAGCTTGCAATTGTTGTAGCGTTTCACCTCTTGCCTGGACCCTTCGGCGCAACTGGACTCGGTAAACTTGCTGCATGTGGTCGTCGCCAAACCTCATCTCGATTGCCTTGACCATGGCATTATAATCATGACGTTTGTCTTCAGGAATGGTCTGCAGCAATTCAGCAGCTGTTCCTCTGAGCGCAAGCGTTAGAGCAATTGACTTGTCTGCGTTGTCCCAGTTGTTCGTCAATGCGGCAGCTTTGAACTGCCTCTTATAAATTGGCCATGATGTTTGACCATCGAAGACCGGGGGCTGCATTTCTTTTCGTCGTGGACCTTCGTTCGAATATTCCCGAAGTTTCTGCTTCCTCAGAGAATCAACCTCTTTAGCCAGATGTTCGTACACTTTCTACTTGCTTTCCGAACTTTTCTTCTAAGCTTTCTATTTTGGCTTCAAATTTCTGATCTAGTATTTGAAGTCTTTCGCTTAGTTGCTTCTGGAGAGTTTCTAATGAATTCTTTTGTTTGTCGAATTTACTTTCGAGAACGTTCTTTTGCTCGCTTAGTTGCTTCTGCAGCATTTCTGATGAATTCTTTTGTTCTTCGAATTTCGACAGAAGCAACTTCATGAAAGCAGGCATTTCATCGGCTGTACTTACTGCGCCTTCTCTCTCTGGTTCTTCAACATCGAACAATATGGTATCGGGGTCTCCACCATCTTGAGTGACAGAATTCTGAAGTCGGAGCAATAGTTCCTTTTTCAGCCCCGAAGTCTGAAGATTTCTTTTTCCTAATTCTTCTTTCAAATCAGCTGTTGTCAATTGTTCTAATTTGCCACCCATTTTATATAACCGAAACACAATTTTCGCGACACAGTCAGTTTTATTTTAATATCTCTTCTAGAAAAATCTTTTTCAAACACTATTTTTAACATAAATAATATTCGCTATTCACAGTTTTACAGCACAATCAGTTTAATAGTTTCTGGAAAATTCCACTTTCACAATTATATGAGTCACCGAAACTGTTTTAGAAAATGTCACTATGGAATTTTCTAGCACTGTATTGAGTTTTATCCCACTTCTGACACCAATGTGATATTTTGGCCTGGGTTTCGACAAATAAAACTCAATCAAAATTCCAAATCTTAAGCTCGTAGAGGGCGGACGTCGAGGTGCGTGCACAAATAATTAAACAAAAGTCAAAAAAATAATTATTGCGCGTTGTTATCGCGAATGCTTTAAAAAAATAATAATAATACACACTCGTTAGAGAAATTGGAAAAAAACCCCTCGCGTGTGCTGTAAAAAAAAATAATAATATTCTCTCGCGTCGTACGATGAATGATAAAGATGCCCACTCGCGCTGAGGAAGAAAAAAAAATAAATAAAACGCATTCGCATAACAAATTATCCCCCACCCATCCAAAACTTCCCAGCAGGACCATTTGGCAATACGAGAAAGCCAACTGGGACGGCCTGGGACGGCACAAACAAGCAAGGAACTCATGCAACTCCGTTATTGAAAGAACCAAATTTTTGCATGACCAAAAATTACGGCAAAAAATTCTGCAGTGTCCCAAAGGCAGTAAAAATTTTTGGTCATTTGTAAAAAATATAAAAAAACTCCTCGACATCTTCGGTTTCAACGCTCATCAAAAATAACAAACCAATTGTTTACTCTTCAGAGAAGGCAAACTTGCTCGCCGCCCATTCCGCTGCCAGCTCCAAGCTGCCTCAAAGCAACGTTGCCCCTCCTGTACTTGAGAATGTAAATTTTTCCATGGGACAGATTTTTTTCCGCACTCGTACAGTAGGAAGTGTTCTCAAAGATCTCGATATACACAAATCCGCTGGCCCGGATGGTATACCCCCGATTCTTCTGAAGAGGTGTTCTTCCACACTGGCAAAGCCACTGCGTAAGCTTTTCCATCGCTCCTACTCTTCTGGAATCTTTCCTAGAAGATGGAAAACAGCATTTGTCCAGCCTGTCCCTAAGAAAGGTGACCCATCCTCTCCCTCCTCCTACCGACCCATAGCACTGACATCCCTTCTTTCTAAGGTCATGGAAACACTGATTAACCGTCAGCTTAAGGAATATCTCGAAGATCGAAAGCTTCTCCATGACCGTCAGTACGGCTTCCGCAGCAACCGTTCCACCGGTGATCTGATGGCATATCTCACCGAACAGTGGAACAAATTTTTACATCGCTTTGGTAAAAGTAAGATTATTGCTCTTGATATCTCCAAGGCATTTGACAGAGTTTGGCATGAAGCTCTTTTATCGAAAATGCGTGCTTTTGGGATCGATGATACACTTGTTCGTTGGATTAGAAGCTATCTTCTGGACCGTTCAATACAAGTTTTATTGGACGGATTCAAGTCTGATTCGTACAAAATAAATGCTGGTGTGCCCCAGGGCTCTGTTCTGTCTCCGGCTCTTTTCTTGATTTTTATAAACGATCTTCTGTCTGTTACTTCTAATCCACTTAACTGTTTTGCTGACGACTCTACCCTCAGCTTTTCATATTCGTTCGATAATTCACGTCCTTCGCCTTCGGACGTACAATTGCAACGGTACCATATGTCAAGCTCATTAAACTCCGATTTATACAGCATTGTCAAATGGGGTAATAGAAATCGTGTGGAGTTTAATGCTTCGAAAACTCAATGCTGTCTTCTGTCGTTAAAGCTAAACATTCCCCCAATGCCATTTTCCATGGATGGCACTTACATCGAAGAAACCGAAAAGCTCTCAGTACTCGGTATGTGTGTCAACGACGACCTCCGTTGGAACGACCACCGACGCAATGTTTCATGTCTTTCCTTATTTTAACGTTTCTTTTACAAAAAATGTTCACTCGAAGTAGCCAGTTGCATTCCTCCCCTTAAAAGTTTCTCCCGTAATACTGGTCTCGCAAGGAATGCTCATCAATTCACCCTGGAGCCCAATTTCGGACGTACCGTGAAATATAGCCGAACAACACGAATTTGGAATAGTTTACCCGGCGGGATTTTCCCTTGCCATTTTGATCTGCTAACATTCAAAACCAATGTTAATCGGCACCTCCTATCTCTCCCCTCCCTATCTTCGTAATGCCCACGCATTGTGTTCTACATTAAAAGGGAAACAAGTAGTCCCTTGTGCGCGCGTTAATTATAAAAAAAAAAAAAAAATCTTACGCATCTATGTATCACTCGTAGCACAACTCGTTTTGCTTGGAGAATCCAAAATTGTTGTAGTTTAGCAATTGTTAGTCAAACACCACCATGCAGTGTGTGCTCATGAGCATTTCTGACTAGTAGCTCTGTGAAGTTTTCGTTGTGAGGAAAATGTATGGGTGTTTTTCTGCCTCCGAAATATTTGAATTTTCTAGTGGACCACCTACTAGCACGATTTCTTCGTTATTTAAAACTGGATTCAATGACAGAATTTTACTTCTCTTTTTTAGATTTTTCACATCGTTAAGGCATGCTACGGAAAACACTTTTTCTTTAATAGAGCGAATGATGGCTTTGCGGGAATCTTGTATTTCCTTAACAGTTAAATGGTTTGTTTCCCTGCCAATATTTTGAATTTCGGAGTTAATTCCCAATTTTATGCGATCAACAGAAATTTTGCAGTTATTCACAAATCTTCTACAATAAGCAGCCACTCTTATCAATTTGTTCTAACAGGAAAATCTTTCGGTTAAGTCTTCAATTGATTGAGTTTCTATTGTCAGAACTTTCTTCACTTCAGGAATATCAGAATCTGTAGTTGCAAGTTGTTCTTGTGATGGCCAATGAATAGAATCTTGTTGCAGCCATATTGGACGATTCCACCACAGATTGTTGTGTTTGATTTGTTCTGGTAAGCATCCTCTTGGGGCACATTCAGCTGGATTGTCAGCTGAACAAAAATCCCTTCAGCTATACGGTTTGGTTGCTTCTTGAATTTCCGATACTCTATTTGCAGTAAATGTTTTCCAGTTCGATGGAAATTTTTTTATCCAAGCCAATGTTATTGTTGAATCTGCCCAGGCAAATACTTCTTCAATTTGTGATTAAAATGTTCGTATAGTGTTTGCTAGTAATTTTGATAATAGATGAGCTCCACATAGCTCTAATTTTGGAAGAAGAAGTTTTTTCCTAATCGGTGCTACTTTTGTTTTTGCACTTAAGATTTTTACGAAATTATAATTTGGCAACGCTACTCTTGAATATATTACTGCGGCGTATGCTGCTTCAGATGCATCACAAAATCCGTGAAGTACTGCTGCAAGATTTTTTCTTAGCTTCTTCCAATGGTTAGGTCCAATGGAAGTTGCTCATACCATCTGACTTCTGTTGTCCAGATAAGCTGCATTAAGATTTTTGCTCCCGCGGTTACTGGAGCCAACCATCTGAGAGGGTCGTATAGTTTGGCTATTTCGGATAAAGTTTTTCGTTTTGTGGTTGTTGTCTCCTTAGAAGTATTTGTATCGAAATGAACCTTGAATTGAAAGGTGTCACTTGTAGGGCTCCAATGGATTCCTAAAATTTTAATTGTTTCATCTTTGACGATATTAATTTGTTGTTGATTTCTTGATTCAATTGGATGTTTTTTAGGAGTCTGACGTCATTCGCAGCCCACTTTCGTAGATGACTTCATTTAACATGTCATTGAGTTGTTTCTGAGCTTCTCGGCATTCTGTGATTGTGTCCCGTCCGTACATAACGTCGTCAACGTAAAAATCATTGTTCACTATCTCTGAGGAGACTGGATACCTTGAACCCTCATCTTCTGCTAGTTGTTGAAGAGTCTTAACTGCTAAATATGGTGCCGATGCTGTACCATAAGTAACGGTGGTGAGCCTATACTCTTTAATTGGTAGGTCGGTAGAACGTCGCCATAGAATTCGTTGATAATCTTGATCGTCTTCATGTATATCGATTTGGCGATACATTTTTTCGATATCTGAAGTAAAAACATATTTATGCTTTCTCCATCGCATCAGTATAGTTCTGATGTCATCTTGAAGCTTGGGGCCTACCAGCATCAACTGGTTAAGACCTACCCAGTCGTTGATTTTGCTGAGCCATCGAATACAACTCGTAAGTTTAGTAGTTATAATTGATGGTTTTATGACAGCGTGGTGAGGCATGTAGTTTATCGCGTTTTTTATCATGTTATTTGGTTGTACTTCCACCATGTGTCCCAGCTTCAGAAATTCATTGATTACTTGTGTGTATTCAAGGTTTAACTTCGGGTTCTTGATTAGTTGTGTTTCCAGTTGACGGAATCTTGCAATTGCTCTTCTTCTTGAATCTCCAAGTTTGAGTGTGTCCATCGCTTCTTGATTGAATGGGATTCTGACTACATATCTCCCGTTCTCCCTGCGGTAATGTGTTTCCTTGTAGAATTGTTCAAAGTTGTTATCGGCTTGGTTTTGAATTCTTGGTTGTGTGACTTTCTCTAACTCCCAACATTTTTCTACTTGCTCATTTATTGATTTTTGAGCTACAAGTACGATTGTACAATAACTGGAAGGTCGTTCGTATGATGTCCGTCCTGAAATCAGCCATCCCAACTGTGAATTTTGGGCAATGAGTGAATTTGTAATATTCCTCATTGTTCCATCGAGAATGATGTCACCATATGCATCAGCTCCTATGATCATGTCAATTGACCCCGGTGCATTGAATGTTGGATCTGCAAGTTCGAGTGCGTCGAGGACCCCTGAATTCTTCTTTTTTGTTTGTTTTGATGGCAGGTCTCTTGTTAGTTTTGGGAGAACTAGTGCTTCAGTTTGTAGCTTAAAATCTGAAGCAAAACGTGGACTTATTGTAATGTCAACCTTGTTTTTGACAGTTCCAGCATTTGCTGCACCCAATCCGTTTACTTCAACGCAAATCCTTTGCCTTTTGAGTCTCATCATTTGGGCGATAGCTTCGGTGATTAGTGAAGCTTGCGAACCAGGATCTATTAGTGCCCTTGTTGTAAATTTTTGATCAAGACTGTCATTGTAGCTGACTTTCAAAATCGCTCTTGCAATAAGGACGTTTAGATTCTGTTCGCTGTGGTTTACTTGAGTTGATGATCGTGGAGATTCTTCTGGGTTGGTTGGGTTAGATCTTTCTATCCATTCCATGTGTAGAAATAAATGGTGTTTCTTGTTGCAATGGTTACAATTTTTGTTGCTGTAACATTTAAATTCCTTGTTATGTCGTAAGCAATTTGGGCAAAGCTTAGCTTGCTTACATTGTTGACATATTTCTTTTGGTGAGCAACTCAGGAATTTCGGACATGTGTATATAAAGTGTCCACCCCCACAAACTGGACATTGTTGCGTTTATGAGTCAATGTAGAAGAAAGTTCCGAATGGCATGCTTTGGCTCATCGGCGGATCTTTGCAGCTTTTTTGCTCGAGCGAATACTTCTAATGCTTGATATCGCCGTTCCAAAAAATCTAAAAGAGTCTTTAAAGATGGCATTTTATTTGGCTCTTCTAAGCCTTGTTCGAACAAATTTCGGGATTCTGCGTCTATTGTTTTTGTCGTTAGATGTACAATTATTGGGCCCCATGAAGTTGTATCTAATGTGTCCGTTACCTGGAATCCAGAACAAAAGAAGAACACACGTCTTAACAGAAGATTGATTTATTCTCGACTGACTTAATACATAAAGTATTTACTTATAACTAACTTATAACTATGTAATATGTAGGGTTACCATCAAGTGCATATATATAACACTTTCCTCTTCTAAGATTGAAGTTACATATTATTTTTCAAATTTGATATTCTATAGTATGGTTTCAAAATTATGTAATATTAAACATAATTCAGATCATTTTAATTTTTTCTTTAATTTAATTTGTTTGAAATATTGTATTTTTGTTACATAAGAAAATTCAATTCATTTAGTTTCTTTTAGTTTTCTTTTTTTTATAATTTATTCAATTTCTTTTTATAATAAATATTGTAATACAATAACATAGATCTAATAATCTTGGTGACCTACGAGTAGGACCATATTGTGGAATTTTTGCATTTCTTTTTCTTTTTATTATTGGAAAATCCGAATCTTTTGATTCGGATTATTAATTTTTTTCTTCTTTCTAATATCTCAGAATCAGAATCTGTTTTTAACTTCTCAGAATATTTTTTTAAAATAATAACATCGTTAGTTACCTGGGTAATATTTCGTTTTAATTTATGTTTAAATTGGTTGCCATGAACCTTCCTAACGTTACCTTTTACATTGATTAAATATAAACTTTTAGTCAAACTTCTTTAAGAGTTTAGCGGGAATCCACTTGACAGAATTATCAAAAACGTTTTTGTACCATACGACGACGTATGGTCGTCATTCGCAGCCCACTTTCGTAGATGACTTCATTTAACATGTCATTGAGTTGTTTCTGAGCTTCTCGGCATTCTGTGATTGTGTCCCGTCCGTACATAACGTCGTCAACGTAAAAATCATTGTTCACTATCTCTGAGGAGACTGGATACCTTGAACCCTCATCTTCTGCTAGTTGTTGAAGAGTCTTAACTGCTAAATATGGTGCCGATGCTGTACCATAAGTAACGGTGGTGAGCCTATACTCTTTAATTGGTAGGTCGGTAGAACGTCGCCATAGAATTCGTTGATAATCTTGATCGTCTTCATGTATATCGATTTGGCGATACATTTTTTCGATATCTGAAGTAAAAACATATTTATGCTTTCTCCATCGCATCAGTATAGTTCTGATGTCATCTTGAAGCTTGGGGCCTACCAGCATCAACTGGTTAAGACCTACCCAGTCGTTGATTTTGCTGAGCCATCGAATACAACTCGTAAGTTTAGTAGTTATAATTGATGGTTTTATGACAGCGTGGTGAGGCATGTAGTTTATCGCGTTTTTTATCATGTTATTTGGTTGTACTTCCACCATGTGTCCCAGCTTCAGAAATTCATTGATTACTTGTGTGTATTCAAGGTTTAACTTCGGGTTCTTGATTAGTTGTGTTTCCAGTTGACGGAATCTTGCAATTGCTCTTCTTCTTGAATCTCCAAGTTTGAGTGTGTCCATCGCTTCTTGATTGAATGGGATTCTGACTACATATCTCCCGTTCTCCCTGCGGTAATGTGTTTCCTTGTAGAATTGTTCAAAGTTGTTATCGGCTTGGTTTTGAATTCTTGGTTGTGTGACTTTCTCTAACTCCCAACATTTTTCTACTTGCTCATTTATTGATTTTTGAGCTACAAGTACGATTGTACAATAACTGGAAGGTCGTTCGTATGATGTCCGTCCTGAAATCAGCCATCCCAACTGTGAATTTTGGGCAATGAGTGAATTTGTAATATTCCTCATTGTTCCATCGAGAATGATGTCACCATATGCATCAGCTCCTATGATCATGTCAATTGACCCCGGTGCATTGAATGTTGGATCTGCAAGTTCGAGTGCGTCGAGGACCCCTGAATTCTTCTTTTTTGTTTGTTTTGATGGCAGGTCTCTTGTTAGTTTTGGGAGAACTAGTGCTTCAGTTTGTAGCTTAAAATCTGAAGCAAAACGTGGACTTATTGTAATGTCAACCTTGTTTTTGACAGTTCCAGCATTTGCTGCACCCAATCCGTTTACTTCAACGCAAATCCTTTGCCTTTTGAGTCTCATCATTTGGGCGATAGCTTCGGTGATTAGTGAAGCTTGCGAACCAGGATCTATTAGTGCCCTTGTTGTAAATTTTTGATCAAGACTGTCATTGTAGCTGACTTTCAAAATCGCTCTTGCAATAAGGACGTTTAGATTCTGTTCGCTGTGGTTTACTTGAGTTGATGATCGTGGAGATTCTTCTGGGTTGGTTGGGTTAGATCTTTCTATCCATTCCATGTGTAGAAATAAATGGTGTTTCTTGTTGCAATGGTTACAATTTTTGTTGCTGTAACATTTAAATTCCTTGTTATGTCGTAAGCAATTTGGGCAAAGCTTAGCTTGCTTACATTGTTGACATATTTCTTTTGGTGAGCAACTCAGGAATTTCGGACATGTGTATATAAAGTGTCCACCCCCACAAACTGGACATTGTTGCGTTTATGAGTCAATGTAGAAGAAAGTTCCGAATGGCATGCTTTGGCTCATCGGCGGATCTTTGCAGCTTTTTTGCTCGAGCGAATACTTCTAATGCTTGATATCGCCGTTCCAAAAAATCTAAAAGAGTCTTTAAAGATGGCATTTTATTTGGCTCTTCTAAGCCTTGTTCGAACAAATTTCGGGATTCTGCGTCTATTGTTTTTGTCGTTAGATGTACAATTATTGGGCCCCATGAAGTTGTATCTAATGTGTCCGTTACCTGGAATCCAGAACAAAAGAAGAACACACGTCTTAACAGAAGATTGATTTATTCTCGACTGACTTAATACATAAAGTATTTACTTATAACTAACTTATAACTATGTAATATGTAGGGTTACCATCAAGTGCATATATATAACACTTTCCTCTTCTAAGATTGAAGTTACATATTATTTTTCAAATTTGATATTCTATAGTATGGTTTCAAAATTATGTAATATTAAACATAATTCAGATCATTTTAATTTTTTCTTTAATTTAATTTGTTTGAAATATTGTATTTTTGTTACATAAGAAAATTCAATTCATTTAGTTTCTTTTAGTTTTCTTTTTTTTATAATTTATTCAATTTCTTTTTATAATAAATATTGTAATACAATAACATAGATCTAATAATCTTGGTGACCTACGAGTAGGACCATATTGTGGAATTTTTGCATTTCTTTTTCTTTTTATTATTGGAAAATCCGAATCTTTTGATTCGGATTATTAATTTTTTTCTTCTTTCTAATATCTCAGAATCAGAATCTGTTTTTAACTTCTCAGAATATTTTTTTAAAATAATAACATCGTTAGTTACCTGGGTAATATTTCGTTTTAATTTATGTTTAAATTGGTTGCCATGAACCTTCCTAACGTTACCTTTTACATTGATTAAATATAAACTTTTAGTCAAACTTCTTTAAGAGTTTAGCGGGAATCCACTTGACAGAATTATCAAAAACGTTTTTGTACCATATATCTTCATTTTCCTTAAAAACTAATCTATTATTTATATCCTTATTTCTAGTAGTCCTGTTAATAACTTTGTGTTTTTCATTTTTCTTAGAATGCATATTTTCAACATAAGAACTTTCATTTCTACTATTCAACTCCTCTCTATTCTTTTCTTTCCCTAAGTTTGTATCTTCATTATTTTCGTTATTATTTCTTAATTGTTTGTAAAGTGTTTTTGGTATATACTGAAAAATTAAATTCGAAGGGCAAATGTTGGTTGTAGTGGTCGGTGTATTTCTGTACTTAAATAAAAAAATTATCAATCTTATATTCAATTGGAATTTTACGTAGTTTTTCGTCTATTAGAAATTTCTTTAAACTAGTTTTAACGGTTTGAACAGCGCGTTCTGCTATCCCATTGGATTGTGGACTATACGAAGGAGACTTCAAAATGTGAACATCATTTGCAATACAAAAATCGTTTAGTTCCTTTGAACTAAATGGGGGGCCGTTATCGGAAACAATCTCCTTTGGAAGCCCGAAAACTGAAAATATTCGTCTCAAAACTGATATAAGGTTATCCGCTGTTGTTTTTCCCATTTTAACAACTTCTAGCCATTTTGAGTAGATATCAATAACCACTAAAAATGTTAATCCTGCAAAATGAAAAAAATCCATGTGTAGCCGTTTGAAAGAATATGTAGTTTTAGGCCATGAACTCATATTTAACACCAGTTGGTTCTTTTAATGGGAGCCTCGATAAAGCATCGGCGTTTCCCATTTTGGATGCTTTGCGATAATTGATTGTGTAATCACATTGTGACAGTATTAATACCCAACGGTTCAATCTAGCCGAAGCTACAGCGGAACTACTATTATTGCCAAAAATAGCTTGCAAGGGCTTATGATCACTGAAGATCGTGAACCTTTTTCATAAATATATTTGTGGAAGCGCTTCCCAGAAAATACGACCGCTAAAGCTTCCCGCTGTACCTGAGCGTATCCTTTCTCCGTATCAGATAATGTACTCGATATGAATAAAATTGGTCTCTCTTCTCCATTAGGCTCTATGTGAAAGAGAACGCCTCCAAGACCATATGAACTTGCACATATAATGCCTAGTGGTTTATTTGGATCGTAGTGTGCCAAAAGATTGTGATCTTGTAACCATGTTTTACTTTCTTGAAATGTATGCTCACTTTCCTGTAACCATACGAACTTAGAATTTGCTTTTAATAAGCTATACAGAGGAGCTAATCTCGAGGAGAGATTTGGAATAAAACGCCCGTAGAAATTGAGTAAACCTAAGTACGCTCGAAGAGTCTTTAAATCAGTTGGAGAAGGCGCGTTAACAAGAGCTTCTAGCTTATCTCTTTTAGGCGTTACCCCTTCTTTTGAAATTTCGTAACCTAGGTACTCTACGGAAGAATTAAAAAATGTGCACTTTTCCAAGCGAACTCTAACTCCAAACTCTTTGAAACACGACAAAACCTCGAATAAATTCATCTTACAATCATGGATATCGCGACCACCGATGATGATATCATCAATATATGCTCTTACATTTGTTAAGCCTTGTAATATACTATCCGTTATTGCTTGAAATACGGATGGTGCTATTTTAATACCAAAAGGTAATCGGGTGTACCTAAAAAGAGCCTTATGTATATTTTCATCAACGAGTCTACTCAACTCTTGTTCTACTTTTTTCCGCAAACCATACGATAAAGTATACGGTTTATGAAAAATTGGGGTAGCTTGCGGCTTCATAACAATCGTAGCTTCATGCCCTTTTATTGAATTTTGAAAATCATTCGAGAAAACGGAGGGAAACTCGTTCAAACACTCACCTCTTATATCCCTTGATGTTGCTGTTATTTACACTAAGTTTGAATGTATTTCTCCAATTAGGAAATAACACATTAAGCCAGTTGCGACCAAGTAATGGCACGAGGTTCTCCATATCTATCACCACCAATAGCAACACAACACTTTTATTATCATCATTTAAATTTACCGAAACATCAATTACACCAACGACGCCCACCTTTTTACCCGTAACAACTTTCAAACTTTTATCAAAACTTTTCATGCACATCTCCGAAAAGAACTTTTTTATAGAAAGAAATTTAAATAATTGACATCCATGCTCCGGAATCGATTTCCATTTTAGTATAAACTTTATCTGTTTTGATATTAATTATAACAGGACTAGTTTTAAATTTGATAATTTATTCATACATTGTGAGTTATTTTCATCTATCATTTTTACATAATAATTTCTGTTTTTATTATTCATATTTCTTCCAGATTTTTTTTCGGGCACTTATTTGCATAATGTCCGAAAGCTTGACACTTGTAGCACTGAATATTGTTGTCATTGTTGAATGATGCGTATGATGTCTTCTTCTTCTGCTGCTTGTTGTCGTTATTGTTGGATGGCCTGTTGTTTTTCGAGTGGTTATAGTTTTGCCTTCTCACTGTTTGATTTCGTACTTTTCCAGTTTGACGAACTGCATAGATCGAAGAACGACTATTTGTTGCTTTTCGCATGCCCTTTACCTCCTTTAGCGTCATTTTCATGAGCAGAGCGATTTCACATATTTTGGAAAGCACTGTTTGATTGGCTCTTCTAAAATCTTTCGCTGAGTTCGCTCATCACTTTGTGAGATGATAAACTCATCGCAAAGAGCTTGATCAAGGAATTTGCCGTAATAACAACTGTCAGCTAATGATTTTAATTCGATGATGAACTCCGATAGAGATTCTCCAGCTTCCAATTGCCTTGACAAAAATGTGTGCCTCTCCATTCTCACATTTTTCGTTGGCTTGAAATGAGTCTTAAGAACTGTAATTATTTCTGAGAATGTACAGTCTTTCGGTGCTTTCGGCGAAACAAGAGAACGTAATATTTTATACACCTCCCCGCCTACACAGCTAATGAACAACGGCGCTTTTTTTCTTCAGCAATATTATTTAGGATGAAATACTGTTCCATCCTTTCCACATGTTGTTCGAAGTCATCACCTGCCAAATAATGTTTCCCAGTAAACCCAGCGTATGTGGCTGTGCTTTTATACCAGATTTCTCATCTGCAGGCATGATTATAATTTACCACAAAAAAAAAATCTGCTAATTTATAATATAGGGACCACTTATTTTTATTGTTGTTTTTTTCCCGAATTTTCGCAATTCAATAGCGCACGCGTTTGTTTTTCTTTTACAAGAACTTTTTTTTCCTAATTTTGCACACTTTTTTCAACAATTTACTATTACTGACTGAACTTTATACCGCCAAAAAAATGGTATAATGGATATCCCATCCTCGTGGTAATGTGTCCGTTACCGACTGACCTAATACATAAAGTATTTACTTATTACTAACTTATAACTATGTAATATGTAGGGTCACCATCAAGTGCATACATGTAACAGTATCAAGGCCCATGTTGCTTAAAGCAGCCAACCCTTCTTTAATGACATCCAGAATGTTTTTGATAGTTGTAGCCGTTGGAGTGCTACTATGTCCAACCTTGAGCATCTTTTCTAAATGCATAGATATAATTATTCTTTCGTTATTATATCTACCCTTTAGGATTTCCCATGCGCTATTGTAATTTTTGATTGAGAATGTACAATGTTGAATCAAATGTTGAGGTTCACCTTCCAAATGGGCTTTTAAATATTCCATTTTTTCGGTTGTACTTATACTGATCTTCTCTTGGATTATGGTAGAAAACAGATCATAAAACGATTTCATTTCTAGAAAATTTGACTTGAATGTAGGAATTTTGAGTTGCGGAAGTTTCGAATCGTATGTTTTTCTCTGATCTTGTTGTATTTTCTGGGTATCACCTAGGTTTGGTGCCATTTGGTGAATAAATCTATTTACGTCTTGTTTGATTCCCTTGTAGTGGTTTTCTGTTACATACGCAACTTTCAACTCTTATTCATGTGCTTTTGAAATGTAATCTTCGTGCAGCTCAGTCAGGTTTCTTAATTGGTCCAGCAACATTTTTTGTGTCTGGTGTCCTCAAATTCTTCCATAGTGTCTACAACTGCACTTATTTTAAGTTTTAGTTTTTTGAGCCTCTGTATTTGAACTTTGTTCAAATCTATATTTTGTGTGGCCTTATGCGATGTTTCCATTTTCTCCAAAGTTTTTTTTTTTGGATTTGGAATTTTTCATATTCCAATGTTTGTGGAAAAATATTTAAAAGTTTTTGACGGTATTCTTCATACACAGTTTTTACTTTGTTAAACTCTCTGCATATATGGCGTGTCGTGTTTTACCACAGAAGATATCTCTTGTGGTTTCTCTTAAATTCTTCCCAGAAAGTTTGAAGGCGTAGCAACCTTTCTTTTTTATACTTTTTTTATCAATATTCTCAGCCAGTGCCTTTTGTCTGGTAACAATGATGAAGAAATCTGTTTCTTCCATGGTGGAGATTCACTATTTACACAATTTTCGCTTTCTATTTTTATTGTTTATTAATTAACTAATTTTAATAGCCTTGGTTTTGCTTTGGTTATGCTTTATTGTTCACTGCATTTTTTCTAAAATGTAAATCTGTTTTACAAAATCAGAATTTAATACCGTCATGTCCACAAGCACCAAGAGTTTACGGCCTTCCTAAGGTACATAAAGAAAATGTACCGTTAAGACCCATCGTCAGCCAAATAGATTCACCAACATACTTGTTGGCTAAAGAATTAACCTTTAAGCTTAAGCCACTTATTGAAAACTCAAACTCAATAGTAAGAAACTCGGAACATTTCGTGTCCATGATCAAAGACCTTCACATTAAACCTTATTCACCAATGTTCCAATTAAAGAAACCCTCAATGTTATAAAATCGAAATTGTCTAATTCTCAAAACAACTCTAAGATATTAGAGTTAATTGATATATGCCTTACATCAGGATATTTCTTATACAATGGGAAATATTATTTACAAATTGATGGTGTTGCAATGGGTTCACCTGTTGCACCAATAATTGCAGACATATGGATGCAACATTTTGAGGAATTGGCATTAGGAACATCCTTAACGAAACCAACAATTTGGGTAAGGTACGTGGATGACACCTTCTGCGTACTCAAAGAGAATCAGGTAGAAAGTTTTCTGATTCATCTTAATTCCATCCACGAAAAGTAAAATTTACAGTGGAAAGAGAACAAGAAAAATCTTTGGCTTTCCTAGACGTTAAAGTCATAAGAAAGCAAGATGGTTCGATCGGCCACACGGTGTTCCGGAAAGACACTCATACGGACAGATATTTACATGCTACATCACATCATCACCCAACCAACTTGACATCGGTTGTATCGGCTCTTGTGAACCGTGCTCACAAAATTCGTGACCCCGAACACCTCAAGCAAGAGTTGAAGGATATAGACATTGCACTTAAAAAGAATGGCTACAACTCCAAACAGAGAACCTGGAAACCCAAACCCAGCTCACAAAAACATTCGCTACCTCCAGCATTTGATAAAAGGGCCTTTTTACCCTATATCAAAGGCATAACGGATGGAATTGGGCGAATCTTACAAAAATATGATGTTAAAACCATCTTTAAACCGCCAACTAATGTTCGTCAATTTTTAAGATCGCCTAAGGACAAAATTCCACTCCAAAATCCTGGTGTATACTCTGTTCCCTGTAGCTGTGGATCTTTTTATATTGGTGAAACGAAAAGAGGTATTAAAACGCGTTTAAACGAACATATCAAAGCTATCCAAAACAACGCTGTCACAAAATCGGCAATATGTGAACATCTGGCCTACAACGAAGATCACTTTATACGTTTTGATCAAGCTAGATCAATCGCAAATGAAAGATTTTATGTACCAAGAATTGTCAGAGAAGCAATTGAAATTAAGAAACATACAAATTTCAATAGAGATTCTAGCTTTAAATTATCGCCAACGTGGGATCCTCTCATAAGCAAAACCATAGTAAAGCAAATCAAAAAACCTATAGCCGATGTCGTGAGCTTTGCATGTGTCCAAAAATACATCGACTCAACGCAACAACAACCTATAACGAGTACACCACCACCACCCACAAGCAATCCAAGTGCATCAACATCTACGCACCGGTACTACTTGAGAGCGAGAGCTAAAAACCAATAACTTAAACAACAGCAATCAAACGTCAGTCTCATCCCGTGACCACGAAGTATGAAACTTCTTCGAAACGTCGGAAAGAAATAAATAAGAAAATATTTCTTATAACGCGGTAAGTTCCGAAAATACAAAACTTTATCTAATATGAATATCGTCCGCGAAAATAAAGACCTAAAATCTCATAAAGTAAAGCTTTATTTACAACACCTCCTCTTTTATGCACAATTGAAGCTTGCTCTACATAATAATAATCTAAAATATTTACATAGTAAATGGAAGTATGCATAATAATTTCGTGAGACAATTTCTAGAATTTGATTCCAACTTAGTGAATTCCCAACACAATTTTGGTTGCTCGTGTCTCGTGTGTCGTGTGGTGTTAATTGGAATTTGAGTCCACTCATAATAATGTTGTTGCTTTTGTTGTTGTCACAACAATGACCATTGTCCCTGTACGGCGTTATCCAATTTCGAACATTGATATGACGAACCAATGAAGAAGGAAGATGTCATAAGTGTTTTGTTATAATACTAGAGTTTTGATACACCCAACTGTCGTGGCATGATCCAGGCAATCAGATGAATACATTCGTATTTTTTTGGTTTGGTTGCATACAACCCGTACTATAAGGCTGATATTCCAACTCATATCGATATGTTCATCCTTGCTGCTTTATGCTCGATCGATTGGAATATGGGTTGCATCAAAATAAAAAATGTGGTCTAAATTATTTACCATTAAGGTGTATACTTTAAACTAAATTTGTCTGCCTAAATTGTTCATATGTCTGGAGTGTATTATGTTCTGCTTACCAGAATTAATTGTATGCCACTATACTAGCACGATTTATGTACCGAAAATCGGTACAAGTTGTGTATAGTCGGTGTAAAATATAAACGACAATGCCAGTATATTGTGAAGTTTTGGCCTGGGGTTCGACAAATAAAATTACATCAAAATTCCAAAATAATACCATACAAAACTCTTTATTTTATGAAACACAACACAACGTCGTTAAGTTAAAATAACAGCAAATTTAACTTATTCCACTTATTCACAATTCAAATACGTTTTTATAATTCAACACGTTTTATTTATTCTCAATTCAATCACTTTTTAATAACGCTTCTGTTGTTAACAATTCCACTTTTGAAAATAAACTCAACTCTTAATGCCATCTACTCTTGTATTTATACAAATTTACTGACTTTTGGAAGCTTCTGGTTCTGGCATAATCTAAGCTTTCGGTTGTTTGCACTAATTCGAGTTCGAATTAGTACTTTAAATTCGATTTAGTACTCAGTCAAAACATATTGGAAATATGTAGCATACTTTTAGGAGCATGGTTGTTGTACACAATAAATGTTGGTTGTTGTACACAATGAATACCACAGATGTCGTTGATTTACAAACAAAATGTATCCTCCGAATATCTAAACATTTTGTTGCCACATCACAATATATACCAAATAGAAATTAATTTTACAAATAACTCCACTTGAAAGTGGCATATTTTTTATATTTAAAATGTATGTATAATATGTAGGTGCAAAAAATACCCCAAATATTTTGGACTTTTGTGCTGCTTAAGAAAATATGACAGAAAGTCCAAAAAGTATCGCAATTGGCCAATGCACTTAACACAATCAAATAAAATAAAATTAAATTATCAATATATGTATGTATGTAGCTTTTAAATAAAATAATAAAAATAATCTTCGCGTATATATAGTATGTTGAACTGAGTATCTAACATTAATGAACAAGCTTGAAGATTCAATTATTGGTTTTTTAGGTAAACTAACCATTTAAGATTAAACGAATAAAAATAGTAAAAAAAAAACTAGAAATAAACCAACAAACTTTAAATTTAACTTAACTCATCAGATTCATTTATTCTTTTCTTAACTTTACACTAACTAATAAATATTATATTTTTATGTTTGTCCCATACAGCGGTTCCGAATTCGTTATCAAATAGTAAATACCCTTTGCAGATCGGGCATTATTCGGATCACCTAAACGTGATGTCACCGAGTATTTATTGCACGTTCCACTTTTAAGACTCTCAAAGTCACTACATCCTATCGCATTGAAACCATTTCCATGCTCGAGAGTCAATGCTTCTGCGAAATAAGCCAAAGATCTACCATGAGAGCATGAACCTCTGGTATCAGATCCACATCCTGGCTGATATCTGCCTCCATTTGGATAAAATGATGCTAGTCCAATTGGATTATAGAATCCTAAAAGTCCACCATTTGTTTGAATTGTTTCAACATACTCCGCGTCAGTATTGGAAAGGCGCCTTTCGGGATATTTCACTCTAAAAAATGGCATAGCTGGATCCAATCCCACAATCGTTTCAATTCTTCCACGTTTGACGTTCTTGCCAGTGAAGCCTGCAACATGTGCACCCAGACTGTGGCCATAAACAGCAAGTTTTTCAAACGATAGATTCACTGTATCATGCAACCAATCGATAAATTCAGCAACCTTCTCGCCAGCTGTAGAACAGTGACTCTTAGCCGAGATGTAGTTAATGGTCTCACTGTATACACTCCAATCGACTGATATGAAATTAAACTGTCTCTTCTTTCCTCTCAGTAAAAGTGATTCTCTTATTTCAAACAAGTCGTTGTGATCAGTAAGCCACCCGTGAATCATAAATCTATAAGAGAAGAATTTTATTAGTTTTGTCATACTTTTAATATCCATTATTAACCGTACCTTGTAGGGTTCTTAGGATCAAAAGTTGATCTTGCCAAAGATTCTTCTTCATTCATGAACAGTTCAATAGGTTCTGTTGGATTATCTTGAGTGTACAAGAAAAAACGAACTTTGTCTGACTTTTTTCCCAGCGTTTCTTCTCTTTCCGTTTGTAAGGCTTCCGTAAAAGCTTCTTCTTCGCTCATCCAACAAATACTTCCATTGCGTTGAGGAACTGGCCAAATTGTGTCATCATCAGAATCCTCAGGAAAAGCAGGAAAACCTTGAACTAAAAAATTTGTTTATAGTAAGCTGATTGAAGCAAAGAACTCTCAAAAACACTTTACCTCTTCCAAGAATTCCTACCAGAGTTATTACCAAAGTAATGTATATCATAATTTTTGTTTGAATATGCTTTTAAATACTGATACTCTGCTGCTGTTTGCGGAATGGGCTTATATACCAAACTGATGTCAAGATTACTTCAGCCATGGTGGTCATTCAAGCTTTGCAGAGTAATAAAATTAATCAATAAACATTATCAATACTTTTTACTACATTATTTGTTTTGAATTTTCAGCTTAATGATATGCAAAATATCCAAAATTACATTAACAATTGTGTTAAGGAGTACAAGCAAGAAGCAGTCTTATCAACGATTAGCTTTAATCATGTATTTGAGGCTAGGAAATATAAAAGTTGTGTATGCCTTAACATGTTGACCGGCCCTAATCAAAACCAAATAAAATGCGAAATTTCGAACAACAAACAAAAAATGGGGGTTAAGGTTTTCGGAAGAATAGACTATAGTTGTACTTGAAATTGTTTGCCTTTTGTCTAGAACGCAAAATTAGTAATAGGAATGCCGAAAAACAACGATAAGAAGGTTTAGTTGACTAACACCTGCATCAGTTAAGATGCTTAAATAAATAAGGCTAGGTGTACCTCGAAAAAAATGGATGTTTGTTCACAAATTGGCGGATAACTTTTTAATTTTAAAAGATATTTTAATCAAATAATTTTTTATATTTAGTTAACATACAAAACTTAAAATGTTGATTATAATAATTTCTTATTTTCCAAAATTGTAAGTTAGAGATCATAAAAAGATATAAATTTATCGTTCTTTTTCTATAATCTTAAATCTTGGAGTTTTTTTTTAATTTTATTTATTTTTATTATTTTTTTTATTTTTATTGTTTTAGAATTAAATTGAGTCAATACCGGGAGTAAAACTATTTATTTTTAAATTAAACTTAATTTTTTATGAAAAAAAATTCATCGAATCAGACGCATTTTTCTTGATTTTACCGTGTATGAACAGGTGTCACTTCTTCAATTTTCAGTATAATTCATCGAAACGAAAAGAAATAAAAATACCAACTCAAATATTTACAATAAAAATTATTATAAAAAAAATATTTTTAATTTTTTTCGATTTTAAACGAAAATAAACTTAAAAAATGGATTTTTGTTGTTATTTTTTAAATCTTTGTGAATGTTTTCTTTGGTTTTCGAAGTTTAATTTTATTCTTAATTTTATCTGAAAGCTGAGTTTTCAAGCTCGGAAGTAAAACTATATTTTTTTAAAGAGTATTGTTTTTTAACCATCTAATCGCTGATTAAAAAAGCTAAAATATCGATTGACTTTATAAAGAAAGTAACGTTCTAATATTTTTTTTATTTTTTTTCAACATTTTATCTTTTTACATCGACTTAGAAAATGTTTGTAACAATAATAGTTTTTTATATTAATTTTTAAAAAAATGGTCTAATTTGCGTTTTTTTCCATAGAAATTTCATTGCTAACGCACACAAACAAATTTGTAGCAAAGAATATAGAATTACCAAGAAGTCGCATCTCATATAAATTTTTGTACTGAAAATATTTGTATGGCGTGATATCACGACCCGCTCTCTTAGATTTTACTTTCCAAGAGACTTTCCATTCATACTCTCAGAGCTTCGATAAAACAGTCCAATGATAAACCACACACAGTGAAAAAGCCAAACACCCCTTATCCCTTTACTTTTTTACTACATTATAAAATGTTCAGCTAAATTCAGGTCGGTCGGTCGGTCGTTGGTGTAGTATGTGGTGAGGGCGAGGTTGAGGTAGATACTAACAAGGAAAACATAATAAGCACATGTGTATGTGTGTTGTTCAAAGATTTGGGCGAATCTTACGAAAATATGATGTTAAAACCATCTTTTAACCGCCAACTAAGGTTTGTCAATTTTTAACATCGCCTAAGGACAAAATTCCACTCCAAAATCCTCGAGTATACTCTGTTCCCTGTCGCTGTGGGACCTCTTATATTGGTGAAACGAACATATCAAAGCTATCCAAAACAAAGCTGTTACAAAATCGGCAATATGTGAACATCTCGCCTACAACGAAGATCACTTTATACGTTTTGATCAAGCTAGATCAATCGCAAATGAAAGATTTTATGTACCAAGAATCGTCAGAGAAGCAATTGAAATTAAGAAACATAAAAAATTCAATAGAGATTCTAGCTTTAAATTATCGCCAACGTGGGATCCTCTAATAAGCAAAACCAAAGTAAAGCAAATAAAAAAAAACTATAGCCGATGTCGTGAGCTTTGCATGTGTCAAAAAATACATCGACTCAACGCAACAGCAACCTAGAACGAGTACACCACCACCACCATCCACAAGCAATCCAAGTGCATCAACATCTACGCACCGGTACTGCTTGAGAGCGAGAGCTAAAAAACAATAACTAAGACAACATCAATCAAACGTCAGTCTCATCCCGTGACCATGAAGTATGAAACTTCTTCGAAACGTCGAGTAGAAAGAAATTAGAAAATATTTTTTATAACGCGGCAAGTTCTGAAAATACCAAACTTTGTCTAATAGAAATTATTTCTACTGAAAGTGATCTTCGTGACAATGTTTCAGCATCGCGACCAATGGAAACAGCAAGGTCAAGAGCAATTATTGAAAATTATGAAAGAACCAATTCTTCTTAGGAATAAAGGTCCCTAAAAGTGGTGTCGCGAAAACAAGTACAATTTCCCATACCTAATGCCCCTCTTCAAGCATCTTCAGTTCCACTTGAGAGACTTTTCCAAAGCTGGCCTCATTCTATGAAACAAGAGAAATCGACTTGTGACAGCAAAAGTTAAACAGCTTTTGTTTTTAAATATTAATACTTGCCATCAGAAATAGTTATAATTGACACACGTTTTGTTAATTTTTAGAAAAAGAATTAAAATGAAGCTTAAAAAGGTCTTGTAGAAGGTGTGATAAACGGTCAATCCTAAAAAATTAAATACTTGATCAGGAAAGTAAATATTAAAAACAACGGTAACACTTGCAATATGGTATGATATGGCCTTTTTTGAAGCTCTATTTCCTTAAAAGCATAAAACTCAATAGTTTATTAGGTGCTACATCCTTGTACATTGATTTTTTTGTCTTTTTTCTTTTTTTGTTAAATTACCACAGGTAGTACAAATGTTTTTAAGTTTTATAAATTTTTTTTAAGAAAAAGCCTTATGCGGCCTTTACACCTCGCAATACTATTGTTCAAAAGAAGGTGACTATAAGCGGGACTCAAACCCAGGTTCTTGGCTTAGCACTCCGACACACTAACCACTAAGCCACGGGGCACTACTGCGTGGTGTACTCTAACGGCAATATTTTTGACCCACTTTTATATTCTGATCAAATAAACACAACATTCGACATAAAAATAATTGTAATCAGACCGAAAAATATAATTAACACACATATGTGTATATGACAGTTAACATACATATATGTATACATTTTATTTCGTTTCATAATCATAATCATCGTGTATACCTGCATTTAAAACCATTATTCAAAATAACAGGTTATTGAATAAAAATTAAGAATAACTGTTACTACAATGTAGCCATAACTGTTATAACAGCTATCGAAAATCACTAAATTTTGATAAATTAAAATGAATTCTTTATTTTTAGCGAGTATAAACTACAACCTAAAATGGCAAAAAACGGGCTTAATGATAAATTGAACTAGGTAAAATTAACTACTGGAAAAATCATAAACAGCGTTTAAAGTCGAAAAGGAAGCGAAAACGAGAAAATTACTTAATGTGTTTATCTCGACTTGGAATGATCTCTTAGCAACCTAAATAATGGTTTTCATTCGTCTGGGGCGCTTACTGTTGAGCATCCTGTATTTTGGACGTGCTTCGGCCATATTTTTTAGGGAATATTAAAAAGTATATAAGAGTGAATGAGACAAAATGAGTATACATACAGCAGACTAGGATAATGTGTTATATTAAAACGAGGAGAAGGACATTCATATTCACATGTAAGCGGTGAACAAGGTAACATCGTGCTTATAATTTAAATACGTATAACAATACATTTCTTATTAAACAGTGACAAAAAGACACGAACTTATATGTCGTAGCAAATGCGAGAGTGGTTGAATTTGAATTTATGAGATACAATTTCTAAAGCGAAATTGGTGAGATTGGGATTGGGTACATAATATGTATATTGGACATATAAAATAAAAAAAAACCTTTTAATTATGCCAGTGACCCGACCCTACTATGGTTAAGACAACTAATATGACGATTTGTTGTATATATACAATTGTATACAAATGCGAATACGATCGAAAGACATTCCTTTTAATTGAATTGCCGTTTGTTTTTAAATTTTAGTGGAAGACAAAAAATATTTACGAACATACATACATATTTTTTTGTGAACCATTGCATTGTAATTTCGTATAAACAAAAAACGCCAATTTAACTTTCCAATAGAGAGACGATGGAAAACATAACGGCCAAGAAGCTCATAACCGAGCTTAAGAGAAGAAACTTGCCAACACAAGGAACAAAGAGGATTCTGCTCAACACACTTGCCCAATTTGACAAACAACGAGGAGGCTTGGCAATAGTAGAAGATGGATCATTGACAAGCCAGGAACAATATAATGCTTCAACACTAGACGAGGGTTAACGTCGTCAGCAATTATTAGTACCACAAACAACTAATTCAGACACGATTAGACGACGCTTCTTTAAAAGCCAGAGAATGGGATTTAATCCCACGAGAAAATAATTTTTTGGAAAAAAGGTAAACGATTAAGAGGAAACGGCAGGAGCTGGAAGATAAAATAAGAACGTTGGATAATAGACAATATCACACAAGCAGAGCCACAATGCAGCAAGGAGTCCATTGCAGCATCAAGGAGATTGCTGATGCTCTTGAAACTTTCCCACCTGGTGATATTTCGTCAGTAACGGCAGAATAATGGATAAATTGTGTAGAAACACTTGTTAATGTTAATAGATGGAATGAAAAGGCGGTGTTTTTGGCATCTGCATTTAAAATGCAAGGTCCCGCACGTTACTGGTGGGATAGTACAGAGGAAACGACTACAACATGGAGCCAAGTGGCTTCTCGATTACCAGCTAGCTTCCCTCATCATAATTGAGAAGTTGATATCCACCAGTAGCTCAGAAAAAAAAATAAGAAAAACAACGGAATCAATAGAAAATTACTGTTTTGAGATGAACTTATTGGGAAAACGGATTCAGCTAGCAGATAAAACAATAATCCAATACATCCTCAAAGGTTTTAATGGTCCCCTACTGAGCTCTAAAATATATAAAGCTGGAGGTGAGATATCATATCATATTAAAATAGACCACTCAGTTTTTTTATGTGCCGTTGTTGTGGGTAAAGAATGTCTCTCGGAACCTGTGTAAATAGGTAAAGACATTCTTAATAGCCCTGCAGGTGAATTACGAAAACAAAATAACAACTTGGTGATCCGGAGAATTGACAACGTGGATAAAATGTTAGTGGGGTCGGAAGCTGTTATTGGAAAACCCACTGCTCTTAAAGAAATTAACAGTGCCGACCTACAAGTAAGTGAACATTATAATGGACCTGCTCTGGTGGCACTACTTAACAAATACCGACAGCACTTTGCGATGTGTCAAAAAGAATTAGACCGTACTCATTTAACCGTATAAAGCCATATAAAGTTGTACGCTAAAAGACAAATTTTAACGTCCATGATAAATAAACTTTCAATGAGCATTCAGCCTTTACATCTAATGTTGTTCTTGTAAAAAAAATGGAGAAGATAGAATGTGTTTGAACTTTCGTAGTCTAGCTGCAATTTCACAGAAGGTCAAGTTTCCAATGCATGTTGATAAATGAACAACTTAACAATTTGGTCGGATTCAAATACTTCATTGTGCTCCACTTGACGTCTGGGTACTATCAAATTCCCATCAAGAAGGAACATACTAATTTAACATCATTCATTACTCCCAATGGATGGTTTGAATTCATAACAATGCCATTCGGATTGGTCAACGCACCAGCAGTTTCCCAAAAGTTGATGAATAGCGTTACAAAAAAAAAGGAGACCAGACACTATTGTATGCTATATCGATGATATTGTCATACCAACGAAAACAATCGAAGATGGCATGCTGAAGTTGGAAAAGTTTTTACTGATCCTAAAAGAAGCAAATTTAACTTTAAACTTAAAAAAATGTAGTTTCTGCAAAACGGAAATAGAATTTTTAAGACACAGTGTACGAAATGGTACAATACAACCAGGAAGTAACAAGACCGATGCAGTTTCAAGGTTCGAAACACCGAAGAGCGAACACGAAGTTCGCCAATTTATTGTTCTCAACAGCTTCTTTTGTAAGTTTATTAAAGACTATTCTATAATAGCATCACGAAAAAAGATACAACATTTGCAGGGGGGGAGGACAAGCAAAGAGCACTTCAAAGTTTGAAAGACTCTTTGACAAGCCACCCAATATTAACATTATATGATCCTGAAGCAGAACATTAGTTGCACACAGATGCCAGCTTTAAAGGTATAGCCGGAGTGTTATTGCAGGTAGAAAATAAACACACCCCTCCAGTGGCTTATTTTAGCTGGAAGACTTCAAAGGAAGAGTGTATGTACCACAGCTTTAAGTTGGAGACACTGACTGTGGTAGAATCAACAGACTGGTTTCGAAAATACCTTTTGAACAACATTTCGATTGTGAAAGCATTGAAAATAGAAGTATAACTGACTTCCTTCAAAATCATCCGGCGACTCAAAATGAAAAGCAGGTACATACGGACTACGATTTGGAAAATGGACGCGTCTATCGCTGGGTGGATGGCGAGTTGAGACTCTACATACGAAAAGGTGTTAGGAGCAGAGTGTTGCGTAACAGTCATGACCTCATGGGACACTTTTCTTAAAACAAAACCATAAAGCATCTCAAGGCAAGATATTGTTCCCGAGGATGACCCAATGTGTGAAAAAGTATATTAAGGCATGTGTGGAATGTGCTTACAATAAGAGAGAAGTTCAACCAAGGGGTGAGTTACATATGATTAAGAAAATAGCCATTCCATTTGATACAGTGCACGTGTATCATTGGGTCCTTTCACTAAATCGACAAAGGACAACACTTATTTAATAGCGCTTGTGGACGCATTTACAAAGTTTGTGATACTTAAAGTACTGCCGAATACTCAATCAAGACCAGCAATATTTTTCTAACCGATTTGTTCTTCACATTTGGCATACGACGGCGTCTTATGACTGATAGAGGGACTACATACACAGCAAAGTTGTTTGAAGACTTTGTCAAGAGTCATGCTATTACTCACATTTTAAATGCAGCAAAGACAGCCCGTGCCAATGTTCAAGTGGAGCGTTATAATCGAATCATCTTGAACGCACTACAGTCAAGTGGGGTATAAACAACACCCATAGCGTAGCCACCGGCAAAATAGCGCACCAGATGTTAATGGGGTATCTGCCAAGAGATCCTTGCAAAGACGACGCAGAAGCTAAATCAATACTCAAAACATCGTTAAGCGAAAATGTATACTATGGGTGAATTGGTAATGTCAATAAACGATGGCATTGCTGCCTCAGGAACATCACGCAAGTTAGAGCCGCGTTATCGAGAGCCATACATAATTACAGCGGTTCTTCCTCATGACCGGTATCAGGTTGCCGATATGCCATCTGCCCCGAGGAACCAAAAGCAGAATCTGGTCAGCAGAAACACTGGATCGAGTTAGATAACGACTTCCACGAGGACGACGAAGATGTCAGGAAGGCCGAACTATAAGAGTGAATGAGACAAAACGAGTATAAGGACTGCAGACTAGGCTAATGTGGTATATCAAACCGAGGAGAAGGACATTCACATGTAAGCAGTGAACAAGGCAACATCGTGCTTATAATTTTAATACGTATAGCAATACATTTCTTATTAAACAATGAAAAAAAGACATTTTAATAACAATTCAACATACTGTGTTTTATAAGTAGGTAGGTATTAATATTAAATGAAAATTAAAAAACAATGAAACATTATTTAGCAGTACGTTTCTAAAAAAAATTAAAACAACCGACGTATTGGTATTCCCATAAGAAAGATATATCTTCGATTCCATCCCAGAGGGTAGACGCAGTCAAGGAAGACCTCGCCTTAGGTGGCGCGCTCAAGTGGAGGACGACCTCAACCCAGGTTCGTCCCGAATTGTAGCGCCGCCTAAGTAAGAAAGATGCAGGAACCGGTACACATAGTCGCTGACGGGTATTTTCAGTTTGTAGGCGAATTGAGAATTATCTCAGTTGTCGTTCTTGAGTCTTTTTTCTATGGTCTGTTCTCTTCAAAACTACGAATTTCTACGAAATTTAGCCAAATCCTTTTTTGTTTACACACAAATAGAAGAATGAGCTCCTGAGAGAGTAAACTATTTCCTCTCCTGCCGAATTTAGCCCAAGAAATTTCTTTGGGCAGAAATGGAAAATTTGTTTAAATTCACATTTTTGTCATAAACAAAAAAAAAAAAAAAACAAATATTTTTGGCTGGCTCGCGCTTTTTCAAAAATTTAACAAAATGGCAATGTATATATATTATCGACTTTTAGTCGGAAGATGAATTCAACACATATGCAACATTAGAAAATGACAGAACGGGAAAGATATATATAAAATGTTAGCAGTCAGAGGAAAGCAAATTATCGTGTTATTTCCTTGTAATTTTTTGATAATGAGAGAATGGAAGATAGAATTAGAAATAGATTTAGACAGGGGTGTGAGGAGTTTTTGGGTGGGTTTTTTTTATAGATGCGGAAAAACAGGATGAAATTTACCGTTTTACCGATTTTTGCTGAAATTTGATTATTGGTTTTGTTTTTTTTGCACAATTTGGAATGGTTACCATGTTTGATTATTATATCAATTTTTTTTAGTCTGCAAAAATTTATTTTGAGTTTAAGTACCTACCTAGTTACTTATTTTGCAAATAAAACACATCGTTGTTCAGATGTTTGTACCTATGTTATTGCTTTTGAGTACCTTCACTTATCACTTCAAAAAATCTAGTACTAAATCTACTATTAACTACTAAATCTAATAATAAGTAAGACATCTAGTACTAAATCTGCTACTAAGTACTAAATACAGTACTAAATCTAGTACCACAACTACAAAAGTACTAAGTATTAAAAATCTGGTACCAAAAACATTACTGTACCAACAACATAGTACCAATCGGTATCAGTTTAATATTTAACTATCGTTCGAAATTGAAGATTATACATTAAAACTTTAAACAGTCAAATCTGAATATGGCAACACTGGTATGTGATTTCAGTATAAGCTACAGAAATAACAAAATTTCATGAAAAATAAAAAATCCAAAAAAATAATTGAAAACACACAATCTTGGTTTGTTTACGAAAACTCAAAGGAAATCCATTAATTTTTCTTTTCCTTACTTTGCCATATCATATGGGCTAGTGTCACTTTTTGATTTGAACCTTTCACTCGTACTTATTATTCATTCATTATTCCTGCAAATGCTCTTATTCATTCTAACTCATAACTTTCTGAAAATATAACATACAACCCTTTCATTACCTTCTTTCTTTCTACTCTCCAAAACCCATACAAATGTAGATGGACGTATTATATATGGACTGCTAGTTGCCTACCTCAAGTTGGTTTCATTTTAGTTTCAGTTATTTTGGGCGACACTAGCCCTCCTGTGTACACTAGCGGGGAAAAAATTAAACCTCAATTTTGACATTTCATTCAGTAATTTCAGCCTTTGGCAGCAGGTTTTCCCAAGTTGGCATGTTAAAAATTCCTTTTTTCTCCCCGTGTTATTAAGAATATCGCACAATTAATTAATACAAAATTCCTATTTTCCTTCTAGTGCCTTTAACTGTTAGGCACAAACCAATAAAAAAAGGAAGTTTTCCACGATCTAAAAAAACAATAGGCAAAATACCAAAGATGTCGCACACTACTATAGATGGAATTCAAAAGTGTCAGTTATGTTTTACCGGTAAATGCGACTTTTTGAATTTAAAAAAAAACAGATGTCGCGAGCTTCTA
This sequence comes from Platycheirus rosarum, assembly GCA_963971375.1. Classification (NCBI taxonomy): domain Eukaryota; kingdom Metazoa; phylum Arthropoda; class Insecta; order Diptera; family Syrphidae; genus Platycheirus; species Platycheirus rosarum. Next base: position 55,640,870 of record OZ020507.1, on the reverse strand, counting down.
TGTCAACATTTTAAGTTGTTGTTTTTTTTTCCTATAGTGGGTTCAGGAGAGCTAGCATCGCATTCTCAATTTTGGCGAAATTTTTTTTGACATTAGACTATGAAGCTGACATTAGACTAGCAATCCATATATAATACGTCCATGCACATGTATATCAACAACTACTGCAGCGCTATTACGGCAGTATTTCGCTAAACTAGAAGCTGTCTCATAGTAGTACTATAGATGTCATATACAATGAAGATGGTAAAAAAAAATGGAAAGAAAAAATATTGAGTTGCAGTGCTCGCCGAACACTTTCGAAGAATATAACAAACTGGTGAGTAAAATTATTAGACGTTCTTCGTTGTTGTTGTAAAAATTATTGTAATTTATTACTTTCCAGATCAAAAATACCGAGAACAAATAACATCAGATTTAATGAAATGGAACGAATGTGTTAATACCAATTTCATCCCATATCATTGTATATATATATATATTTTCTATGGTACTCTCATCGTGGCCATTTTTCATCTGGCAATCTTCCTGGTTGATTCGAAACTAACTCTAAAAAAGAAGACGAGGACCTTAACCGATATTTTACCAGTATTTAATACACTAGATGGGACTAGCAGTCAATGAGGCCAAAACGAAGTACCTGCTGTCCACAACACCGGCGGATTGGACAAAACATCACAATAGACAGGTACAACTTTGAGGTAGTTAGGGACTTTGTGTACCTCGGATCCGCTATAACATCTGACAACAACATCTCGTCAGAAATAAAGCGAAAAATTACTCTTGCCAATCGCTGTTTCTATGGGCTAGGAAGGCAATTGAGTAGCAAAGCCCTCTCTCGAAAGACAAAGGAGACTCCGTATAAGACCCTAATCATCCCAGTCCTGCTCTATGGCGCCGAGGCATGGACTCTATCTAAAGCGGATGAAGATATCCTTAGTCGTTTCGAGCGTAAGATTCTTTGAAGGACTTTTGGCCCTATCTGCGTTAACGGCCTTTGGAGAAGAAGGTTCAACCAAGAACTATACGAGCTGTACAGCGACATTGACCTGGTCAAAAAAATACGCATATCACGTTTAAGATGGCTAGGTCATGTAGAGCGAATGGACAACAATGCTCCGGCTCGCAGGATCTTCGATTCCACCCTAGAGGGTGGACGCAGTCAAGGAAGACATCGCCTTAGGTGGCGCGCTCAAGTGGAGGACGACCTGAACCAACTTGGAGTGCAAAACTGGAGGCAGCTAGCCAAAGACCGAGCTGGCTGGAGAGGCATGTTGTTTGAGGCCCAGGTTCGTCCCGAACTGTAGCGCCACCTAAGTAAGTAAGTAAGTATTTAATACACTTTTGCTGTCTGTACTTATTCTATATTCACACCAATTGGCAATTTCAGCACGCTTCATTGCGACTTGATTCAGAACTAAAAAGTGATGCTTCATGATAGTACTATAGGCAAAGTATATACAATGCCCATATACATATAATAACAGAAAAAATTCCGAGCGCGGAAGAAGCAGAGGCAAAAACCAAATTGCTTTTGGCTATGTTTGCGAATCTGCGGCCACAATTTGTTAAGACATTTGCACTCAAGAGCAAAGTCAAGATGTGGCAACAGATTCAACAAAATTTGGCTGAAGAAGGGAATACTTTTACGGTTACCCAGGTGCAGAAAAATATAGTAGCCTTGAAAGGAGAAAATGGCGATTTTCCAGATTTTTATTTGAAGCCTATACCCCTCAACATACTTTGTTGGTGAATTGTGGTTATACCTCCAAACCAAAAATTTGCTGTCGGCTTTCTCTCGATCTATTATATAATATTCTGTGATGTGACAAGAAAATGATCAGATATTCGGAGGATACATTTTGTTTGTAAATTAACGACATCTGTGAGATTCATTGTGTACAACTACCAACCGTTATTGTGTACAACAACCATGCCCCTAAAAGTATACTACATATTTGCAATATGTTTTGACTGAATACTAAATCGGACTTGAAGTACTAATTCGAGACTCTAATTAGTACCGAAAGTTTAGATTGTACTAGAACCAGACGGAAGCTTCCAGAAGCTTGTAAATTTGTATAAATACAAGAGTAGATGGCATTGAGAGTTGAGTTTATTTTCGAAAGTGGAATTGTTAACAACTAGAAGCGTTAGTAAAAATGATTGAATTAAGATTACATAAAAAGTGTTGAATTATAAAAACGTATTTGAATTGTGAATAAGTGGAATAAGTTATATTTGGTGTTATTTAAACTGAAAAACTGTTTCAAAAAATAAAGAGATTCATTGTATTATTTTGGAATTTTGATGGAGTTTTATTTGTCGAACCTCAGGCCAAAACATCACAATACTTAAATGATTGTACTGTTAATTTTTTTTAATATTCCTTTAAAGTTTCAAGGCTTGGGTGAGTCCTACAGCCCAGTGTTAAAAAACAGAGAAAAAGCGAGTCAGCTCAAGACACATTTTTTAATAATGTGGACAAATTCAAAAACTTAAAACAGAATACCAACAACATTAAATGGAGTTAACTCGGAGAAGAAAAAACAATATTGGAAAACAACGGAAGTAGGTTATTAAAACAATTTTAGAATTGTTTGTAGAAAACTAAACCATGTACCATGAATTTTCTTACACTATGCACTTACTTAAATTATAGATATTTCATTTTTTTCGAAAATTGTGGGACGGATTTTGATAAAATCCTGTTTTTTTACATATTTATTTAGTAGGTAGATGGATGAAACACTGGATTAACATATTGTATCTTTTTTTGCCCCGTGGCTTAGTGGTTAGTGTGTCGGACTGCTAAGCGAAAGAACCTGGGTTCAAATCCAGCTCATAGCCACCTTTTTTCTGGGGTACTGCCTCTTGCGAGGAACTGACAAGACCTCCAAGAGTAAAATTTGTCTCGAAAAAGTGCATCTCATGTAGCCGTTCGGACTCGGCGGTAAACTGTAGGTCCCTTCCATTCTTGCAGAGTAACAACACAAACACAGGAATGGTTGAGAGTATAAGTCACTAGCCTTGGCTCCTTAAGGAGCCGTCGCGCCAGTAAATTTATTTTATTTAATCCTTTTTTGCCATATCAACGCATGGGGACCTTAAAGACTAGCTGACCCGACAGACGATGATAGGACATCGTTATTAATGTTATTTCTTTACAAAAGTTTGAAAAAATACGAATTTACAAAATTTTAACTTTAGCGTTGATTTAACCAAATAATAAAAAAAAAATTTCCCAATGCACTGAAATATCATTTTATCATTTTAATTGAATTATAAAAAAGAATATGTATTTATTTTTAAAAAAAAACTTCGGTCAACCTCGGCACCTCGATGGTAGTTTCTCCGCTTGGCAACTATGCATTTTTAGGAAGAGGGATTTCATTAGCTTCAAGAATGAAATCCAAGTCATCTTAACCTTTCATGCAGCTTGATAGAGAAATCCCTTTTATCAAATTTAAATCTTACCGGTCTTATTGTGAAAGACACAACAGGAACTCATGAAGTGGCATAATTTCATCTTAGTTTGCAGTTATACAACTGCCGGAACCGTTGCTTTAGAATTCCGAAAGAATGCTCACCCAAAACACGACATGTACTTAATTTTACATTTAACACTTTTTGATGCCTGGTTATATGACCATGATCATTGTCTCTGTATGGCGTTATACAATTTTTCGAGCATGGATATGACGAATCACCAAATAGGTATTATTCTTGAAGAAAGAAGATGTCATAAGTGTTTTGTTAAAAAAATATAATTACTACCCATGCACGTAATTAATTTGTATATAATACATGAGTTTTGATACACCCAACTGTCGTGGCATGATCCAGCAAATCCCATGAATACATTCATAATTTTTTTGTTTTGGTTGCATACACCCTGTATTATAAGGCTGATTTTCCCATTCCAATCGATATATTCATCCTTGCTGCTTGATGGTCGATTGATTTAAATATGGGTTGCATCAAAATAAAAAAAATATGGTCTAAATTATTTACCATTAATGCGTATACCTTAAACTAAATTTGTCTGCCTAAATTGTTCATATATCTGGAGTGTATTATGTTCTGCTACCAGAATTAATTTAATGCCACTATACTAGCACGATTTATGTATCGGTGCAAGTTGTGTATCTTTTTAGTATTTAGTATTTATTTATTTTATTTATCGCTGCACAAAGAGAATATATTTTTAAAGTAGCACAGGTAGTAGGTATATATGTGTGTATGTATAAAAAAATAAATCTTATAAGATAGTGAATAGATAAACAATTTAAACTCATAGTAAAAATATTATTTGACTTATATACAGGGCCGCCGAGAGAATTTCCGGGCCCGGGGGTTATTTAAAAAAAAAATTGCAAAATCATAAATTAAAATCGATCTAATAACTCATAGAAAACTTGGTTAAAATCAAGTCAAATTTTATTCACGAAATATGTATTTATATCAAATCGTTAAATTAAAATTTCAGTTTTCGGTGTTTTTTTTTGTTAATTTTGTTGTACTAATTAACTTAGCTATACCTTATGCTTACCAACAAAACTCTTAAAAACTAGCTTAAATATTAACTTGACTAATTTAAACTTAACTTTAATAAATCATTATTTGTGTTTTCTTTGGTTATTGCTGTGCATCTGCAATGCAACCTTTTCTTGCTTTGGCCGAGGCAAGAACGTTGATTACGGCATCCAATTCAATTTTTCTAGCCAATTCCGATTCCAGGCAAAGTGTTGCTAATCCTGATACTCTTACAGGAACGATGATAATTTTTGATCCTTGCGAGTACGCTTAAAGATCTCAGCACTGGGTACAGAATATGCGCAAAGCTATACAAAAGTTTGGAAAAAGTGTGTCTAATTTCTTCGAAGTGATGTCATTTAATAATTCAAAAGGAGGAAGACCAGGCAAGAAATTTGCTGCAGAAATGTTTTTTAGGTGAATAATTTCAGTTGATAATTCTTGAGTCACGTCAACAGCATACTTATCCATAAAACTTGATGTAACAGTCAGGATATCAACTTCTTTCATATTTGGAAACCTCCACAAAAATGAAAAAAATTCTACATTTCTTACCGCGGAAAATCTTACATTGATTCCTGATATGACTGAATCAATTATCACGTACAAACTCTCTCTCTTAAATTCGATTTCTTCTCTGGAATTGTCTTTGTCTTCGATGTCGGGTACAGTATCCAAGTGTTTTTTTTCCGAAGAGCAGGTAATGTTGTCGAAGTATCTTCCATTCCATTTGCAACTACCTTAAATTCTTGCAATATGAGATTCCACTGATTTCGCAAAAGCTGCAAATCTTCGAGGAGGCTGGCAAGGTTTTGTACTTCAATGTCAATGGTAGCGTCTCTGGCCTGCAGTACAAGATTTGTTTCATTATAGGCATCAAGAATTTTGAACCAAATAGATGCCATCAAAACACATTCAAATTTGCACATGTATTTGATGCATCCACTGAGATCCCTGCGAGTTTCCGAGGTCAAATTCAGTTTTTGCATATCCTGTAACGCATTTCTCAATCCAGAGATATTTCGTACAAACGGTTTGACAAAGTCGATTCTGGAAGACCATCGTGTTTTTGACAATGTGTGGAGTGAAACAGACAGTTTATTTTTTAGAATTTCCCATCGCTGCGGACTACTACTGCAGATGTTATAGCACTTCTGGACAACACCGAAAAAAGTGTTTGCTGAGATGGAGCATTCAGCAGACTCTACTCTTATTAAATTCAAGCTATGAGCTGCACAAGGGGAGTATGTGGCGTTTGGATTATGACGTAGGATGTGTGCTTGTGCTCCTTTCATGTTAGCTCCGTTATCATCTACCTGGCCACGGCATTCTGCCAAAGGGATCTCGTAATGTTGCAGAGTTTGTCGTATTGAATTAACAATAGCCTCGCCGATTTTTTCGTTGGAGTCGACGAACGCTAAAAAGCGTTCTTCAATGTCGGACAGTATAGTTTTCTGGTCCAATCGAAGGTAGCGTAAAATTAAAGTGGTTTGTTCAACATGACTTGAATCAGGAGTAGCATCTGCGATGATCGTGTAATATTTGGCAGCTTCTCGTTCTTTAAGAATATGCGAGATAACGTTACGGGTACAAAGCTCTATAAATTCATTTTGAATGTCCGATGACAGGTAATGCACTTGTATTCTCTGATGGGATTGCTGTGAAATGCGAACTTTCTCCAAATGTTTACTAAGTACAGGATCATAGTGGCTTATCAATTCCAGAATTCCTAAGAAATTCCCATTATTGCGCTCTCCAACATGATTGCTTTCTCCTCGTAAAGCTAACCGTCTCTCACCCAAAAAAAGAATTGTATCCAAAATACGTGAAAGAATTTCTTTCCATTTTTCGGTTTCGCTCGCGATTCGCATTTCCGATTCACGCCACTTAATATAACATAGAATATGATCTTTGCTGTTCTCATGTGATGGCAGTCGCTCATGTAATTTCTTCTAGTCCTTAGATTTCGAATAACCATCAGGTCTGCATAGGTGTGATCTGTTTAAAGTATTTCCACTGAATAACCGACATGGTAGGCAGAAACAAGCATTTTTCTTCGCACTCCAAATCAACAAATCACGTTGTATCTTTTCCCAACTAGGCAAAACCTTGAAGAGGAGGGAAGCTTATCACGAGGAAAAACCAGAGGCATTTTGGCATGTCCACGACGAATGATATTTTCACTTACAGAAGGTTGCAAAAATTCTTCTTCAAGATTACCTATATCATCATCATCGAAATGTTCAAGTGTAACTTCAGTGGTTTGATTTGTCAATGTACGCTCGTCAATATTTTGTATACTTCCACTCACGATATCGTCGATATTCTCGGTGAGAGCAATGAACTTCGCAATATCAGTATTTGCAAATGATGGCTCAGCAGCACCCACGGCGTTATCAGAACGGTAATTTGAAGAATTATTCGTATTCGTCGCACCAATGTCATTTGCGGTCCTACGATCCGGCTCTTTTTTTGAACAAAAATATAAAACTTCAAATCTTTTGGGATTTTTGTGCTTCTACCAGTTTCTGTTCTCGCTCCATTCGTTCTTTCCGTTTTAAACTCCCCGGTTTATGATGATAGTTCACTGAGGAAACCATTAAAAAATCAATTTTTATACAATAATAAGAAAGTTTGGACATTAAATTTGCATTGTAGAACTTTATTAAACAAAATAATGGTAATGAATCTTAATAACTTTTTTCAACAAAATAATGGTAATGAATCTTAATAACTTTTTTCAAAGGCAATGAAAATTTGTATGCAAAATAAACTTAGAATTAAGATATTTAGGTTAGCAGAGTAAAATCAAAATAATGTTATGTCTTCGAGTCCAAGTGCACATAAGCCTATTTGTACCGTAAAAATAAGTGCACCGAGTTGAGCAACGCTCCGGCGGCGGCGCCACCAAAAATCACTATTCGACCAGCAGTCTTATGGGAGCGAGCGCAACAATAAAACACACACGACCCTTCATCGCTTCTTTTCATGCGCCGACACGCCGCGGACCACAGTCGATACACAAGATCAACTAGAGTACAGGCCGAACCCTTTTCCATAGTGAGTCGGTGACCGGTGGGTGCGAACGAAAACACCATCAGCGATGGACAGAAAATACCAGGTATATTTTGCAAAAAAAAATTCCATATCGCGTTTCTAGAAAAAGTTTTTACATAAAAAAAAATAAAAAAAATTAAGTACACGAAGAAATCCGGGCCCTCCAAAAACTCCGGGCCCGGGGGAAATCCACTCGTTACCCCCCCCCCCTACTCTCGACTGGCCAGCTTATATACATAAAGACGTGATTTTACAAAGAAGGTGATCAAAATGAGAACAAGAAAGAATTAAAATTAAACTATTTAGGACAAAATTAAAAATTAAAATTACGGTGCGGAAAGAGAATCATCCTGTGATAAAAAGGAGTAAACGACGTATAAAAACTGGCTATGTTCTATTTTGTTCCTTAGCGAGAAGGGGAGGTGTTTCCAAAGACTTACAGAGTGAATGAAAAATTGACGTCACGATGTCAGACATGTGTACGTGCGAGGTCTTAAGGTCGTACTGAGTGTGAAAAAGTTAATTTTTCAAAACGACAAGTTGGCATTTTTATTTTTATAATTTTGACGATAAAGGAAATGCATTTGAATCGAAGAAAACATGTAAAGTGAATCCAAAGATTTTTCCTGAGAATTCGGAAACGTGGTCAAACCTACGGAGGCCGAAGACGAACCGGGTCACGACATTAAAGGCCAATTGAAGTTTACGCAATAAAGCTGAGTCTAAGTCGGCAAAAATCTCACAGCCATTGCTTAAAATGGGAATAATTACTGCCTTTACTAGTTTAATTTTGACCTCTACGGTAAAAAGGGTCTGTTTGGCGCTTTCCAATAGGTAAACATTTTGTTTTATCAGGATTATACAGCAGCTGGTTTTGGATTGACCACTCAACTGTTGATGCTACATCCTCATTTATTTTTGCAATGGCTTCTACAACAAGACTGGTGGAGAAGTCGAAATACAACTGCACATCGTCAGCATAAATATGGTAGTTGCAGTGGTTAATTACAGATGGCAGATAACTTATAAATAGGGAGAAAAGCAGGGGTCCGAGAATCGAACCCTGCGGTACTCTCCTTGTTAAAGGTAAATAAGAAGATATATTATTTTTATATGAAACGGTCTGAACACGATTATTTAAATGACAACAAAAATAATTTGTCTGCACTATTAGAAAAATTGAACAGATAAGATAGCTTGTTACATAAGATAGATGGTTCGACAGAATCAAATGCCTTTGAAAAGTCTAACAGCGTAACTAGGGTTAAATTATTTTTATTTAGCGCTTCTCGAATATCATCTGAGACCTTCAACAAGGCCGTTATGCAGCTGTGACCAGATCTAAACCCAGATTGAAAAGGATTTAATAAATTTAAGCTTTCAATATGCTACTTGATTTCTTTGCTGACAATTACCTCAAAGCTTTTCGACAAGTAACACAAAATAGCTATTTGAGAATAATCATTCACAGATCTTGAGCTCTTCGGTATGGGAACTATTTTTGCCCGTTTCCACAGGTCGGGTAGATGGAAGTGGTTAGGATGGAATTCAAAATCGCAAGTAAAATGTATGTTATGTGCTGAAGTACTTTCGCGCTGTTTTGTATAACTGAAGTGGGGTTTGCAAATTTGAGATTAATTTCCTCGATGTTAATGTCTTCAGCAAATGAGTTCGATTTCTTACCAATCTCCATATCTTTCATTTGTTTCCACAAAAATTTAGAAGAGCGGTTTGTATTAAATTTATGAAGATAGTGGAGGTATTTTGCACGATTTATTATACAAGTTACCCGATTTCTAGCTATTTTGAATGCAGTCAGCATTTCATCGCATTCAAACCTTTTCCACCGCCGAAAAAGTAAAGACATTGCACGGATAATATCAACTGTCAACCAGAGACACTCATTGTTTATAACTACTTTTGCCCTAATCGGAACATATTTATCAAACAAATAAGAAACTTTATAGTTAAATATACCAACCTGATCGTTAACGTAAGGTGTTAGGTAAATGTCTTGCTAAAAAAGGTTATCGCATTCAGAAAATAAACTTTAGATGTCGGTGTTTCGAAAGTCCCGATATTGAAAGCTACGTTCCATGTTATTTGTATCTAGGTCAAAGTTAATGGTAGTGAAAAGAAGATCATGATAGGAGAATATTGGTGCTGACAGTTGGTTATAACGGGTGATTTTTTTGAGGTTAGGATTTTCATGCATTAGTATTTGACAAATCACGCGGGATTTCAGACATGGTGTCAAAGAGAAAGATGCTCAGTATGCTTTGACATTTCATCATGAATAGACTTACTAACGAGCAACGCTTGCAAATCATTGAATTTTATTACCAAAATCAGTGTTCGGTTCGGTTGGCAGAAAATCCGCTTTTTTATCGACAAATTTTGTTCAGCGATGAGGCTCATTTCTGGTTGAATGGCTACGTAAATAAGCAAAATTGCCGCATTTGGAGTGAAGAGCAACCAGAAGCCGTTCAAGAACTGCCCATGCATCCCGAAAAATGCCCTGTTGTTGTAATCGCATTAATTGTTTGCTCACTTGGTCGATTATGTAGACCATAAATTGGACGTAAAGCGCGAAACACATTTCGAACCGAACACTGATTTTGGTAATAAAATTCAATGATTTGCAAGCGTTGCTCGTTAGTAAGTCTATTCATGAAAAAATGTCAAAGCATACTAAGCATCTTTCTCTTTAACACCATGTCTGAAATCCCGCGTGATCTGTCAAATACTAATGCATGAAAATCCTAACCTCAAAAAAATCACCCGTTTTAACTTCAATAGGTTGGTGTCACGAAGCAAAAAAACATCTAAAAGTGATAGAGTTCTGTAGGGCATAAAATGCGTTGCAGCAGTTGAGTTCGCAAATGTAAGATTTGAAGCATTCATAGCGTCTCTGAAAAGATGACTTGTTGAAGTACAGAATAGGCCAAAAGAAATCACCCTATTGGAAGATGCAAATACACAGATGCAGAATACAAGTGAACAAGCCATGGAGCGATACATGAACCGATATTCTGAAGACGGCGTTCCCGGGTCGCCTGATTTAACCGCTTCAGACTTTTTTGTGGGTTTTTTGAAGTCCCGTGTTTACGTGAACAAGCCCGAGACTCTGGAAGCCCTCAAGGACAACATTCAACACGAGTGCGAGAATCTGTCGCCCGAAGTTCTCGCAGAAGTGATGACAAATTTCATAAATCAATCAATCAATTGGGACGGCACCCATTTGGTCGATATCATCTTCTCGATTTGACCAATACAATTCTAAAAGTTCAAATAACATAATCAAAAAACAGAATCGAAATTTTTCATTTAAAAAAAAAAGAGAGCCAAACAACATCGGATGGATGATCTCTTTTGGCCCACCCTGTACTTAAAAGGTTTATATTAAGGTCTCCATAAAGTACCAGTTTTTGAGCTAGATGGGAAACTTCATTTATGACATTTTCCACAGCTCGATAGTTGGCAATACTAGGAGGCGTGTGAACATGCATCCAATCAAACACTTATTTTTGCCGTTCCTTATTTCTATGAATACGAAATCTATAGGGTTAGTCTCTTCTGAGCGCAAAACTATTTTATATTATATTCCGTCTCTCAGGTAAATAGCAACGCCTCCACCAATTCGACCATACCTATCGCTACGGAAAAGCTTAAACCCATCAAACCACGTCTTAGATATACAGACAAATTCAACCCCGCTTTTTCAAAGACATACCTAAATTCGTAAATTTTGTTTACAAGACTGCGCATTTATATGACAAATGTGCAAACCACTCCGCTGTTTGCAAAGAATTTTTCTTAACGCGTGTAAATTTTTGTACAGTCGTTAAAAGAATAACAAATCCACTGGACAATTCTCGCACAGAAAAAGAGTAAAAATGTTTAAAAGCAAAGAAAAAGAAATGAAAAAAATTAAAAAAAGAAAAAAAATCAATACTGACTGAAGAAAATTAACTAGATATTGTAGCCATATATATAACCACAATCCTATTTAATAATAAAAAAAAATGTATATGTACACATATTTCTCCTTCACTCTCAGACTGCCGGTGTGATATTTATAAGATATATATATATGCATGTGTTAGTACTCAACGAAAGAGTTATTTCAATTATGTATAAGAAAAAACGAATGTATGATCGAGTTCAGTTGTGAATCGACCATCAAGCAATTACCACGCGAAATAAAATAAAGTTATACATTTTATAGTCAGATTGAGCGTTTTATTTAATTAAGTGCGGAAATTTAAAGAAAGTTACCATTCGGACCCTTACAATTTACACACATATACTGGACAGACAACACGATGGGGAAATGAATAAAAACAACTCAACGAAGGAGAGGACTAATGATGAACGGATCGTACAAGCAGATGAGAGTCATAATGAAAATGGAACGATGAGCGAAACCCATAACCCACCACCAACGAGCGATAATCAGAAGAACGAAACACAAATGAGAGATGGACAGAAGAACGTAACACAAATGAGAGATGGGGAAAAAGAGTTGCTAATGATGAAATGGGAGAATAAAATATTAAAACGAGAGGTTGAAGTACGAACGAAAGAAAATCAAATCCTGAAGAGAGAAAACGAAGAGCTGAGGAAAGAAAATAAACAACTGGGTCAAGCGGCAAATCGTAATGACTACCTCAACAATGGAGTGAAAGAGCTACTTGCAGATTTCGATGGAAATTGTTTTTCCCATTGGGAAACACAAGTTAGAAATCTGATCGAGGCATACAATTTGGATGACAGGAATGCAAGAATTTTAATCTCATGCAGATTAAAAGGTAATGCATTTAAACGGTTTCATTCCCGACCAGACCTCGTTCAGATTACGGCAGACCAGTTGTTGGTGGAAATGGGTAGGATGTTCTCCATCAAAGAAAGCCGCTTGACATCGAAGAGGACTTATGAAGAGAGAAGATGGCAATCATCAGAAAAATTTTACCAAGAAAAAGTCATACTTGCCAATAAATTATCTTTGGACGACGAACAATCCCTAAAGATGGGATAAGGCCAGATAGTAAAGGGATCGAATCAGTAAAGGAGTTTCCAGTACCAAAAACTACTAAAGAGATACACAGTTTCTTGGGTTTGTGTTCATACTTTAGGAGATTTGTTGAAGGGTTTTCTCTAATAGCAGAGCCTTTATATAGATTGATAAGAAAAGATGTCCCGTTTAAATTTGAGGAAAAAGAGAGTAAGGCTTTTGAGATTTTAAAGAACAAATTGGTAGAGTCCCCTATATTAGCAATATACGATCCACTTGATGAGACCGAGTTGCATTGCGATGCTAGTTCGTTAGGTTTCGGAGCAATTCTCGTGCAAAAGAAACAAGATAATAAGTTTCATCCAATCTTCTATTTTTCTAAACGAACGACGGATAGTGAATCCAAATATCATAGTTTTGAGTTAGAAGCTTTGGCAATTATTTATGCACTCAAAAGATCTAGGATTTACTTACATGGGTTGAAGTTTAAAATCGTTACGGATTGTAACTCCCTGACACTTACGTTGAATAAGAAAGAGATTAATCCTAGGATAGCTAGATGGGCTCTTGAACTACAGGACTATGATTATGTTCTAGAGCATCGAAGTGGAAGTAAAATGCAACACGTAGATGCATTGAGTCGTATTAGCAATGTATTAGTATTAGAAGACAACACTTTTGAACAGACGTTGTCAATCTGTCAAAACAAAGATGAAGAGATAGTTAGTATAAAAGAGCAATTACAGAAGAAAGATGATAGAAGGTATGAGTTACGGAATGGGTTGGTTTATAGAAAGATAGGTAAAAATATTTTGTTCTTCGTTCCGAAGAGTATGGAAAGGAACATAATACATAAGTATCATGACGAAATGGGTCATGTAGGTAGTGACAAAGTGTTAGATATAGTGATGAAATCATATTGGTTTCCTAGGATGAGAGAGAAGATTAAGGAGTACATTAGCAACTGTTTGAAGTGCATAGTGTTTTCGTCAAAAGCTGGTAAACATGAAGGTCTCCTTCATAGTATACCTAAGGGTAACGTACCTTTTGACACAGTTCATATTGACCCTTTCGGTCCAATAACAATCAAAGCATCAAAGAAAAGGTACGTCTTCTTAATCGTAGATGCGTTTTCAAAATTTACAAACTTATATGCAGTACGGTCTACGAATACGCATGAAGTGTTAACGTGTATGAAAGCTTACTTCACTGCATATAGCAGGCCTAAGGTAGTAGTATCGGATCGTGGGAGCGCTTTCAACTCTGAATGTTTTAAGGAATTTTTGGAGGAAAATAATGTGAAACACGTCAAGATCGCTACAGCCTCCCCTCAGGCAAATGGTCAGGTGGAACGCGTGAATAGGAGTTTAGCGCCTATGCTCGCCAAAATCACTAATGGTGGTTTAGAACTAACATTAGATAAAGCTTTACTGAAGATCGAATTCACCATTAACAATACTATACATAAAAGTACAGGAACATCTGCAAGTGAGTTACTTTTCGGGATAAGACAGAGAGGAGAGGTGATAGATCAATTGAGGGAAGAGTTAGAAGAAGTTATTAAGAGTGAAAATGAGAGAGATTTGATAGGACTACGTCAAATTGCATCAGATATGATAGTAAAAAGTCAAAATTATAATAAAAAACATAAAGAATATAAAATTGGGGATTACGTCATGATAAGGAATTTTGTCAGTCAACCGGGAATATGCAAAAAATGATACCTAAGTTCAAGGGACCTTTCGAAGTAATACAGACGTTACCAAACGATAGGTATGTAATAAAAGATGTGGAAGGGTTCCAACTGAGTCAGGTACCATACACGGGGATATGGGAAGTGGCAAATCTAAAGCCATATATACAATTTGATAGTTGAGTCATGGGCAATCAGGGACGATTGCAAGTCAGGATGGCCGAATCGGATCCTTACAATATATATACTTGTACAGTCGATGTAAAATATAAACGATAATGCCGAAATAAAATTAATTTCAATTTGCTATATACACTATAGTAAATTGAAATTAATTTTACAATTGAAATTAATTTTACAAAAACTGTACTTGAATGTGGTATATTTTTTACTTGCGATTATAGGTACTATAATGCAAATTATGGATTCATGCAAACATTTTTTTTTAAATAACAATCAAACATGATATTACGATGATAGGGAAACCTATTTGACTTACTGGCAAAATTCTATCCGTCTGTCTGTCAATTTTTTTTTAGCTCAAAAATTACCGGTACCTGTCATATAACCGTTATGTAAAAGCTTATTTTTCTCGAAAACGGCTCCAAGATTTTTTAATGTACTACTGTAGGTATGCATTATATTTTGGTGAAACAAAAATTTAATATGGTGGGCTAAAAACGGTAGCTCCCATAAGACCAATTTTTTTTTTCTTCGACTTTTTCGAAAACTGGCGATCCGATTACAATCAAAATTGATATTCAAGAAGATGTAGGTAGCCTGAGTAATTTTGCATACATTTTTTTTCGAAATTTCTATTTTTTTGTATTGGTAAGGTTATACCCAGCGCAGTTAAATTTTATACGGCAAACAACAACTAACAATAAATGTCGATAATTAGGTTAGTGAAATTAGTGAATATAAGTTGAGATAAATCTTGGAAAGAAATGTCAACCAACTGGAATGTAGAAAAAAAGGATATGTTCGTTGAGTATCATGATACAAGATTACAAGACAGTGCCTTCCTGTATTTTGACGTCATCAGTGACCCAAATTGACTAAATGAAATAAAATTTTTGGAAAGGATCCAAAGTGTTAGTTGACTTAAAATGTATATTGAATCAATCAAATAAGACATTAGACAATACCTGCATCAATCGAAACTTAAATTACTGCAGTTTTTTTTTTCTAAAACCTAATTTAATTCTGTCATCAAAGGTCACTGATGACGTCATGGTTGGATATTCTATCCCTTTGTTTTTGTCCAAGAACTGAGTTGAATTTGGAACACACCCTTCTAAATTTATTCAACAAGACGTCAGTTGTCACTTCGGGGGTTAAATTAAAAGTGAATTATGGAGTGAATATAGCGTTTTATTGGGACTTCCAATAGCTAGCTATAGATTACCAATAAAACCCGGCTAACGTTGTGGAATATTTGAGTTTTTTTTAAGTTATTTCATTTTGTTTATTGTTTTAATAGTTTTTCCTTTGTATGCGTAAGAGAATATAATAAATAAAAGAAATTTAAAAGAATCTATTAAAAACGTCGGCATCTTTATCCACCAATAACTTGTTTGTATATACATAGGTATTATCTCAATTTTGAGAGTAACAGTAACAAAATAAACAAAAGAATGTTGGCGTATACAGCTATTTAGATATATACAGCTACTAAAAATGATGAACAACAATATAATTAGTTGAGGTCAGTATCTAATATTAATAAGCATAGATTGAAGATTCAATGAATGGTTTTAGGTAAACTAACCATTAAAGATTAAACGAATAAAAATAGTTAAAAAAAACCTAGCAATAGAAATAAACTAACAAACGTTACATTTAACTTAACTTCTCAGATTCATTTATTCCTTTCTTAACTTTACACTAACTAATAAATATTATATTTTTACATCTGTCCCAAACAACGGTTCCGAATTCGTTTTCAAATAGTAAATACCCTTTGCAGATCGGGCATTATTCGGATTACCTAAACGTGATGTCACCGAGTATTTATTGCACATTCCACTTTTAAGACTCTCAAAGTCACTACATCCTATCGCTTTGAAACCATTTCGATGCTCGAGGGTCAATGCTTCTGCCAAATAAGCCAAAGATCTACCATGAGAGCATGTACCTCCGGTATCAGATCCGCATCCTGGCTGATATCTGCCTCCATTTGGATAAAATGATGCTTGTCCAATTGGATTATAGAATCCTAAATGTCCACCATTTGTTTGAATTGTTTCAACATACTCTGCGTCAGTATTGGAAAGGCGCCTTTCGGGATATTTCACTCTAAAAAATGGCATTGCTGGATCCAATCCCACAATGGTTTCAATTCTTCCACGTTTGACTTTCTTGCCAGTGAAGCCTGCAACATGTGCACCCAGACTGTGGCCATAAACAGCAAGTTTGTCAAATGATAGATTCGCTGTATCATGCAACCAATCGATAAATTCAGCAACCTTCTCGCCAGCTGTAGAACAGTGATTCTTAGCCGAGATGTAGTTAATGGTCTCACTGTATACACTCCAATCGACTGATATGAAATTAAACTTTCTCTTCTTTCCTCTCAGTAAAAGTGATTCTCTTATTTCAAACAAGTCGTTGTGATCAGTAAGCCACCCGTGAATCATAAATCTATAAGAGAAGAATTTTATTAGTTTTGTCATACTTTTAATATCCATTATTAACCGTACCTTGTAGGGTTCTTAGGATCAAAAGTTGATCTTGCCAAAGATTCTTCTTCATTCATGAACAGTTCAATAGGTTCTGTTGGATTATCTTGAGTGTACAAGAAAAAACGAACTCTATCTGACCTCTTTCCCAGCGTTTCTACTCTTTCTGTTTGTAAGGCTTTCGTAAAAGCTTCTTCTTCGCTCATCCAACAAATACTTCCATTACGTTGAGGAACTGGCCAAATTGTGTCATCATCAGAATCCTCAGGAAAAGCAGGAAAACCTTGAACTAAAGAATTTGCTTATAGTAAGCTGATTGAAGCAGAGAACTCTCAAACACACTTTACCTCTTTCAAGAATTCCTACAAAAGTTATTACCAAAGTAATGTATATTATCATTTTTGTTTGAATATGCTTTTGAATATTGATACTTTGCTGTTTGCGGAATGGGTTTATATACCAAACTGATATCAAGATTACTTCAGCCATGGTGGTCATTCAAGTTTTGCAGAATAATAAAATTAATCAATAAACATTATCAATACTTTTTACTACATTATTTGTTTTGAATTTTCAGCTCAAATGATATGCAAAATATCCAAAATTACATTAAAAATTTTGCCTTATCAACGATTAGCTTAAATCACATATTTGAGGCTAGGAAATCTAAAAGTTGTGTACGACTTAACATGTTGACCGGCCCGAACAAAAACAAAAAAAAATGGGGGTTAAGGTTTTCGGAAGAAAAGACTATAGTTGAAATTCTTTGCCTTTTGTCTAGTACGCAAAATAAGTAATAGGAATGCCGAAAAACAACGATAAGAAGATTTAGTTGAGTACCACCTTTATCAGTTAAGATGCTTAGAACGGTTACACTTAAGTGAAGCAGTGAGCTTAGTCTATCATAATACGAAGTTCTAATCTTTTCACATGGATATCGTAAATGATGAACAGGTGGTGAATGTAGAGATCAAGCGTGGAAGATTTTGTAAATATGCTTTTCAGCGACCATATTGAAGCGAAGAGTTGTTGTATGTTCTTGGCCTAGTCATCTCCAGCGTAAAACGAAAATCGTTGCAAGGATTTTTCCTGTGATCACCTTTTAAATACAGAACTGTCTTTCCAGATATTAACGGTAGACGAAACATCTAACACAATATTTTCATTACTGTCCTTGCAGAATTTAGGGCGGGGCGTGAATAAGTCCCTGTCCATAAGTGTTTTTTCTATGTCGTTGTGGTTAATAACACTTCGTGTCTACACGTTGTTATTATTACTCACTGGCATTTTTCTATTTTGTGTTGCGGAATGCCAAAAATTGAACCATTTATGTTTGGAATTTTGAACTAGCCTCTGCCTCTTGATTAAATGTTTTTGGTTTCGCCTAGCCTTTTGAATTTAGTTATGTGTGGGTGTAGTATGTGCATCAACGAGTGTATTATTACTCTTGGACGAGATGGAAGAAGAAAAAAAGAATAAAAAAAACTCAGCAATGGACAAAATCTTGGAGATTACGTCGAAAATTACAAAGTTCGTTTAAGCTTCTTAACGACGAGCTTCGGCTGAAAGATAAAGACGCGAATAGACGTTTCCTGCGAATGAATGAGAACTCTTTTAAGGAACTTCTATGCATAGTTCAAAAATCTATTCAAAAACAGAATACTGTGATGCGAGATGCTATTCCTGCTGAAGAATCATTGGCAATGTTTTTTCGAGTTTTGGCCACGGGAGAAACGTATCGTAGTTTGGATTTCCAAACTCGAATTTCAAAGTCTCATATTTCAGTAGTAGTTCTGGCATGCGCATGCTGCAAGGCCATGTACGGTGATTTGAGAAATCAATTTCTGGAAGTAAATACAAAAATTAAGTATTTAACAACTTTCATTTAATGTTAACTTTTATTTTGTTTCTATATTATAGTTTCCTTCAACGGTTAAGCAATGGGAAGACATTGCAGGAACTTTTCTAAGTAAATGGCAGTTCCCTCTTTGCCTGGGTGTTTTAGACCGCTCATAAAGGCTTTAATAGCATCGTTTTGTTGGCTATGTGCGATGCAAATTACAAATTTATATATGTTGACATAGAGTGCTATGGCAGAATCATTGATGGGGGTGTGCTCAACCGTGGAGACTTGCGGACAATTATTGATAAAGGAGATAAGCATTTTCTATCAGATAAAGTAATTGGAAGCAATAGTAAATTGCCATATGTAATCATTGGGGATGATGCTTTCGCGCATATCCATATAACAGCAAAGAAGAGGTAAACAAAATTTGTAACTTTCGCTTGGGCCACGCAAGGCAAACAATTGAGCACTCTTTTGGAATGCCAGCCAACGGGTTTCGTATTTTCCAAACCCAGAATCACTTAAGGCCAGATAAGGTTCAAGAAATTGTTAAGACTTGTTGTCTGCTACACAATTTTCTGATCACTAAAGATGGAAATGCTTCTGACTTTTTACCGACTGGGTAAAGGACTCAGCCACCACCTGAAGCTATATAAAATTCACCAAGAAACCCACAAAAACTAGCAACTTCCTTCCGTGACACGTTTGCAGACTACTTCAAGAACGAAGGAGAATTGCCATGGCAATATCAATGTATCTAAACAAGAAAAAACTAGACTTAATTAGTTTTACAATATTTTTTTATATTTTCTTAACTAATTAGCAAACAGAAACTTAACCTAGGCTACTTATTAAACTTAAAAATTAAATTATTTTATCTTATGGTATAAACTTAAAATAAACTTATTCAAATAATCAGCATTGCATTGCTGAGCAAACATCGTCGTCTTCGAAATGTCCTTCCATTGGGAAGTTCTGTATTGCTGCTCGATTCGACTGTGTATGTAAATTCTTGCTCCTAGTTAAAAGATTAAGAAATATTTGGAGATTCAGGACGATTAAAACGAATGCCCGAGAAGTTAAGTGGAAACCTTGCCATTTTCTGAGCAACGAAATCGGAGTCGGAAGTTTCATCTTCAATAAATTATAAAAAAGTCATGTAATTTGTCACCTACAGATGATGTTCGCAACGTAATCGCTTGATTTGTAAATTTTTCGTATATTTTTCACCTCAATCATATTGACAAATGGACGAAGTCGAGATTCTTTTTGGCTTTTGTTCTGAATCTGAGCCAACATAGATGTTGCTGCATTCATTGTCCTTATGGCTGAAGATCTCAAAGGATTTTCTTTTCCCTTTACCTATGGAAATAGAAAAATGTTTTGCATTATTGCAAATGCCTAACTTACGATCGAGCGACTGCACAGACACAGACGGACTGACACAATTTAAAAAAAAGTTTTTAAATTTAAAGTTTAACCTTTCTAATTGGTGTTGACGAATAATTAAAGCTTTCCCTGCTGGTTTGACGAACGTCATCATATTGGGTATCAACGAAATCGGTATTCTACAAATATACATATGTATGTAATTATAATTGTATTAAAACTGTTGATATTAAGCGTTTTTATTTTTTAGCTCGGAGCGCGGCACTGAGCTGTCAAAAAAAGAATGTGTTTCTTTTTTAACTCGGAGCGCTCTGAGCGCTCTACTTGTATTTCTTTTTTAGCTCAGGGGCTCGCTCGATGACCTCGCTTTAAAATACCAGAGCACATCCAGCGAATGGCTGAGTGCGACTAACTTTACTCGTTTTTTGTGACATTTGCCAAAAAAGAAAATAACATTACAAATCAAAACAATAGAAATGGCGGACGATTCAGGTTGCTTCTCTTAAAACAATATTGCGTTTTCCATTTTTTTTTACTTTTGGTATGTATATTTTTGTATTAATATTTAAGAAAAAAACACTTGAAAATCAACAAATTTCTATTAACATAAAAATGAAGTGACAATTTTGACAGTTTATTAAAAAAAATTATGTGGTGACAGTACAGTGCTCAATTGTGTTTCTTTATTAGCCCCGAGCCATAGAGTAACTATACTATAAAGAGGGAAATCTACTGCCTTCTTTTGACAATAAGTATTGGTGTAGAACTGTCAAATAATTGACGCCGTCTGAGCGTGGGGTAGTGCTGAACTGTCAAATAATTGACGCCGTCTGAGAGTGTAGTAGTGCTGAACTGTCAAATAATTGACCTCTTCTTTTGAGTCTCTTCTTCTTTTTCACCACGAAATTGGCCGTGTTGGAAGATACTTGATAAAAAGCGCCATCCCGAAATTTGAAGTCATCAGTGACCCAAACTGAATAAATTAACTACCATTTAAAAAAAACAAAACAATTTGTGAGAACTTCACAAAATACCACCATCGACGACGACGACGTGCCTGATGAGAATTGTATCTTGTATCAAGTATTCTCATCAGGCACGTCGTCGTGATTGATGGTATTTTGTGAAATTCTCACAAATTATTTGAAATGAAGGAACTCCGTGAATTATTTTGTCCTTTTTACAAAATTAAACCACTTATCCGTTTTATTAATGATAATTAGATCAAATCTGGAAATTAAAAACGAATTCGACATTAGTTCAAAAAAAGGAAAAGACTTAAAAAAAGGAAATGCATTCCCAACCTGTGTATCAGCACAGACAAGAGAAATATACAGATGTCGAATGTGGGCTCTATCAAGTTTAGTTCCCCGTTTTAATTAAGATGACGCCACTCTACACTTTTCTCAGATTTGTGTATGATCATACGGTTTGAGAATTAAGTTTTAACTTCATACCGATACTAGAACGGGAAATTGCCAACTAGAGTCACATTTCACACATAATTTATCATTTTTTTTTTTTTGTGACTCAATATTGATGAGGTCGTCATATCATTTGTGTTTGAAAAATATCATTTTGATATAAAAAAAGTGTTAAATTTACAATACAAAAACCCTATATAAAATACTGGGGTTTTGATATTACATCATATCAATTTAATATTAAATATGAATGCAATTTTCTAAAACCATGACTAAAATTTGAAAAAAAACTTAATTAAAAAATAACGGTAACTCCTACTATGCCATGCTATACCTTTTTGTAAAGCCAAAGACTTATTCTTTTACTCTAATTTTAAATGAAGTTATTTTAGTGAATTGTTTTCATATGAACTTTCAAACTCAAAATTTTGAAAAAAAATAAACTAATTTTTTTCAAAATTGTAAGTAATTAAATAATATTTTTGTAACTCCCGGCTAAACGGAGCGGAATAGACCCCCCCTCATATACGATTTTTTTCTCGGCCCACCTACATGCTCTGTCGTTTTGTAACACCCTGTATATCAATCTGATATCTAGTATCCATAATATATCCCTATATATAAAAATTAATGTATGGATGTTTGTATGTTTGTATGTCCGGTATGAACTCCTAAACGGCCCAACAGATATTTCTGAAAGGCTAAAAAATGTCTATGATTTCAAACATTTTGTTTAGTTTGTTAAATAATGTTGGCTTAACCTTTTTTCAACGTTTTTTGAACAAGCCGAAGCTAAAATTCCAGTTGAAACACTATGTGAAAAGACTTGAGTAGCTATGCTTACAGATATTTTTTTAAAGTTTGGTCTACGTGCGCTTGGCTGATCTTTGGACATGCTCTTACAAGATTTTGAGAATCAATACCACACAATTCCCTTACAACGTCCCAGCTGACAACATCTCCATTAGGAAAAAAAATCTGAAGAGATAAGGTTTGTGTTTATAGATTTTATTAGATGAGGTACACCAAAACAAAGGTATATCTTCTTCCCCTCGTGAACAAACCAATTGTTGTTGTTTTCACCATTTAATTGGTTATTTCCGAGTTTTAAATACAGGCTTCGGTTTGTTGAACCTTGGTCACATGTAAGTGCACGAACAAATATCCCAAGTCTTGTACAAACATCTAAGCATTTCAAAACCTGCTGTTTTAATTCTAGAACCGGACAAGATGTTGAACTAACAACATAGTTTAAGACATATTTAAAATTAGCGCAAAGTCCCCTTATCATATATACAAAAATCGTTTTGCCTCTGATTGCCTCTCTCTTGCCATTACCATAATCAACAAATCCATCAATAACGTCCGTCATTAATGTTATATTCTCCTCAATTGAAATTTCATCAAAAATAAGTACAACATTTTTGCTTATTTCAGGTAATTCATCAACTTTTTCCTTTATTTTTGATAATACTCCTTCATTAAAACCAGGACAAAGATGTTCAATTTCTATCTACTTGTATAAAGACGCAGGGTGGGGAAGATGGAATGCAATTAAATTTGAGCAAGCCATTTGTCGTCCCCAGAATAGTTTTTATTCTTAATCAAAAGCATTTTCGTAAAATCTTTTGCATTTTTGCTTATCAGAGGCATTGAATCAATTAAACTTGATTTTTTGTTTTTGAGTGCATTGCCTTATTCTTTTTGGTTGACGAACTTCCTGCTCTTAATGTTTTTATTTTACGTTTTAAAGCAATATGTTTCAAGTTGTTTTGTTTTCTCATGTCCTTTATATTGTGATGTGGCAACAAGTTAAGATATTTGGAGGATACATTTTGTAAACTAACGACATCTGTTGGATTCATTGTGTACAACAACCACCATATATTGTGTACAACAACCATGCCCCTAGAACTATGCTACACATTTGCAATATGTTTTAACTGAGTACTAAATCGAACTTGAAGTACTAATTCGAGACTCGAATTAGTACCGAAAGCTTAGATTGTGCCAGAACCAGACAGAAGCTTCCAGAAGCTTGTAAACTTGTATAAATACAAGAGTAGATTGCATTGAAAGTTCAGTTTATTTTCGAAAGTGGAATTGTTAACAACTGGAAGCGTTAGTAAAAAGTGATTGAATTGAGATTAAATAAAAAGTGTTGAAATTTAAAAACGTATTTGAATTATGAATAAGTGAAATAAGTTAAAATTGGTGTTATTTAAACTGAAAGACGTTGTGTTTTATAAAATAAAGAGATTTGTTGTATTATTTTGGAATTTCGATTGAGTTTTATTTATCGAACCTCAGGCCAAAATATCACAATATTTTTCTCCAAACCATATATTTTTTGCTTTAATTGTAAAATCTCGTTTTTTAAGATTTGTTCTATTCTTGTTGAACATTCATCACCCACAATGTTGCGATTATCTGCTTCCGAAAATGATTGGAACTCTGGTAAAGTTAAATCTATTCCAGATGAAGTGTTAGGATTCAAAAACGTTTTAATAGTTGACCCAAAAGAATTGAAGGACGTGGAAGAGCCAAGATATAAAGTAGGGACGGACCCTTTTTTAAGATTTTTTTTTTCAAAATGTATCTCGCATACAAAAAGATTTTTCGGAAGATCATTTTCTTTTAAGTTGCAGGCTTCATGCCACTCCTTGAAAAGAATTTCTTTTTTCTTCCGATCGGGAAATTTAAAAAAATTAGTAGTACATAAATTGTTTTACCTCTTAGCTCCAGAAGAAGGAATACAACATTTAACACGGTACCCGTACCGGTGCTTTTCTGTTGTAAACATTGTAAAAATATCAAACAAAGAGAATATTACAAACTTACTTACTTACTTACTTAGTTACAGTTCGGGACGAACCTGGGCCTCAACCAACATGCCTCTCGAGTAAATCCGTCCTTTTCCGAGGCTATTGGTCGCTTCGCAACTTTTTCTTTTTCCCGTGGCAGGGTTGTTAACCCCACGCACAACCCCCAACCTAGAGGGCCAGGTCCTATGTTGGATCCCTTGGACAAAAGGAACCGGAGAATCCGTAGTCAGTAACCCACTTCGGGGATATGAGCGCTGCCGTTGGCCCATTAAGGGTTCATCCGCCACCATCTCTATTTCAATGCCCTGACTTGCATTGAATTGTCCTAATGACCTTATCTCCAAATACGTCGAAGTAGCTCATTAGGGCGTCTGCTTCGTTGACTGTTGACGCCACCGTTGGTCCAATTGGTTGGGCTCATCCGCCGTACGTCCTCTTTCTGAGGGGCTCGTGCAAGACTTCTGCGAATCGATCAGAACAGTCATTAAAGCAGAGCATTATAGTGTTGCTATGTTTTCTGTGTTCAACACTCGCGCTTATAAGTTTAGCAGGAATGTCCGGATGGACAGACCAGTACCCGGTGGTTACCGTGGGGAGGTAAATAAGCACAATTGATGTGTACGATATAGTTGCAGCGACTATGCATCACCAGTTTGATGCCTTTCAGTGCCTACCCTATTCATACAGCACCCAACCACATATTACAAACTAACTATAAATAGAGGTATACGTGTATATATAGTATGTATATGTACACATTTAATAAGCAAAAAAATTAAACCACAGATAATAATAAGAAACTCAAATTACAAAATAGGTAGGTCTGCAA
The DNA here is from genome assembly GCA_963971375.1 of Platycheirus rosarum. Classification (NCBI taxonomy): domain Eukaryota; kingdom Metazoa; phylum Arthropoda; class Insecta; order Diptera; family Syrphidae; genus Platycheirus; species Platycheirus rosarum. Next base: position 55,615,576 of record OZ020507.1, on the reverse strand, counting down.
ATTCCTTGAATTCCTGAAAGAGGCGCCAAATACAATCAAATCAAATAGAAAAGCCCAAAAAGAAAATACAGAAACCAATGCATCTGTGCATACACTTGCTTTCACTTGTCCACACAAATCTTACGTTTCAATACACAAGAACAAGTTTTTTATTCTCCATACCGGACACCTAACATTCACAAAAACAATGCGACATTATACCGATTGCATTGCACGTTTGGCCTCTTCTGTGGCTCGCGCTCTTCCCAAAGCTGCCACACAGGCTGCTTGCAAAGGCCGATTGAAGGTAAACATTATTCTTGATACATCATGTTGTCATATTCAGTAACGACAAGCTGATCAAACAAGAAGATATTGTCAAGCGTACCGGTGCTGTTGTGGACGTGACGTTCCAGTCGGTGATGAGCTTTTGGGCCGTGTCGTTGATGCTTTGGACAATGCTTTCGATGGCAAGTGAGCGATCAATACTAAAGATCGTTTCCGTGTCGGATTCAAGGCACCCGGTATCATTCCACTTGTATTTGTGCGCGAACCTATGCAGTGCAGACTGGTATTAAGACCGTCTTGTTGATGTCCCATCGCGTTAGTAAATCTGCAAATTTGTTTTTTTTTTATTTTTTATAGACTTGGTATTACGGCTATTAAAAATATCGATACAAATCGATCATTCTATCAGCCACAGATTTGTTGTTGATAGATACATATGTAATATGTATATACATATATCAAGTAATATTTGCGGTTTTTTTTTATTGAAAAACAAGAATTTGAAAACGAAATGTCTTCTGTGCACTAGTTTTTTTTGTCGAAATGATGTGCCGCTTATTATGGATTCATATGGCAACATGCCTCAACTCTCTGTTTTCATGATCCTCAGCTACTCCCTTGCGAACTACGAGAGCGACGTGAAATCTTTTCAGAAAGATGACCCAGCAAATCTGGTTGTTCATATAGAATGTATCGATGGAGAGCCTGAAGAATTCTTCTGTTTATGTATTTTAACTTTAATATTTTCATTTTTTTTGTGTGAACAAAAGCAGTTTACTTACAGTTGTTGTCAACAAGAACAAAATGAACAAAACTCACCACATCATTTCTTTACGCGGAGAATGAATGATATACAAAAGAGAACACGAAACACAATGAATGATATACCAAAGCAACAACGAAAATTGAGGGTGTTGAGGCGTGGAACGTACGAAAGATTTTCCTCTATAACTATAAGAAAAGTATCTAGCAAATTTAAGAATACCTTTGGATTTTCTCTCTGTTTCCATATATTCTTCAATCAGATGAAAAACAGCTGTTTTTAACCATGCCAATTACAACAAAAGAAAGGTTACCTATCCGAAAGTTAGGTTCGTGAACGTACCCATTTAGTTACAGAAATATTTGACATTCCCGATATGTCGTCGTTCATATCCTGTAAAAAGGTAAGTTGCTCATAAAGCGCGGAACAGATTGAACCAGCGACAGCACCAACACCGTCAAGTTTCGATGGCTTTTCCTTGTTTGTGGGCTGTTTTGATGTGTTGTTTCCACAACGTTGTGTCGGTTGTTTCTAGGCCAAGGGGGTGAGGAAGAATAAGACAAAATACTCATCACGAAAACTGAATTTTCTGCTTTAAGCACAGCAGCAGTTTCATTTCTAACCCATTCCGATTTTTTTTATTATTTTCTTGTCTTCAAGTTGGAAGGTATTCTTTCTTCGTTGCCATTGTATATAGACTGCTATAGTACTATCATGACGACCGGTGGACGGTGGCGTTCCAAGCGGCTCTAGGGAAAATTAACTTGGTAAATTGAAAGAGGCGAACGAGTCGAACAAAGAGAATTCTAAGAGAAACTCTGTGAACATGTACTTTACTCTTTGCAGTTTGCAGTTTACATATATACAATGATGCGAGTATAGTTTTTTTTTGCACAACTGGATTGCTTCACACAAGCAGGGCGACGAGATGGCTAGTTAAAAGGATTGACAAAAAAGAAGAAAAACGACTTTTGTAAATGAATATTGTCTGGGGGGTGGGTATATGTTTAAGCTAGTTGATAAGTTTATTTTGAGTTTTATATTTTTTTTCAGATAAAACATTCGAGGGTAGGTAGATATTTAGGTATGTACCTACATACATCCCTACATAATGTGTGTATTTACGTAGGTATACTTGTTATATTATCTTTGATAAAATGTTCAGCTAAATTCAGGTCGATCGGTCGGTTGTCGGTGTGGTAGATGGTGTGAGCGAGGGTGAGGGAGATACTAAAAAGGAAAACTTAATAAGCACATGTGTATGTGTATTGTGTATATCCTGTTCTCGGTGACGGTGAACAACGAAGAGGATCGACAATGATTTTATTTTTTGAATTTTCATTTCATTGGCTTCGTTATCGTTGATGTTGAATTTTATGCACAAGTAGCTTTGTGATTATAAGGACTATGAGTCAAGTTTAGGATTCGTGAACATAAAAAAATTGTGATAATAATCAAACATTACATTACGATGATAGAGAAACATATTTGAGTTGCTGGCAAAATTCTGTCCGTCTGTCTGTAGGTCTGTCTGTACGGATGTATTTTGGACTATAGCCTAAACCGATGAGCCAATCGACTTCAAATTTAGAACTTAAGGTTATTTTGACATTTTACACAGTTTTTTCAAATTTTACTTGCGATTATAGGGACTATAAGGCAAGTTTAGAATTTGTGAATATAAAAAAAAATTAGATAATAATGAAACATGACATTACGATCATAGAGAAGTCTAAAAAAGTCATCGACAAAAAATGACTGTCTGTCAGTAGGTATGTATAACGAGCTGCAGCCTAAATGGCTTAAGCGATTATCTTTAAACTTGGTGTGTGTGATTATTTTGGCATTCCCCAGAGGGGACATTGAAATTTAAATTGTAGGCCTAAAAGTAAAGGAAGTGCCATATGACCGTTGAGTTGAGTTGTTTTCTTGATTGAAATTTTTGCATTCAGTAGGTAATCGAGTATTTTTTTTATTTGTTAGTTGTTTTTGCATGTTTATGTGTTTTAGGCGTCCTTATTATTTATTCTGTATGCTGTATGCTGTTACGATCATAAAATGCTTTAAAATAAATAACGATAAATAAATAATAATATAAATAACGAAATTTGCTTTCATTAGACTAGTGGCTAAGGCTCAACCGAGCAATATAAAACAAAATTTGGGGGAAAATATTATTTGTTTAATGAAATCAAAAAAAAACTATTCATAACGTTTTTTGGAAAAAATGTTGTAAGCCATCTTATTTCTCTTGCTGTTTTCTATTTTATAAATTTTTCATTTCAAAATCGTTCGACCAGTTTTTTGAAAAAACTTTCGAAAACATATATATACATTTTTTTTTGAGTATGTCAATTTAAAGAAATCTATAGTTTATACTAGGAGAAAAAATTAAAAAAATCTTTCTCAAAATATTCAAAAAACAAAATAAGTTTAAAAAAAAAATTAAAAATTAAGAAAAAAATGTTTTTGAAAATTTTAATAAGCAATATTATTTAAATCATAAAAAACTACATATTTTGAAAATTTTATCAAAATCCGTCGATTAGTTAACCTGAAAGTCTAATTTGAAAAAAACCGGTCATATGGGAGGTACCGTTATAAAACTTTTTCTCAAAAATCCATTTAAACTAAAAGATAGATTTTGCATAGAAAACATCATTCTAAAAGTTTTATCAAAATCGTAGGAGCCGTTTTCGAGAAAAATAAGTTTTTCATTAAAAGTTATATGGCAGGTACCGTTAGTTTTGGAGCTAGAATGCCAATTCCAAAAACTGTCGAGTAGAGCACTCTAAAAATACTATGTACGAAGTTTGAATCAAATCGGCCTAACTGTTTAGGCTGTAGATATCGATACGAACAGACAGACAGACAAACAGACAGACGGACGGAATTTCCGTACCCACTTTTTTGACTTCTCTATCATCGTAATGTCATGTTTGATTGTTAGATTTTTTTTTACGAATGCATAACTTGCCTTATAGTCCTTATAAATCGCAAGTAAAAAACTATTCGATTACTACTGAATAAAAAAATTTCAATCGAGAAAACAAAAGCTTACACCTGCCCCTAAATAAACAAATTAGCACACACGAGCAAGTACGTGCAAACCAGTCGTGCCTTTATATATATATTATATATTTATTTTTTTCTGAAATTCTTTATTTAAAAAATAATATGATTGAACAGACTTTTTTGCTTTAAAAAAGGTATAGCACATTATTTTAAATGTTGCCGTTATTTTTAAATATACCTATATAAATATATTTTAGTGTAAGATTACTTAAGCTACTTACATTTTCCTTAATATCAATTTTGGTTGTAATCGGTTACCTAACCAGTTCTCAGAAAAGTCGATGCCAAAAAAAACTCCTATGGGTGGTGCCAGTTTTAGCCCACCGTCATATTTTTTTTAACCATAATTGAATGCACATTGATTTTTTACATACAAAATTCTTGGAGCTGTTTTTGACAAAAATAAGCTTTTACTTGACGGTTATATCGCAAGTATCAGCTAAAAAAGAAATTAAAAAAATCCTATGTCGAATGTCAAAATAAACTTATATTCCAAATTTAAAGACAACTGGCCAAACCGTTTAGTAGACGGACAGAATTTTGCCAAATATGTGTCTCTATCATCGTAATGTTATAGGTATTTGATTGTTATCTCAAATTTTTTTTTCTGCATGAATGCATAACTTGTACTTAGTACCTACCTATAATAATTGCAAGTAAAAATTAAACAATTAGGTGTTACAAAGAAATATTTTGGTTTAACTATAAATTTCTTTCCCGCGAGCTAAGCTGGGTGGGTCAACTAGTTCCTATTATATAAACCTCAAACAAACAAAAGATCTTTGTTACTATAAATCAATAATATATAATCAATCAATAATAATATAAATCAATTTACAAACAATTTTTGATTGAATTTCTGCACATTGTTCATTCAGATAGATACCTACACATACATATCTATGTATCTATATGTATATGTTGGTACCTATCTGAATGGAAAGTAAAATTCAAAACAAAAATCCATCCATTGCAAGGGCATTTGTATCTTCGTATAAATACAGCAAGAAGTAAGTTTGTGTTTAAATTTCAAGAATGAATGTGTACACTATTTGAAGACGACAACCTTCATAATAGAATAGTAAAAAAATTGAAAATCCTAAAGAATTCGAATCAAAAGTCTGGTCAATGATGTATATATGTACAAATATGACAAATATGTATGTAGGTAGTGCTCGTACAAAACTTGAAAATCCTAAAAAACTCAAATCAAAAGTCTCGTCAATGACGTACGCATGTATAAATACTGATGTAAGAACCAGTTCTCATATTACATATCCCATATAAAAAAACGTAAACAATGAAAATGTTGGATCTTGTATAAATCCTTACAAAAAACTAAGCCTCAGCTAAGCGAAACCATTATATATTAACTTCAAAACTGCCAGCAGTTTATGCACATATATACAATGAACAAAACAAGATACTGAATTATTTCATGTTCTCCTTCGGTTTTTTCTTGCCTCACATTGTCACATTGCACATGCGCAGGAAACTAAGCACAAAGCATAACACTAAAAACCATGCTCTTAATTCTCTCTCACTCAAATAAAATGTCCTACACTAGCACTCCAAGCGGCTCTAGGGAAAAAGATTTTTTCTCGTCTCATAATAGTACTATAGGCAATGTATATACAATGTTCGTTGCTGTATTTTTTTATTTAAAGTTGAGTGTTGTTTTGCTACGTCCGATGGTTCAATTTCTAGCATTCCAGAACACAAAATGGAAAAGTGCCAGTGAGAATGCTGAGTTATAATAACAACGTGTAGACACAACGTGTTATAACCACAACGACATAGAAACAACACGTGTGGACAGGGACTCAGATAATTAAACAATAGAAAGGCTAATTACACACGAGCTCCAAAATGGTAGCGCACCGAAATGTCCGCACGTCCCGGAAAAAACTTCGTTGTTATCACACGAGCTGCATTTTGACCGCTTGACAGCATAATTATGGAGATCACGACCATCCTCAATTTGCATAAGTCTCACCTTTGCAAAATTGAATGATACACTCCCATTTGGGAGCTTGTGTGTTCATTTCGAAATATTTCAGTACCTCATGACGCACTACGGTTCACGTTCCATGGAGGGAAGTCGCTGGATAAAACAGCTGGCGCGACCATACCGACCCCTTTTTGGTCGCAGGCACTCGTGTGCTCGTGTCCGGCTCGCCAAGGCCGGACGTATGAGGTGCGCGCACAAATAAACGAAATTAAAAAAGTAAAAAAAATAAATTGCGAGTATTTAAAAAAAAATACACACTCGTTTGAGAAAATGGAAAATACCCCTCGAGTCGTTGGAAGATAGAAAAATATACAGCGCTGTGGAAGAAAAAAATAATACACACTCGCGTCGCAAATACATCTTCTTCTTCTGTCCCATGACCTCTGTGCTTAGCTGCCTCTTTCTTATATACTGTAGGCATTGTATTCCAACTTCCAATGCTTGCAGTAAATAGATAAGAGCATCTGAATTTGTCCTATTGTGCTGAGTGTTTAAATTGATTTTTTGTATGCAAGCTGTTTTATGGGCATAACACCTAATACAGTGTGTTTATTACGGGAATTAATTTGGACTTTCACTGCACAGTTCGACATTGTCAGTGTTGTGCTTTGAATGTAAGTATTTTTCAATGATAAGTGAGTTTTGTGTCGTCTATTCTAATGTTCGAGGTTTAAGAAAGAATTTCTTTCACGTGTACGTCTACACTGTTGAATACAGGCCAACTGTTTTGGCATTAAGTAAAACTCAGGTTGGATTGAATACTGATTTATCAGAATTTGCTCTACATGGGTATAGCTTGGTGCCTTTACTCTTTTTCCATCATGGTCTCGTGGTCTATGTTAGGAATGATATTGCTTGCCAGAGCCCTCCCCAATACGGGCAATGTTCCAACAAGGACTTTAACTTCTTGTGGCTCAAATTCACTGTCCGCAAGCATTTAATTCATTATTGTTTTATTTACAGGAGTCCAAATCTCGACAGTAATTTGACTTGTAACGAGTTTGATGCGCTGTCTGATTCTATCTCGAAAATTGTTACCCTTTGTCCTCGCACTGAAATCGTTATTGCAGGCGATTTCAATGTACACAATTTCAATTGGCTCTGCTATTCTGGTCAGAAAATAACTGAGGGAATGCATGTCGAGCTCTTTTCCAGGTTACATCAACTTACACAACTGATCGGCACATCGGCACGCGTATACCGGATGTTGCTGGGCAAGCCGCCAATACTTTTGACTTGTTTCTTAATTCTTAACTTGATAAATATACCATTCAGCTTATTTTTCGTCCTCCACCCATCCAGTTAAAGAAAAACTTCTCACCAGGACCGTTTGGCAATACAAGAAAGCCAAGTGGGATGGCGTGAATATTTTTTTCCGAAACTTTAACTGGTTACTATACTATATAAAGAAAAGTCTTGGTGTAAAAGTCTGAGTGTAAAGAAGCTATTAGGCTCAAAGAAGTAAGTTTTCGTTCTTACAAAGCCAACCCTACAGAGGAAAATCGGAAAAAGCACAAACAAGCAAGAAACTCATGCATCGACAATAATAAACCAATTGTTTACTCTTCAGAGAAGGCAAACTTGCTCGCCACCCATTTCACTGCTAGCTCCACGCTGCCTCACAGCGTTGCCACTCCTGTATTTGAGAATGTAAATTTTTCCATGGAACAGATTTTTTTCCGCATTCGTACAGTAGCAAGTGTTCTCAAAGATCTCGATATACACAAATCTTCTGGCCCATGATTCTTCTGAAGAGGTGTTCTTCCACACTGGCAAAGCCACTGCGTAAGCTTTTCCATCGCTCCTACTCTTATGGAATCTTTTCTAGAAGATGGAAGACAGCATTTGTCCAGCCTGTCCCTAAGAAAGGTGACCCATCCTTCCCCTCCTCCTACCGACCCATAGCACTAACATTTCTTCTTTCTAAGGTCATGGAAACGCTGATTAACCGTCAGTTCAAGGAATATCTCGAAAATCGAAAGCTTCTCCATGACCGTCAGAATGGCTACCGCAGCAACCGTTCCGCTGATGATCTGATGGCATATCTCACCGAACAGTAGGACAAATCTTTACATCGCTTTGGTGAAAGTAAGATTATTGCTCTTGATATCTCCAAGGCATTTTATAGAGTTTGGCATGAAGCTCTCTTATCGAAAATGCGTGCTTTTGGGATCGGTGATACTCTTGTTCGTTGGATTAGAAGCTATCTTCTGGACCGTTCAATACAAGTTGTATTGGACGGATTCAAGTCTGATTCCCGCAAAATAAATGCTGGTGTGTCCAAGGACTCTGTACTGTCTCCGATAGAACTGTCGGTTACTTCTAATCCACTTAACTGTTTTGCTGACGACTCTACCCTCAGCATTTCATATTCGTTCGATAATTCACGTCCTTTGCCTTCGGACGTACAATTGCAACGGTACCGTATGTCAAGCTCATTAAACTCCGATTTATTGAATGGGGTAATAGAAATCGTGTGAAGTTTAATGCTTCGAAAACTCAATGCTGTCTTCTGTCTTCTGTTAAAGCTAAACATACCCCCAATGCCATTGTCCATGAGTGGCACTTACATCGAAGAAACCGAAAAGCTCTCAGTAATCGGTATGTGTGTCGACGACCTCCGTTGGAACGACCATATATTTGAAATCGCTAAGAATGCTGCTAGGTGCTTAGGTTTTCTGTATCGGTGTAAGAAGTATTTTTCCCCATCTGATCTGGCTACAATCTATAAAGCGTTAATATGCCCTAAACTCGAGTATAACTCCCACCTCTGGGCAGGTGCTTCGCAAACATCGCTCCACCTGCTTGATAGAATACAAAATCGAGCGTTAAGATTGATAGATAGTTAAGATAGAACTGCCGCTGAAACAATTACCCCCTTCGAACACCGACGCATGTTTCATGTCTTTCCTTATTTTATCGTTTCTTTTATAAAAAATTGTTCACTCGCAGTAGCCAGCTGCATTCCTTTCCTTAAAAATTTCTTCCGTAACATTCGTTTCGCAATTAATGCTCATCAGTTCACCCTTGGGCCCAATTTTGGACGTACGTTAAAATATTTAATATTTTTTTAGCCGAACAACACGAATTTTGAATAGTTTACCCGGCGAGGTTTTCTCTTGCCATTTTGATCTGCAATCATTAAAAAGGAATGTTAATCGACACCTCTTATCTTTCCCCTCCCTATCTTCCTAATGCCCACGCAGTGTGCTCTACGTTGAAAGGGAAACAAAAGTCCCTTCCCCTTGTGTGCACGTTAATTATAAAAAAAATGGACAAAAACCTTAACCCATTAAAACTTAAATAAAACCAAACTCATGGCAGCCAAAAAACATACGCTAAAATGAAAACAAATTATTTTGTAAACTTCATTAACTTAAAAGATTCATTTATTCATTCTTTAAATCATATATTCCAGCGATTAAACTGTGCGTATTGCATATGGTGGCTCCGAGTTTGTTTCCAAATAATAGATTCCTTCAGCGAATTGAGCATTTCTTGGATCGCCTAAACGTGATCTAACTGAGAACTGATCGCAAGTGCTACTCTTTAAGCTGTCAAAATCCTTACAACCTATTGCAGTCAATCCATTTCTATAACCAAGTCTTAGAGCTTCCGAAAAATATTTCATAACTTTTCCATGCGAACAACCCACATCTGTGCCGCATCCTGGTTGATATCTACCGCCATTTGGATAAAATGATGCCTTTCCAATGGGATTATAGAACCCCAAAATTCCGCCGTTTGTGTGAATAGTTTCAACATACTCTCCGTCAGTGTCCGACAAACGTTTGTCTGGGTTTTTTAATCTAAACAATGGCATTGCTGGATCTAGCCCAACAATAGTATGAATTCTTCCACGTTTGACATTTTTGCCCGTAAATCCTGCAACATGTGCACCCAGACTATGGCCATATATTCCCAGAGTATCGAAGGAGAGATTTGCATTGTCATGCAGCCAATCAATGAATTCAGCCTCAATTTGTCCAGCTTTGGAACAACGACTCTTAGCAGAGATATAATTTTTGGTTTGGGCATAGACACTCCAATCGACAGATATAAAATTTAATTTTCTTTTATATCCATTGAGCAGCAGTGCTTCTCTTATTACCAATGAATCCTCATGACTGCCCATCCATCCGTGATTCATGAATCTATACAAATTCAAAGATTAGTTTGGTCAAGACGTTGACTTTCATTCACCTTACCTTGTGGGATTTCTGTAATCAAAAGTTGAATTCCTGAAAGATTCTTCATCATTAATAAAAAGTTCAATCGGATCTGATGGATTATCCTGGGTATACAAGAAAAAACGAACTTTGTCCATCTTTTGTCCTAGAAGTGTCGGATCGGATTCTTCTGTTTGTGCGGCTTCTAAAATAGCTTCTTCTTCAGTCATCCAACGAATACTTCCATTTCGTTGAGGAATTGGCCAAACTGTGTTTTCATCAGAATCCTCAAGGAACGCAGGATAAGCTTTAACTAAATAATTTGTTTCTGTTGAGCTGATTGTTCCTTAAACTAATAAATTTATTTTACCTCTTCCAAGGATTCCAACAATAATTACCACCAAAGTAATGTATAGCTTCATTTTGTTTTTCTATAGGTTTATGAACTTAAATGCTTTCTGGTGTTCATGGGTTTGGTTTATATAGGAAAGTGTTTATAAAACTGCTTCGACCATGGTGGTCCTAATCATGCCATTTGGTGTAATAATCGTTATCATTTTACTATACTTTTGTTTTGCTCTCAAATGAAACTCTAAACGTCCAAAATTAGCTTAATAATTTATTATTCGCCACATAAATACCTCATTATGCCTTGATGTTTTTGTTCCGAAAAATAGAATAGAAATTCAAGGTAATATATTTTTAAGTGTTCGTATTTGTTGGCATTCAAAGATGTTTTCCTTTTAGGTTCTCAAAAACACCAACAATAGTTTTAGTAAAAATTTTCGTAAAGGATAACAAATATAGGCTCGATCCCCGATTGCGGTTGTCGACCCACCAATCGACTCGCCATTTGTTGATTGCGTCGATTAGGTTTGTATGTTTAGTGTTTGTTATTATGGACCACGATCGAAAAATAATATGTTATAGTGAATAATGTTAAGATATATTGTGATATATTTAAAGATGAGTCAAATCGTAATCCCAAAAAAATTCCAAAGAAATTTGTCCCATCTTATCTTTGTCTCGGACTTTACACAGAGGCCTTTTGCTATCTCCTGATTTTTGTTCCATTATATTATGCTTATTTGGTTATTTTGAATGTAATTTTTTTTTGACCTGTAAAGACTGTTTTTAAACCTTGCGACTAGAGCACTGCGACTTTCGTTGATTCTCTTTTGTTGCCTGTCCTTGTCGCAGAGATACTTTTAAACGTAGCGATTGTGTTTGCAACTCTTCACTATGTCATTTCTTGAATTCCTTTTCATTTCAAGTTTACAGAGTGAACATTTTCAGCTGCTGTACTGTTCCTGCGTGCTACCTGCTATAAAAAAACATTACATTACTTGTTCATGGCGAACAAGCAATGAAAGGGATTGACAAAACTGCATGATTTCCCGAATAAGCACAAGGAAGATAGACCGATAATCGCGCGACTCGAGCTACTCGTGCGATTCCGTCTACCCCGGCCACCACATACGTCTATCTCCTAAAAGCTGAAGCAAAGTAACGAGTCGCAAACAAAAGTCGCAAGGTTTAAAAACAGTCAAAGGATGTTATTTTTTTATTGTGCATTAAAATGGTAATTTCAATAAAATAATAATATTTCAACCAAAGGAAGCCATCCAAACGCTGCTGTCGATCAGAAAATTATGCACGACAACTGCTGCTTGCCAAACCGAAGAATGTCGATGGACTTTCACAATACGAAAAACAGCAATCGATGGCTGATAATCGAAAAGAGTCGATTATCGATTAATAAATCGGCAACCGCAATCGGGGCCTTATTTTCTGACGGCTTTTAGACCTTACAATATTTTAGCTGCGATTCTCTTTTGGTTCTCCTTCCAAGCTCGAATCAATTTTAAATGACGGCTTTTAAACCTTGCAATATTTTAGCTGCGATTCTCCTTGTCCTTTGGTTCCAAACACGAACCACTTTTAAATGCTGCGATTTCACACAAAGTTTATGTTCTGCATCTCTCCTTCATTTCCAACAACAACATCAACAACCCTTAAATTCAGAACAAACACCTACAAATGACGAATAGAGATAAAAACAGATTGACACAAAATCAGGATAGCACAAAGAAGAATGGCCGATTTTGTGTACCCCTGCCACCAAATACGTTTCCTAACCATGGTATCAGAAAATCCAGAAAAAATCCCAAGATCTAAAAGCAGACAATACGGTAGTTCTGCCTGTGGTTGCAATGAGTCTTGGCTCAAAGGCATCAGATAGATGGATATCAGTTCATGACGTACATCATCGTGATCGTTGTCGCTTATTGATATCTAGAGCTGTTGATGTCGTAGTGGTTCCGAGATGTATTTGTCATCATGATACTTTTCGACCGACAGATTAAAAAAACCTATTACGAATTTCTGTCAGTTTCATCTTCGTTTTATTTATTATTAAGAGCATCTTTACATGCAAAAGAAAAAGACAATAAATGTAAGAATAAAGTAGATATCATTAAAATAAGAGAGCTAGTGATACTTTTCTATATTCCACTAGAGTAAGAAAATTGCAAATGCACACAAAGTAAATGAAAAAAGACTCAATAAAATGAATTGAATTTAATTATTTGTTAAACTAGTATTAGACGGTTCTTGTAATGTGTCACTGCCGTGACCGTGTGATAGCCCTGTCATTGTTGATGGTACACCGTGACACGCCGTAGACTGTCGCTGTAAGGACTGTGTCGGCAAGAATTTCTGCCATGTTAATATTTGTCAAGGTTGGACTTTCCGGGTGGAACACCCTTGTATTCAATAGCTTTGGTGGTACTATCGGATTTGAAATTTCGTATACCCTAAATACGAGTGGATGATGAACAAAACATTTTATTTCAAAGAAATTTGCTAAATTTTAACAAAATCAAGAAAAAAGTGTGTATCACCATTAAAAAACACGTTTGTGAATTGTTTTCAATTTAAACAAACATTTTAAGCTCGTTTCTAGAATTATTATTCTCAAACGACGTCAAACTTGAAACGTCAAAGCAAAGATAATATAACAAGTTATATTATTATTATAACTTGTTATATTATCTTTGGTCAAAGTTTAAAGCCCTCGTCACACAGAGCGCGTTTTTACGCTGCGTTTCAGTGACTCGTAATTTACAGCAATATATGTATATTCTATGTCACAAAGAGCGTGTTTTCAACGCCGCGTCGAATTCAATGGCGTCAAAACGCGGCGTTGAATTAAAGTACAAATTATTTTTTTGACGCCGTGTTAGAACTGATTATTTTTTGAATTATTTTGAGAATTAATTAATTACAGAGCGCGTTTCTTACGCTGCGTTTAGATTATTTAACGCGCGATGAGATTATTTTGACGCAGCGTTGGAAAACGTTACACAGAACTGTTAGCAGCGCGTTAAATATCTTGGAATCTTGGTTTTCATTTTCACACAAAAATGTACATAGATAAATTGATTTAACTAGATGTCCAATATGCTTACTATTTTCATTCGGTTAATTTTTGTTGCTATATTTCGTCCTTCAGAACTTACACGATTTAGTATTTTCTAACACATTCTATCAGCAATATTAAAAATGAAAATGACACAAAGAAGTCAAAACACTAATAATATAAATGATTTAATTCTCAAAAATTAATTCTTTTTTTTCACAAAAACACCAGCACTTAAAAAGAATTAGCTCATAGGAAAAAAATAACCATTAAAAACAAGATGTGGCATGATGATACCTGGTGCAATAACCCAAAATCTAAATGCCCCGAAATGTACTATTTCATATAAGAGGCGATTCTGTTCTGTTTTACAAGGTCATGGAAATGTTTCTAAATAAACTAATGAATGATGAGTTTAACAATGCCAAATTTTGGAAAAAATAATCTAACAATCAAACATGAAATTACGATCATGGAGAAGCCTTAAAAAGTGATCGACAAAAAATGTCTGCCTGTCCATATAACCCTTCAGGAGAAGATTATTTTTCTAGAAAACGGTTCCAACGATTTTGATGAACATTTTTGAGAATTTTTTTGTTGGTACTAGCTATCATTTAATTAGAACCAAATTAACGGGAAAAGTCTATTAGCGGTACCTGTCATATAACAGTTCTTTTTAATTTTTCGCTTTCTCGGTAACGGCTCTTTTGATATCCGTCAAATTTTATATTCGAGAAGATCTTGGTATCCAAATTAATTCTGCAAATTTTTTTTAATAACTTTTATTACTAATTAAAATTAATTTTTTTAATTTTTTTCTTAAATCAATATGTTTAAAACTAGCCAAATAATTTTTTTTTAAATTTTATTATCATATGTATATCAATAAACTCTAAGACACTGCATAACAAAATTTAAAGAAAAAGTTTTTTCAAAAAAACTAAAATAAAAAACAAGTTCAGATAGTGTTATTTTTCTAATTTAATGTTACTTATTTCTTTCCAGGTTAAGCCTTTCAATATAATTGGTTTGCCATGCACATAAGAGCAAGTACGTGCGACCTAGTCGTGCCCATTTTTTATAATGCACAGTTATATTTTTTGTAAGTAGGGTGGGAATTTTTCATGTTTTAATTTAATTTTGAAAGAAAGAATAATTAACTTTTGGGTATGTTGTATCGAAATTCGATGAGCGGCTCAACTTCAACTTAGTTGTTAAGAAGAAGGTTTCCACGGGGGAACTTCTTTGGGGCAGTAGAAGGGCAGCGGCACACTTGTCGTTGCACGGCTAGGCTCACAACATTGGCGCCCAACGTGGGTCTTTAATAAAGCGTAACGAAATTTGACGGCTTCGACTTGAAGCCACTTCAAGGGGACGATTTTCTTCGGAAGACCAATCACTTTTTCTTATTATTTCGATTTTTTTTTACTTTTTTTTAACTTTTTTTTATTTATACAAACCATGGATACTTTTGGTAGGATCACGAACGGAGAACAGTTGTCTAATCATCGGGCCAAGAGCTTGTGATCTTGTAAGGTAGTTCAAAGTTCGTGATCACACCAAAAGTAGAATAGGGTTGTAGGACTTTGAATTTCTGTTTTCCCTAGAGTAAGGTACATCCAGACTCTTTGTGAGATAGAGGTTCGGGGTTAGAAAGCCTTGTTCGTGCGGACGTTTATCTTGATTTCATAGTCAGCCATCGAGTAGGCTAGACGCAAGGAAATATGTTGTGGTTATGAGATAGGGATAAGCGAAAGCACACGCTGAATTTCAGGTGCACCAGTCACAACATGACGGACGTGGATGAAAAAAAAACCGGCCAACAAACATAAGGGTGTGACAGGAAGGTCATTTTAGGGACAGTCTTTCGTAAAATCGGCCAAGGAGACAGCAGATTGGAAGCATCACTCAGATATTTGCTTGGGCTGGCCAGACCTCGTCAACAACATCAGACGAGCGTTTGGAATTCGGCATAGCTGTGTCCAGGAGAGAAACAAAAAGTAAAGTGTAATGGTTTTAGGGTCTAGTTTAGGGTTTTAGATTAAGTATCTTTTTTTATTATTGATGGTGGTATATTATTTTGTTTGTTTTATTAGTTTTATTTTATTGTAGAACTTAGTTAGGTTTAGTTTTAATTTTTCATGCACTTTAATTACGTGTTCCCTTCGATAGCTTCAAGGTTCCTGGGTTTGTGTAACCACGTTCACGGTGGAACTTCTTTGGGGCAGTAGAAGGGCGGCGGCACGCTTGTCGTTGCAGGGCTAGGCTCAACAGTTTGAGGTTCTACTTCTACTGCCCCAAAGTTCCCCATGGAAACCTGCTTCGCAACATGGTTTGAGAAAGTTTTTCGCCAATTTACAAGCTTGAGACCTGGCGAATCTAGGGCTACCATTCCATTGTTTCGATGTTGGCAATGGTTTGTTTCAGCTTGTCATAATATATTCATTTTTAAAATAACAACTTTACTATTCGCATGTAGAACTGCAACGGATGAGTGTGAGATTATTAGTTTCTAAATTCGATGCCTCAAAAACAAGGTCAAATAAGAAACCTCCATAAATGTCCATATCACTATGAGCAGGACTTGCATCGAGTAAATGAAATAGCCGAATAGCTGTAATCTTTTACTTTTACACCTTGTATCAACCTATCGAAAGATGCTATCATGAAATTGTCAATTATAGTTTAAACCACTTTTCTATAGTGATCACTTTAGCGTTACTTTGATTACCGAAACTGAATCGCATAGTTTAGTGGTTATTGTTATTTAAAAAGATAGGTACGCATTGGCAAACTGAATCTGACATAATATTTACCAAACTTCAAATACTTTATCTTGTTTATCGACTCCACCAAGCACCAAGTGATTCCTTATGCGTCTCTAATTTAGCTTGAAAAGATTTTTTACTGCTCAATGGAATTCATAACATAGCATAACTTGGTTGTTTACCATTTTTATATTTCTGTTTACAGTTTATTTATTTACGAATTCATTTTGCTTGCGAACCAAATTAAAAGTGAGCCATTAAATAATTTAAATAAAATTGGAATTCAGCAAGATTATAAAAGTCGGTATCATGCAATTCATCATAATTCAAATCGATTGATAATTTGTTACAATTATTATTAAATTTTAAAGAACTCAAGTGTACAACCTAATAAAACAGTGAAAAAATATGTGTTATCATCTTTGGCTTCATGGGGGTTAGCGCCTAAGTGTGACTTTTATAGTCTTTTGTGTAAACAGCTTTATCGTTTTAATAGTTTAAATAAGAGGCTGGTCTTAGTTATCTTTGTTTAGGTTTTATCTATGTTTATAGTGAACTTAATAATGTGAGTTATTTGAGGACACGTCAAAGAATTTAATTGAGTACAACTTAATTTTTTTTTTTAATATTAAATGCTATTTTATTTATTAGTAATGTACAAATAAAGTATACGACTGGGTGCGGATAGTAGATAAATATATGTAACTGTATTGATACAGAGCACAATTTGATTTTCCCATCATTATCACCGGGGTAGTTCCAAAAGTTCATCCATTCCGATTGTTGGCCGACGCCATCATGTTGCGCATTCAAAGGCTTCGGGTGTCCTGATTTACGACAAACTGCTACTAAAGTTTTTTGAAGATTCTTACAAAATTGACTTAGAAATATTTCATCCTTTTCTAAGTAAAATGTAAATTTATGAAACAATAGAAAACAATCTTTGTACTCAATCGAATGTTTGCGACATAACCGAAGAATTTGATGAATTTTTTTCCACACAAGCATCTAAGATTATACAAAGTTTTAAAGGGTTTTCGAATGAGGTCTTGACAACTTTTGTTTTAAATAAAACTCAAACTATTTGAGATATTTGAAAAACTTTATTATCGGCTTGAAGTACAATCAAAAGATTTATGAATGGAACTCAACTTCGTTCCTATGGCCACCGCGGGAACGTTTGCAGCGGTCGATTCGTTGTACCCAATTTTCGATGACTCGGACACACATTTCAGCCGAACCGGCCGCTATTTCGCGTTCAATGTTAGCTCTGAGCTCTTCCAACGTCGTCGTCGATTGTAAGGTGTGCTATGTGGATTGTGGCACCATCCTGTTGAAACCACATGTCGTCCAAGTCCATATCTTCCAATTCGGACCAAAAATAATCGGTAATCATGGCGCGATAACGCTGGCCATTCACGGTAACATGACGATCGTTATCCTCGACGAAAAAATATGGACCAATAACGCCGCCGGCATGCAAACTACACCAAACAGTTATTTTTTGTGGATGAAGTGGTGATTCATGAAGCAAATGTGGATTTTCACCCGACCAATAACGTATATTTTGCTTATTGACGAACCCAAAAATGACCTTCGTCACTGAAGATGATTTTGCGATGAAATTCAACAATTCAACGCTCTTAAAGTTGCGGTCATAGACTCCGAATTTCGGTAGAATTTTTTTATAATTTGCAGACGTTGCTCGCTCGTGTACTTTACCACGATGAAAATGTTGAGTTTACTGAATAAATTGACAATGACAGTTCGATGATTAGTGAAAGGGTGCGTTCACAAATTAAATTCAAAGTTGTGAAGTACCTATTGGAAAACCATGATGAAATTGAAACTCGAAATACACTACATAATAATAAATAAGAATACAAGTTCAGAAGCTGACGGTATACGAGCGTGTGTTATCAAACTGAATGTTGAATTTCTAACACCAATCTTACAAGTAATTGTCAACCGAAGTCTGACGCAAGGATGTATTCCAAAAGTTATAAAGACATCAGTTATACGACCCCTTTATAAAGGTGGAAAGAAAAACGAAATCCAAAACTATCGGTCCATATTAATGCTTATACTCTGTCGAACAAAGACTGTCAGCGTTATGGGAGATCGTTTTCCACCACAGTGGCGCCTGGCAATCCATTCACCAACACAATTCCCCTGAAATTCACAATAAAACCAGTGATTTACCCCAACATTGTTTTTGTAATTTTTTGTTTAAGCGGCGCATGCGTGCTATTACCTATTATTATTATTACTGCTCGTCAGATTCTGACTTAGGTGTTTATTTACATAATTTGTAAATGTTTTTGTTTAATATTGTTGAATAAATTAATTATATCTCATTTTATTATATATCTTAATATATATACATAAATTTATATGTATATATAATGTTTCTGTACGTGTGTTAGTAACCCTACTCATCCTAATAGTCCCGGCAAACTAAGCCTGAAAATAATTAATAAACCAAAAAATCCATGTAGTTCCAATTTGTGCAGGAATGTGTAGGAATGGGTTCCCTCTACCCGCAATAAAAAAATCCTCGTTAATCTGGGTGCCGCGTGGGGTGGGGGTGGTTTAAATGGACCTTCCCACGGTTGCCCCCGCATATCTCGAAAACGGTTCGTCGTAGAAAAAAAAACTCTGAAGGAAAAATAAATCTGATAAAATTTCCTACAATTTACTATCGCACTTCATTTGAAAATAAAGAACCGGTTTTGAGATATACTCTTTGAAAAATGGAAATTCTTCAAGAAAAAAAATATTTTGCCAAACTTGTTGTTCTTACTTCTTACCAATTTTTTTAATTACAAAGTTCTGAAAATATAAGTTGTAGAGAATCTTATTTCCTAAAAAAATATATGCATGTGTTAATTTATCTTTAACAGTTCAAAAGATACAACAAATTGAAGTAGGTACCCCAAAATGGGTATTTGTGTGATTTTTCGATTGCATGTTCAAAACTAATCAATATTTTCAAAAATGGTCTAAATAAGTTGTGAAGCATTCAATTCCGCGTCAAATGAGATCATAATAATATTTTTCGGGTAACCCAAACCACCAAACTACAGTATGTAAGAGTTGGACCAATTTTCAACATCTTTAATTTTTTCTCAAATAGCTTTGTAAATAAACTCTTTATCATGAGTAGTAATCTTGAGTAGTGCATATTAAAGTTGTAGAATTGAAGTCTGCGTCCTTGAAAATGAAAGCTAGGCAAGCGCGCTTTCTTTCATACATTTTGTATGAATATTTCAAAGGGTTGCTGGATGCGGATGGTTTGAAAAGAAAATTAGTCCAAATTCGGTAAATCTGTTTGCCACAAATGCATTTTCAGTGCATTTTGTCAAATTACTAATAAATCTTTTGGTAATATTTTCTGACGATGTCTACGAAGGTTTTTGTTAAGTTTGGTCAAAATTCGGAAAAGTTTATTGTATTTTTCGTTTTTTTTTTATGTGGCATTGAAACGCATGCCGGGAACAGCATAACTCGCCTGAATGTCATCCGATTTTTTTGTTGGATTCGTATTGAGCCAGGTAAATACAGATAAGTTGAAATTTTTAACGGAAAATTTAATTTTAGGCGGGCATTAGTCACTTACATTCTTAAATAGATAGATCCCTGCCTAAAAAGTTTTAATTTCATTGATTTTTTCGGCAAGTCTATTTATTTATACAATTCATACAGGATTGACAAGAACTTGCATTAAAATAAAAACATAAAAATTGATTGTAAGTATAGGTATTTTTTAATTTTCATGTTAGATTGTGCAATATACATTTAAATTGCTGATTGAATAAAAATACTACATCGATACCTTAATGCATGTGGCAAACTCAAAGTAAAGTTTTGGTACCTGCATAACTCTACTAATACAGCTCCATTGGCTTTGATATTTAAGTATGCAATGGCCTGATACCTTTGTAAAAGTACTATACTGAAAAATAAATTATTCATGAAAGAATAAAATATGTAAGGACATAGCACTTTTGTGCTTGATGACAGTTGTTCAAATAGGACATAGAACTTAATTTAGTTCCTTAACCGTTAACTAATTACTAACTTTACTATGTTGAAAACATAACTTTCTTACCAGAAACCATAACAAATAAAACAAGAACTAAATTATAGATTAAATAAGCATATTTTTTATTGCAAGTAAATAAAAAAAACACGATTATTTAATAATTATTTTTTTTGCGTGGGTTTCCTTTTCATCTTCGTTGCACCATACTGCAATGTCTCGAACACCGCTGCATGATGGGAGACCATTATAGAATGTAGCGTACTCTTGAGTAAGCTAAGCAAATCTCTCTTTTTTGCTATTGAAATATTGTTATGGCTCTTATATTTACTTTTAAGAACTATTTTTTCCTATTGATGTCGGAGGGGTTGACTTAAAAAAATTTAATTGTTCTCCGACGTCATATTTGTATGCAACAACTTTGGAATTTTTTTGGAATCGAAACCATTTCACTTTTAGCCAATTGAGTTTATCCCCAGTTGTGGATTTATTCTTATTCTTCACAAGAGTTTTATTTAAGGATTCGGCATCAACAAATTCATTATAAGTGAGGTGATGAACAATGTATGGAAATGGTCTTTTCCTGCTTATTTCGATCAACAACTTGTACTCGTTAGGAGAGTATAACTGTTTTTACTTGCGATCTCTGTCTATTGTTGCGTGAATGCTGTCCGCTTCGAGATAACTATGGCCACTTTCCATGAACTTCAAATCAAGGATTTGAATATTACTACTTGTCCTATTCACTGCATAGAACATGGTTGCGAGCACATTTTGGTTTCGGTTCTGACCTCCACAAGTATCAGCATATAAAACCAGGTGTTCTATAGACGGACTCAGCGTATCAATATATTTTAAGAAACAGGTAGAAATTTCTGCACTGCCCTTCTTCCCGCTGATTTCATCCCATACAAAGCAATGTCCTTCTTCCCGTGAGTCGAAGACAGTGAAGTTAAAAAGAGACAGCTTCCTCTTATTATAAATTTGGCAATCACCAGCATACTGTAGAGACTGCCTGTAGATCAAAAGTACCGTAGCTCATTTTTGGATTGTCTACGGATGTTTTTTGTCTTCTTCTTTCATGGCTTTGATTGCATCTCGGCGCTTTACATGTTCTTGGTATTTAATATTTGTGTCCTTAGAGTTCATACGCTCTGCTTTATTCCAAATAGAACACTGGTCTTTCTTGAGTTTAAAAATTGCTAGTGGTGGCTCATGTTCTTTGAAAAATCGTCGAAAGACACAGCTGGTCATAGCCCCTGTCCCATTTTTTTCTTGGGAAACTCAGAAAGAAATGCTTTGATGTTCGTCACTTTTTCAGGTGGAGTACGATTAGTTGCCGGCCTCCGGAAATTTTGGAAATAGCAAAAGTGTTACAAAAGAATTTTTGACATACACGAACTTTTTCACTATTTCCATTCGGTAGCTTGTAAGACCTGCTCACAATTTTATTAATACCTGAATCCATAGACCTTTTTCTCTTTCTGGCTAAGCAGGTTTCGTCAATGAGGGATAACAATAAATCTTTTTGACACACAACATCCCCAATACTCCTGAAACAGTGTGTTTTGCTGTGCAACCGTGATTCCATATCTACATTTAAATCGACATTTGCAGTCATCCAACCTTAGCATTTTTTTGGGAATTTTACTACCCTTCCGGTTGATATATGTAGCTCTCTCCAGAAAGTCTTTTTTTTGTTTTATAATATTCCTCTTCCAAAAACTTTGTTTTGCGAATCTACTCCTCTTTGGAGTGCTTTTTAGAATGACTTCTGCATTGGGATCAAGGACAGCTGTTTCTTCTACCAGTTCATTGACTGTAAAAGAAGATTCGCCCCTTAGATAGTTATAGCGAGTTTCATTGAAGAAAAGATTTGCTCTTTCTGTCAAAAGATTTGACCTTTTTGAATATTGAGAGTTTCATTGCAACAAAAAGAGCAAATCTAGATCAAATCTCAACACAACAGATTTGATCTCTGAAGGGTTGGCAGATTTGATCTGAATGCACACATACATGTAAAAGAGCTTTTCTGTCAAACGTCATACGGAAAATATTTTGTTATTAATTTGCTGTGAACTTGTGAGTTTGTGCCAGTCCGTGCTAAAAAATAAAAAAAATAAATAAACAAATAATAGACGAACAAGTTAATAATTTAGATATCATAAATTTAGTGGAGTTTTTGGTTGCTTCGTTTTCGTCTTCGTCTTCCTCGTCATCTGATGATGAAGATATGTTTTTTCCAGAAATGTATGGAGTGAGAACCACAAAACACAGGATCAAGGATTTTGTTTCTGATATCGTGGAAAACTATTCGGAATTGGAGGTATGTATATTATATCTTTTAATTATAGTTCATTTACCTTTTGCAATAACTAGATGTGTTTAAAATGTTTACAGTTCCGCCAAAACTTTCGCGTATCTAGAGGGACCGCTGATATGCTGATCGATAAGTTTCAACAATCTGCACACTATAGGATAAATTATGTTGGTGGCAGAGAAGCAGTCGATGCAAAAACACAAATATATGCGTTTTTATGGAAAAAATTATCTTATGATAAGATAAGTTACTAAAAAAACCTCCATAATCTCAAAATTAATACAATAGGTACGCTGGAAACAAGGCCACATACCGAGAAGTTTCTAATTAGTTTAACATTACCAAATCTACAATGCATCGTCAACTGAATTTGGTTCTAGATTTTTTTTATGAAATTTCTGCGAAATATATAAAGTTTCCGAATTGTGAAATGGAGAAAGAAACCATTGCAAGCAAATTTACAGAGGTTAGTATAATTTCTATTTAATTCACAAGTCATTAAATGTTTTTCTAAAATTGCTTCAGATATGTGCAATACAAAATGTCATTGGGTGCATAGATGGTTCCTATATACCAATACGAAAACCAGCCAACAAAATAAGATCTACATATATAAATCGTCATGATAGGTTGTCAATAACATTGCAGGGAATTTGCGATGCAGATAAACGCTTTATTGATGTCTTTATTGGGTCACCGAGTAAAATTCACGACGCTCGTGTTTTCCAGTTGTCATTTACATCAGACAAATTACCAACAATATGTGGAAGCCAATACCATATTTTAGGTGATGCAGCGTATCCCTTAAGAGAATACTTAATGACCCCTTTCAAGGACAATGGTCGTTTTACTGCAGCTCAAAGACGATACAATTACAAACACGCCAAGGGTAGAGTGAAAATTGAAAATGCTTTTGGGCTCTTGAAAAATAGGTTCAGACAACTCTTAACATTGGAATTTTTCAAAGTTCTGAGTATGTGCAGATTTGTTTTGGCCGTCTGTGTCTTGCACAATATGTGCATAGATAGATGTGATACTTGGCCAGAAGAAAACGTAGACAGCGAACCGGAAACACCAATAGAACCAGAAGAAAACTTAAGCGACAATGTATTATCGGAGGTTAGGCGAAATGAAAAGAAATGGTATTGTCTTAAGGTTATAATTAAGCTTTTTATTTTAAAAATAAATATACTTATATCGACTTGGTTGCTTAAAACTTAAAATTAGTTAGGAACATATAGGTATGAGCAAAAAAAATATATTAATTCATTTACACAGAAAAAGGGACTTGAAAGTACTATAAATGAAATTCACAGCTTCTTGCTTGTTTAAATAACATAAAAAAATGTAAGTACATAATGAACACAAAACAAAAATATATGAACTTATTTACATAGATAAGACTTATGTAAAAACTAAAACTATAAACAAAAACTAAATTCATTATCACTTCTAAATGTATATTCAGTCTTATTTGTTGAGGAATTTTTGCAGAGTTTGATTAATTGACTTGAGCTTTTCTAGTCTTTCGCGATGTCGCCTCTCTTTGTTTTCCTGCTTTTCTTTATACAACTTTTTTTTTGGTTGTAAAAATCGCTCTTGCACAGTCAATTTTTTTGGTGCACGGACTTTTTTTTGACTAGACTGAGAGGAACTTGAAAATGAAATGTTATTTTCATTGTTTTCGTCACTTGCTTGGAACAAATTGAATGATGTTGCCATTAAACTGGAAGAGGCCGAAAAGCAACTAGCAACACCGGGAACCACTGTTTTTGAGACCCGAAGTTCATCCAAGTAGTTGGGCGTCTCATTCTTCCTCTTGGTGATGCCCGCTCCCATGGTGATTTCAGGGAGGATAGAGTCGTCGATTCCAATTATTCTTTCGACTTCTCTATCGTATGGTGTTTTAACTCGAGTAGCACCACTGACTTTATTTGAATCCAATGACCTTTTCGTCCTTTTTAAAATTGTCTTTAGTCGCCCTTCGACTTGTATAGCTGAGTAATTTGTCTTAAAATGGTAATTAATTTTGCCAGCTATAAAATTCCACAGAGCTTTTTTTGTCCCAAATGGTTTTTGTGGACCTATTTGGGCAAGGTTTTCAGCAAACAGTGAGAGCATAATTTTTGTCTCCGACTCTCCCCATGCCTGAATAACCCTACCATCTGTCGGCGACGAAAGTTGTGGTTGGTCGACAAAATCTGGTTTCTTGTCCTCCAGTAGTGCAACACAATGTAGGCTTTGTTGCTCGTCAGCTTTAATTTTAAGGCACAAAACAAAAAACAAAATGATACAAATAATAAAAACACAACCTGCAAATTTTAACTTCTTCCAATTCCAATTACAAGTGACAACAACAGAATCCAATATAGGGATGCAACGATACATCGATGTTTTCTGAACTCAATGTATCGTTCATAAAAATCGATATCTTAATATCGATGTTGAAACCCATAAAAAAATCGATACTTCGTTCTTAGTGTACAATGAAGGATTTGGGCTAGAACGATTTTTTCCTTTAGCTTAAATAATAATTTAAGTTATAAGCTTTACTTTTGCATTAACAAAAACAAAATCACTGATTTGAGTTTTTGAACGCCTCAGAATCAAAATTAAAATTTTCAATGATGGAGTTTCAGTGAAAGCTTTAACTGAAGGGCGTTTTTTTATGGTAAAGTGTCATTGTTGGGACTTTTACGATTTCATTTTGGAACGATTTTTTGTTAGACATTGTTAGTCTGTCAAACAAATATTAAAAAAAAATCAACGTACTTCTCCAAATGAATACTTAATTAAATACAGATATCGAAAATAGTATCGTTAGATCATGTTTTTAATCAATGTCACTTTAATTTTTAAACACCACCAAAACAAAAAAAAATTATGAATTTTGAATTTTGATTTGAATTCTAAACGAACTTTGACACTGACAGATCAACAAACTCAATTCATATCATGGACATGAGTTGGAAATAGTTACAAAATCGTAACTATTTGACACTTCAACAATGCATTTTGAAACGTTGTTTTCCTGTCAAATAGTTACGAATCGTAACTATTTGGCATTTTGGAACGACAAATAGTTAACAATTGTTAACGATTGTCAACGATAGTTAATAAAAGAACGACTATTTATATGTATGTGTGCATTCAGATCAAATCTGCCAACCCATTAGCGATCAAATCTTTCGTGTTGAGATTTGATCTAGATTTTATCATCCTCATAGTATCGATATTCAAACATCGATGTTTTTATGAATAATGTTCCATCCCTAAATGAACATGTCAGAGGAAGTGTGTAATGTCAAAATATTGTGTGTGTCATTCATTCACCAATACTACAATTAAATCGGAAAACAAGTTTCATTGAAAAGATCAAATCTGGATTTTGAGAGCAGATCTTTGAAATTTGAATGAAACTCGCTATTAGTTGAAAAAAATTACAGATATCAATGTGAGGATAAATGATTAAATAATGAACAACATTTTCAACATTACTGTATAATACTAAAAAGCCTTACCTGTGACACTCTGGTATTCTTGATCGCTAGTTTAGTGTAATCCATTTCATCGTTTTGGGGAATATACAAACATAGAATCTAGCCAATACCCATCATTATTAGTATTAAAATCGTCTTCGTTGTTTATTTCTAAATTCAATCGAAAAAAACCCAAAAGTTTGTGAAAATGTACAAAAAGATAATTTCAGAACCTACCTTTATCATTCTGCACATCATAATATATGATAATATCATTATCATCGCCAAGGGCAAACATATTACTTAAACCAGCTTCGATAATTACATCTAAAATCAAAAGTAAAAATTTAGCTGTCCAATAAACGACTTTCGAAGATTTATTCAAAAGAAGTAAAATTGTTATTGTTAAAATGTTTGCCTTCTCCAGTAGTTGTTATTTGTTTTTGGTTCAGCCGAATCATATTCAAAGGGAAAGCAGCAACTGCTTTTTCTTGAAAATAATAAACATGTGCATTAAGGTATCGATATGTTACAAGGGACGTAATTCAACCAATATTGTGGATCTAAGGTCAAAGTTAAGGTAAGCCAAATAAACTGTTATTGTGATAGTAAAGAGCCCAACCCATAGAATCCGTCCATCCGTTGAGTTGTAATTTTCGACTGAGAGTCTGAGACTGAGCACTTTATTAAACACACACATTCTTATGAGGAGTGTCCCATAAGCATCGCATGCTGAACGCAACGCACAAAGTAGACAAACTTTTTACTGAAATAAGGACAAATTTAAATAGAATGGATCTTTTTAAATTAATATATAGCAACAACAAAAAAAAAACCATCAAAAGAAATACAAATTATGAAGGTATGGACAGTTAAAATTTATTTTAAATATAAACTACATACGTTGTTTTTTATTTTCAGATGAACCCTGCAAAAACAGCAAACATTGAATTAGACCATTTTAATAACGTGCCGGTTTGCACAGCTAATCTTTTAAAAAGTGGTAAGGGTAATTCAAATTAAAAGTTATATAAAAATTAAATTAAATTAAATAACTCATCAATACTTAAGAAATTGATACATAAATGTGATACATACATGTGTCTATTGAACAATTTTCGTAAGCAAATTCATGCGACCCATGCAAAAACAAATAATTACATTTAATAATTCTTATTGAAAAGTTTTAAAATTAAGGCATATTTCTAATAAAAGAGGGAAAATTCAGTTTTAAGTTGGAGGTGGTATGAAGTTCGCCGGTTTAGCTAGTTTTCTATATATATAGATGTTTCGCATTTTATATTGTTAAATGAAATATTTATAAATATATGAAGTGATATTTTATTATTGTTTTTAGGTTTTCATTAAAAAAAGGATAAGGCCCCCAATAGGCCTTAAAGAAACTCACTTATTTTCTTACCTTATGGTGGTGTGGAAAAAGATAAATTTTTTGTTAAAATTTTGTTTTTTTAAAGTTGTTATTGTAAGATTTAACCTACAAGGTGGCAACGCTAGTACTTCTTTACTCAAATTATTAAGTATACAGCGGCGTCGCTGCAATAACATATGTATGCGATAGACTTACGGAAGGTGTTACAGGCAAACTGAAATGCAAACGTCCTATCTTCCCTGTACTGACAATCTTTGTTGGACAGAGTATAGAAGAAGTCTTCTTAAAACTCTTGACAGGTTTATTGAAAAACATTGCTTAGTGCAGAGCAATCAGTACTGATTTAAAAGAGGAAAAAGCACAGGAAAACTTGAGGGATTCTGTAACGTCGTCAACACAAGTCTCAATAAAGATCGTGACTTCAGAAAATCATTTGACACGCTGAGTCATGAAAAACTACTAGAGGTTCTATACAAGATTGCCATAATAGGAATCCTATTTAAATGGATGGATATTACCTCAAAGATAGGACTTTCAAAGTTAAAAATTTGTAATTCATGGAGTGAAGACAAAAAAATGCACATATCGCGTACCACAAGGATCAAAATTTGATCCGGTTCTATTCCTTCCTCTTACGAACTCGCTTCTTAGAGTTTTTTAAAAAATAGTACCGTTATTGTTTTAGTACGCAATTGTTGTTAGACACAAGTGCTTTAAAAGAGCAATCCACGTTATGCGACAAGAGTTTTCTAAATGTGTCATGATTTTGGCTTGATCATTAATGCTTCCAAAACGAAACTCAAGCATATTCGTTCACCAAAGCAAAAAGAGGAAAGAAAAAGATCTTCTTTCAAAATGTAAAAAAAACTACATGAGTTATGTGATATCATCAATTATGAACCAGCCAACCTAAAAAACATTCAGAATTCCAAAAAACGCAAACAATTTATAAATATTTTTTTTTAAACTAACTTCAATTTTTGATCGTTTCTTTTATAAAAAAATAAAAACAAAACAACTTCTTCATTAAGAAAATATTTTTTTGTATTTTTATATTAAACATTTAATTTCATATTTTTGTATCAAAACCTAATTACATTTTTACATGTAAATACTTTTTAACAATCAATTGAAATCAATAGGAATAATTCTTGAAATTCAAACAACCACAAGAAAGCATTAAGCTTCATGGGTAACACAAATATTTGTAAAACACTTAAAATTTATAAAAATCTAAAAAATATCTATCATCGTAATGTCCAGTTTGATTGTTATCTCGTTTTTTTTTATTCGAAGCAAATAAAAACAAAAAAATTGTTTAGACTGATTTGTTTCAACTTTGTTATTGGCAGCACTGCAATATAATTATTAAAAAATATTGCTTTTGATGCAATCAATACCATTTTTTATATACGATTCCAAGGAGAAAGGCGCTTAAAACACCACAATTAAAAGAAGAAAAATGTTTCTACTTCAAAATTCATTTATTTGCTTATGTTTGCAGTATCTAGTGTACCTATTAAGTTTGCAATTGCAATTAATTGGACCCCTATGTGGGTTATCTTGATTTCAACTGTGAATAATTGGCACTTTTAATATTTTTATTATATTCAACTGAAAAAAAGTATTTAATACACAATTCGTGATATATTTTTAGAAAGTAATAGATTCTTTAAAACGATTTTGCGGTTTTTATTGAAGTAAAATTATTAATATTAGCTCTGTATTATAAGAGGTTTCGATATCATAGAAGAGTTTTTTGTTGGGTTATTTTCTCTGTGATGTTCCAAAATATATGACACGACTGGGTCGCATGTACTTGATCCTATAAATTCATTCTTACTTGCTTAGGGCGCGGACCTCAACCAACATGCCTCTTCAACTAGCTAGATCTTTGGCTCGGTCCAGTTTCGCACTCCAAATTGGTTGAGGTCGTCCTCCACTTGAGCGCTCCACCAATGGCGAGGTCTTCGTTGACTGCGTCTAACCGCTGGAATGGAATCGAAGCTCCTGCGAGTCGGAGCATTTTTGTCCATTCGCTCTACATGACCTAGCCATCTTAAGCGTGATGTGTATTTTTTTTACCAGGTCAATATCGCTGTACAGCTAATATAGTTCTTGGTTGAACCTTGTCTTCCAAAGCCCGTTAACGCAGGTAGAGCCGAAAATCTTCCGATGAATCTTACAATCGAAACGACTAAAGAGAGGGCTTTGCTACTTAATTGCTTTCCTAGCCCATAGAAACAGCGATTGGCAAGAATAATTCTTCGCTTTATTTCTGACGATATATTGTCAGATGTTATAGCGGATCCGAGGTAAACAAAATTGTACCTGTCTATTGTGATGTGTGTTCCTTTTGTGGACACCAGGTACTTTGTTTTGGCCTCATTGACTGCTAGTCCCATCTTAGTCGCTTTAGCTTCACTGCTAAAAAACGCTCCAGTGACAGCTCACCGAGGTCTACCAATGATGTCTATGTCGTCAGCGTATGCGAGCAATTGCACAGACTTGAAAATTGTCCCACAATAATTGACTTGCGAGTTTCTTATAATTTTTTAAGTATTAAGCTGAAGTAATCGCACAATAGCGCATCACTTTGACGGAATCGTTTTTTAATATCAAAAGCTTCTGTGAGGTCAGTACCAACCTTGACGGAGCAGCGAGATTTCTCCATCGTCGTCTTGTCGGACGAGCTTTGTGGGGATGCCAAAACCAGACATGGCTCTGTATAGCTCGTCTCTATAAATGCTATCGTACGCGGCCTTAAGATCGATAAAGAGGTGGTGGGTATCGATTTGGAATTTTTGGGCAATATCATGGATTGTGGACTTTCCTGATCTGAAACCACACTGATAGGGGCTAATCAGGTTGCTAACGAATGGTTTCAGGCATTCACATTATGGCAGAGAGGATCTTGTAGACGATATTCAGGAGACTTATTCGTCTATAGTTGGCGTAGTTTAAAGGGTCTAGTTTCTTGTTGATCGGTCAAACGATGCTGAGGTTCCATTCATCAGGCATACTTTCTTCTGACCAAACTTGATGAGTTGGTAAACGAACTCCACCAGGTCATCTTCGGCCGCTTTAAAAAGTTCGGTGGGTAGGCCGTCGGGGCCAGCAGCTTTGTTGTTTTTAGTTTAGATATTGCTATCCTAACTTCATTTTGGTCGGGTGGAACGATGTTTTCTCTGTCATCGTCCATGTTGAATAGTTCAATCTGCCTGACAGCGGGATTTTGGTCTTCATCGCCGTTTAACAGTCTGCAGAAATGGTTCTTCCATGTACTCAGCACCGACTGTGACTCTACGAGGTGAGGTTTCCATTCCTAGCTCTACAGGCTACTGTGCGGTTTTCTTTCCTTGGCATGTTCTTTTTACCTGTTGGTAAAACTTCCGCACGTCCTATTTCTGAGAGGCTCGTGAAAGATATCTGCAAACCGATCAGAACAGTCATTAAAGCAGAGCGTTATAGTGTTGCTATTTTTTTTTGTGTTCAACACTCGCACTTATAAGTTTATCAGGAATGTCCGGATGGACAGACCAGTACCCGGTGGTTACCGCAGCAGGTAATATAAGCACAATTGATGCGTACGAAATAGTTACAACACTGAGCATCGGCTGGTTGACGCCGATTAGTGCCTACCCTATTCATACAACACCGAACCAATCCATTCACATTGTCAAATAAAATTTGGGTCCATATCAAGGGTATTTCAAGTGTTTTGTTAAATTTTTCTGAATTTTGATTTCTCGTAAAGAAAACGTATTATTTTACGTTTTCCTTACCAGAAATCAGTTGAGTTTTTTCAAACTTACTTCAACTCTGATACTAACATCTGTGATAGCTTAGCTGCCAAAATGTCGCCTCTTTGAAAACCTCTTCTTTCTTGATTGATATAAGCTTCAATATTTATTTCGATAACATTGCTGATTTTATATTCGATCTTGACGAAAATTGTATTAACTCAACGTAGCCTTCAACACCACCGCTAGGTACATATTTGGATTACGTAGATTTGATCATATCTCGAGGTATTCAGTACATATATGTAACATCTCATTGGATCACCTTATGCCTTTTCGTTCCCTTGTATTATTGTTCAAAATAATTCAGACTAAACAGCCTTGTAGTTTATTTAATAGGATACAATTTGGTTCTTCAAACAAATCTCTACAACTCATCCAACTGCGTTATTATAGTTGTCTAACTTCCGAAAGATAGTTTTTTGTGAGTTGCATCCGAACTGCTGAATTCCCTTCCAATTCCAATAAGACAAATAATAATAGAAACACAGTTTAAAATCATATACGCACCTATTTTCTTAATTAATTTTATATAATTCTTTCAGAGGTATGTTGTATTAAAAAAAATGTTAAGCTTAACTGGTCGAACACAATGCAAAAACGGAGCTGGAATACGGAGCTGGATCTGTATTAGCCGTCAAAAGAGGACGTACGTCCACACTTGCAAGTGCCCACAATGATGCTGTGCAGTTTTTTGACATTAGTTAAATATCAGCCAATTTATTATAATACCTTGTTTACATTGCTTCTTTGTTTCTTCTTTTTTAGCACAAAAATGAATCGAATAAAAATAAAAAAAAAGTTAGCGAATGAGCCTGGGTTCGAATCCCGCTCATAGCCATCTTCATTTCTGGGGTACTGCCTCTGGTACTGATACTGAACTGACAAAACTTCTAAGAGTAGAATTTGAAAAAGTGCATCTCATGTAGCCGTTCTCGGCGGTAAACTGTAGATCCTTCCATTATTGCAGATTACCAAAACACACACACAGGAATGGTTGAGAGTATAAGTCACTAGGCCTTGGCTCCTTAAGGAGTTGTCGCGCAAATAAATTATTATTAAGATGTACCTAAATATATAATTCTGTTGTTTTTTTTCCATAACTAAATATTTCCCCCAAAAATATTCGCGCCATTTAAATTGAAATTGAGAAAAGATTAAAAGAAGAAAAAATTACTAAACGAAATGGACCAATTTAGTCAAGATGAAAACAAAATTTTGATAGAAGCAGTAACTAACAATGAAAATGATGAGAAATTATTCGAAATTTTTGAACATTCGGATGAAAGAGATGAAAGTGTGCTGCTAGGATGGTTCCAACAAACCTCAAGAAGCAAAAGAAATTGCATATAATGCAATAGGGATTATTCTAAAAATGTTTTTCCATCCTACAATGAAAAGGAGTTTGTTACCCACTTCAGAATAAGAAGGCCTTTTTTCCAACATCTTTGTTTCGATAAAAGGATAAACGTAGCAAAATGCACTGCAATTCCAAAATTTAGCTGATTGCTTTAATGTTTCCATATATTTAGTATCTCATAGTGCATGGTTCGATGTTCATAAGTGCCCTTAGTCCAACCACAATTACTTTACCAAATAATGAAGAGTAAATAAATTGCACGATTGGATCGCACGTACTTGCTCATATCTGCAGTCACATTGTAGAATAAGATTTAAGAAAATTAAAGTGAACATCAAAGCATTTATTCGATTTTTGTGACTTTTGATTGTTCGAATAAAATACGTTTAATTGTATAAGGTGAAATAATTTAAATGCCATTTTATTTCTTTAGGAAATGTAAAATAGTGTAAATTTTTTTTTTTTTAAACTGTAGGAGCCGTTTTTAAATAAAACGGGTTTTTTAACATCTTTTTTGTTTAATTTAAAAAAATAATTCAAGAATACAAACTTAAGCACAAACACTTACACGTTTTCAAAATATTGATTTTTCAAAAACATTTTTTTTTTAAATTATTAAAAATACAAAATAAAAGTTTTCGAAAAAAAATTAATGCAACTTACTTAGGCTACCTACATCTTCTTGAATATCAATTTTGATTGTAATCGCATCACCAGTTTTCGAGAAAATCGAAGAAAAAAAAACCGATCCTAAGGATGGATTAATATTAATTTTTTTTTACCAAAATATAATGCAAACCTACAGTAGTAGGTATAAAAATTCTTGGAGCCGTTTTCGAGAAAAATAAGCTTTTATATAAAGGTTTTATGACAGGTACAGTTAATTTTTGAGCTAAAAAAAATTTTAAAATTCCTCTGTAGAATAACAAAATAACCTTTAGTTCTAAATTTGAAGACGATTGGCCCAACCGTTTAGGCTACAGTCCAAAATACATCCGTACCGACAGACAGAGAGACAGACGTACAGAATTTTGCTAATAATGTTTGATTGTTATTTAAATTTTTTTTTGCACGAATGCATAACTTGTATTATAGTACCTATCATCGCAAGTAAAGAGTATCAATGTTTTTATTGAGTTTCCTCTTTCCTGGCTCTTGTCACGACAGTTGGGTCTACAAAAAATCTCGTATTTTGATATATAAGACACGTGTAACAAGAAATTAAGTTCATATCGTGTTTTTTATTGAACATTCGTTCGGAATTTTGAAACAGGGTTTCCAACAATTATATTATTGCATGCTAGAAGGAATTGAGAAACTATGTCAGTTTATAAGGGCTTGTTGTGTGCTTCACAATATCGCGGGTAATAAAAAAAAATTAAACACGATATGATTCATTAATAATTCTTTCTTTTAGAGGAAGGCACAAACCCTCTTCTTCAAAATGAGTAGCTGCCGTGAGGAGAAACTGCAAAAGGTTATGCTGTGCGAGATCCTTCATGCCAAGAAGTTGCCCAAAGTAGCCAAAGTTAATAATTGTACCTACTGAACACAATCTCATTTAAATGGTTTTGTGTTATTATAAAAATAAAAGAGAAATAATTTTATTTATATTTTTAAATTATTTTTTTTTAACTTCAACTTTCAATATAACTTTATTCTTGTATATTTCAAGCAGCTTTGATTGAATTGCGTTTTTTGGTTTTGATATTCTTTCTTCAGTTTTTCCATATCTTCGAGCTTCTAAATTTTTTTTCCTGCAATGTTTCGACTTTTCTTTTTTTTAGGTAATAAACCATCGGACTCATGGGCTAAAAAATTTTGTCTTTGTATAATAAAATATTGATATTTTTAAAATTCAAAATATATAGTTAATTGTATACAGACCTGAAACAGATGATATCGACAAATTGCTTTCCTAATTCTCATAAATGTAAGTATTTACTGGGTCATCTCTGTCTAACGCAAATTCTGGACGCAGAGCTCTATTTTTCCCCAAGAGCTTTTCTAATTAGCTAAAATGTAAATTTTAATGAATATTGTTAGTTGAGTTTTGAATTTATATTGGTGGCATTTATTTTGGGTTGGATAGGCTGCTCGGACAGCTTTTTGTTTGCACGCACGCACAACACGCACATACGTTTTCCGATTTCAACCGAAATTCACAAAAATCATATATATACGTAGAGCAATACCAAAGATATGTGAAAATTTGAATCCAAGATTGCTGTAAATTCAAGTGCGTTGTCTCGTTTCAAATAGCAATAAATGGCTGTGAAATTTGCGACCGATTTAAATTCGCATTTTATGGATATTTATCGTGATTATGAATGTCTTTGGAACATCAATTGCGAAAAATATCGTGATAAGCAATGTCGCGATAATGCAATGGACCAAATAGTCCAACGTATGGATAGGATATGGTAAATTTAACACCATGTGAAGTGGAACAAAAATTAATAGTTTGAGATCAACCTATTTGATAGAAATAAAAAAAATTCTCTTAAATCTAGAGCGAGCTCAGATAGTGTTTACAAGCCAAAAATAGCATGTTTCAACCAATAAGATGGATGTGGAGAAAAAAACGACCGACACATAAAAATTTAGTAGGTGATGTTTATTATCCAATAAGTAGTTCATGTACATTAGAACTTTAACTATCCATTGATGTTTATGTTTAGTAAATACTTGTCGTCTTTTTTTTCTTGCCACGCCACTTGTCCCTCATTGAGAAAAAATTCTTGATACTCGTCGCCGTAAATTGATTGCCTTTTGCGAATACCGATGTATTCCGAGTGTGAATGGAGCATGATGGAATTTAAAATTGTCAGTTTATGTTTTTTTTTTTGAATTTTTAAAAACAGCATCTAGCATCGCAATCTCAATTTTGGCGAAATTTATTAGACAATTGTTGTATGAAACTGACATTAGAGAAGCAGTCGATATTTAATACGTCCATGGCGGTCAAGTTTGAGTGCAATCTAAGCAGTTGATTGATGATGGAATGTTGTCTTCGAAACCCGTATTTAAAATATGGTATAATTAGGTCCGTTCGTTTACTGTTCAAAACTACGAATCCGTAAAAAATTAAGCCAAATTTAAGCAATTTCTGTTATTTAACACACAAATTGTGTAGTTTTTCACTGAGGAGAGAGCTCCCGAGAGAGTTAAGTATTTCACCTTTCTGTCGAATTCAGCTAAAAAAATTTCTATGGGCAGTAATGGAACTTTCTCAAAATTCACTTTTAACATTTTTTATAACAACAAAGAAAAAAAAATATTTTGTTGCTGACTCACGCTCATGTTTCTGAAAAGTAAATTAAATTAAAAAAGTATACAAATAATAATAACGCATCCCGACGAACACAAATCTGGTGAGTAAAATTAATAAAAAAAATTCGGTGTTGTAAAAATCATTCCAATATCCAAATTAATTCTTTCAAAATTAATTGACTGAAGATTCAATTCAAAGGTAGCATTATGAAAATTCGAATTTTATCCCAAACACTATTATTAAAGAAATTCCGAGTGCGGAATCTCGCATTATATTTCCTCGGTTAGCTTCTTCGAATGGCAACTGCGCATTATAAGGAAAAGCTTTTTTTTGATAAAGTTAACCCAGTTTTTTATTTCATTTTCTGGGTGAAAAATAAAACCCACTATAAATAAGATAAATTTAAGTTATTTTTAGGCCGAAAGGCAATTTAAATTAAGTTAGTGATTAATTTAGGGCGCCCGCATAGGGCCATTAAGTTAATTAGGGTGATAGTTTTAGCTAATTTTAAGATTTTTGTCTATCGTTTAACTAGATATAAGTTAAAAATTAATAAAAATCATAAAAAAAGGAAGAGGTTTTTCAGTAGCCTCAAGAATGACATCCAAGTCATCTTTGGCTGCAATGGTGATTGTGAAGGACAAACCAGGCTATGATGAAGTGGTAAAATTTGCTGATTCCTTTTACTTTGCAGTAATTGAGTAATACAACTTCTGGAACCGTTGCTTAAGAATTAAGACCAAATGCTCAACTAAAAAAACCCAATATGAACTTTATTTGACTTTGAATTTTTTTGTGACTGAATTTTTTTGGTCTCTTTGGACTCTTCTTTGCTGTCTGATGGTGGAGGAATTTGAATATTTCAATTCAACTTGTTGAACAAATAGTAAAAAAAATTGACGTAACTATTAAGGGATATTCGCTTAACACATTAATAATTGTCTTTTAACTTACCACATGATTTCGATAATCCAGCTCTGCCTTGAAAACTTCAAAAGGTAGACATGTGTCCCCAAAAGGGTACAAGCACCCACAATGCACCTCTGTCTATCAACTTCTAGTATCACCTCCACATGGTAAACATCGGTGCCAAGTACCTCAATTGGAAATTGTGTTCCAACCCCTTTGGAAGGTGTTTGGTGCCAGCAAACGAGAGAGGGGGAGGAGTGTTTGCACTACTAATGCACTACTCCTTACATCCAGGCGTCAGCGGAAGAATTCTCTAGATGGAATCAACGGTGGCGTCTTCAGTTCCAGTTAGACTGAACTACTTAGTGAACACCTTATATGTACTACTACGACGTTTTTGGAGCTCAGGCCTCTAAGGAGTGGTTTATCCGGCTCTTCGTCCTTGCAGTCAAAATAAGGAACTGATCCTCCAAGTGGGTGTTGTGCCTTCGGGGTAACTTCCCGGCCATGTCAAAAACAAATAGTTGCAAAGCAGCTTAACAGCTAGCGGAGGCCCTTGACTGCTATAAGGCAGATATAACGAGAGAGGGGGAGGAGTGTTTGCACTACTAAGGCACTACTCCTTACATCCAGGCGTCAGCGGAAGAATTCTCTAGATGGAATCAACGGTGGCGTCTTCAGTTCCAGTTAGACTGAACTACTTAGTGAGCACCTTATATGCACTACTACGACATTTTTGGAGCTCAGGCCTATAAGGAGTGGTTTATCCGGCTCTTCGTCCTTGCAGTCAAAATAAGGAACTGATCCTCCAAGTGGGGGTTGTGCCTTCGGGGTAACTTCCCGGCCATGTCAAAAACAAATAGTTGCAAAGCAGCTTAACAGCTAGCGGAGGCCCTTGACTGCTATAAGGCAGATATAACCGTCATCCAAGAAATGGGATGGGAAGGCCCGGACAAAAGAAAAATGAAAAACTGTGATTTACTATTGCAACTGATGTACACAACAAAAACAGCGCTTGTTTGGATGTGGATTCCTCGTTGGAAGCAGGCTCAGGCAAGATATTTTGAACTCCAAATGAGGAAAAAGATGATGACACCAAAAAAATTTTTTTGAGCTTTTGGAAAAAAACATATGAGCAGTGCCCTAGGTGACCTTAACGCCAAGCTAGGGAGAGAAGATGTCATTGGTAGTACAATCGGAAAACACAGCTTGCACGACACTACCTCCGATAACGGATTCAGGCTAATTGACTTTGCTGCTGGGAGAAATATTGTAATGGCTAGATTCAAGTTCACACACCTCAACATTCACAAAGGGAGATGAAGATCCCCTGATCAATCCACTGTCAATCCGATTGACCACATTGCGATCGATACAAGGCACTACTCCAGTATGACTTGACTCGGAACACTACCTCGCTGTAGCCAAATTACGACTGAGGATAACCCGACCAACGCCAAGAAGAGGTAATACTGTGAGGAAGTTTAACGTCGGATGGCTGCAATCGCAAGAAATCTCCAGGTCCTTTTTCGATAGAGTCTCAAATAACCTCCAAAGGAATCTATACGGCCAGCATCAAGTTTTGTGAACCAGTAGCAACATTGCCAAAATGCCACCAGGGAGGCCGCCACTGAAGTACTGGTTTACACGGCCACCACATCGAAACCCCTGGTTTGATGATGAATGTCGGCGAGCACACGCAAGCTAAACAAGAAGCATACAAGGCGGCGCTGCAGAGAAGGACCAGAACAGCCCGTGCGCCTTACGAGCAGAAGAAGAAAGAAGAACACCGGCTTCTCATAGAGAAAAAAAGGGATCATGAGAAGCACGCGATCAAGGAAATGGAGAACTGTTATTGCAGGAATAAGGTTCGAAAGTCTTACCAAAACTGGCAAAGCTACAGAGCTCGAACTGAAGCTTGCAAAGACGATCAAGGGAACATCGTAGTGGAATCTCAGTCGATGCTGAGAATATGGAAAAATCATTTCTGCAGACTGTATAACGGCGACGACGAAACGAATTGCACTCTCAGACAGAATAGTCCATTTTATCTGAGTAAAGTAGACCAAAAATTCCGCCTACAACATCTGGATGAAATAAAGCTAGCTTTATCTGAAAAGCAACAAAGACGCCGGAGCCGATGGCATAGTTGACGATCTCTTCAAAGCTGCAGGCGATGATTTGACTATTAGTATGCACCAACTAATTAGCAAGATATGATTAGAAGAAAGCACACCTCAGCATAATTTGCCTGATCCTTAAAAAAGGAGACCCTCTGAATTGCACCAGCTACAGGGGTATCAGTCTCCTCAATATCGCCTACAAGATCTTTTCTGCCGTATTGTTTGAATGCCTTAAGCCATTCGTCAACAACCTGACTTTTTCAACATCATACCAGAAAGAATAATGCAGAACTCTCACGCCAACACTAGAGGCACGATCTTTCAAAAGTGCGTTCATTTACTCGCATACGCCAACGATATTGACATAATAGGACGAATACAGCGTGATGAGATGGAAGCGGCAAAGATGGGCTAAGCAGTCAATGAGGGCGAAACCAAATATTTTCTGTCATCAAGAAGAGACACCCAACATCGACGTCTTTGACAAAACCTCACTATAGATAGCTATAACTTTGAGGTAGTTAAGGACTTTGTCTACCTGGGCTCCGCTTTTAATTCAGACAACAACACCAGTACTGAAATAAAACGAAGAATAACTCTTGCCAATTGCTGCTTCTCCGGGCTTAAAAGGCAATTGAGTAGCAAAGCCCTCTCTCGGGCAACTAAATTGTCCCTTTATAAGACCCTCATCATCCCAGTCCTCCTGTATGTTGCAGAAGCTTTAGGCTGCTTCGAGAGAAAGATTCTCCGGGTGATTTTTGGATGCAATGAAGAACTGTACCGGCTGTACCGCGACACAAACCTAGCCAAAAGAGTAAAAATTCAACGTCTCAGATACCTGGGTCATATAGAGCAAATGGATATCAATGCTCCGGCCCGGAAAATATTCGTATCCCCACCAGAGGGACGGCCCAGTAGAGCTGGCTGGAGAAGCTTGTTGGTTGAGGGCCAGTTCCACCCCGGACTGTAGCGCCACTTAAGGTAGGTCAGGTTTTGAAGAAAATCTTTTGTGTTTTATCTGGCCAAGTTGTTTTGCTTGAACTAAGGCCACTCAAGAAAATTGAAACATGCTGTATAACTTGAGACCCAGAAAATAATGATAGATCAAAATAGTCAGCCAAATCCTGGAAATCGCAAGCTTCATGACCTGCGAACCACAAAAACATTGCAGGGTATTTTCTTACTGATTCTAGCGAGAAACTGACAAAACCTCCAAGAGCAAAATTTTTCTCACAAAAGTGCATCTCATGTAGTCGTTCGGGTTCCTCTTCCATTCTTGCACATTCACAACACACACACAGAAATGGTTGGGAGTATAAGTCACTAGGCCTTGGCTCCTTACGGAGCTGTCGGTTCAATAAAAAAAGATCTATTAAATCACTGCCATTGAATTTACAATTTTCAAACACATACATATATTTAAATATTAACTTAAAATAATAAGATTCTGTATTCCATACTTAATATAAGCATTTTTATACATATAGTTTCTTAATTGCTATAAATCCCGAACGGTGCTTCACTGTTAGTTTTCAAATAAAATATCCCAAATGAAGATTCAGCATTATTTGGATCACCCAAATTAGATCTGGCAAAAAATTGATTGCATTTGTTATTCTTAAGGCTCTCAAAGTCCTTGCATTTTATCCCTCGAAGTCCATTTCTATTTGGAAACCTCAAGGCTTCAGCAAAATAATAAGCCGATCTTATGTGTGAACAAACTCCAGCAATATCGTTTTCACATCCTGGTTGGACTCTTCCGCCATTCGGATAGAACGATGTATGGCCTATCGGATAATAGAATCCCAAGAGTCCACCATTCGTATGAATGGTCTCCACATACTTTGCGTCTGTATCTGCCAACCTTTTCTTTTTGTTTGTCACACTGAACAACGGCATAGCTGGATCCAGGCCAATAATTGTATTTATTTTTCCACGCTTCACATTCTTCCCGGCAAAACCAGAAATATGTGCTCCTAGACTGTGTCCGTATAAGGCCAAAGTATCGAATGAGAGATTTGCATTTTCGTGCAACCAATCGATTAGTTCAGCCACTGTCTTTCCAGTTTTAGAACATTTATTCTGCGCCGATATGTAGTTGAAGGTTTCACTGTAGACACTCCAGTCCACAGATATAAAATTGAATTTGTTTTTCTCTCCATTGAGCAGAAGAGCTTCCCGTATAACTGTATTTTCCTGTCCCAAATAATATCCATTAAAACCGTGGATCATAATCCTAGAGTAAAAATGCATTATAAGTAAAAAAAGATCTTTAGAATCAACCATCACCAGTCTTACCTTGTTGGATTGTTAGAATCGAATGTTGAGTTTTTTAAAGATTCCAAATCCGTTAAGACAAGTTCGAGAGGCACTCTTGGGTTCTCTTGAGTGTATAGGAAGAAACGAATCCTGTCTGATTTGATATTAAATTCAGTCTCTGTTTCTTCTTCTGATCCCATCGCTTCCATTATTGCTTGTTCCTTAGACATCCACCGAATGCTTCCATTATTAAGAGGGATTGGCCAAATTTTTGTCACTTCAGGATCCTCCAAATTTGCAGGAAAACCTTGAACTGCAAATAAACATCTTTTATGATCAAATGTTTAAGATACAAACTAGGATTCAAACTATACCATTTGTTAGCAGAACTCCCAAGGCTGCAACGGCCACAGCAATGTTTAACCTCATTTTGTTTGAATAGCTTTTTTAATTATTGAGCTGTTCTGCTTGGGGCCTGTCTTTTATAGCAAGGCGATGGCAATATCTCTATAGCATGGTTACCAATCAAGCTATCAAGAGTCGTTAGTCTTATCGATGAAGTTTACTATTTGATTTTGGATATTCCCATAAGTGAAATTTACAAGATTGCTTGATAAATTGTACATACATACATATGTCAAAGATATGGGAATCTTATCGACATGGGGTTCTTTATTAGGGGCTTATCTTTGGTCAAGGTAGAAAGTTTTTGAAAAGTAGGGTCCTAATCTACATAAATATGTCAATATAGGTGAAAATTTGGCAAATTTAAAAATTGGACAAAACAAATTCCCTCTTGTTTTGTAAAAGAGTCATGCTTGAGTTTTGGCCTTTATTCATTTTTTTGGCCATAAATCATTTTAAATTGATTTGTTTTTCACTTTGAATTAAGGGGAGGTATAAAGTACATAATACAAATTAGTTTACGAAGAACAACCAGTCTTTTTAGGTGTTCTATTAGCTACTATTTTTAACAGCAAACGAACTGTTACTTCAGCACAAATGATATAGTTTTACAAGAGAAGTAAGGAGGCACGGCATTTTTCGTGATTGGAAACAATGCTTAATCAAAATAGGTTAGGAACGATAACTCGGTAGTGCACCGCGGTAGAGTAGTTATTGTTTCAGAGTGTGTTGCTGAACACTCTGGTATAGATACCGGTCTACATCTTGATAAATCCTCGAAGATTTTGTTTCATCGGAAAAAAAATTTTCGATTTGTGCCTAAAATTATGGGTTCTTCAATTCCTGGAAATTATTAACATACACACAGGAATTGTTGAAAGCATACCCAGCCCTTGATGCTGATTGGGGCAGTTGCGTCGTTCCAACAATGTTATTCTGTCTGTGTCCTCAAATGCTACTGGATATTGCAGATAGAGTTAGATTTGTTTTTTCGTCAATGGCCTTGGCTCTGATGAAGCATCGCTTCCCGATAGATCAGCAAAGCATCATTCCGCGTGGTCAGTAGTCGGATGGGGGACCGTCCGAAAACCAACTGCGTGCTGTTGACATGTGTTTTTGTTTTCCGTTTTCTCTCTTTCTTCTGGTCTATCTTATGTCCAGTTGATACTGGTGTGATGTGGTCTTATAATTAAAAGTTGTAACTCACCGATTCAAGTCGGTTTTTCAATTAACTCCGTCTTTTGCTTGTGCCCTTATTTAACTCCACGTAATATTATTTCCGTGTTTTTTTCCCATAGACCAATCCAAGATAAACTTTGTGTGCTTTATTGACTTTATTAATTTATCTGACCCCGTTTAGCCAATGAAATGGTGGCCAATATAAAAAAAAACTATTTTAAGTGAAATAAAATCAACTGTTTCCCCCCTAATAGCGTCATTTGACTCGCTACGGACTGTGATAGATATTCAAACACAAGCTCCAGACCCAAAGAGTGTGTCCCCCGGTTAATTATGAACCCATTCTTTTTTATTTAATG
This sequence comes from Platycheirus rosarum, assembly GCA_963971375.1. NCBI lineage: Eukaryota > Metazoa > Arthropoda > Insecta > Diptera > Syrphidae > Platycheirus > Platycheirus rosarum. The sequence goes on along the minus strand of OZ020507.1, from coordinate 55,572,200 downwards.
TGTCAAATAGAAGACCTTAAAGAGAACATCAAATATTCTCGTTGTGTAATAAATAGTTTCGCCGAGGAATTAAAACTATCAACAAGAAATGTCCTCGAAGCTTCCTCTAATCACCAATATAATACGGCAATATTAGAGGAAATATTTGACACTATTGAGGTATCACCAAAACTGCCCATGTCCACACCTCTACACTCCCAACCAAATAACAAAAATGCCTCGCCAACTCAGGAACCTACCCTTAAACGTTTTGGTACTTTGTGGAAACTCTCGGAATGAAACAACAGACTGAAAAAACAAAGCTCGATGACGCTAGTGGCTCAACTCTTTAATCCAGCAGTTTAACTCTTGAAAGAGTTCCTTCATATGCGGACTAAAAGTGGATCCACGACTTTTTTAGAAATAAGTTTAAAATAAACGTATCTAAAATTAAAAATTTAAACCCAAAACTTTCATAACATCTTTTTATTCCAAATATGAATGGCTGTTCCTCAACCTATCTTGTGGTGTTTTCAAACTGGCTAATATGTGGATATCCAAACACCCCAAGTCATTAACACCGAAACATATATTCTAACTGGTCCCTCAAAATGCCAGATTTTACACCTCCATTTATAATTCCAAACCAACCCCATCAATATTCACAAACCGTTCCCCATGCAAGACCCCAACCTAAGAGTTAACATAGACCCCAACCAAATCACCAACCTATACCACAAACTAAGCCCCAATCTAAACCTCAATCTAAACCCCAACCTAGGCCAAGACTGTCCTTACTTAAATCCAAAGTGAAAGACCAGCAAACCACAATAACACCAACGAGTGTTTTTCAACATCAATCCTGACTATCCTTCATCATCTTTAAATTCCTCAAAGCCTACTGAATCTCCTCAGTTTCCAAGCTCACCACCCTAACTTTGTAAGCTCCCATATTAACTCTTCTCTGCCTCCAACAGATTCACGTCCAACCCCTGCTTTGATCCTCTCTTACCACCTAATGTAAAACTAACTCAACAAACCCTTGTTGATTCCACTGAGTCCCGTTATGCCTATTCCAAACTAAGAGATAACAAACTGTTAGACAACATTCTTCTGTTCCTTGCCTATCTCCACGATAAACCTGACAATTTGTGCATAGACGGTAAAACGAAAAGTTATGTGCCAGCGTCTATTAAAAAGGAAGGTCTGCCTACTGATCCGGTACCATTAAGGCAGATATACGACAAATATTACGAGCTTCTGAACATATCCTCAAAACGAATCTCTAAAGATCTCTCTGCCTTTTCTTCGTTTCTTCATTCTTAAAGAATTGCCTGCCTTCAAAGAGTACGATCGGACTCTGATAAATTTTATCGCTCCTAACACTATCTCTCCCCAACCACTCTCCAATTACCACCCTCCTTCCCTTTAACAAAAATGTAAGAGCTCTTCGCTCTAAAACATACTCTGTTTATTCACAGTCACAAGTTCTACCCTATGACGTTTTTGCGCGAACTGAAACAAATCTTTCTAAAGACATTAAAAGTCAAGAGCTGTTTCCTTCGTTCGTCAATGTTTTTCGCGACGACGAACAGTCTCTTCTTAAGTCTCCGTGCAGAGGCGTCCTTATTGCTGTCCATAACAAGTTCGATTCGACCCTAGTAACTTCTTTCTCCTCAAACATGCTAGACTACATATCTATTACACTATCACTCCCAAATCAGTCCCTATACCTTGTGTGTATCTACAAACTTCCTGGCCAACACGTTCAATCTTACAAGCTTGCTGTTGATGCCATTGATAAAGTTCTAGCTATTTCTGAAGCACAAGACGAAGTTCTAAACTTTGGAGACTTCAATCTTCCCCAACTTCAGTGGAACATTCCTGATGATGTACTATCCTTCGCTGTTAATCCCGTTTCTAGTACTATAAAGATGGGTGTTTCACCTAGCGCCATCTAGTTTCGCTATCTCGCTGTTTCTCAGTGTAGACTTTTAGTCGGGGAGATGAATTCAACACATATGCAACGTTAGAAATTGACAAGAACGGGAAAGATGTATATAAAGTGTTAGCAGTCAGAGGGAAGCAAATTATCAAGTCTTTTTCGTGGTATTTCTGTGTTCATTTCTGAAATTGAGAGAACGGGAAGATAGAAATTTAGACAAGGGTGCGAGGAGTTTTCATTTCTGTCTTGAAATACATTGTTTTTGGGTGTTTTTTTTTTATAGATACGGCAACATAATGAAATTTAGCATTTTAGCGATTTTTGCTGATATTTGATTATTGGTTTGGTTTTTTTGAATAATTTTGAATGGTTACCATGTTTGATTATTATATCGTTCGAAATTGAACAATTAAACATTAAAACTTTAAACAGTCAAATCCGAATATGGCAATATTGGTAATTGATTTCGGTACCTATAAGAAATACAGAAATAACAAAATTTCTTTAAAAATGCAAAATCTAAAAAATAATTGAAGACTGGTTTGTTTACGAAAAATCAAAGGGATATTCGTTCTTTTTTGTTTTCCTTACTCTGCCATACCATATGGTCTATTATAACTTTTTGAACCTTTCACTCGTACTTATTGTTCATTATTCCTGCAAATGCTTGTAATCATTCTAACTCATACGTTTCTGAAAAATAACATACAACCTACTCTTTCATCATTATATTTCATTCTACTCTCCAAAACCCATACAAATGCATATCAAGAACAACTGCAGCGCTATTACGGCAGTATCTCGCTAAACTAGATGCTGCCTGATGGTAGTACTATAGTATATACAAGGGTTAAACTTGAATAAAGCTAAAAAATGGGGCGTTAGCCCCAGGAAAATTCAATTGTGTGTCTGGTCTCTATATCCAGTGCTCAAAAGCGTGTCTACTGCGTAGATTTATCTACGGGGTAAAATTAAATGTAATTTAATGCAACGTATATTTGTTTTTGTATCCTATTATCTTTTTTGACTCAATAAGTATGAGTTAATTCTTTGCATAATTAGTTTTATTTATAAAAAAAACAAGTGATAATTTACAATACATATATTTTCATTGTTAAATATAAACATACATACTTGAGATTTTATTGTTCCCACGATCTTTGATTGGATCCAAACAAATAATGTTATTAAGAAGTTAAATATATCTTTTTATTATTTAACAACTAACCGTTTTAAAAGTATTGATAAGCTTATCAAAACTTGTGCCAGAAACTTGTGCCAGACTAATAAATTATGTACTCAAAAGATAAAAAGAAAATAAACAATAATTTTGTCCGCGCTAGTTTTTTTTTTTTTTTTAGTGGGTGTTGACCTAGGAAGGTTAGGAAAAGGCTTTTGAAAACACTACATGTTTGATGGGCTCGGCAGGTATGCCATTGGCTCCAGAGGCCTTGTTATTTTTGAGCCGATTTATCGCCCTATGTATCTCCTTAGTGGGTGGTGGCTGCAGAATGAGGTCCTTCTTTTCCGTTCTTATAGTTTGTTCATCGTCATATATTCATACATGTGTTTAATACATATAAGCACTTACCTTATCTTAGGTGGCTCTACAGTCCAGAATGGATCTGGGCCTTAACCAACATGCTTCTCCAGCCTGTTCAGTGCCTAATCAACTGCCTTCGGTTTTGCACCCGAAGTTGGTCGAGGTTGGATCATTGATGTCCATCAGATCTACATGACCCAGACATCTGAGACGTTGGACTCTTATTTTTTTGGCTAGGTACGTGTCCTTATGCAGCCCGTACAGTTCCTTTTTGTATCTAATTCTCCATTCCGTCAAGAATTTCCCGAAGAATTTTTCTCTCGAAGCAACCTGAAACGTCCTCATCCAATGTTGACAATTTCCTTGCAACTGCACCATTCGTCCAGATGAATGGGAATAGGTCCATAACATGTCATTGTCTTACGTATACACCAGCCTATTAATTATACGGTGGGCCAACCCACAGAAGAGTCAAATGACCAGATCTCTTTCTCTAGAGTGGTTCCAGCCACCCTATTACTAGGGTGGCCAGGCCATCACTCTAGTAGCAGTTTATATTTTTGAATGAAGAACAACAACTTATGTGTACTACCACCAAACTCATAGGCTGGTTATATAGGTTATAGCTATTTCACGGGTTCCTACCCGATCCTTAGTGGTGCTTTATCTCTTTATGTTCAATTTTATCGAAAAAGCTTCTTCTTCCCGAGCTAGCTTTGAACAAGCGATCCAGCGTTGGCCAAGCCGACGTACTACACATCGCACCATCGCAGCCACATGATAAGCCTGTTCTCATCTCAGAACAGGTTTTGCTGGTTTATCAATTTACATTGAACCGACTAACATTTTTATTAGTTCACACAAGTTTTTTTTGTTTATTCGATTTTCTTTCTTTTTCTTTCAACAATTCGTATGCGTTCATATAATGAGGGAGAAGAGGTGAAGGAAGTTGACACGAGACAAGTACCTATATTTAATTAGAATAAATATGTTTTATGTATTTTCCACACTAGCAACTAGGTTGCTGTCTGTTACAGGAAACAGGGTTACCAGAGTGTAAATGTTGAAAAGAGGGTCATTACGAATTTTCTAGGGTACAAGTGTTCAAAAAGGGGGACAAAATATTTGTTTGAATAATATATGGCAATAGAGCGAAAAAAAGTGATGTACAAAAATTTCATTCGATTTTTTATTATAAAAATCACAGAAATGAAAAACCCTATAACAATGATACAAACGATATAAACGATTCTTAAAGCTCGCCAAAGACGGACGTGTGAGATGCACGCACAAAAAAAAATAATAAAAAGTAAAAAAAAAAATGTGCGCATTGTTTTCGCGAGTGTTTAAAAAAATACACACTCGTTTGAGAAAAGGAAAAAATACCACTCGCGTGTGTTCTAATGCTAGATACACAAGAGGCAACCGTTGCAGCAACTCAGCCAAGTTGAAGCAACCGTTGCTTCGTGTGTAGATGTGTTGCCCACTGATTTTCGTGTTGCTGCAACCGTTGCTTCGTGTGTATCTGTTTACTGCATTTACTCGGTCAATTCGCCGGAAACAAATGTATTGAAGGTTCGTGATGAGTGAAAAAATGACAAAAAGAAAATGGCAACTTCAAAAAAGTAAAATTATATTAATTTTATTAATGGATATAAACATTTGATGGAGTTATGGGACGTCTTATTCAATTCAACTTTAACTTTGTCTTAACTCTATCACAGCTACACACATAACTGTGGTTGCGGTAGCCGTTGCCTCGTGTGTAGTAAACAAAGGAAATACGTTGCTGCAACGGTTGCTTCTCGTGTATCTAGCATAAGAATATAAAATAATACCCACTCGCGTCGTTCGAAGACAGATAGATATACCCACTCGCTCTGTGGAAAAAAATAATACATACTCTCGTCGCAAATAAATCCTCTAATCTGTCCCAAAACCTTTGTGCTTAACTGTCTCTTTCTTATTTACTGTAGACATTTTAGACCATGCAATGCTTGCGGTAAATTGATAAGGGCATTTGAATTTGTCCTATTACGCTGAATGTTTAAATCGATTTTTTGTATGCAAGCCGTCTTGTGGGCATAACACCTAAGACAATTTGGACTTTCACTGCACAGTTCGACATTAGCCGTGTTTTTTGGGAAAGCTATGGGCAGCTTTCCAAAAAAAGCATAGTCTTATGCCTGTTGTCTACAGTCCCAGTGCAACCTTCTCAAAAAATGCAGCATAAAACGATCATTCACAAAAGACCTCCAACCAGTGAGTTTAAAAATATTTACACACAAGATACAACCAAGGATTGAGCACGAAATCTTGTGTTGAACATGCAATCTGCAGCCAAATTCAACATCTATTTTTTTCGGCAGCTAGTTGTTGTATTTGTAGTGTATGTAAAATCTTGCTTCGCTACTGATAAATTTCCCAATAAAACACCGCTATTGTCAGAGTTATTTATTTATTTATTTATTTATTTCAAAAAATAACTTACAAATTAATTTATAAATTATTAAAAATTAAAGACATCAGGGCAACAAAAACCATGCATGTCGTTTTATAATCAGTTTTGGAAGATAAAAAAAAAATATATATATAAATACACATCTGTTGTGGTTCAATTGTGTAATAGTATCTACTTGAAAAGAGGGTTTTTCCCACTCTGATCCGAAATAGGGTAATGCATTCTTCTCTAGTAAGAGCATTATTGTAGGGAGTTCGGTGGAGAGTTTAATGGTGTTTTCGGAGAAAATTGTTTTCATTTAGCCAAGAATTTGAGAGTTCCTCTTGCTCATGGATTATGAAGGTATTTCTTATGATGTGGGATATATTTGGATGAGATGTTGCATGTCAAAAAGTACCTCATTAACTCACGCCTTCACACGCTCATATCTCATTGTTTATAGGTCCTTGCTGAGTGATTCTGGCACTGAAAGGAAGGTATTGAAATTAGCTACCCGATCCATCGATTCAGTCGATTTTTAAAGATCTTAGAGATTACTTGTAACGAAATCGGCACGTAAGACTTCTTTTCATTAAGGGTTTTTCCCGGTATTCGGAAGCATAATTTGTTGCGGCCCACCTAAGGATACAAAAAAAATTGCTCCCGGACATGTCTCTTTCATTGAACGGCCAATGCTGCACGGTGGTTCGAGTGATGACCAGGGAGTAGCTGGGATTAATAAAGAAAACACGAGAGGCTACAGGGCTTACCTGGGCAATTGATTGGGATGCATCTTCGTTCATTGGGACGAAGGTAACCCTTGGTACGCTCCGGATGGTCAGCGGCATTAAATGCGAAGTAAGGAGCGGGAACCATAAGAATAAGGATGGAAAAAAAATAGAAAGCGAAACGAAAACTACAAATAAAAGGAGGATAAATACTCCAACCACTTTTCTGGGCGCTTTAGTGACACTTAGGAAAACCGACCAATATGCTTTGATACCTTCTTATCACTTTTTTCTTTTTTTATGTTGAGCATGCACTCGCGGCGCAAGGTGGTTGAGTAAAAGGTATTTTATTATAGTTTATGTGCCATCTTCTTTTTTTTTCGATTTCGCGTGCGTCTTTCAAGTGTTAAATAAACAAATAAACCAATTCCGCGGCCATTGTTATTTCCTTCGGGTTGACGTTTAAAGCGAATCGGTAAGGTAGGTCGCCGTAGGCAATGTAGCTTCCCGGAAACATCGCAGGTTCGTGTCTGAGGCAAATGATTTAGACCAAGATACAATGCAGCACAGCTGATTATGGTGACTAATGCACCTATGGCAGTCATTGAACTGCAAAGTACATAGGTGAGGGAAGAAATAGGGAAAAAACGGAAAATGCATTCTGTTAGCTAGTCAGAAGACTCGACCGTTCAAACTGCGAATGAAAGTCCAACCACCAGCCGTCGGATATAGCATCATGGAGCGTGCATTTTAAATTTTAATTTAATTTTAAACAAAAGGCTAAAGAGAACGAGCGGATTCTGTTAATTGTAATAGTTATAATTATAAGCCAAGCGAAACAAAAATTTAAATAAAGGGGGTGAATTCCTGTGAGATATCTGAACTGAGTTCGCAGGGGTATGATGTATGCATTCTGGCCAAGGACAGTGCAGGTCGAATAGGCTAAGCACCACCGGAAAAAACCCGTGTCTAACCCTGGGTTACCAAGTAACCAAGAACCAACTAATCTTTTTTGTGAATTTTTATTGGTGGGAAAAGGTGCTCGTGGTCCGCGGAAGGCCACCATAGAACGGTTCACCCCCTAAATCTTTTTGTATGGCTTAATATTGCCTTGTAACATAGCCTCACCTAGCGCTATAACCACAAGGTTAACTGTAAATCCTCAGAAATCTAACAGATATTCGGTTGCCTGCTACTACCTAGACATTTTTTTTTGCCTTTTATTATTAAATTTTTTTTGTATGTATATAACTTTATTGTTCATTTCCGAGATTTGTTGTATTTTTTTTTTGATTCAAAAAGTGAAATCAAGTGCAATTTTTTTTTGTGCGGCTGACACTGCGAAAGCTCGGGTTCGCGTGTAGGGTATCCCAGCGAACCACCGCTTTACGGCAATATTTTGCACCTCCCTTAAGATACTTTCAACGAGCTCATTGAGGGTAGGTGATCTAGGGATGAAATTTGATATAGGGGAATAAAACATTCCCGTCTCCAAAGTGTTATTTTGGTGGGGGCTTTGGGGGTCTCGTTTGTTTAATTGTACATTAGTTGATTCTAGCTTTATAATTTAATTACTAGATTTTATTTAATTAAGTGTTTTAATTTTATTTAATTAAATTTTCTTATTGGTTCTAGTTCTAAGTTCTTTAATCAAAATATTTATTTCAAATGTTTTTTCTGCACTTTATGTCAAAGCATTAATAAAAGAAAATGTAAGGTCTCGCCCTACCGAAAGAGAAGATATCTGATTTTTCTTTTTGATCTTGGGTTTCCAACGATATATAGCTCATGATGTGCTAAGCATTTCCAAGGAGGTGCAGTAAGGTGGGCGTAATCTGAGATAACTCTTTAGCATGCTCAGCTGATTGCGACGAATTGCATCAAAACCATCAACGGGAACAGTCAGTTCATTCGTTAATTGTAATAGTTATAATTATAAGCCAAGCGAAACAAAAATTTAAATAAAGGGGGTGAATTCCTGTGAGATATCTGAACTGAGTTCGCAGGGGTATGATGTATGCATTCTGGCCAAGGACAGTGCAGGTCGAATAGGCTAAGCACCACCGGAAAAAACCCGTGTCTAACCCGGGGTTACCAAGTAACCAAGAACCAACTAATCTTTTTTGTGAATTTTTATTGGTGGGAAAAGGTGCTCGTGGTCCGCGGAAGGCCACCATAGAACGGTTCACCCCCTAAATCTTTTTGTATGGCTTAATATTGCCTTGTAACATAGCCTCACCTAGCGCTATAACCACAAGGTTAACTGTAAATCCTCAGAAATCTAACAGATATTCGGTTGCCTGCTACTACCTTAGACATTTTTTTTTGCCTTTTATTATTAAATTTTGTTTGTATGTATATAACTTTATTGTTCATTTGGCGAGATTTGTTGTATTTTTTTTTGATTCAAAAAGTGATATCAAGTGCAATTTTTTTTTGTGCGGCTGACACTGCGAAAGCTCGGGTTCGCGTGTAGGGTATCCCAGCGAACCACCGCTTTACGGCAATATTTTGCACCTCCCTTAAGATACTTTCAACGAGCTCATTGAGGGTAGGTGTCTAGGGATGAAATTTGATATAGGGGAATAAAACATTCCCGTCTCCAAAGTGTTATTTTGGTGGGGGCTTTGGGGGTCTCGTTTGTTTAATTGTACATTAGTTGATTCTAGCTTTATAATTTAATTATTAGATTTTATTTAATTAAGTGTTTTAATTTTATTTAATTAAATTTTCTTATTGGTTCTAGTTCTAAGTTCTTTAATCAAAATATTTATTTCAAATGTTTTTTCTGCACTTTATGTCAAAGCATTAATAAAAGAAAATGTAAGGTCTCGCCCTACCGAAAGAGAAGATATCTGATTTTTCTTTTTGATCTTGGGTTTCCAACGATATATAGCTCATGATGTGCTAAGCATTTCCAAGGAGGTGCAGTAAGGTGGGCGTAATCTGGAGGAAAGGCAAATGGTTTGACAGTTTTCCACACATCGGAAATTGGGGAATTCTAGATATGAGAGGACCGAAGAATTCCAGGAGGGTGGGAACAGGTCCCGCCCTGCATCAACACCAGTGGGGCATCCTGGATGTGGTCCTGCTATTAGTAAGTATGGCACGATATATGTTTTTTTTTGAAATAGGTGAGGTCTAGCCGTGGGGGCAAGATCCCCCCCACATCCGGCGAGCTTAGCCGCGCACTCCAGCGTGCCTACGCCTCCACGGTGGACATTCTTTCCATCCCTACCTCTTCTACTAACCCTTCCTATATCTAGCCTACCTTATTTTTGTCCTATTTGCCAGTTCCATGTCCTTTCTACTTACCAACACTATAGCTCCTCCTTCCCTCTTCTCATCCCTATCCCAGTATCCTTCTCGGTTCCTATCCTCCCTGGTCTTATCCTACACTTCCCATCCCGGATTCCTCTTCCTTGGTCCTATCCCACTTCCTACGCCCAGTACCAACCGAAACGTTCCCTCATGCCTATCCTATCCTATCCGACTATTACCTCCTTTTACTATCTCCTCTTACCTCCTATTCCTATATCTCCAATTTGCTTATTTCAAATGGCGCCCAACGTTTTTGTTTATGCCCTAGTTAATCCTTAATGAATTGGTCGTCCTCGTTGATGAGGTTGAGGCAAGGCGTATGTCTTAACTGAGATAACTCTTTAGCATGCTCAGTTGATTGCGACGAATTGCATCAAAACCATCAACGGGAACAGTCAGTTCATTCGTTTGTGTTGTCCCCGGTTGCTATGCTGGCTGGCCTGAAGATTCTGGATGTCTTCATCCGTGCAGTTCTTTAACGTTACGCCTGAACCGCTCCAGATTCCGAAGGTCATGTTTTCTGTTCCAATGGTGGTTGCGGCCGGGTCGTAAGCGTTTCGTATGTCTTAACCAGGATAGCTCTTTGGAACGCTTGGTTGATTGCGACGATGCGCTTCCGACCTGGTGGCAACGGCAGTTGGAAATTGTCTCGTTGTGTGAACGTCTTCCTTTTTTTTTCGGGTTCTAGCAGCACCACATACAGGATATAAAAAAAAAAAAAAAAAAAAAAAAAAAAATTAAATCTAAATTTAGTTGGAAAGCTGTCAAGCTATATAGTCTAACACAACCAAAGCCTGTGCCTTAGCATGTCCACCTGGAAAACCCCCGATTCACTTATGAAAATTAAATCTTTAAATAAATACTAATACGATTTATCTAGTACAATTCGAAAACACATTTTTCGTTTTGGTAAAAGATTTTCGGTAAGCTTATGCTTTCTTCTTGTCATTTAAGTAATTGTTTGAAAAGGAATATATTTGCTCTTATTATTTATTAATCCGTCGATTATTATTTATTTAGTTTTGTTCTTCAGTGGTGTTGGGTACTTGTAGGCTTAATTATATATTTAGGTACACAAAAAAATATAGAAAAAAAAATAGTATTAGCTTAGTTAGAATTACTACAAATAAGAATACATTTAAGGTTTATTTAAGTATTTAAATCATCTCATTATATTTAGTTAGATTAGTTTTAGCATTATTCATAGAAGAAAAATAAAATAAAAATACAAAAAAAAAAATTTTGTTCAATACCTTTGGGAATGCTTAAAATTTAGTTTAATTCATACAAGGCGTTACTTTTAGATAGTTAAGTTGGGTGTCGTATACTATAGAATAAGCCATAGTTTAAGATCTTTGCATATAAGCATTTTTGTTAGATTCTTAATTTATTTAATTAGTAATAAGTTATTAGTTAAGTTAAGTTTACTATTTTGTGTAATTTATTTATGTATTTAGTTCTTATTTATTTATGTATTTTCTAGTTATTGATTATTTAATTAAATTTTGTTATTTTGATTCGTTAGGTTAGGTTATTTGTCATAAGTTTGTATATTTAGTAATAATATTGGTTTATCCGTTTATTTGGTACTTATTATTAGTGATTGGTTAGTATTTATTTCAAGCATTTAGGTATTGAGTCAATTTAATTATTAATTTATATTAATTATTAAGTTTAATCATTATTTTATTTTTTTAATAAAACCGAATAAAACCTTCATAATTGATCCAGAGAGCGTACATTTTCCGTTTTTTCTTTTTTTTGCCTCTGTCATTCCCACCTACAGCAGTCCAATTAGCATTTTTGTTTGCTGAGTGTGTCTTTACAACTTTGGTGTTGTACGAGTGCTCCTGGGCTGAGATCTTACGCGATTTCCATCTGCTGCTCTCAGAAGTAGCCAGTGAGTGGTACTGGCAGTACCAAAGGTCCAATTACCGCCCGGACTGGCTGGCCCTAAGGGACGCACTGATGCGCCAGTTCCGCAATTCCAAATCCGATTATGAAATTATGCGGGACATTATGGACCGGCGGCAGGGCTCCTGGGAGTCCAGCGATCAATTTTTCGCCGCCATCAACAAGTTAAGATCTCAGCTCAGGGTACCGATTCCTGAGCCGGAGCTCATTAAAATATTAAAAAAGAATATAGTCGAACGAATCAGAAGGCTGGTGTATCCTCAGCCAATCTTCACCTTGGACCAGCTGAGGATGGCGTGCAAAGACGTGGAGTACGCTTTTCCGAACACGGACCGGGATGTTCCCAAGCAACAACGTCTACCTGCTCGATTTGCAGTGAACGATCTGCAAATGGACGTAGAAACCGGTATCAGCCAGGAAGATTACGTCGAAGCGTTTCAGCACATGGGTGCTCGACCGAAGACTACTAAGGGGCAAGCAGAAGCACGTTCCGCGGCATGCTGGAACTGTAGAGCGGTGGGTCACTCGTTTATGGACTGCCCGTCGGCGACTCGCAAAATTTTTTGCTATAGGTGTGGTCATGAGGGAGTGATCACTCCCAAGTGCCCTAAATGCAACCTGGGAAACCCGATCCGGAACGCGAGGTCAGCGGGGGAATCGCGTTCCACCCAAACAATCCCGGAATTTCAAACCCTTCAGTGAAAACTCAAACACTTTCCGAAAACCTAGTTACAATTTTGACCAGAAACCCAACTGAGAATCTGGTTACAGCCAAATCCCCTAACGTAAGAGAAACCAAACCCCTACATATAAGAATAAGAGAATACTATGAAACCAGAGACCGAATTTTTAATGGAAGAGTAAGCGCGATATCTAACCGTATTCAAAAAGCACGTCATAGATTTAATTTAAGAAAAAGTCTGAGAAAAAGCATAGCGTCGACCGTCATTAATACTAGCACTGACCCCAGGCCTTACGCCAAAGTCAGCATTGCGGGTAAGGAATTACTTGACCTGTTGGACAGTGGGGCCAGTATTAGTATTCTGGGTAAAAATTGCATGTCGTTTGTGGCGAGGGCAGATCTACCCATTCTTCGGTATAGTTCAGGCGTAAAAACTGCCGATGGCAAAAGCCAAGCCATTGTAGGTAAGATTCAGGTTCGGGTAGAGAACAAACAAGTAGAAAAAGAGATGATCCTTTATTTAGTCCCGAATTTAGACCAGGAACTGTACCTAGGAGTGGATTTCTGTAAGATGTTCTAGATCGCCCCGAACAAAGTTAGCTCCGTATCGGTTTTGGAAGAAGATGCGGAGGTGCTGAGTGCCCATGACTTATCTATAGACCAGAGATCCGCTTTGGAAGCGGTCAAGCGGAAATTCCTTGATTATGATCGAAACGCGCTCGGAAAGACGGCACTTATGGAGCATGTTATCGACACCGGGGATGCGATTCCGGTGAAGCAGAGACACTACCCTGTTTCTCCAGCGGTACAAGCCCTTTTGTACCAGGAAATAGACCGAATGCTTAAGCTCGGCGTTATCGAGGAGAGTGAAAGCCCGTGGTGTTCACCCGTTGTCCTTATCAAGAAGCCAGGTCCAAACAATACTACCAAGTATCGTTTTTGCCTGGATTCTCGTAAGGTCAACGCGTTGACTAAAAAGGACGCTAACCCTCTTCCCCATATCGAAGGGCTTATCAGTCGGCTACCCGATACCTACTTTATAAGTAGCGTAGACTTGAAGGAAGCATTCTGGCAAATACCGCTGGAAAAAGAGAGTAGGAAAAAAACTGCGTTTGCGGTACCGGGAAGACCCTTGTACCAATTTACCGTTATGCCCTTTGGGTTGTGTAATGCAGCTCAAAGGCTATGTCGTTTGATGGACAAGGTGATTCCTGCACGACTACGGGATCGCGTCTTTGTGTATTTAGACGACCTGCTAATCATCGCGCCCGATTTCGAGACCCATATCGCCTTGCTGGATGAAGTGGCTGACTGTCTTAGAAAGGCGAATCTTACAATTAATGTGAAAAAATCCCAGTTCTGTTTTAGGGAACTAAAATACTTAGGTTTCATCGTTGGTGGGGGAAAGTTGAAGACAGATCCGGCGAAAGTCGAAGCTGTCGTTGACTTTCCCATACCAAAGAACGCCCGACAAGTCAGGAAGTTTCTTGGTCTAGCTGGGTGGTATAGGAGATTCATTAAGGATTTTTCTAGCTTGACCGCTCCCTTAACGGATACCCTAAAGAAAAGAAATTTTAAATTTGAAATGACCGAAGAAGCTGACCACCGCTCCCGTCCTTTCCCATCCCAACTTTGCCAAACGCTTTTATATCCAATGTGATGCATCTGACTCCGGAATTGGTGCGGTGCTGTTTCAGAGGCATGGAGAAGAGGTAGAACTTCCTATTGCCTACTTCTCCCAGAAGCTGAACGCTTGCCAGAGGAACTATAGTGTTACCGAGAAGGAGTGTATGGCAGCAGTGATGGCGGTGAAGAAGTTCCGGCCCTATGTCGAAGGCATGGCTTTCACCATCATCACCGATCACTCCTGTCTCAAATGGTTGATGACTATGAAGGATTTGAGTGGCCGACTGGCCAGATGGAGTCTTCAGCTACAATCTTATGCCTTCGATATAGAGCATCAGAAGGGTTCCCTGAACGTTGTGCCAGACACTCTTTCTCGGGCGCACTTGGATAGTTTGAATTTAGAACAAGTAGCACCATGGGTAGATTTAGGTAGCGACGAGTTCCAATCTGTAGAATATAAGTCCCTCCTAGGTGCAGTTCGAGACCATAAGAATGACCTACCCGACCTAAAGATAGAAGATGAGTACGTTTACAAACGCACCTTACCGCCAAACGCCGATGAATCCCTAGTAGAACACACTTGGTGCTTATGGGTTCCCTCCGGCTTAACCGACAAAATAATCACCAAAGCTCACAATCCGTCTCAAGCCGCACATGGTGGAATAGCAAAAACCCTTCGTCGCATTCGGCAGTACTTCTACTGGCCAAATATGACGCTCCAAGTAAGACAGTTCATTGCACAATGTGATATATGTAAACAGTCCAAGTCCTCTAATTCAGTGTTACGTCCCACCATTATTAACAGTTTTTGTACCGATCGTCCGTTCCAAAAATTGTATGTCGACTTCATAGGACCATATCCCAGGTCCAAATCTGGTAACGCCTATGTCTTTGTTGTTTTAGACCACTTGTCTAAATTCGTGTTTCTCAAGCCTTTGCGAACTGCAAACTCCAGTAGCATAATCAAGTACCTGCGTGAGGACATATTTAACATGTTCGGTGTACCTCAAATCGTTCATTCAGACAATGGGAAACAGTTCCTAGCTAAGGAGTTCCAAAACTTTCTGCAAGGGTTCGGTATCAGGCATTTCAGAACCGCGAACTATTCTCCACAATCGAACGCTTCCAAACGGGTTAACAGGACGTTGCTGGCCGCAATACGTTCCTACCTTAAAGAGGACCAACGCGACTGGGATGTTCACCTAAGTGATATCGCTGGCGCGTTGAGAAGTTCGATACATTCGGCCATTGGTGTGTCTCCATATTTTGCCTTGTTCGGTTGCAACATGACCACCCACGGAAGTAGCTATGCGTTGGCCAAAAAGCTGAATGCCCTTGAGGACGGCGAACTCTTGACCCTGACAAGAAAAGATAGGTTGCAGCTAATACGCAACAAAATCAAAGATAACATTCTGGAAGCCAATGAAAAAAGTGCTCGAATATATAACACGAGAGCACGAAACATTAATTATATACCAGGACAAGAAGTTTACAAACGGAATTTTGTCCTTAGTGACTCTTCGAAACGTCTCGCTTCAAAACTTTGCCCGAAATTTGCCAAGTGCCGTATCGTCAAAGCGATTGGCAAAAATATGTACGAGCTTGAAAACCTGTCGGGAAAGAAAATAGGAATATTCCACGCCAAAGATATAAAACAATAAGACTTATTAGTAGAACTGAACGTATAGTGTAGCATATACATGTGTGATGTATGAATGTTTATATCTGTAGTCTGTCCGTATGCTGTTGTACCAAAGGCCCTTTCGGATTAAACCAAACAACGGTGATACATTTGCTTTTGACCTTGAACAACATATGCCTCACCATAAACACACGTCTTAGAGGTAATAAGACTATTAGAGACTACTATACTGTGATATAATTTATAAGTAATCTTTAAGTGCAATATTTTTTTTTATACTTGGTACCTGATTTTTTTTTATACTTTTTTTTACAAATTTGAGCTATCTGTGATATTTTCGATTTGAACGACATTGCGCAAGACTATTCGACTCCTACCTGAGATTTTACTCTCACCTCCACCCACTGGGTTTTCTCATTGACGATGAAAAAGTACAATATATAACTAGCCCAAGCCTCTGATTTGAGAGTTCTCTACGCCCCGTGAAAAAAAATAAAATCCAAATAAACGACCCAATTATCAAAGTACCTGAAACTAGGGAACTCAGCCAACGCAACCTATGATATATATACAAGGTAGGAAGCTATACGTTATACCGAACTATGATGTTTTTTTTTGTTATTTATTCTTGTACCGACATATTATTTATTTATTTATTGGTTATTTATTCGTCCTCTAATATCAATTGCAAACCCACAAAACGACATTCAACCCAAATACCCCTGATGCGTATTTTTTTTGCCGACCTAATAAGAATAAATAATTCCTGCACCACCCAACGTAAGAGTTGCAATCAACCTGATCTGATGGATTGCGATCTGCACCAAACACTCTCCAAAGAAATGAAAGACGAAAAGGAAAACAGTAATATGCGGTAGATACTTGTATCTATGTTTAATCGCATTTTATTCTTAACTTCCTACCAGTACATAAAGAAAAAAAAAACAAAACATACCTTGAAATTGTCATTTTAGGGTGCCGTTGGCATGGGACTGGCATCAAAAGATGTCTAAATAAGCCCGGCTTTTTGTTGATCGTGCGTTCTCCCCACTTTTTAGAATGATTTCTGAAGGCCCTCCTCGGGCGATTGCTATCGTATTCCGATGGTTGCATCTTCTTCCTTAACATATGTAGTTAGAATCTATTGAAAATAAGATGTTACAAACAGAATAGCAAGGAGAAAAATTCAATGGCCTACTTGTCTGGATGTAAGGGCAATTTAATAGATTTAAGTGTTCCTTATTTTTGGCATTCCATACTGGACGGAATGCTTCTCCATCGTCACCCTAGAAGAAAAAGGGTTTCGGTTTAGATAAAGCCCGCTAGAGTGAATTCAATGCAAAGATACTTATGTACCCAAATAGCCTTGGGTTTTGGGCCGGGTCACCGTGCCTGGTGAGGTGTAATCCGAATCGCCAGACCCGGAGTTTTGTTGCGGCC
The DNA here is from genome assembly GCA_963971375.1 of Platycheirus rosarum. Taxonomy (NCBI): domain Eukaryota; kingdom Metazoa; phylum Arthropoda; class Insecta; order Diptera; family Syrphidae; genus Platycheirus; species Platycheirus rosarum. The sequence goes on along the minus strand of OZ020507.1, from coordinate 55,554,940 downwards.
CACCTAAGGATACAAAAAAAATTGCTCCCGGACATGTCTCTTTCATTGAACGGCCAATGCTGCATGGTGGTTCGAGTGATGACCAGGGAGTAGCTGGGATTAATAAAGAAAACACGAGAGGCTACAGGGCTTACCTGGGCAATTGATTGGGATGCATCTTCGTTCATTGGGACGAAGGTAACCCTTGGTACGCTCCGGATGGTCAGCGGCATTAAATGCGAAGTAAGGAGCGGGAACCATAAGAATAAGGATGGAAAAAAAATAGAAAGCGAAACGAAAACCACAAATAAAAGGAGGATAAATACTCCAACCACTTTTCTGGGCGCTTTAGTGACACTTTTAAGAAAACACACCAATATGCTTTGATACCTTCTTATCACTTTTTTTCTTTTTTTATGTTGAGCATGCACTCGCGACACGGAAAGTGGTTGAGTAAAAGGTATTTTATTATTGTTTATGTGCCATCTTCTTTTTTTTTCGATTTCGCGTGCGTCTTTCAAGTGTTAAATAAACAAATAAACCAATTCCGCGGCCATTGTTCTTTCCTTCGGGTTGACGTTTAAAGCGAATCGGTAAGGTAGGTCGCCGTAGGCAATGTAGCTTCCCGGAAACATCGCAGGTTCGTGTCTGAGGCAAATGATTTAGACCAAGATGCAATGCAGCACAGCTGATTATGGTGAATAATGCACCTATGGCAGTCATTGAACTGCAAAGTACATAGGTGAGGGAAGAAATAGGGAAAAAACGGAAAATGCATTTTGTTAGCTAGTCAGAAGACTCGACCGTTCAAACTGCGAATGAAAGTCCAACCACCAGCCGTCGGATATAGCATCATGGAGCGTGCATTTTAAATTTTAATTTAATTATTAAATTTTTTTTGTATGTATATAACTTTATTGTTCATTTGGCGAGATTTGTTGTATTTTTTTTTGATTCAAAAAGTGAAATCAAGTGCAATTTTTTTTTGTGCGGCTGACACTGCGAAAGCTCGGGTTCGCGTGTAGGGTATCCCAGCGAACCACCGCTTTACGGCAATATTTTGCACCTCCCTTAAGATACTTTCAACGAGCTCATTGAGGGTAGGTGATCTAGGGATGAAATTTGATATAGGGGAATAAAACATTCCCGTCTCCAAAGTGTTATTTTGGTGGGGGCTTTGGGGGTCTCGCTCCCGATCCCGTTCTGAGCAACGAAGCCATTCTTGTTTTATTTTTAACATATTTTAATATTTTTTTTTTGATTTTTTTATTTGTATTCGTTTGTTTAATTGTACATTAGTTGATTCTAGCTTTATAATTTAATTATTAGATTTTATTTAATTAAGTGTTTTAATTTTATTAAATTAAATTTTCTTATTGGTTCTAGCTCTAAGTTCTTTAATCAAAATATTTATTTCAAATGTTTTTTCTGCACTTTATGTCAAAGCATTAATAAAAGAAAATGTAAGGTCTCGCCCTACCGAAAGAGAAGATATCTGATTTTTCTTTTTGATCTTGGGTTTCCAACGATATATAGCTCATGATGTGCTAAGCATTTCCAAGGAGGTGCAGTAAGGTGGGCGTAATCTGGAGGAAAGGCAAATGGTTTGACAGTTTTCCACACATCGGAAATTGGGGAATTCTAGATATGAGAGGACCGAAGAATTCCAGGAGGGTGGGAACAGGTCCCGCCCTGCATCAACACCAGTGGGGCATCCTGGATGTGGTCCTGCTATTAGTAAGTATGGCACGATATATGTTTTTTTTTGAAATAGGTGAGGTCTAGCCGTGGGGGCAAGATCCCCCCCACATCCGGCGAGCTTAGCCGCGCACTCCAGCGTGCCTACGCCTCCACGGTGGACATTTTTTCCATCCCTACCTCTTCTACTAACCCTTCCTATATCTAGCCTACCTTATTTTTGTCCTATTTGCCAGTTCCATGTCCTTTCTACTTACCAACACTATAGCTCCTCCTTCCCTCTTCTCATCCCTATCCCAGTATCCTTCTCGGTTCCTATCCTCCCTTGTCTTATCCTACACTTCCCATCCCGAATTCCTCTGCCTTGGTCCTATCCCACTTCCTACGCCCAGTACCAACCGAAACGTTCCCTCATGCCTATCCTATCCTATCCGACTATTACCTCCTTCTACTATCTCCTCTTACCTCCTATTCCTATATCTCCATTTTGCTTATTTCAAATTGCGTCAGCTACTTTTCATTGACGTCTTACGTATGAAAGCCCAAACCCAGCATTAATCAGATGTAAAATTGTAACATTATTCCCAGCAACTAATTTTTATCATACTGGACGTCTACTGTATGTAAAAAATCTTTTATGTAAGTCGCTTCTTTCGCAGCTTTATCGGCAGCTTCATTTTCTTTAATACCTACATGCCCTGGCACCCATGCCACAGTTATGTTGGGGTGGTTGTGGAGTATGATCCTGATGTGTTCAAGGGTAGAGCAGTAATGATTATGGTTCTTTATTCCATTAAGAAGACTTAATGAGTCTGTTAAAATCATTGTTTTATGGGTCAAAGTTTGTGAAAGAGTTAGGGATTTTAACAGAGCTGTTTCTTTAGCTAAGTAGCTTCCAGCAGCGTCTGAAAGAATACCTTGGAATATAGGGGTAACTTCGTTGTTTGTACCAAGCTCGATGACTGCATAGAAGGAGCTTTCTTTTTTGTAGGATCCATCAGTGTACAGGGTTTTGGTTGGTTTAATAGTGTCTATAAGTTCACGATGGACCATTTGAAACTCTAAGTTTGATGTTTTTTCTTTTTTGTGGCTTGCCAGGCTGGTGTTGATGTTTAGCAAATGTCTTTTCCAGGAGAGAGGGGAATTACCGGAGTATGAAGAGGTTTCTTGAGAAACCCATCCGTGACTAGAAATAAGCGAAGATATGGAAGATTTTTATTTTGTTTATTTTTCGGCATAGAGATTCTCGTGATGCTGTGTAAAGTGGATGGAGTGGGTTTGTTAGCGCCCTACATATTAAGTTTACAGCTCCTTTTGTCCCAGTTTCTTTGTTGTTTTATAACCGGCTTCTGTTCTAAGTGCCTCTATGGATGTTGATTTTAAGGCTCCATTCGTTTATTTCTGTGTCGATTTTCGCGCGTCCCATTTCATATTGCTGGTGAAGGTAACCCCGAGGATTGAAAGTTCTTTTTTGAGCTTGAACTTTCGTATAAAAAGTGGCGGAATGGATGCCGTACAATTCTTTTTTCGGCAAAAGTGGAGAGCTTCTATTTTGGAAAGAGGTACAATTGCTCCTGTTTTTTGCCGATTTAAGTACGGCGTTGACATGAGATGGATCTCCTGAAGCTATAATGAAAATGTTGTCTACATATATACCCACGAAATCTAGGTTTTGTTTTTGTGGTGCAAGTTCTGAAATAAGTGAGTCTATGTATGTGTTGTAGAGATACACTGAGAGGGGAGAGCATTGGGGTACACTGTTTTCCAGTTTGGTCTTTGTTGAAGTGTATCCATCGATTTTAACGCAAAATGTTTTAGAAGATAAGAATGATAATATAAATTTTAAGATTTCTTCGGGAGCCCCTCATTTATGTAACTGCTCTATTATTAGGAAAATCGTGACTCGGTCAAAGGTCAGAGGACATTACTACACTATGCTTGTATAATGAGAGATTATCTGAAAGTTTGTGTTCCATTCGCCTATATTCGCCCTAAAAGCATGTTGGTCGTTGCTCATTGACTTTTCGATCAGCCAGCCTATTCGTCTACCCATATTTTTTTTCAAAAATTTTAGAGAGAATAGGTAGAAGGGATGTAATAATTACGAGAGCTTTTAGAAATTGGCTTGAGGATGGCTTTCTTCCAATCATGAGGAAAGATACCAGTCCGAAGAATGTTATCATAGAGGGAGTAAATCCTGTTCTTGAGGTTGTCATCTGCTGCTTTAATCATATTATACGTGATTTTGTCCTCTCCGGGAGTGTTTCCTTAGAGCATTTGTAGTGTAGTGTCAAACTCTACCTTTGAAATATTCTCCTTAAGCTTTAAACAAATATTTTCTTGATGAGGAGAATTATTTAAGTTCAGGGTTAGATTCTTAGTTATAACGTTTTCTGGACAGGAAATATTTTCGCTATATCTTCCCCATGTTTTTGAAAGTGTTGGATATCGTTTCAGGATTATTTTCTAGACAGTTGTTTATTAAGATACAAGGAAATTGCGGAATGTTGTTTGATGTGACCTTAAAGAAATTATCCTATTCCATAGAGTTTTTGAGTCCAAATTGGGATCCATTGTGTTTGCGAAATGTTCCCATGACTGTCTCTTAGCTTTTAAGGATTCATATTTAACTATTGCACTTGCTTTTTTATATGCAAGGTCACTTGGAGTTGTTGGAGATTTTCGAGTTTCATTCTAGGCTTTGTTTTTGGCTTTGACTAGCGATGCTTTCTCTTTGTTAAACCATAATGGCTTAGCTCTAGTATTTTGTTGCTTTTGTTTTGTTGTTGGAATAGATTTTGCGGCTGCACATTTTAAGATTTTTTTAATTTTGGCTGTTTCTTGGTTGGTATTATTTGAAGTTGGAGTAGTTGTTATTGATAAATCATGCATTTCTGTGTTTTATTCGGAGATTTCTCTTTTTTTATTTATAGTCGGAGTAGCGGAGTTTCTTTTGTCAGGCTCTAGCTGATGGAGGTTAGGGTTGGCATTGAAGATTTGCCACGCTAATGTCATTGTTGGTCGAATTTATGGATGCCTTCATAGATTACAGCTAAGTTCTTATTATACTCCACGTGACACTCGTAAGAAGCTAGTTTTGTCGTTGATACTACAAATAATAACGTACGCTGAAGTTGTATATTGTAAGCTTGACTCATTGTCTCGACAAAAGCTTCAAGTAGCCTTTAATGACGCAATACGATATATCTACGATGTTCGTAGATATGATCATATCTTTGAATATGCAAGAAGCTTTCTAGGTTGTACACTTCAAGAACACATCAATATCAGGAATTGTATATTGTACATAAGATCTTTCACACCCGATGTCCAGCAATCTTATATAACAGACTTAATTTCACCCGCTCCCAAAGAACAACAGCCCTTATTCCTTTACGAGCAATTTATCTCAGTTCCTTGCGCTTGTTCTTCATTCACTTTCATTCATTTTAATAAATATTAAACAATTGAAAAGTGCAGTCTTTCTATACTTCTCCACTTCAAGACCTTAACCTAAACAACCTTAATACCAACCTCAATCCTTTCTCTTTACATATACATATCAACCATTTTTTTTAGTTTTTTTGTATAATTCTTAGGTATAAGTTAAAAGTATTATAATTTTTAAAACTATTTATAAATGTTAAAACCATTTTCTAAGTAGAAAAAAAAAGATATTTTATCTTAATATACATCCCGAATTATAATTAATAAATGAAATCAAATGAAAAAACCATTGTATATACATTGACGGACTGAATTTTGCCAGCAACTCAAATATGTTTCTCTATCATCGTAATGTAATGTTTGATTAATATCACAATTTTTTTATGTTCACGAATCCTAAACTTGACTCATAGTCCCTATAATCACAAAGCTACTTGTGCATAAAATTCAACATCAACGATAACGAAGCCAATGAAATGAAAATTCAAAAAATAAAATCATTGTCGATCCTCTTCGTTGTTCACCGTCACCGAGAACAGGATATACACAATACACATACACATGTGCTTATTAAGTTTTCCTTTTTAGTATCTCCCTCACCCTCGCTCACACCATCTACCACACCGACAACCGACCGATCGACCTGAATTTAGCTGAACATTTTATCAAAGATAATATAACAAGTATACCTACGTAAATACACACATTATGTAGGGATGTATGTAGGTACATACCTAAATATCTACCTACCCTCGAATGTTTTATATGAAAAAAATATAAAACTCAAAATAAACTTATCAACCAGCTTAAACATATACCCACCCCCCAGACACCATTCATTTACAAAAGTCGTTTTTCTTCTTTTTTGTCAATCCTTTTAACTAGCTATCTCGTCGCCCTGCTTGTGTGAAGCAATCCAGTTGTGCAAAAAAAAACTATACTCGCATCATTGTATATATGTAAACTGCAAACTGCAAAGAGTAAAGTACATGTTCACAGAGTTTCTCTTAGAATTCTCTTTGTTCGACTCGTTCGCCTCTTTCAATTTACCAAGTTAATTTTCCCTAGAGCCGCTTGGAACGCCACCGTCCACCGGTCGTCATGATAGTACTATAGCAGTCTATATACAATGGAAAAAACTAAAGTATGCCCGATGATTGGAATCCTATGTTAACCACTTAAGCCATTTGCTGACGTAATAATATTTACGTTCTTATCAGGGCCGTGTTAGACCTGGAAAATCTACTATCGACCAAATCATCAGATCATGCAAGATCCTGGAGAAAATCTAAGAATATCAGGCTTTTTTCTTTTTTTTCGTTTAGTTTGAGTTGTCAAAAAAAAGTTGCATTTCTTTTTTTTTTTGCCCTGAGCGTTTAGATCTTTAATATCGTATTTCTTTTTTCGTTCAAACAATGATCAGATCATGCTTTGAGAAGCCTCTATGCGGCCTGTAAAAAAGCCATATGATAAGTGTCAATTTGTGACAACCATTAGTGCTAGAACGTATTTGAAAATTATATCTGGCCGTTCTCACCACGCTCGGTTCAGAGAATTATCAGAGTATGCTCAAAATGCCCAGACTCTGTTCAGGAACCCGAATCTCTATTAACTTTAAGAGAACACAAATATTGTATTATTTCCGTAGTACACATTATATTTCATTGGCCTTTAAAAAAGCTTTAACAAAAGCAGCAATTATGAAAGCTCTTTAGCAAAATCAAAAGTAAAGTCCACCATGGTTTGCATATATAATGTCCTTGTTTTTAATACACACAAAGACAATTTTTAGTGGAAAGACTATAGTGCCACACAAAGTAAAAGTTTAAACAAAATTCTAAACCAACAAATATGTAGTACCTTGAAAAAAAATTCTAAGAAATATATACAAAACAAAAATTATTGTTCTTATACTCATAAACAAAATCGTTTAAACCTTTAATTTAATAAAATAATATTAAATTAATAAATAAAATGATAATAAAAGAAGAATGTGACGTTATAAAATATCAAACTGGCGATTTGTTTGCGTCTACTAAGCATACTTCGTATTTCTGTGTATCATGATATTTCTTACATTGGCACTTTTAGGAGGCAAAATGTCTATGATTTGTAAGTATATTATCATAAATACCCATTTGTCCCGTGTAATAATTGTATATCTAAATAGGCGTGGTAAAAATTCCTATTTAATTCCATATAAGGAACTCTTTTTGCACAGAATTAGCTAAACAAAAACAAAATATGTAGATACATACATACACATATACATAAATGTAAAATGCAGTAAATACAAAATTTAAAAAACCTATCTTTTTTTGCCCGAAGAACATTATGTAGTAATATCCGAACAGCTATAAACCAGCATCTCCGTTATAGAAGAAGGTATTGGTTCACAGGATCACGAAAAACACTAATACAGGTGTGGATAACGATCGCAGGTAGCACACCGTCCACCTGCTGCGAAGGATCATGAGATGTGATTGGTGTATTTGTGAGGGATTGCAATTAGGGTTTATCACTTCTTAAGTCTATGTATGTATTTGTAAGGATTATCCGCACATTTTTAGTATAAAATAAGGATCTCTTCCAAATTTGAAACTAACTAACAAGCCATCACATACGACCGATTCGAGGACACAACAGAGGATAAGCAACACCGCGACCGCATCCTGACCCCAATTTTTTTAAAAACAAAGAGAGTTATTATAATTAAGAATTTCAATTAAAAGATTATGCAAACAAAAATATGATATAAGTAAAAATATAGCATTGTATAGAGTCAGCTGAAGTACGTCGGGCCCCAGTTGTTGAGCCGACATGATTTATTTTAGTTATAAGTTAGTTTAAGGCCAATTGTACATAAATTTTAACGATATAATAAAAATAATCTAATCTAATTTGAAACTAACCAACAACAGCAACAAGAGTTTGAAGAGGTTTCGCATCACGCTGTGATAATATCAGTATCAAGCTATTAGACAACACAGTGATAAGGACAAAGACAACAGTAAAATACCTTGGAGTGAATTTCACTAACCACTTCATATTCAATAAACACGCTTCATTTATGCTTAAGAGAGCCAACTTCTCCCTACATCTGGTCCACCCGCTTTTTAGGTGAAGAAACGGACTAAGCACTAATACTAAGCTCCTCATCTATAAACAGCTGATCCGTCCAGTTCTGACGTACGCTTGTCCTATTTGGTTCACCATATCACCAACATATATGAAGAAGATCGAAGTTTTTGAAAGGAAAATGCTCCGTAGCTGTACAAGTCTACACCGAAACCCCATTACAAGGAAATATGTCCCAAACAAAAAGCTATATGAAGACACCAAACTGATCCCAATAAATCAGTTCATGACAGAGCTCTCCAAAAATATTTTGAGGAACTTGGAGGACCACCCCAACTTGGAAATCCAGCAACTACTCCAGCAACAACTAGAGCCCAGCCATCGCTACCTCAACATTCGAGCCATCACAGACGACCGATTCGAGGATATAATGAACAATGACGGAGTCACGTTTTACGAGAGAACCAGCAACGGACACAACAGAAGATAAACAAAAAATTTGAAACTAAATTGTGACGGACTTTGTCCAAGCTATACGTGTATACAAATACAAAATAAAATTGTCGATATTTTTAAAAGTTTTCGAAATGTGAATAAAAGTTAAATTTAGAGTTTGTTGTTTATTATATAAAAAATGTCCAACAATCCAACATAAAGTTATCAATCGGCTTCAAAGAAGTCACACTATTACACGATAAATTCAAAGAAATATGAAATTGTTTATCATACAAAATTTTTCTTTTCTTGTTTTCCTTTTTTTTTTTTTCTTTTATTTTTGAACTTATGTATGTACGTTATAAAAATAATTAAATATAATATATTGTATTAAATAACTTTTTAAATCTAAACGACATCTATGGTCATGTTGCCCTGATGTCTTTCTGACAAATAATTTATAAATTTACTCTGTAAGTTATTTTCATTAAATAAAATAAATAAATAAATTTTGCAATGGTAAGTTAAAATTAATATTGAAGAAACCAAAATTCTTCCATTTTTTTATAAATAAATTATTAATAGGTATTTTAATTTAATTTTTTTTTTCAGAATCCAGATATGGACTCAGCCAAGACGACATCGGCCTTAAAAGTATCGGAAAACCGAATTGAAGATTATTTTCAAGAAAATGAATAATTCGAAGCCGTTAAAGGTAGACATGTTCGAACTGCGTTTACCAACGGTCAACTATCGGAGTTAGAAAAGGAATTCGCAAAATGCATAATATCTTCATCAACCTCGCCGCATTGAGATTTCCAGCCGACTTAATCTTAACGAAACACAAGTAAGGGTCCAGTTTCAAAATCGTCGCAACATTCTATGCAGCAACAACAACCGAGTTCTTCTGATCAAAGCAATATCAGCCTAATCTTCTGCATATGCAAGCTACCCCGCTTCAACAATCTTCTATCATTGGCCACCAGCAAATACAATCAACAATTCCGGCCCTTGAAAACCATCAACTTCTAGTACCAAAATAAGAACCTCGTTTAGAGCCTCAGAGAAACTCAAGTCCAACCAAAACCGTCTGTATGTTACACTGATGAAGATCAAAGTTTCTCTAAGAATGACGAACAATATGATCTATCAATTATTAATTATTTATTCAACATTCTTCTGATTGATCTCGACAATTTCCTGGAACCATCAATTTTAAGTGACATTATGGATCCAACAATTTAAATTCTTCATGAAAAACAACCCGGAAATTGCCATAATAAGCGAAACTAAATTGGCAAGGAAAAAAAACATTGATGTTGACGGATATAAGACTTTCCGTCATGATAAGACAGAGAACAGAAAAGGAACAACCATCTATATTAAGAACAAGATCTTACCAAGCACCATTGAAATAGTCATTGCAAGACTTCATACTAATGAAGCTATACGGAAAATATACAGGAACCTTCATAATTCATACAGGATTCCGAAACTTTTAACCTACAGACTCATCGCCGGCGATTTCAATGCAAGCCATTTTCATTGGCTAGACATCTGGGGTGGAATCGGCTAAGGTGATAGTTGACTGTCACTGTTTTGATGGTCAATTTTGATTATCAACTTTTCTTAGCTCTGCGTAAGGTGATCGCTAAAACACTGTCAGTAGTTGGCAGCAATCACAAAATAAAATGTCATTTCGATTCGCTGTTGGGTTTTGTTGTGAAAATTTGTTTCATTGTTTTGTGTTCAACTTTTTTTTTCTAAAAACGTATGTTATGTATATTTTAAAAAAAAATTTTGTTTTCATTAAGGACGGCTACAAACAATAAATTTCGTTGATCTCAGCGTATATGGAAATGCATTCCGGGCTGCCCAGATCCTACAATGCCCTCTCAAGCTCTGGGCGAACATTATGTATGTACATATCTTCAAAGTATCAATGAGAGCATTATGTGAGATCCTTGAACGTAAATAGGCCGCCAACGCGCCAGCAAGTAGCAGAATGTAAAAATATTTGTTTTGTTTCTAAAGTTGGTTTGAAGCGATTAACTTTTGTTATAATTGTCTTCTTTCTCGTTGTATTTGCATTGAAGTATAAATTGATACGTTTTACAGTTTTTGCTTAAAATTTGATAATTTTTTCACTATTTTTCATAAAAAAATCGAAATATAATAGAACTCAAGCTGACACAACTTATTTTTCCCACAAATTTTATACACAAATGTATGAAGGTGACAACTAAATAGCTGCAACCCGCAAACCATAGCAAAAGGGTGATGGTCACTTTGATAATCGCCTTACGTGGAGCAAAAGCATTATTTTTGATGATCAAAAATCAAATAATCACCTTAGCCGATTCCACCCCTGGCAACCAAAACCAACGTTTCCCAGAACTACTTCGGCATTATATTTCTTTATTTTAACCTCTAATTTTGTTTATTTACTTCCAGAAATAAGCAATTGCACCCAGTGACTCGGACCACGAAGCAGTTCAACTTTCAATCAACTTAAACCAACCTATTCTACTAGTGAGAGTGCCAGCAGAGAATTTTATTAATAACAAAAGACTGGATATTGAAAAGTTTCAAAGGGACGTTAATATCTACGCAATGGTGAAATTGATAATGCCATCGACTGCCTCGAATCCGGCCTTTCCCATGCGCTTGAGGTTCAAAAAGCAAGATTCTGGAAGAAGTCATCCTCAGACCGCTTAGAAAATATAGCAATGATTTCAACCTCATCCCCGAAATGCAGTTTGGCTTTCGTGAAAATCACTCGAAACTGCATCCATTATCGAAGTTCGAGTCGGACGTCTGCACAGCCCTAAATATTCATCGCGCCACCGTTGTTGGTTGCTATCTTTATGCATTTGGTCATTTGGACTATCTTCATAATTGACAAAAATTTTTTTTTCCTTCTTCCAGGAAATTCTGTGTCTAAATAGGGCATCAATAAAACACATCAATGAACTCTGGCATTGGGACCTTTCTTTTTAACTTGGTGACATCCGATCAACCCATGCCAACGGATTACGAAAATGTACTCTTCGCTGATGACTCACTTACCTACGCCTTCTCAATATCTCTATCTCTACTCGTTGCAGCCTGAAGAGTCGAAAACGACATTACCAGACTTTTCAAATACTATAGGATAGGAGGAGAATCCGGATCAACACAGCCAAATCCGAACTAGTGGGCTTCAGAAGACCTGCAAACCATAGCCGTATTCGTTCTGCAGCAACCTATAGAAACCTGTCCTTGAAGCTCCCTGATGAATCATCAATAGCAGCCAAAAGGAATGCCAAGTACCTTAGGATCAGCTTTAACGAACTATTGAAATACAACCCGCACTCCAGTGCAGTGCTTTAGAAAGCCAACAATGTATTCCATCGTGTACACCCATTACTCCAAGACAGCCATTAACCAACTCCAACTATTGGAAAGCAAGATACTAAGGATGTGCACCGGACTTATCTTCAATCACCAACAATAAAAACAAAATCCAAATCGAGCCGTTATTATCTCAAAAACCGCCATCCACACTAACCCACTAATGAGAAGGATGACCACCCTGGAACGACATCCCAATCCTAGGAATCTCAGAGCCATGGATATCGTAGAAATCATCAATGACAACGCTGAAGCAGTTTCCTTCTACGCTGACACGGGGTCAGCTTTCCAACTCGGCTAAACGGAAACGCCAACTCAACCCCCAACCCACAGAAAAACACTCACTGGACAACCGGGTCGAAACAAAACCTTCTACGCTGACACGGGGTCAGCTTTCCAACTCGGCTAAACGAAAACGCTAACTAAACCCCCAACCCACAGAAAAACCCTCACTGGACAACCGGGTCCGAACAAACCGAGTATATCGAAGTCCACTGACTTTTAATATAATTTATATTTATAGTCAATAATTAAATATGTTGTATTTATTTTGTATAACCTAATTCGTTGCATATCGTTAGGCGTACTGTGTGCCAACAAACAAAAATCAATATAATCAATATTTATGTATAGTTATAAGTTTATTTAAGTCAAATTGTATATATTATTCATGTCCAATAAAAAAAAATTTTAATGATTTTTATTTTAGTGGCGAGTTACTTAGACATCACTTATCATAAATTAAAAGTACCTCAGGAATAAAAATGATAATTATATTGTTCTTTTCGGTCGAAAAAAAAAACATTTAATAATTGAAACTCAATTAGTTTTTTTCCACGAAATACGTCCTAAGAGTGAAACGTGATTTTTTCCCGCGAAATGTAAGGTATTGTAAAATTTACAAGGCTTGTAATTTTCAAATGCAATGATGGTCGCCAATAAGTAATTAAAATAAACAAAATTCTAAAAAACTATTATCTATGTAATTTATTTATTAGATCTACTTACTTAGAAATCGGCTTGAAAATAAATCATTCCACTACTACCTGTGGGGATTGTAGTTTTACTGTAGGAAATTCCTGGAATTTACTGTTCTAGGTTAGGTAGCTTAAAATAAAATGTACACAATATACAATAATATTAGTATTAATTATCATTATCCCTAAGCCTATATGTTGGTCTTTAAAAGATTTATTGTTTTATGGTGGTGTTTTATTTACTTTGTTAATATAAATGATTAAAAATCCCATGTTTACCATAGTGTTATTAAACATAAATAAAAGTTTTGTAGAATTAAAAGAAATTAAAACCTAATAGCAGGGCCCTATTTCACCAACCACTTTGGACTTAATAATTTCTTGCAAAGTAAAAGTGCGAAGTGTTTTACCAAAAAATTAAAGTTCAACAACTTTGCCCTTTGCAATTTTTCATATTTTTTACAAAGTGAAAAGTGTGGGCGTTTCACCAAGTAAAAACGTAAATTTTCATTTTCATTTGCATTTTAACAATTTGCAAAGTTAAACAAATTAAATGTTGTCAACATCTTTTCGTCTTTATGAGAAAATTAAAATTGTAGAAAAACGTTTGACTATGTGGGCCGTCATCTCAGGTTCTCAGCACCCTGTCATCATGTTCACTTCCTGGCTAACTTGTAGCGTAAAAGTAACGATCTGGGCAACAACCCATCAATGCATTTAATGCCTTTTGATGTGCATCGATACATATCATCGTTCGGTCAATACATCCAACTACACGCAAAAATCCTTGACAAAAAAATTGGGTAGTTATTTCCGAAGAATTCTCTGCCCATAAGATGGCATTTGAAAGAAATTCATCAATTTTATTGCTTGGCCTCTGTAGAATGTCAAAATTATCTTATGTTATAAAACGATCGACCAAGCCGTTCAGGCTGTAGTCAAAAATACATCCGTACATAATTTTCCAGTAACTCAAATACGTTTCTCAATAGTAATGTCATGTTTGATTGTTATCTGAATTTATATTTGTGTAAGTTGAAACTGTGTTATTTTCAACGCAAATGTTACTTGTTTCTGTCAAAGATCTTGCTTTCCAATGTAATTATGCACATAAGAGCAAGTACGTGCGGCCCAATCGAAATATGAAATATACTTTCTTGGTAAATTTGGATCTGATTATATAATAACTAATACCAACAAAAAAATCCTCAAAAATGTTCATTAAAATCATTCGAGCCGTTTTTGAGAAAAATAAGCATTCCTTAACTAACGGTCATATGCCAGGTACCGTTATTTTTATTTTTTTTTGAGTTCGGGTTCAATTTCAATACACGGCGTAATCAGGGTTTTTCTGTTTTAGTACAAGAATAAAATATAAATTAACTAAGCCCAAGTAAAATCGTTTTCATTCATAAATCATAACCTTTGCAGCTTAAAGCAATAAGACCTTTTTTGCTATTTTTACTTGCTGCGGGCTTTTCTATCATAAATCTGTGCGTTTTTCTGCATAACTGTTATTGATGTTATTCTTCTACGTAGGTATATGTTGTATACTACTTGTATCTGTCATAGATCTTTGATCTAGTATACATATACATACATATGTAAATGAATACCTACATATATGTATATCGCTCATACTGAACATCAGAAAAAATATTTTATTTCCAAACTCCAAACTAAACTAATTTGTTGCATAGAACATTGTATATACATTGCCTATAGTACTATCATGAGACGAGAAAAACTCTTTTTCCCTAGAGCCGCTTGGAGTGCTAGTGTAGGACATTTTATTTGAGTGAGAGAGAATTAAGAGCATGGTTTTTAGTGTTATGCTTTGTGCTTAGTTTCCTGCGCATGTGCAATTTGACAATGTGAGGCAAGAAAAAACCGAAGGAGAACATGAAATAATTCAGTATCTTGTTTTGTTCATTGTATATATGTGTATAAACTGCTGGCAGTTTTGAAGTTAATATATAATGGTTTCGCTTAGCTGAGGCTTAGTTTTTTGTAAGGATTTATACAAGATCCAACATTTTCATTGTTTACGTTTTTTTATATGGAATATGTAATATGAGAACTGGTTCTTACATAAGTATTTATATATGCGTACGTCATTGACGAGACTTTTGATTTGAGTTTTTTAGGATTTTCAAGTTTTGTATGAGCACTACCTACATACATATTTGTCATATTTGTACATATATACATCATTGACCAGACTTTTGATTCGAATTCTTTAGGATTTTCAATTTTCAATTTTCAACTCAACTCAACGGTCATATGGCACTTCCTTTACTTTTAGGCCTAGAACTTAAATTTCAATGTCCCCTCTGGGTAATGCCAAAATAATCACACACCAAGTTTAAAGATAATCGGATAAGCCATTTAGGCTGCAGCTCGTTATACATACCTACTGACAGACAGACAGTCATTTTTTGTCGATCACTTTTTTAGACTTCTCTATGATCGTAATGTCATGTTTCACTGTTATCAAATTTTTTTTTATATTCACGAATTCTAAACTTGCCTTATATTCCCTATAATCGCAAGTAAAAATTGAAAAAACTCCTGTGTAAAATGTCAAAATAACCTTAAGTTCTAAATTTGAAGACGATTGGTTCATCGGTTTAGGCTATAGTCCAAAATACTTACATCCGTACAGACAGACGGGCAGAATTTTGCCAGTAACTCAAATATGTTTCTCTATCATCGTAATGTAATGTTTGATTATTATCACAATTTTTTTATGTTCACGAATCCTAAACTTGACTCATAGTCCCTATAATCACAAAGCTACTTGTGCATAAAATTCAACATCAACGATAACGAAGCCAATGAAATGAAAATTCAAAAAATAAAATCATTGTCGATCCTCTTCGTTGTTCACCATCACCGAGAACAGGATATACACAATACACATACACATGTGCTTATTAAGTTTTCCTTTTTAGTATCTCCCTCACCCTCGCTCACACCATCTACCACACCGACAACCGACCGATCGACCTGAATTTAGCTGAACATTTTATCAAAGATAATATAACAAGTATACCTACGTAAATACACACATTATGTAGGGATGTATGTAGGTACATACCTAAATATCTACCTACCCTCGAATGTTTTATATGAAAAACATATAAAACTCAAAATAAACTTATCAACCAGCTTAAACATATACCCACCCTCCAGACACCATTCATTTACAAAAGTCGTTTTTCTTCTTTTTTGTCAATCCTTTTAACTAGCCATCTCGTCGCCCTGCTTGTGTGAAGCAATCCAGTTGTGCAAAAAAAAACTATACTCGCATCATTGTATATATGTAAACTGCAAACTGCAAAGAGTAAAGTACATGTTCACAGAGTTTCTCTTAGAATTCTCTTTGTTCGACTCGTTCGCCTCTTTCAATTTACCAAGTTAATTTTCCCTAGAGCCGCTTGGAACGCCACCGTCCACCGGTCGTCATGATAGTACTATAGCAGTCTATATACAATGGCATAGAAAACGAAATGAACCTAAAAAACTTCACAAAAGAAACAACCTTCATACAATTCAATTTGCATCATAGCTACTTACCTATGGATGTACTTAGTTTTTGCTTTTTTCCACTTTTCATTTTTGCGAACAAAAATTACAACTCCTCGTATGAGCGATCGGCTTGTGTAGCACCTAATGCCTTCCTTTTCTGTAAAATGGTCCATAAACCAAAAAAAAACTGTCACACCAAAAAAACAGACCCACAAAAAAATACTCCTACCCATTGAATAAGAAGTACAGGAAGACGTGTTTTTGAAAATAAATGAAGCCTCTTTCTTAATAGTGTGAGTTATAACATACACACAAGTATTAACACTTGGGCGGAGTGCAGAAGATTAAAAACCATCGTCGGGCGCCAACTATAATGTGTTGTTTTTTTTAAGTTTTGTTCTTATTGATAGGGTTTCATTTTTTTGACGCTATATAAAGGATCTTGTTTCTTAAGAAGATTTGTATGATCATTCTGGAGACAATGCTAAAATGACCACAGTTTTTGATTGTCCTTCAAAAATAGTTTTACCTATCAATTCTGTTTGCGTATTTATAATTATACGGTCATAAATGGTTCTTTTTAAACATTGTCTCTTTTCCGTCAATTAATTTGGACTGTATTTTTAGATCTGACAAATACCTTAAAAAAACATTTTTATCAAAAAAAATTTTCACGGTTCACAAATGTAAAAATGTTTCAAACATAAATTCATTCTACATGCACTCAACGTATTGAAGCGCCATACCAAAAAACAATGAAAACGAATGCGACCCTGACTTCAACTCTCTCATTTGACAGATAGAAAGTGAATTTTATCCATTGAAGATGTACAATTTTATTTTCAACTAATTTCTTATTTTCATTGTTTAATACCACAAAAAAACTGTTCTGAATTGTTCTACAATATTTAAAATATACTCAAAACACCACTCCACACCGCTTTACGTTCTAAATAAAACAATACTTACTTGTGAAAAGAAATGTGTTCATTTCTCTTTAAAACGCTGGTTTTACAATCCTGATTCTTGTTTTTCTTTTTTAAATTATACAATTTTCTCACTAAATCACTTGTTTAATAAAACTTATAAAGCTTTATATCTTTGGATTAACAATTACCAAAATTCGAATGACTTTTTTTTTATTTACCGCCTTGCGAAAATGACAGGAAGAGCTAGTATTTACTACTACAATAATGTGCTTTGTCTTTTGTTAAAGCTTAAGCACTTCTTTTTATATATGTTTGTATATATAGATCTTTATTCTTTACTATTTTTACACATATCAGGTAGAGTCGAATAACTTTGGCGCCCCTAAATAGTTACGTATTCCTGTAGGGAGAGTTGAAATAATAATTTTTTTATTATGGGAGGGGGTTGGTTAAACCCCTATTTAGAAGAAAAAGGCAATTTTCTAAAAAAAAGACAATTGAATCGGAAGCCAAATGTCTGCTCTATTAAATACTTTTTACTTGCGATTTATAGGGACTATAAAGCAAGTTATGCATTCGTAAAAAAAAAAATTCAAACAATCAAACATGACATTACGATGATAGAGAAGTCAAAAAAAGTTGGTCCGGAAATTCCGTCCGTCTGTCTGTTTGTCTGTCTGTCCGTATCGATATCTACAGCCTAAACGGTTGGGCCGATTTGATTCAAACTTGGTATATAGTATTTTTTCTTTAATTCATTTCTTCTAATAAAATTATTTTGAACTGAAACTGAATTTAATTCGTTTTTCCTTTTTTTGGAAATTTGGAATATACTAGTTTTTTGTATTATTTGTTACTCCTATTGATTCTTAATCGAACACTGAGTACCTACTAGTTTTTAAGAAAAATGGAAATTACTTAACTTACTTCTTAGAATTTGTTTGCTATTTACGTTAGGTAAATTAAATTTAATGCCAAAATATAGTGAGGTAGAAACGCAACCTACTGTTTGCATCAAACTATAGGAGTTGGGGTACCTGGGTTATAGAACCGTTAGAAAGCCCTGTTTACATCACTATATAATTTGGGGTGGCTCCGTTATAGAACCGTTAGATAGAAGCATTTTCACGATGGGTGGGAGTCTACCTCCCTTCATTTGGTCATTTCTAAAAAAATAAAAGGCACGACTGGGTCGCACGTACTTGCTCTTATGTGCTAATCCTTTTTAAGTGCAGGCGTCTTTTTGACAAAGATTTTATTTTAATATTTTTTGTATGACGTGCAACTTCCTTAGAATCGTTTTGGGGTGAAGCTCGAACGAACATGCGTCACGACAAAGGAATAAACACATAAATATATAGGATTGTTAGCTTTTGCAGTTTTTTAGTGTAGTATTATCTTTCCACTTGCTGCTTACTGTTTATAATATAATTTGCTAATAGAAAGATACAAAGGACTTTTTTCAGTTAAATTTTCATTTTGGTATGGAAAAATTTGAACAACTGGCATAAAGATTCGTCGGAATCAGCAGTATGGCAATAATGCTAGGTAAAGGGACCTTTATACGTCCCAATATGGGACCAATGGAATTTATAAAGGATTTAGGTACCTATAATAAGGTTGGAAGGATGGTAGGTACTAAAATTAAGATACGTGTTCCAACTACTGTTAAGCCAGTAGGTATAGAGACAATATTAAAAGTTAGTGGTGGTTTTGTTTATTTATAGGAAGGTGTAAAATTTTGTTTTCTCGATTGAAATTTTTGCATTCAGTAGTAATCGAATAGTTTTTTTTATTTGTTAGTTGTTTTTGTGTGTTTATCAAAGGCTTCCTTATTTATTCTGTGCTTTTATGATGATGAAAAATACTTTAAAATACGTAAGTATGTATGTAATGTAGGTTGTCACTTTCTTTTATTTGACTAATGGCTTGGCTAGGGCTTAGCCGAGCAATATGAAATAAAATGTTGGGGAAAAAAATTTATGAATTCAAAAAAACACTACTCATAACGTTTTTTGGAAAAAATGTTGTAAGCCATCTTATTTCTTTTGCTGTTTTCTATTTTATGAATTTTTCATTTCAAAATCGTTCGACCAGTTTTTTCAAAAAAATGTTTTTTTTGAAAAACTTTTCGAAAACATATTTTAAAATTTTTTTTAGTATGTCAATTTTAAGAAATTTATAGTTTATACTAGGAGAAAAATTTAAAAAAAAAATCTATAGATCCGTTTTCAAAATATTCAAAAAACAAAATATTTTTTTAAAAAAATTATTAAAATTTAAAAAACAATGTTTTTGAAAATTTTGATAAGCAATATTATTTAAATCATAAAACACTACATATTTTGAAAATTTCATCAAAATCCGTCAATTAGTTAACGAGAAAGTCTGATTTTAAAAAACCGGTCATATGGGAGGTACCGTTATAAAACTTTTTCTGAAAAATCCATTAAAATTAAAAGATAGATTTTGCACAGAAAACATCATTCTGAAAGTTTAATCAAAATCGTAGGAGCCGTTTTCGAGAAAAATAAGTTTTTTAATAAAAGTTATATGGCAGGTACCGTTAGTTTTGGAGCTAGAATGCCAATTCCAAAAACTGTCGGGTAGAGCACTCTAAAAATACTATATACCAAGTTTGAATCAAATCGGCCCAACCGTTTAGGCTGTAGATATCGATACGGACAGACAGACAGACAGACAGACAGACAGACAGACAGACAGACAGACGGACGGAATTTCCGGACCCACTTTTTTTGACTTCTCTATCATCGTAATATCATGTTTGATTGCTAGAATTTTTTTTTTTTTTTACGAATGCATAACTTGCCTTATAGTCCCTATAATCGCAAGTAAAAATAGGTTTGGTAAATTTCAATTTTCTCGAAAACTAGAACAAATAAAATCATCTTGTTTTTCAGCGTTCGATTAGAAATTAATAGAAGTAACAAACACTCAAAGCAAGTTTCGTAAAAAATTTATAAATTTTGAAAAAAAAATCAATATGAACTATTTTTTTTTTGTTTTTTTTTTCGAATTGTCAAGTTTGAATTATGTAAGTTTTTTTCAAAAGCTATAGATATTACTTTATTTAAAAATGAGATGATAGAACAGAAATTAAACTTAATAACCGACATGTTTAAAGATTTGTTTCCATTTTAATGTTTATTTTACTTGCGATTATAGGGACTATAAGGCAAGTTATGCATTCGTAAAAAAAAAAAAAAATTCTAACAATCAAACATGATATTACGATGATAGAGAAGTCAAAAAAAGTGGGTCCGGAAATTCCGTCCGTCTGTCTGTCTTTCTGTCTGTCTGTCTGTCTGTCTGTCTGTCTGTCCGTATCGATATCTACAGCCTAAACGGTTGGGCCGATTTGATTCAAACTTGGTATATAGTATTTTTAGAGTGCTCTACCCGACATTTTTGGAATTGGCATTCTAGCTCCAAAACTAACAGTACCTGCCATATAACTTTTATTAAAAAACTTATTTTTCTCGAAAACGGCTCCTACGATTTTGATTAAACTTTCAGAATGATGTCTTCTATGCAAAATCTATCTTTTAATTTTAATGGATTTTTCAGAAAAAGTTTTATAACGGTACCTCCCATATGACCGGTTTTTTAAAATCAGACTTTCTCGTTAACTAATTGACGGATTTTGATGAAATTTTCAAAATATGTAGTGTTTTATGATTTAAATAATATTGCTTATCAAAATTTTCAAAAACATTGTTTTTTAAATTTTAATAATTTTTTTAAAAAAATATTTTGTTTTTTGAATATTTTGAAAACGGATCTATAGATTTTTTTTTTAAATTTTTCTCCTAGTATAAACTATAAATTTCTTAAAATTGACATACTAAAAAAAATTTTAAAATATGTTTTCGAAAAGTTTTTCAAAAAAAACATTTTTTTGAAAAAACTGGTCGAACGATTTTGAAATGAAAAATTCATAAAATAGAAAACAGCAAAAGAAATAAGATGGCTTACAACATTTTTTCCAAAAAACGTTATGAGTAGTGTTTTTTTGAATTCATTAATTTTTGTCCCCAACATTTTATTTCATATTGCTCGGCTAAGCCCTAGCCAAGCCATTAGTCAAATAAAAGAAAGTGACAACCTACATTACATACATACTTACGTATTTTAAAGTATTTTTCATCATCATAAAAGCACAGAATAAATAAGGAAGCCTTTGATAAACACACAAAAACAACTAACAAATAAAAAAAACTATTCGATTACTACTGAATGCAAACATTTCAATCGAGAAAACAAAAGTTTACACCTTCCTATAAATAAACAAAACCACTGTGTTAACTTTTAATATTGTCTCTATATCTACTGGCTTAACAGTAGTTGGAACACGTATCTTAATTTTAGTACCTACCTTCCTTCCAACCTTATTATAGGTACCTAAATCCTTTATAAATTCCATTGGTCCCATATTGGGACGTATAAAGGTCCCTTTACCTAGCATTATTGCCATACTGCTGATTCCGACGAATCTTTATGCCAGTTATTCAAATTTTTCCATACCAAAATGAAAATTTAACAGAAAAAAGTCCTTTGTATCTTTCTATTAGAAAATTATATTATAAACAGTAAGCAGCAAGTGGAAAGATAATACTACACTAAAAAACTGCAAAAGCTAACAATCCTATATATTTATGTGTTTATCCCTTTGTCGTGACGCATGTTCGTTCGAGATTCACCCCAAAACGATTCTAAGGAAGTTGCACGTCATACAAAAAATATTAAAATAAAATCTTTGTCAAAAAGACGCCTGCACTTAAAAAGGATTAGCACATAAGAGCAAGTACGTGCGACCCAGTCGTGCCTTTTATTTTTATAATAAGCTTGATCTCACTCTTGGCGCCACAAAAAGATAACGGCTTCTTGTAGAGACTTTAATTAAAAAAAAAAATTACTTTAAGAGGAGGGTTCTGACTCCTCTTTTTAGGCAGGAAGGTGAGTTTTCAAAATAACTTAAAACAAAACAAAAAACAATTATCAAAAAAAAACCGCAACATTTAAAATTAAGAACTGTACCTTTTCTGAAAGATAGAAACTCGCACTTAGTTATTATTTTGAATTAAGTTCTTTTGTTTATGTTTTTGAAAAAATTGACATCAAGCTAAAAAAAAGGTATTCTCCTAAGCATATGCTATGCAGTCTCTTAAAATTCAAAGCATCTAGGCATATCCCAACCGCGCATCCCTACCACAATTCCGAAAGCGATGCCAAGCAAGGGTTACAGAGGCCACTGTCTACAGGATTTTTTAAAATTATTTTTGGACCCCAAAAGTATCATAATCTCCCCGAAATGTGTAAAAGTAAGATCACGTGGATATCAAACAAATTATAAAAAAAAGTAGGTTAATTAAATTTCATTTTACTCGAAAACCAGAACACAAAAAGCAACTAGTTTTCAGTGTTCGCTTAAGAATTTATAGAAGTAACAAATGGTGGTTGGGTGCTGTATGAATAGGGTAGGCACTGAAAGGCATCAAACTGGTGATGCACAGTCGCTGCAACTATATCGTACACATCAATTGTGCTTATTTTACCTCCCCGCGGTAACCACCGGGTACTGGTCTGTCCATCCGGACATTCCTGCTTAACTTATAAGCGCGAGTGTTGAACACAGAAAAAATAGCAACACTATAATGCTCTGCTTTAATGACTGTTCTGATCGATTCGCAGAAGTCTTGCACGAGCCCCTCAGAAAGAGGACGTACGGCGGATGAGCCCAACCAATTGGACCAACGGTGGCGTCAACAGTCAACGAAGCAGAAGCGTAATGAGCTACTTCGACGTATTTGGAGATAATGTCATTAGGACAATTCAATGCAAGTCAGGGCATTGAAATAAAGATGGCAGCGCTCATATCCCCGAAGTGGGTTACTGACTCCGGATTCTCCGGTTCCTTTTGTCCAAGGAATCCAAAAAAGGACATAGCCCTCCAGGTTGGGGGTTGTGCGTGGGGTTAACAACCCTGCCACGGAAAAAAGAAAAAGTTGCGAAGCGACCAATAGCCTCGGAAAAGGACGGATTTACTGTTGACGATCCGGAAAAACGAATCAAGGACAACGACCTTCAGATCTGCACGTGGAATGTTAGAACTCTTAACAGACCACGTGCATCCAAACAACTAGCGGAGGCCCTAGACTGCTACAGAGCAGGAATTACTGCCATCCAGGAAGTGCGATGGAATGGGCCGGGCAAAGGAGGATGAAAAACTGTGACGTGTACTACGGTGATTGCGCAAGAAGACCACAGCGTTTATTTGGGTGCGGATTCTCATAAGCGGTAGACTTAGGCAAGAAGTCTTGGGCTTTCGACACGTAAGTGAGCGACTTGTGACAATCCGTATCAAGGCCAAATTCGCCAACATTAGCCTAATATGCACTCATGCCCCCACAGAGGACAAAGATGACGCCACCAAGGATGACTTTTATGAGCTCCTCGACAAAACCTATGAGCAATGCCCTAAATACGACGTTAAGATCGTACTAGGCGATTTTAATGCCAAAATAGGTAAAGAGGAAATCTTTGGTAGGACTGTCGGAAAACATAGCCTACACGACACGACATCATCACATAACGTCACCATTGCAAGCACACGGTTTCTTCATCTCGATATACACAAAGGGACTTGGCGACACCCAGATCAAAGAACCGTCAATCAGATTGATCACGTTGCGATCGATGCAAAACACGCCTCCAGTATCTTGGATGTTCGCACCTTCCGAGCAGCTAATATCGACTCGGATCATTACCTTGTTGCAGCAAAGCTAAGAATGCGAATAACCCGAACTCCACAAAAACGGAGTAATACTGTGAGGAAGTATGACGTCGGAAAGCTGCAATCGCAAGAAACCGCCAGAACCTATGCCGATCGAATATCCCGTAACCTCTCAAGAAATCCAGTACCGCCAGCATCAAGTGACGAAGATCAGTGGCAACACTGCCAACAAGCCATCAGAGATGCCGCAACTGATGTGCTAGGTTTCACCAGACCACCACCACGAAACCTCTGGTTTGATGACGAATGCCGGCAGGCCCATGCAGCCAAACAAGAGGAATATAAAGTGACGCTGTAGTGCCCCGTGGCTTAGTGGTTAATGTGTCGGACTGCTAAGCGAAAGAACCTGGGTTCAAATCCAGCTCATAGCCACCTTTTTTTCTGGGGTACTGCCTCTTGCGAGGAACTGACAAAACCTCCAAGAGTAAAATTTGTCTCGAAAAAGTGCATCTCATGTAGCCGTTCGGACTCGGCGGTAAACTGTAGGTCCCTTCCATTCTTGCAGAGTAATAACACACACACAGGAATGGTTGAGAGTATAAGTCACTAGGCCTTGGCTCCTTAAGGAGCTGTCGCGCCAATAAAATTAAATTAATTAAAGCGACGCTGCAAAGAAAGACGAGAGCTGCTCGCGAGCTTTACGAGCAGAAAAGACGGGAAGAACACCGGCTTCTATAAAAGAAAAAGAGAGAGCATGAGAAGCGCGCGATCGAAGATATTGAGAGATGCTACTCTAGGAATAACGTGCGGAAGTTTTACCAACAGGTAAAAAGAACATGCCAAGGAAAAAAATTCCGCACAGAAGCCTGTAGAGATAGGAATGGAAACCTCGTAGTAGAGTCACAGTCGGTGCTCTCTGTCGTACTATGTGAACGCCTGAAACCTTTCGTCAGCAACCTGATTGGCCCCTATCAGTACGGTTTCAGACCAGGAAAGTCCACAATCGATCAAATGTTCACTCTACGGCAGATCCTGGAAACCACCCAAGAATTCCAAATCGATACCCACCACCTCTTTATCGATTTTAAGGCCGCGTACGATAGCATTTATAGAGACGAGCTATACAGAGCCATGTCAGGTTTTGGCATTCCCACAAAACTCGTCCGACTGTGCAGGATGACGATGGAGAACTCTCGCTGCTCCGTCAAGGTTGGTTCTGACCTCACAGAAGCTTTTGACGTCAAAAAAGGATTCCGACAAGGTGATGCGCTATCGTGCGATTTCTTCAACTTAATACTTGAAAAAATTATAAGAAACTCGCAAGTCAATTGTAGTGGGACAATTTTTTTCAAGTCTGTGCAATTGCTAGCATACGCTGACGACATAGACATCATTGGCAGAACTCGGCGAGCTGTCAGTGGAACGTTTGCTAGCATTGAAGCTGAAGCGGCTAAGATGGGACTAGCAGTCAATGAGGCCAAAACGAAGTACCTGCTGTCCACAAAAAGGGAAACACAACACCGGCGGATTGGACAAAACATCACAATAAACAGGTAGAACTTTGAGGTAGTTAGGGACTTTGTGTACCTCGGATCCGCTATAACATCTGACAACAACATCTCGTCAGAAATAAAGCGAAGAATTACTCTTGCCAATCGCTGTTTCTATGGGCTAGGAAGGCAATTGAGTAGCAAAGCCCTCTCTCGAAAGACAAAGGAGACTCTGTATCAGACCCTTATCATCCCAGTCCTGCTCTATGGCGCCAAGGCATGGACTCTATCTAAAGCGGATGAAGATATCCTTAGTCGTTTCGAGCGTAAGATTCTTCGGAAGATTTTTGGCCCTGTCTGCGTTAACGGACTTTAGAGGAGAAGGTTCAACCAAGAACTATACGAGCTGTACAGCGACATTGGCCTGGTCAAAAAAATACGCATATCACGTTTAAGATGGCTAGGTCATGTAGAGCGAATGGACAACAATGCTCCGGCTCGCAGGATCTTCGATTCCATCCCAGAGGGTAGACGCAGTCAAGGAAGACCTCGCCTTAGGTGGCGCGCTCAAGTGGATGATGACCTCAACCAACTTGGAGTGCAAAACTGGAGGCAGCTAGCCAAAGACCGAGTTGGCTGGAGAGGCATGTTGGTTGAGGCCAAGGTTCGTCCCGAACTGTAGCGCCACCTAAGTAAGTAAGTAAGTAAGAAGTAACAAATACTTGCAACAATTTTAATACATACATATTAATTATCTCAATTTTGAAAAAAAAAATCAATAAAAACTTTGTTTTTTCACAAAGAAGCGATAAAAATGTACTTTTTAAAGTTAAATTATCTTTCTTCACACCCTATTATATTCGTTTACACAGGAGTAGAAGCCTAGTCAAACAGAGCGCGTTCTGACGCCGCGTTGTAATATACAGTAAAACAAACATATCCCAAATCACATAGAGCGCGTTTTCAACGCCGCGACTAGTTTCACACGGCGTCAAAACGTCGCGTTGTGATTATTTACAAATTGTTTTTTTAAGTCTTCGTTAAACAGAACGCATTTTTAACGCGGCGTAGAGATTATTGTACCCTGCGTTGAGATTACTTAGACGCGGCGTTCTAAGAAAAGATTTTGTTTTCAATATTTTGTGTTTGCTAATTAAATCATTCTGAATTTGTTGTAGAATTTTTTTTATTAAATTATTTGTTTGACTTATTTTGTGTCATTTAATATTGTATTGTTTAAATGGACAAAAATAACCTAATTGGCATTTAGTGAGAAAATGAAAATCAAGATTCAAATATTAAACGCGCTGCGGATAGATCTATGTCTGACGTTCTCCAACACCGTGTTAAAATAATCTGAACACAAGGTAAAATAATCTCAAAGCCGCGTAAAGTAATCTTAACGCTTAAAAACGCGGCCTTTTTGACCAAGCCTTAAGCAAACGCGAATAAAAAAAATTAAGCAATTTCTACAGAAAATATCACTTTTATTTTATTTGTACTAATCGAGAAAGTTAGTAAATTATTAATTTGATATTTAATATTAATAATTAATTAATTATTATAAAAGTCCTCGCGTCGTACGACGGAATACGCTTCTCCATAAACGCTTTAAGAAATAATGCTGTTCATTGAACACGTCCCGCTCAGTATGTTGGAGTTTGGTGGAGGTGAGTTTCTGAAACGTCAACAAAATGAATGAAATATTACATTTTAGCGCGAACAAAACCATTGCCGAGGATTTATTCTTGTAATCTTTGTCTTGATTTGGAAGTTTTGTGCAAATTAAAGTGAAAAAAGTGAAAAAAAGCATCAACAATTAAAATAATATTGAATAATTTTAAATTATTCTCATCAGGCACGATATTTATCTACGTCGTCGTCGTCTTCCGATTGTGATATTTTGTTTGTTTTTCAAGCAAATTGGTCGAATTGAAGTGAAACTTTGTGAATTAACATAGTTCTCATTGCCACTACAGACTACACAATATTCGATAAAATGGAAAAGCAGCAATTGTTCAATAAGTTCAATTGTATAATGGGGTGCAAGAAGTATGCCCACACATTTAGAGCGCCCAACGATGAAACATGAGTATTATTATTGTATTATTACACATCATTATATCATATTTTAATCAAATATTCATAAATTCATTGTCTATTATCCTCCTCATTTATCTTTTATTTTGCCTCATATCATGTAATAGTACCTATTATATCGCCCTATGTAATCTTGAAAAACTTTGCATTTTAAATCGTAAAATTTAGTTTTAAACTTCCTCTTATATCTTATATATATATTATATATTAATTATCATTTATTTACTTACGGAAGTGTAAGTAGAATTTGAAAATATATATATAAATCTGATTCCGAAAACATAAATATATAAATTTTTCTTCTAGCATTTCTAGCAGATATCCTTAATTTTATCTTCAATTTTATACATTAACGTTGCATTTGGATTTCAAAACACGTTTTTTTAATCTTGATTCTAAATGGAAAACTTTGAATGCAGTTTCTTGGACGATGCCAACCTGAGTCTGGGAATGTAATTATCTTTTTTCTAGGATTTCTAGGTTCGAAGATATCCTTAATTTTATCTTCATTTTTATACATTAACGTTGCAATTGGATTTCAAAACACGTTTTTTTTAATCTTGATATTAAATGGAAAACTTTGAATGCAGTTTCTTGGACGATGCCAATCTGAGTCTGGAAATGTAATTATCTTTTTTCTAGGATTTCTAGGTTCGAAGATATCCTTAATTTAATCTTCATTTCTATACATTAACGTTGCAATTGGATTTCAAAACACGTTTTTTTTAATCTTGATTCTAAATAGCAGCAGAGAAATTTGGAGAAAAAAGCTTAATCTCTCCAAAATTGATCAGGTGTCATCGCGTATGCAATAACCACTTCACAGAAGTGATGTTTTCAAACATACAAATGAGCCGTATTACGCAAACAGCTGTACCCGACATAAATCTGGTTATGTCAGATGATTCCGTTAAATGTGCTACGCCACCTCTATCCAACATGGATATTCCTATGGAGGAAGAGCCTACTGTGCCAGGTTGGGTCAGTGTTGGGTTCGAGGATGGCATCGGTGAACACCTCACTGATGCTGAATGCCCTCTCGCAAATGAAGAGGCTATAGTGGAAGAGCCCAACTGAGTGAGGATGGGTCAGTGTTGGATTCGAGGAAGCACAACGAGAAGATGAACCTTCCACAAGCCTTCTTGGTCAAAAGGTAAGAAATAATTCCACTCAAACTCCAAAATCTCTAATCATGTAATCATTCATGTAATCCGAGGATCCTAGACATCAAAATGATGTTCTCCATTAAATCATTAATCACTATCCAACCAATGTGCTTTGAAGCGGTGGAAACTACGACAGCCAGTAAGTCCTAATTAAAAAAATATAATATATTGCTTCCCATTCTTAAGTACCTGTATACAATGAAAACCAAGACATCAGCTGAAGCGTGCCTCTCCACCGCCGCACCGCTGCTATTAATTTTTAACTACATGGTTAGAGTAAGTAAACTATGTACTATTAACAACCTACTTTAACATATTGATGTACCGCCCATCAGTTTGTTAAGATGCAATATTCATCAGATTTAAAAATAGTTTATACAGTATCAGTATTTACGTCCCTTACAGTATTAAATGAAGTATAAACGATTGGTTTTCTTTGGGGCTGCCCTAGAAAATGTTTATGATTTGATCACGTTACACCAACCTAACCCTTCCGAGAAAATGAGTTCTTATAGTTATAAAGTCTTTAATGATTTAAGTTAAGTATGAAAATATGAAGAGGATGTATTTAACATGAAGACAACTACATTTCATTTTAAAACCATAACGTATAATGTTTTGAGGAACATAGATTGTTCAGTGGTAATCTATGGAATAGTTTCATTTTCAGCTTTCTTAATCGATAAATGGTTACATGGGGATGTTCTCTGGACTTATTCGGCCAGGGTCGAGTGAACGAATATCCTCCTTGACTCCTCTCTTCGCCAGAAACGTCATCATGCGGTTCCAGGAGGTGTTTCTTATACCATCAGTCTAAGAACGCCTTCGAGAATATCATGAATCACTTCAGGTAGAGCACGTAACGACCGAATCTCGGGGAGAATTTCGGATTTAATCTGACCAACTGCAGCACTTGCTTCTTTGAGAATCGGTTCCACTTCGCTTAGCTCGATTTGAATGGCACGTTTACCCTCTTCAAGCTTCTCACTGTTCACGTGGGCCTTCTCTTTCAACTCCAACATTCTGTTCGTTGGAGTTATTGGATGTAATTAAATTTCAAGAAAAAAGACCTAAATTACCTGTAACATCTGTAATTGTTTCTCGATGTCCTACCGGAAACGACAGAAGATGGAGAAATACTATCGGATCAATTGTTAGAAATGATGCGGCGATTGTTGCTGGATGAGGCAATTCAAGATATGGGAGAAGTACCAAGACCCTGGTACCCTATCTGTGCCTTCGCTTAAAGATGCAATGAATTTCTTAGGCAACATTGCTGCAAAATCGGGGCTCACGTCTCGAACATAAAGGAATTCCATGTGTCTGTATAGAGCGGGGTATATATCGAAGTATGTCTATCGACTGGTTGTGCGATGAGCATGAGATGTATATTTGGTCGGGAAATGACTGGGGCGATTTTCGAAGTCTGATCCAAGAGTTTTTTGGTTATTATTGAATACTTACTGCATATAATGTAGCTATTAATCTTTGAACTTCATCTATCCATTCATCGTGAGCCTGGATTATCAAAGATGATCCTTTTGAGGATTTCGGTTTGAAAAATATAAAAATATGATCCAAAGCTCCGTCGAGCTTATCAGACGCAACATGAAAATGATATCTCGTCATGTACGAATACGTTGCTGCGTTACAACTGCCGCTGTTCTGGGCAGCATGCATAGCAAAGCCATTCTCGTGGGGATACTTTTCGGTGCCAAGGAAGAGCAAAGGCTCGCATAAATCAGCCAAGGAATATCTCGAAGATCGAAAGCTTCTCCATGACCGTCAGTACGGCTTCCGCAGCAACCGTTTCACTGGTGATCTGATGGCATATCTCACCGAACAGTGGAACAAATCTTTACATCGCTTTGGTGAAAGTAAGATTATTGCTCTTGATATCTCCAAGGCATTTGACAGAGTTTGGCATGAAGCTCTTTTATCGAAAATGCGTGCGATCAATACAAGTTGTATTGGGCGGATTCAAGTCTGATTCGCACAAAATAAATGCTGGTGTGCCCCAGGGCTCTGTTCTGTCTCCGACTCTTTTCTTGATTTTTATAAACGATCTTCTGTCTGTTACTTCTATTCCACTTAACTGTTTTGCTGACTACTCTACCCTCAGCTTTTCATATTCGTTCGATAATTCACGTCCTTCGCCTTCGGACGTACAATTGCAACGGTACCATATGTCAAGCTCATTAAACTCCGATTTATACAGCATTGTCAAATGGGGTAATAGAAATCGTGTGGAGTTTAATGCTTCGAAAACTCAATGCTGTCTTCTGTCGTTAAAGCTAAACATTCCCCCAATGCCATTTTCCATGAATGGCACTTACATCGAAGAAACCGAAAAGCTCTCAGTTCTCGGTATGTGTGTCAACGACGACCTCCGTTGGAACGACCATATATTTGAGATCGCTAAGAATGCTGCTAGGTGCTTAGGTTTTCTGTTTCGGTATAAGAAGTATTTTTCCCCATCTGATCTGGCTACAATTTATAAAGCGTTTATACGCCCTAAACTCGAGTATAACTCCCACCTCTGGGCAGGTGCTTCGCAAACATCGCTTCAACTGCTTAATAGAATACAAAATCGAGCGTTAAGATTGATAGGAAATAGAACTGCCGCTGAAACAATTGCCCCACTCGAACACCGACGCAATGTTTCATGTCTTTACTTATTTTATCGTTTCTTTTACAAAAAATGTTCACTAGAAGTAGCCAGTTGCATTCCTCCCCTTAAAAGTTTCTCCCGTAATACTCGTCTCGCAAGAAATGCTCATCAGTTCACCCTTGAGCCTAGTTTCGGACGTACCGTGAAATATAGGGATTCTTTTTTTAGCCGAACGACACGAATTTGGAATAGTTTACCCGGCGGGATTTTCCCTTGCCATTTTGATCTACAAACATTCAAAACCAATGTTAATCGGCACCTCCTATCTCTCCCCTCCCTATCTTCGTAATGCCCGCGCAGTCTGTTCTACATTAAAAGGGAAACACATAATCCCTTGTGCGCGCGTTAATTATAAAAAAAAAAAATCCAGGTAGACTATCGGATCAGACCTGTGACTTGCAAAAAGATTAAGGACCTTAACCTAGAACTTCAAGTTATTGCATCATACCTGGATAAGTCGTCAAACTATTTTGGTTTCTTGACTGGGATCTTATTGACGCATGGTTCTTCCATATTTGAAATTGTTTTCTTGGCACTGCTGTTTTGTACAAAAGATGCTTAATATTGATGTGTTTTGTTATAATCGTAAGCCTGAAAAAAGGTTTTTTTTTTAGACAATCAAAACAATTTTCAGCATACCTGAAAAAAGGTTTTTTTTTAGACAATCAAAACAATTTGCATCATACCTGAGTAGTAAATGCGATTCACACATTTTGAAGTTCAATCTAGCTAAATTATTTTTTATTATTTTATTTTTTTGCGGTTTGTCTTTTCAATGCTAGGATAAAATTGCATTTTCTGAAACACAAATAACAATTTACTGACAGTTGTTGTGAACAAGAACAAAATGAAATGTCAAAATTAAAAAAACTCACCACATTGTTTTTTCTTTTTTTTTACGCGGACAATGAATGGTAAAAAAGAGAACACAAAACACAATGAATGATATACCAAAGCAACAACGAAAATTGAGGGTGTTGAGGCGTGGAACGTACGAAAGATTTTTCTCTATATAATATATTTACTCTATGCCCTCCCCTCCCAACACCGCAGTCCACACCGTCGACCGACCAGCCAAGTGATATTGGAATTTAGCTCAACATTTAATATTGTTGTAAACCAAAAGTAAAGGGATAAGGCGATAAAGGGTGTTTGGCTTTGTCACTGTGTGTGGTTTATCATTGGCCAGGAGCCGAATTACCGCATCAGTTATCGAGCAATAAGTGACTGAATGGTATGTGTTTGTTATTACCGCTCACGTTATCGAGCACTCTATAACCATTTTTTGGCATTTCCACTTCAGTCATCGAGCAGATTTTCATTCGATAGATTTTTTTTTATAATTAACGCGCGCACAAGGGACTATTTGTTTCCCTTTTAATGTAACACACTGCGCGGGCATTAGGAAGATAGGGAGGGGAGAGATAGGAGGTGTCGATTAACATTGGTTTTGAATGTTTGCAGATCAAAATGGCAAGGGTAAATCTCGCCGGGTAAACTATTCCAAATTCGTGTCGTTCGGCTAAAAAAAGAATCCCTATATTTCACGGTACGTCCGAAATTGGGCTCAAGGGTGAACTGATGAGCATTCCTTGCGAGACGAGTATTACGGGCGAAACTTTTAAGGGGAGGAATGCAACTGGCTACTTCGAGTGAACATTTTTTGTAAAAGAAACGATAAAATAAGGAATGAAACATTGCGTCGGTGTTCGAGAGGGGCAATTGATTCAGTTCTATTTCCTATCAATCTTAACGGTCTATTTTGTATTCTATGAAGCAGGTGAAGCGATGTTTGCGAAGCACCTGCCCAGAGGTGGGAGTTATACTCGAGTTTAGGGCGTATAAACGCTACATAAATTGTAGCCAGATCAGATGGGGAAAAATACTTCTTTTACCGATACAAAAAACCTAAGCACTTAGCAGGAGGTCGTCGTTGACACACATACCGAGTACTGAGAGCTTTTCGGTTTCTTCGATGTAAGTGCCATTCATGGACAATGGCATTGGGGGTATGTTTAGCTTTAACGACAGAACACAGTATTGAGTTTTCGAAGCATTAAACTCCACACGATTCCTATTACCCCATTTGACAATGCTGTATAAATCGGAGTTTAATGAGTTTGACATACCGCACCGTTGCAATTGTACGTCCGAAGGCGAAGGACGTGAATTATCGAACGAATATGAAAAGCTGAGGGTAGAGTCGTCAGCAAAACAGTTAAGTGGATTAGAAGTTACAGACAGAAGATCATTTATAAAAATGAGGAAAAGAGACGGAGACAGAACAGAGCCCTGGGGCACACCAGCATTTATTTTGTGGGAATCAGATTTGAATCCGTCCAATACAACTTGTATTAAACGGTCCAGAAGATAGCTTCTAATCCAACGAACAAGAGTATTATCGATCCCAAAAGCACACATTTTCGATAAGAGAGCTTCATGCCAAACTCTATTAAATGCCTAGGAGATATCAAGAGCAATAATCTTACTTTTACCAAAGCGATGTAAAGATTTGTTCCACTGTTCGGTGAGAAATGCTATCAGATCACCAGTGGAACGGTTGCTGCGGAAGCCATACTGACGGTCATGGAGAAGCAGTGCTATGGGTCGGTAGGAGGAGGGGGAGAATGGGTCACCTTTCTTAGGGACAGGCTGGACAAATGCTGTTTTCCATCTTCTAGGAAAGATTCCAGAAGAGTAGGAGCGATGGAAAAGCTTACGCAGTGGCTTTGCCAGTGTGGAAGAACACCTCTTCAGAAGAATCGGGGTATCCGGGCCAGCGGATGAACTCTTGCTACTGTACTAAATGCGGAAAAAAATCTGTCCCATGGAAAAATTTACATTTTCAAGTACAGGAGGGGCAACGTTGCTATGCGGCAGCGTGGAGCTGGCAGCGAAATGGGCGGCGAGCAAGTTTGCCTTCTCTGAAGAGTATACAATTGCTTTGTTATTGTCGATGAGCGTTGGAACCGAAGATGTTGAGGAGTTTTTAATATTTTTTACAAAAGACCAAAAAATTGTACTGCCTTTGGGACACTGCAGAATTTTTTACCGTAATTTTTGGTCATGCAAAAATTTGGTCCTTTCAATAACGGAGTTGCATGAGTTCCTTGCTCGTTTGTGCTTTTTCCGATTTTCCTCTGTAGGGTTGGCTTTGTAGGATCGGAAACTTACTTCTTTGAGCCTGATAGCTTCTTTACACTCATAATTAAACCAGAACTTTTTCTTAGGCTTGATGCTTTTTACTCTGTTAGGAATAAAAGCACGCATCCCTAGAAGAATCACATTTGTGATCATTTTTTGCACTGGCATCAATGTCACTATCGAGGAAGCATAGTGACCAGTTAAAGTTTCGGAAAAAAATATTCATGCCAAACGGTCCTGGTGGGAAGTTTTTCTTTAACTAGAGGATGAGAAATTAGCTGAAATGATACAATGGTCTGAAGTACCAAATGGAGAAGTTACACTAATGGAATATTTATCAGGTTGAGAAGTAAGAAACAAGTCAAGAGTATGGGCGGCTTGCCCAGCAACATCCGGTATACGCGTTGGCACATCGATCAGTTGGGTAAGGTGATGTAACCCGGCAAAGAGCTCGGGTGTTGTCTGACCAGAATAGCGGAGCCAATTGGAATTGTGTACATTGAAATCGCCCGCAATAACGATTTCAGTGCAAGGACAAAGGGAAACAATTTTCGAGATGGAATCAGACAGTCCATCAAACTCGTTACAAGTCGAATTACTGTCAAGATTTGGACTCCTGTAAATAAAACAATAATGAATGACATGCTTGCGGAGAGTGAATTTGAGCCATAAGAAGTTAAAGTCCGTGTTGGAACATTGCCCATATTGGGGAAGGCTCTGGCATGCAATATCATTCCTAACATAGACCACGAGACCATGATGGGAAAAGAGTAATGGCACCAAGCTATACCCATGTAGAGCAAATTCTGATAAATCAGTATTTACTACAACCTGGGTTTCACTTAATGCCAAAACAGCTGGCCTGTATTGACCAGTGTAGCCGTACATGTGAAAGAAATTCTTTCTTAGGCCGCGAACATTAGAATATACGATACGAAAATCACTTATCATTTAAAAATACATACTTACATAAAGTGATCACTGATTGTTACCTTAACGAAAATATATGGGCTTTTATTATTCAATTCAATTTCAATTCAATTTATTCAAAAAATAAAGTAACATTTATAACATATAATATTTAATTCAAATAAAAATTTAAGCATGGCATATAAGCCGTCTCCCGTATATGATATCGATTAAGTTTTATTTTTTAAGAGATTGAATAAAGTTAAACTGTTTATACAATTAAAATCTGATTTTGCATATAATGTGGTAGAAATATATACTAACAAAAATAAATTAACAGAAATAAATTAACAGAAATAGATTAACAGATATAAGTACCTTTATAAAACACAATTTTTATGTTTATATTTAAGCAAAAACAATGTTTATTTTATGTAGGAGTTTCGAATTATTTAATATTTACACAAGATATTACGGATTACATTAAAAAGTCAAAGAACTGCAATAAGACGAAAAAAAACGTAAATGAAAAGTTAGAGATGGCATACTGGGGCTTCTAGTTTAGATACAAAAAAATGGTCTTTTTATATAAAATAACTAAGAATAGTCAAGTCAAAACAAATTCAAATATGAATTCCTGTAATTGTTTGCGGGTGAAACAAATCGCACAAGTAGTTTCCAACCTCTTATACCAGTTAAAATACTGATAAGCTCATCGAAAGACAAGAAGCTTTTTTTAAATAAAGCCTGCGTATGTCTTGAAGAATAGGACATATTGCGATGAAGTGGCGTACGTCTTCGATTTGGTTAAGGCTGCATACAGAACATGTAGCGTCTAAATGTGTTCTGTGTGGCCTATAATTAAGTTCAAGGGTTTCAGTTCGAAACTTAAAGATTAAACTCATATCTTAGGTTGAAAGTTCCTCCCTAAAATAATTATTATCACGCAAGCTCAGATTCAAACGTCTGTACGTAACCCTAGAGGTGGAATTTGTTACCCTTTTTAATTGTTGTCGATAGATTTTATCATCTACCACCGATATTAAATCATAAAAGATGTTTGTCCACTCTTCTCTGTTGCTTACATTCAGATCTAAAGAGACGCGGTGAGCCGACGCGAGCGCGTGCCAGATTCTAAAAGGTGAATAACCACAGCGGAGTGATACCAGTAGAATTCTTTTATGTAAATTGATATCAAACTTTCGTGAGATAGGCTGCATTGGCTTTCAAACTCTTCACATAAACTCGTGGTAGACCAGATTCAACATATATTCCGTAATTGTGTGTATTAAAAGGCAACCGGAAAATTCGTTTGAAAAAGTATCCTTGAATGCTTTCAATTTCCTCAAAAAATTGGTACCCATAAACTTCAGTTCCATAACAAATATATCTTTAACTTTTGCATTAAAAACTTTATACTTTGACGTAGAGTCAACAAATTTATTAGTAAAAAATGTTGACCACAAGGTATTAATTGCTGATTTTGCTCCGGAAAGTTTTTCTTCAATATGGGCTTTCATACTTAGGCTGTGAGTTTTAATTAGGCCTAGATACTTAAACTCACTAACTACCTCAATATTTTGACCATCTAAATTCCAGTTCCTTGCAAGGTTATCAGATCGGTTTTGAGTTCTGAAGATCATTATTTTAGACTTATTAATATTAATTTTAAGATCCCATGCATCACAAAACAGTTTCAGCTTATTAATTTAGAGTTGAAGCGTCATAGGATTTTCTGAAAAGATCACCAGGTCATCCGCGTAGAGCAAGAGCTTTATTGACAAATCACCAAAGGTTACACCTCCTGGTAAGTAATTTTCAATATCATTTATATATAAGGCGAACATCAACGGACTCAAAACGCAACCCTGTGGGACACCTGTTTCTGATCGGAAAGCTTTAGACTGGTGTTCACCATTGCATACAGTCGCAGACGTGCTCAAAAGAAGCTGTTCATAGACCTTAATGAACTTTGTTTATACACCAATAGTTGAAAGCTTATATAATAGTGAATGCCTATTGATAGTATCAAAAGCAGCTTTGAAATCTACAAAAAAGTGTACAATGGTTTCTTTTTATCGATAAAATGCCTTGCGATGCTTGTAAGAGCAAATATTTGATCCATTATTGAGAGATTAGCCCAAAAACCAGCTTGGAAACAGCTTATAATATTATTGCTGTCAACCCATCTTATAAGTCTACAATATAAGATCTGAGCAAAAAGTTTTCTTAATGAACACAAAACGGATATACCTCTGTAATTCTCAGGAAGATTTGGATTAAATTTTTTAAATATAGCAGATATTTTCGCCAAGCGAAAGCTACTTGGAAACCTCTCGTCAATGAACATTTGATTTAGTAATGCCAAAATGCGTTGCAGAAACTCAGGGGTCGAAAACTTGTAGAACTCGATCGGGGTTCCATCTAATCCCGCAGCCTTATTATTTTTAATTTTATTAGGTGATGGTAATAATTCAAGCATTGCAAAAGGTGATTCTAGCTCAGGTATCGAAATGTATTAAAGAGCGTAGCTTAAAAAGTTTTGGTTTGAGTCTGATAGCAAGAGGTTTTCAAAATAGTTTGCTAGTTGATCTACACTTACGCTCTAAGACGAATACTTGCTCCTTCCACCTAAGATCCACACTTTGCACCAAAAAGACTTGGAATCCTTACATTTTAAAAGATTCCTAGCAGCTTTCTTTAAGTATAATTACTTTTTGAAACTGCATAAATCCTTATATATTTTATTTTGTTGCAAGTAGAGTTTTTTGAAAGCTTCATTTAAAGACTGTCTGAAAAGCTTTAAGTAAGCGAAGGATTTTGTCCTACTTACTTTTTTTACACTCTTCGTCATACCACTTTGAATTATAAGATGATTTGTTCTGACAAGAACTAACAACTGCTGAATGCTTAACTAATTCAAAAACAGATTGTGTAGAAGATTATATGCAAAGTTCAAGCTGATCATTAAAAGAACCTATTCGTTGATTTAAGTTTCGCCTATACAAACTAGCCTTTTTTTCGATCCATTTTAGTTTCTTAACAGCATTAGATACTTTAGCTCTGTTGTGGATATCTTGAAGCGTACATTCGGACGACACTACAATAGGCAGATGGGTTGAATAATTTGCCGGATATACCTCAAAATGTTTAATCATATCAATCCAATCGTCCTTCATAATACAAAAATCAATTACAGAACAGCCTTGGGAAGATATAAAAATATAATCGGCCCTGGAATCACCATTTGATACTTCTTTTAAGATAAAAAACCAAAGTTTTCGAACAACTCTATCAGTGATTTGCCATTTGTGTTCAAGCAATTATCCAGTGAGTTTCTTATATCAGTAAACTGACCATTATTTAGAACAAGGGAGTTTTGGAAATTACCTATACGACCGTTAAAGTCTCCAATGATCATAAGGTAATAACATACTCTGCAATTCTTCGTATTCTGATGACCAGGAATTAAAGTTCAAATATACGGAAGTAATATGAAAATGTTTTGAATCACATTCTACATCGATTTAAATTTTGTTACTATAGTTCCTTAAAGTTACATTATTAATACTATTTTCTGAGCGTTTATTTTTGTAGCCACATAATATTTCACCACTAGCTCTCCCGAGTCTGTTATTTCGAATAGCCGGAATACATTTAATGTTAAAATGTTCCAAAAATTAATAATACTGCAATTATTTTTCTTCTTCTAAAAAAGTTTCTAATAAAATAATAATATCGTATTTGTAATCCTTGCATCGAATCGTAGTAAAAAACAAACTTTTCAATTTGCAATTTGGCACCTTTTAAATAAACTTTCGCGTTCGGGTTGATTGACAAAAGTTTACTTTTGATATCGTTTAGTGTGCTTCTTTTTTTGCAGAAATCAATAAATACACCATTAAGTTGAATAAAATTAGTACAATTTATAATAGTTAAACGATACGTCAGACTATAAATGCCATCATCCCAAAGTGGTAACTCGTGCATTCGATCACTGATGGCACTCACTCACTCGCTCACTGAAGCCGAAATTCGGCCCCTGTTTTATGGTAGCTCTGAGAGTATGAATGGAAAATCTCTTGGAAAGTAAAATCTAAGAGAGCGGGTCGTGATATCACGACCAGCCATACAAAAAATGTCAATATAAAAATTTATATGAGACTTCTTGGTAATTCTATATTCTTTGTTATTACATTCATTACATATTACATCTTGGGTTGCTAGTAGGGTTCGGATTTAAGAAATCCCGTTTCGCAGTAAATCGAACAAAAAATCGCGGAAAAATAAATATTTTTTACACACATTTTGCAATAGTTTTATTGAAAATAATAATGCAAGGTGAGGTAAAAGTTATCACCTTATTGGAAAAAGAACGCAGTAGATCTACTGCTATCGTTGGGATGAGAAGGAGAGCACACCTCCAATAAACAATACCGGGCACTTAATAGTATGCTGCTTGCCATATGCAATTACCACACATTTGAAAATATATTAAGATTTTGTGCATCCAATTAATTGATTAAAACAATTTGCTATTGCAAACCAAAACAAACAAAGAGTCCGTCAGAGATAAAACCTTTTTGAACCTTTATTGGCTGATAAGATACTTCAATGACTTATAGCCAAAGCACCATGTAATTGGAATAATGTTGGTTTTCTTTAAAATCCGCATCTGAAGTCAGTCATATTTTAAAAACAAAACAATCAAAATGAGGAAAATATTTTTCATAGCCCTAGTGGCATTGGGTATTATTAGGAAATGTAACACGCAAAATTTTAAAGGTTTTTATTTAGTTACAAAAAAGTCTTCTTTTTTCAGGTGCAATGCTTCAAGCGCCTCCGATGACTCGCAGTCAAGCAATAAAAGCGAAAGCGGAAGAATTTAACTTGACAAACTTTAGTAAGATTCGTTACTTTCTGTACACCAAATCAAATCCTACCGAAGCAATGGAACTTGATATGGACGACCCAGAAACATTGGCAAGGTCAACGTTTAATTCTCAGAATCCCACCAGGTAAACTCCACTATAGATACATAGATATCCGTTTCTATGGTGCAGCTGACCACTATTTTAAAATATATACATATGTAGGTTAATGATTCATGGCTGGAATGATGCATATGATCGTAGTTCGAATAGTCTTATAAGGGAATCCCTCCTGCTGAATGGTGAGAAAACGGATTATAATTTCATATCAGTCGACTGGAGGGTATACAGTACAAACAAAAACTATATTCTGGTACAAAAACAGTGTTCCATAGCAGGAACATCAGTTGCGGAATTTATCGATTGGATGCATGACAATGCTAATCTATCATTTGCTACTCTGACGTTATATGGACACAGTTTGGGAGCACATGTTGCTGGATTTTGTGGAAAAAGTGTTCGGCGAGGAAAAATCCACACCATAATTGGACTGGATCCAGCAATGGCATTGTTTCCACACAATAGCCCTGAGCAACGATTGGCTGACACCGATGCCGAGTATGTAGAATCGATTCATTCGAATGGCGGACGTTTGGGATTTTATAAACCGATTGGACAGATAGCTTTTTATCCAAACGGTGGAAAGTTGCAACCAGGATGTGGGATTGATTTGAGTGGATTGTGCTCACATATAAGAGCAGTAGAACTTTTATCAGAAGCTCTAAGGACGAATGAAAATAATCAATTTTACGCAATTGGATGCAGTAAGTTAGATAACATAAAGGACACCTGCTGCAACCGATATACAGCTAGAGCTAGATTAGGTCATCCTAATAATGTCAATAGCCCTAAGGGGATTTATTATTTGGAAACCAATAGCGAATCACCATTTGCTATTGGATCGTCCGTCAATGGCATACCTTCATATATCCGAATCTAGAACCTGTAACAGGGTATTTCTCCATTGTGTCTCCTTGTGATGATGCTGCTCTCATGTTATTTTCATATACATACTGGCGGCGTTTTGTGATACCTTTTGTTTTATTTATAAATCATACAAACATTATGTAAATAAAAATTAATTTTAATATCAAAATAACAGCTTCTTACAAGATGCATATGAAATTATACACAGTACTTATGACAAAAAAACACTTTTTTTTTATTTTTTTGTCTGTCTGTTATCAGACCCCTTGGTGCCGTTGGGTCGTTTCACAAGCAGATAGCTAATTTTGTAAGAAAGTAAAGAAGCCTATTTTGATTACTAGATGGCGCCACGCTGTGCTCGTTTTTTTCGAAAATATACCGTATATCCGAGCAACATCGGTTGGGTAAGCTAGTAAGTTAATTATATAATTAAACTGCGATTAGTCTTAAAATATATTTATAAAATATATTTGTATGTTTTGTGGAAATACATATTTACTAGCCATTACATTTTGACCAGCCAGTTCATAATTACTTATTTCACTTTTTTGGGTTTCAACCTGAGGTAGGTACTGCGGCCTTCCATCCGTTAGGATCCCTCAAAAGTGCCGTCTAGTCGTAACCATCTGGTCCTTACAGCTCAGTTTTAGTCTTACTAGCCTTTTCGCATAGATACAGGACCGAAATTCTTCAAAGAATTTTTCTCTCGAAAGTGCCCAGTATCACTTTCCCCTTTTTACTTGCGATGGACAACGTTCTTAAGGCACCATATGCCTTATCTATTATAACGTTTATATGATTTTTCCAAGCGAGAGTTCGATTGAAGCAAACTTCTAGGTTTGTAGCCGTATTTACAAATTCTACGGGAATGTTATTCAAAAGTACTGTAGAAAAGCATGTTAAGTCAAGCGTCTTCTTTGAGATAAAAAGACACTTTGTTTTCAGGGGGTTTAAAACAAGACCGCAGTTGTTAGACCATTCCAAAATAGCATTTAGATCTTCATTTATGGTGTATACGCAGTTTTCAATGAGGCCCAACGCCGAACTCTGAAGATATTAGACATCATCTGCGAACATTTCCGTAGCGTATGAGACTAGGGATATCATTTATTTAAGTTAACACCAGCAAAATTCCCAGGAAAAAATAATGATCTATGATCATTCCCACGATCGCGTCCCACGATCGCGATATATGCACTGGCTTGTTATTGCTGACATAGTGTGTTGTTGTCACTAAACACCAAACCAGAGAATTGCATTCCGTCACGTACAGAATGTAAAATGATGCTGTCTGTGGGAATTTATGCAAAGAAGATGCATTGGGGATAGGTTAAGATAATTTAAGAACTAGTTTAGTTGAAAAATAAATTTGAAACAATAAAGAGCTAAAAGCTCAAAAAAATAATAATTTTTTTATTTGAAATAAATAAGAAATAATGTAATTGGCGCCCGAGCAGAGTGCTTGTGAGTGAATTATCACGAAAAGTGTTTAAATAAATCCGGTCAAGGGCTGACAGTATCCGCTGAAGCAAACTTCTGTTGCGGTTAACTGTTTTCATTAACCCCTGATTACGATTGACTTTATTGCGAGTGCACAGAATTATCGCGAAAAGTGTTTAAATAAATCCGGTCAAGGGCTGGCAGTATCCCCTGAAACTAACTTCTGTTGCGGTTAACCGTTTTCATTAACCCCTGATTACGATTGACTTTATTGCGAGTGCACATTCTAGACAAACAATAATAATGGTCCAACCAGTAGTGAACTCGTGTTGTGGTGAAAGGACTTATAATTGTCTGAGGGCCCCTTAGTAACTTCAACTAAAAGAAGACGAACCGGAAGCTGTGGAAGCTTGCTGTACCACCCGAGATGAAGCTGCTGTTATTACTAATGTAAGATAGATATTTAAGTTATTAATTAATATTATTTAAAAAAAATTGCAAAAGTTGATTGATTGTTAAACTTATAAATAAAAAAAAAAAAAAAAAAAACAATTAAAATACCACTTACTAACAAATCTCTAAATTTATACAACTTATTAACAAATTCTCTTGTAAAAGAATTAAATTAAAAGTATACAACTTATTAACAAATTCTGTTGTGAAAGAATTAAATTAAAAGTCAAATATTCAAACGAAAAAATGTAATATTAAAAAATACATACATATTTAATTAAAAAATCATCTTAATCGATTTATATATTTTTTTTTTAAATAAAAATAAAACA
This sequence comes from Platycheirus rosarum, assembly GCA_963971375.1. Lineage (NCBI taxonomy): Eukaryota > Metazoa > Arthropoda > Insecta > Diptera > Syrphidae > Platycheirus > Platycheirus rosarum. The sequence goes on along the minus strand of OZ020507.1, from coordinate 55,511,156 downwards.
ATTGTGGACAATACTAATTCTTAGAGAATGGAACTTTTCCTCTTATTTTAATTCACTATAGGTAAAGTGAAAAATACCAAATTAGGAAACTAACTTATAAAGTAATGTTATAAATATTAAGTAAGTGCATTAGAATGAACAATATGGTAAACACCAGAACAGGTGCGGGAGTAGACGTACCCGTCGAAACTGTTAATCCAGGGCAGGGCCCAAGCCAAGCTCAAGGCGTGCAACAAGGCCCGTCCGAACCCATTTTCTTAACACATGGTTCAATTAACCAAATACCCAGTACAAACTTTACTAATTCTCTACCCGTCCGCAAAACTCATTTATTCCTAATTGTTTTCCTCAAACAAATTCTCAGCCTACATATAACCGAAATACCACCTTTAACTATCCGTCATACCCCAGTTATCCCACCTTTAGTTCACCAATCCAGCAAAACACTGCGCTTGCTTTCCAGCCACGCATTAACTCTATGCCCCGACAACCTACTAACCACTTCCCACAGAACCGATTTCAATCCTTTAAGCCATTCCCGAATCAGAACCCCACGAAAATGAAACCTTTAACGCTAGGACGAAGTAATCAATTAGGGGGTATAAGCAATCAAAATAACAAAACATATTTTAATTCAAGCCAACAACTACAAAAACCGACTTTCCAGCAAAGTCCAAAAACACAACAGAATTTGCACATAGATTCAACATTAGAACCTGTCGAAAATCAAACAATCCCTCAATCACCCGATAATTTCAAATCGGAGAAATTAGAGTATGCTCAACTGTGGGAAGCGTTTTCGCAAGGATTTAACCCGTATGAATATGACAATTCGCCAGTACAGGAGAATTCTACCCAATATACCGAAAACCGAATCCATGAAATGCAACAGTATAGTGACATACATTTTTGAGACTAACGCAGTCCTCACTGCCTTATTTCAAATGCAAAACGAAGACTGGGGAAACATTAAAAATTTTAAAAGACACCGGCTCCAACAAAACTTATATCATGCCAGAACTAGTAAAAACCCCAATTCCCAATGAAAATTCATGTTTTGCTAAATTTATAGCCGGCAACGTTAAGGTCAGCCACCACACTTTCTTAAACCTCTTGGCCTAAGCAACATAAACATAACATTTTTAATTTTACCGAATCTTAAGACTTTCCATGGTATTTTAGGGAATGATAGCCTCAAAACACTATAAATGCCGTCATTTATACTCAAGGTAGTTACATGACTATCCTCAACAAAGTAAAGATACAAATACATCAACTTGAATCGCAAGCCGTTAATACTATAGCCGTAAAAATCGATGACCTCACAGTCTCAAAAAAACAAATGTTAACTCTAGCAGTTCACAAGAACATTAACCTTTTTTCAGAACCTCAAGGGAAACTAACTTATACTACAAAAGTAGTAGCCGACATAAGAACTGCCTCAGACGAGCCAGTGTACACACGATAACGATACTATCCCTTTCCTATGGCTTTAAAAGCAGAGGTAGAAAAACAAGTAAATCAATTGTTGAAAGATGGAATAATAAGACAATCACGATCACCATACAATTCACCAGTATGGATTCTCCCAAAAAACCTGACTCTGCTGGAACTAAACAATATCGTATGGTTATTGATAATCTTAAGCTTAACGCCATTACGATAGCTGATAAGTACCCCATATCTAATATCAACGAGGTATCTGCACAATTGGGAAAAAACAAGTATTTCACAGTGCTAGATTTGAAAAGTGGCTTCCATCAAATTCCTCTCAAGGAATCTGACATAGAGAAGACAGCTTTTTCAATAAATAATGGGAAGTACGAGTTTACGAGACTACCATAGGGTAGTCCCAGGGTGTCCACGAAGAATTTCAAGGGGTCCGCGACAGCTTTTCTATAAAGCATCAGAAATACGTCTTTAATATTATTCCAATGTGACACTCAACAAACTTTGTTTCAAAACTAAAACTATATTTTTTACTAATTTCCTCACTCCGTTTTATACGATTTTCCTACCCCTCTCAATAACAAATACAATAATAGTTTTAATAACAAAAGTGCATTGAAGTGCTTTTCTAGACGTTTTATGCTAATTACGTTATGTTGTTGTTATATATGTAGGTGGTTACAAGTAGTTTTTACTTTTCACCGCATTTTTTGCGTAGAAACGATCGACATTATAACGTTATGGACATAACACTTCGGGACAGGTACAATCAGTTCCACTAACTAAAAATGATTTAAAAATATAAAGAAGATACTACTATCGGCTCATTCTCTTATTTTTTTGTTTGTAGGCTGTAATTACAAAGACTTTGTTGTAATGCTTTTTTTTCTTGAAAATGGTATCTGCATTTGAATTTGAATTCGAAGTTTGCAGTAGGCAACGTTTTAATTGTTATGCGTATTTTCTTTTTTTAACGGAAAAACTCAGAATCAAATTTGTTGTGTCTTCTTCGCATTTAGTGTTTGTTCTTAAAAATATTAAGTTTTTGCATTACTTTTTTAACAAATGGATAACCATTAAGTAACCACAATACTTAACGTCTTACATAACAAAGAATTTATGAAAAAAAATATTTCGGTTTTGATAAAATCCTGTTTTTTATTTTTAGTTTTCTGAAAAAAATGTTTTGTTTAAATGTTGGTAAGGAGGTTTTGTTAGAGTTTATTAATAAACATGTGATTATAAAATTTAAAATATTTTTTTTTCATTCGTTTGACGTTTGTCAACTGTGTAGCACGCGCTTTCTAGTGATTAGCTAAAACTATTTCTAAGAGAAGTAGAAGTAAAATGGAGGGTGATGAATTCATCCTCCAAAAGACCACTAATAAAAAAAAAAGATTTCAGTCAATTTACAAGTATTAATAATATATATTATATATATATAATATATTAATAAATAGTGCAGACATTGATGATAGTGTGCCTGTAAAACTAAAGGAAATTGTTCCTCCTATTATTGTTCTTATAACAAAAAGTGATGTGCTTAGATCTATGATAAATAAACTGAAAATTGAAGACTATCTCCTTAAAAATATTTCGTTGGGCCAGAAAATCCTGTGCTCAAGTTTTTTTTAAAAACGCAATCCTGTGAATTTTATACCCACGAAAAGAAAAGTAATAGACCATTTAAAGTAGTATTATCCAGCCTAGATTTTCACAATTCCGACACATTAAAAAATGAACTAATTATGCTTGGCATTAAATGCATTGATATAAAACCAATTGCTGTAAATACGAACTCCAATTATATTCATTATATCTATCTTGTAAATATTGAACGTGGTTCAGTTAAAATGAACGAGTTGCGCACTAACTACAAACATGTGCTCAAAACAATCGTTAGGTGGGATTTTAAGAGACAGCAACCTAACAAAATCACACAATGTCATAATTGTCAAATGTTTGGTCATGGAGCAATGCACTGCCAAGTAAAAACTTTTTGTTCATTTTGCTCTGGGAACCACAAAACAACTGAATGCACAGCACCACAAACTGCTTTGAAGTGTGCTAACTGCAACGGAGCACACAAGTCTACAGATCCATCATGCGTAAGCCGTAAACAATATATTGAGATAAGGCAAAAAATTTCGTCACGTCATCGCAATCATAATTCCTCTGCTAAACCGGTCTTGATGAATCGGCCGAGAACCAACCATGTCAAATTCACCATGGAAGATTTTCCACCACTGCAACATAAAAGAGGCAATGTTGCTCCTCACAGTTACTCCCAACAATTTGCATTAAATCAAAACCATGTCAATGACAAAGCTCGCTCAGATGACCCACCAATAGCAACACCATCTACTAGTGCAAATGCTCATGGCTCTGAGAAAAACTGTAGCAGTAACTTACTTTTTTCTTTTGATGAAATTTCCTCTCTTCTTAATGATGTATTGTCAAATTAAGTACTTTTCGTTCTAAATCTGAACAATTTAATGTAATTACCACTCTTGCAGTGAAGTACCTTTATTCAATATGATGGACATAAATCCAAAAATTATCACTTGGAATGCTACTAGCATTCAAAATAAGAAACACGAATTATTAAATTTTTTGAAACGTAACAAAATTGACATAGCTTTATTAACTGAAACCTGGCTTAAAAATGAAAAATACTTTACAAATCATAATAATTATGCATGCTATAGACTTGATAGGCAATATTCAAAAGGGGGTGGGGTTGCTATTTTGATAAATACTGTTGGGGTAATATTTTTCATGATATTATTGCTTTTAACAGATCACTTACATTGCTCTACAGTCTTGAACCAACATACATTCTAAAATGCGCGTCCCAAAATCCATCAACGCTTGACTTTTTTGTTTCAAATAATGCATATCGTTTTTCGCAGCCAGTCGCAATTAATGCTTTAAGTTCTAATCATTTGCCTGTCTGCACTTCCCTTCAGATTTCTTTAAGCCAAACTAATATGATACCTGTCAGTTATAATTATTCCGCTGCAAATTTGAATCGTAACAGTTCATATGTTTCTGAAAATTTAAACCGAATTAGATTATCAGTCGACTATATTACTTCGTCTGATCAGATTAATGGCCTCATAGATTCATTCATGGAAGTTACAAGCAGAGCGGCTGAGTTATCAATTCCTAAGACCCAATCTTATTATTCAAATCAACTCATTTTGCCTGAATCTATTTTAAGATTGATTCGTTTGCGAAACTCAGAAAAGAAGGAAATGGATTCGATTTAGAGTTGATTTTTTTAAGAATAAAGTTAAGATTTTGAACAAAAAAATAAAAAAAGAAATAGAGATTTAAAAAAATAAAAATTGGAATAACCTCTTAACTAGTTTAGATAAGGAATCAAAACCTTTTTGGAAGGTTACGAAAATAATCAGGAAAAAAAACTCAATCATTCCGCCTCTACGAGTTAACGACAAAGTTTTAATTACTCAGTTGGAAAAGGTCGAGGCACTGGCTGACTCCTTTTCCAAAAATCATACAATCTCATCCCATCTCAGTGATGGTGACACTGAAAATATTGTAAATGATATGCTTATTGAGCTTAATTCTCTACCTAGCAACGTAAATAGAAGCAAATTTTTTAAGAATAGTTCAGTGAAAGAGTTAATTAAAGACTTAAAATCCACAAAATCATCTGGGCTTGATGGTATGAGCAACAGGTTACTTAAAGCCTTACCTTCAACGGCTACAAAGTTTCTTACAATAATCTTCAATTATTGTTTGATCCTTTCGTATTTATTTCCTTAAAGATTGGAAAATAGCAAAAGTTGTAGCTATCTGCAAACCTGGTAAAGCTGAGGATAATCCTAATAGTTACAGGCCTATAAGCTTGCGTGCTGTAAGTAAATTGTTTGAAAAACTTATAAAACAACTACTTTTAAACCATATAGAGGACGCGTACATATACCCTAATGAGCAGTTTGGTTTCCGATCTGGTCATTCTACAAGCCATCAAATTTTAAGAATTAAAAATCATGTGAATATTAACCTAAAACCTAAGTTGTCGACTGGCTTAGTACTTTTAGACATTGAAAAGGCTTTCGACACTGTATGGCACCAGGGGCTGCCTTACAAACTTATTATGTTTAATTTTCCCACATATCTAATTAAATTAGTGCAGAGCTTTTTACTTAACAGAAAGTTTACTGTGTATGCAAGCTCTGTAAAGTCTTCACTGTATGATATAGTAAGTGGTGTTCCGCAGGGTTCTGTGTTGGGACCGATACTTTTCAATGTGTATATGTCTGACTTACCATCTTTGGACGTAAACACTAAATTAGCTATGTTTGCCGACGTCTAGCTTATTGCCTCAAAATACTCTTGAAAGTTTGCAATATTCATTAAATACCTTACAAACTTTTTTTCATAAGTGGAAAATAAAGATTAATGCTCAAAAATCACAGGCAATCTGAAACAGATTTTTTGCCACAAACATTGTTACAGATAAACTTAACTGACATCGCTTGGTCCGAAAGTTGCAAATATCTAGGTGTTATACCTTGATAAGAAACTGACTTTTGACAAAAATATTGCTTATACAATAAACAAAACAAATCTTTTAATAAGAATCTTATACCCTTTTATTAACCGCAAATCAGGTCTTAGCATTAATAATAAAATTCTGATATTCAAATCAATTGTTCAACCTATACTCACTTATGGTGCTCTAGTGTGGTTTGACTGCGCTGAGACCCATTTAAGAAAGTTGCAAAGAGTACAAAACAAAATATTAAAATTAATGCTAAATTTGCCATGGCATTTTTCAACAGTAAGGCTTTATGATAAAGCTAATGTTAAGCAAATTAAGCTTGTAATATATAACCTACAAGACAACTTTTTTGGAAGATGTTCCTACTCTGATAATGAGCAAATTCTTAATCTCTTAAATTAGATATACATATTTTTCTTATATCTCTTTTGGGTTTATGTGCAATATTAGTTTTTAAGTATTATATAAGGGTTTTTTTCTTGTAGCTTTTCCCTTGAAACTTTGTCAAAATATTTTAAATTTAATTTATTTTAGCATTATTTATGTTAAAGTTGTAAAGGATTTAATTTTCTATATCTCTTAAATAAACTTTGTACATAAATGTGAGAAATATCGAACTGCAATAAAAAAAAAAAAAAAAAAAATTTTGTTTTTAAAAATATTGATTTTTCAAAAAAAAAATTTAAATTAATTTTAATTAGAAAAAGAACATAAGTCACAATGTGTTTTGTGCTGCGATGTTTTGAGCAATTTGAGAATCAGAGGAATAAGAAATCCCTACGGAAAGTTGCTACAGGAAGTACCAATGAAAATGCTGTACTTGCATCATATAAGGTGTCCCTGATGATAGGGTAGTTTGAGAAATCTAATGTAGAGCTCCTTTCAACTACTTGTTGTTGACCTCAGTGGCTACTTAATTCGATTCTTTTTGAGAGTAGCTACACTACATATCTCCTGTGTGTATCTCCAAAACATTTATTTTAAACACAAATAGAAGTATCCAAATTGTCAAATTTGATATGTGTGTAAAAATCTGTTTGAAAGTTTGTACAAATTGTTCCTAAAGAGAGATTCAAAAAGGATTAACCTAATGAATTCCAATAAAAAGAATTATTGATATGTCCCCCGATCTCAAGACACAGCTTTTAGAAAAAATAAAGGTGAGTTCCTATTTTGCTCTTCAATTGGATGAAAGTACTGACATATCAAACAATGCTAATCTGATGTAGTAGTATGTGCGGTACGAATTTCAAGACTCTATTAATGATGATTTCTTGTTCTGTTCGCCTCTTCCTGACCATACGACCGGACAAGCCATTTTTAATCTTTTAAATGAATTTATAACATCAAATGGAATAAATTGGAAAAAAAAATTGTAGAGATTTGCACTGATGGCGCAAGAGTAATGTCCGGATGTAAGAGTGGTCTACGCGCTTTTGTTAAAAATGTTTCACCCGAAGCTACATGGCAACACTGTTGTATACATCGAGAGGCATTAGTGGCAAAACGAATACCAGCAGAATTAAAAATAGTTGTCAATTTTATAAAATCAAGGCCGCTAAACCACCGCATCTTTAATAAAATATGTAATGATATGGACAGCATACACAGTCAGCTATTACTCCATACTGAGGTTCGTTGGATATTCCGAGAAATAATTCTTAGACGGTTTTTCGAGCTTCGCGAAGAAATACAAATGTTTTTCCTTAAAGAAAGTATTTCAACATTTGAATTGCCCGACCGTTTTAATGATCTTACATGGTGCGCACTAGTTGCATATCTATGTGACGTTTTTGGCTATTTAAATGAGTTAAACATGGATTTACAAAACTCACAAGACAGTAACTGTATTATAAATTAAAGACAAAATCGAATCGACATTTAAAAAAAATTAATAAGTGGCAAAGACAAAGGCAAAGGATTATTCGTCATTTTCAACACTAAATGAATTTTTAACAACTGCCAACGATATTTTACCAGACTTAGTTTTTCAAAGTTTTCTCAAACATTTCACGGACCTAAAAAAAAGTTTTCGAGAATACTTTCCAATTCTTGATAACAGAAAATTATGGATTAAAAATCCATTTTTAGTTGACTTGAGTGAACTAATTGATATATTGATATTTCTTGTGACTCAGCTCTACAACTTGTATTTAAAAACATCAGTCTTTTTGAATTCTGATTAAGTGCTAGAAAGCAATATCCTTTAATATCAGAAGGAGCTATTAAAGTATTAATTCCCTTTCCTATGTCATATTTATGTGAAAAAACTTTTTCAACTCTTGTATATGCGAAAAATAAATATAGAAATAAATTTGATGTAGAACCTGATATAAGAATTCAGTTATGTACGTTTGATCCAAATATAAATAACTTGGTAGCTAAAAAACAACACCAGCCATCGCATTGATTATTTTACTAACTGCTTACGTATGTATGTACTTTCAATAACATTTTAATAAAAGATATTTTTATAAAAAAACAACATGTTTTCAACTTTCTAGGTGAAACGGTGTTAATTTAAGGATTATACACAATAATACATTAAATTTTATTCTTGAGAGGGGTCCGGCGACTAATAAATTCATTGAGAGGGGTCCGCACACTCTCAATGGTTGAGAACCGTTACTCTAGTAGTGTTAATGCGCCAGTGGAAAGGTTCTACTCAACGCTTATAGAAATCATGAGATGCCTAAAACCGGAAGGCACTCATCGTTCCTGTACGGAACTTCTAGAAAGGGTGGTATACGAATAAAATTCTTCCATTCATTCCACAACAGGAAAGAAGCCAGTGGAATTATTTTTCGGTCGAAGGGTATGCTCCGATCTCATCTTCTTAGAAAAGGCTCGAAAAGAGAATATTGAAAAATTAAAACAAAAACAGGACTATGATTTAGAATACCACAATAAAGCAAGACAACCTTTAAAAATATACACTCCTGGCGAAGTAGTTTATGTAAAACAAAATAAACGTATAGGTTCTAAATTAATCTGTCGGTACAAAAAAGAAATTGTTTCATTGAATAAGAACAACTATTTTAACAAAGTCCGGAAAGGAGGTTCATAAATTACAGATAAAAACCTAATCTTTTTTATAGATTCCCATCTTCTGCGAACTGATTGACTATTCAAACGCACAACTTATAGCAATAGAAACAGGAAGGGCCAAAGTCCAAAACGGCTCCTTCAAGCTTATACACGAAAGCAACATCCAGGAATATCAACAGGCGCTTTCTAGTCTGAAGAAAGTAGTACTCAACGTAAAGAATAACTCCCATCCCATATTTCCTCTCCTACTTAATGACATTAAAGAAATCCAAGGCCACCTAGACCCCATTGTTCCTCCATTCAAAAGTAAGAGATCCTTAAATTTCCTCGGCTCTGCCTGGAAATGGATTGCAGGTACACCAGAAAAACATGATTTCCAACTGATTAGAGATAAAATAAATAGTGTTTTAACAAATAATAATCAACAGAAAATAATAAAGAGAGTAATTACAGAAAAAATAAAAGAAATAAATAATGTAACTAATAAAATTATGAAAACTTTAGAAACTAATGAAAACATTAATATAGAATTTGTCTTAGACTTAAAATTTAAATTAGAACTATTAAAAGACGAAATTTCAGGTCCATCATTTAACCCTACAGCAGAAAGTCAAGGACTGTAAAGCAAAGAAAGGGTGTATCAACTTTGTTTTGGAAGTCTTATGTGAAAACTGCGCAGCTTTATTAGAGCTTGTAAGAACACTACACCCGAGTTCTTAAACAAAAAGTTATAAGAAGACAGCAGGTAATTTTTTTGAGATGTTATCAGTACCAGGAGTTTTATTACTTGCGATTTGTGAAAGATCTATTTCAAGTTCACCAAAAGATATTGGAGAATCAAACATCAAAATATATAGACATATATAAATTTGTCGTGACAATTTTGTCGTTGTCAGATTATGACAAATTTGTTATAACAATTTTTTCATTGTATAATTACAGCAAAGGTCAATGGGCAAATAGTATTGAAGAAAAACCCACAGCGACATATATGAAATTGTGAGAATATAAAGATAAATGTCTCTAGTTTTATTAAGGGTTGTAGGAATTCTGAAAAAAAACTTGTTTATATTTCACATTATTTGGTGTGATCAATGTCTACTGTGATTTCGTCTAAGAATACTACAGAGGCTCGGTTTGTTTGTTTGCCTAGCCTTAGGATAAAAAATAAACTAAACTGGAAATATGCGCGCAGACACGGTGGACGTGAAAATTGCCTTCTTTTCTCTATGAGTTGCGCTCTGGCGTGTGAAGTCGGGACTGAATTCTTCCTCTTATCAATATTTTATTATTCATCAAGCCCTGGTGCCAATAGAGCTCTACATGAAGACACCATTTGGTCTCATGTGTTCACGGCAGTACGACTTGACCAGTCTTAAATAACAGCTAGAGCTACACACTGTGAATGATATCATTTCTTTATAGGTTAAATGTGGGATATCTTTAAAATCAGGACTGTTTCCATCTAATGGGAAGGACTAGAATGCATCTTTTTAAAAAAATTATTTTACTGGCGCGACAGCTCCTTAAGGAGCCGAGACCTAGTGACTTATACTCTCAACCATTCTTGTGTGTTTGTTTTAATCTGCAAAAATGTGAAAGACCTTCAGTTTACCGCCGAGTCCGAACGGCTACATCAGATGCACTTTTTCGAGACAAATTTTACTCTCAGAGTTTTTGTCAATTCCTCGGAAGAGGCAGTACCCTGGAAAAGAAGGTGGCTATCAGCGGGACTCGAAACCAGGCTCATTCCCTTTCATTCTCTAATTCTCTTTGTCAATTCGTTATTTCTATTCATTTTATCATTGTTAATACATATTAATGAACTTGAGCTTGACCTATACACTTTTTTTCATACGGACGCTTGGTAGCGTTAACACTTGTCGCCAAACCCCTCTAGTAGTTATTACCACAATGATAGCTAATATTATATATTTGAATAATATATTTTCATCAATGTCCGCGACAGGGTCGGATTACGTCCCATGATCTTTGTCAGTGTTATATTTTGAAAAATGTATCGTAACCTACACGACATAAACTGCACCTATCTATTCTGATTTTTACTTGCGATTATACATAATATGCAGTGGGTACTAAAAAAAACTTTACTATCGACTTGAAGTACAAGCAAAACAATTATGAATGGAACTCGACTTCGATCATATGGCCACCGCGGGACCGTTTGCAGCGGTCGATTCGTTGGACCCAATTTTCGATGAAACATTTCGCCCGAAACGGCAGCTATGCCACGTTCAATGTTGGCTCTGAGCTCTTCCAACGTCGTTGGCTTGTTGGCATAAGCCAATGACTAAACGTAGCCCTAAGAAAATAGTCTAGAGGCGTTAAATCGCATGAACGAGGCGGCCAATCGACTGGCCCATTTCTTCAGATAACAAGCACATCAAACTTACTCTTCAATAAATCGATTGTAAGGTGTGCTGTGTGGCTTGTGGCACCATCCTGTTGAAACCACATGTCGTCCAAATCCATATCTTCCAATTTGGGCCAAATACAATCGGTAATCATGGCGCAATAGCCCTGGTCATTCACAATAACGTAAAGATTGTTATCGTCGACGAAAAAATATGGCCCAACAACGCTGCCGGCATACAAACCGCACCAAATAGTTATTTTTTTTTTTGATTCATGAAGCAAATGTGGATTTTTATCCAACCAATAACGCATATTTTGCTTATTGATGAACGCATTGAGCCAAAAATGAGCTTCGTCACTGAAGATGATTTTGCGATGAAATCCAACACTTCAACGCTCTTAAAGTTGCGGTCACCGACTCCGAATTTCGGTAGAATTTTTTTATAGTTTGCAGACGTTGCTCGCTCGTGTACTTTACCATGATGAAAATGTTGAGTTTACTGAATAAATTCACCATGACAGTTGGATGATTAGTGAAAGGGTGCGTTCACAAATTAAATTCAAAGTTGTCAAGTTTCTATTGGAATATGCAGGTCTCTATTGACATATGCAGCTACTAATCAGTTAGCCTAGCATAAGAACAAGGTTTCTCAATTAAAAAAAAGTTGTTTAAAAACCCTTTTATTTAAAAACCACTCCTAAGATTTTAAAATAAATAACCCTTTTTTTACATTTCTTAAAGAAATAATTTGGTATTTAAATTATTCCACTGAAAACTATTTTACGTACCTACTATTTTCGAAAAATCACAAAAATCGAATAAAACCTTTGAATTTTAACGGGAAGATTCTTCACTTTAATTGCATATCCGGTTCCGAAAAATTCAAACGTAACTTCTAGCATTTTATTTTTTCTCTGTCACATTCTTTTACTACCAATCTCCACAAATTTAGACGATTTCTTTCCTTTAAAGATCATGGTCTTATTTTTATTTTAAATGTATTATTTGATGAACATTTTCTTTGAATTTTTGTATTAAAATACATTCCTATCACAAAAACCACCAACAACAACGACATATAAGTTGAAATATTTGGATTAATGTGAAAATAATTAAATTCTCATAAAGAAAATGCAACAAATCTAATGACAATGATTCACCTTGAATCTGTTGTACCTCTTGCTTGTATGAACTTTCATGTGGCGCATACTGGTTCAAGGTGATAAGACGTTAATTGTGCGTTCTTCTCCAGCGAAAACAGGTTAAGTTTTCAACAGTACTACGCACGTAGATACTCACATGCACAGACGCTATGTGTAATAACCCGCGTTGCCACTTCATCGAAAAAAAAGTTTAATTCACGTTAAAAGTAGAGTAGATTACAAAATGTGATCTACATACATCACTATTCAGTTTCTAGTTATAAGTCCCAAACTGAGCTGCTATTGTGGTTAATGTTTCTATTTTTTTGTGTATTTCTACATTAAAAATTCCCACCAGTACAATGCTCTTTTTAAATACATTTGCAAGTGCAACTCGGGTGCCATCGAAGACAAAGATTTAAACCAAATTAATTGAAGTTAAGTCGCGACGCGACATACAAATAAAATGTATGTTTTGTAAAGGCAATTCCGAAACGATGTGAAAATGTGTAAGCCTAATGTTACGTACCATTAGTTTGGTATTGAAATGCTCGAAGATCCCACTACTGACTTAAAACACAGTTTGAAGGTTACATAAATAAAATAAATAAATTTATTGGCGCGACAGCTCCTTAAGGAGCCAAGGCCTAGTGACTTATACTCTCAACCATTCCTGTGTGTGTGTTGTTACTCTGCAAGAATGGAAGGGACCTACAGTTTACCGCCGAGTCCGAACGGCTACATGAGATGCACTTTTTCGAGACAAATTTTACTCTTGGAGGTTTTGTCAGTTCCTCGCAAGACGCAGTACCCCAGAAAAAAAAGTTGGCTATGAGCTGGATTTGAACCCAGGTTCTTTCGCTTAGCAGTCCGACACACTAACCACTAAGCCACGGGGCACTACATACCTACTTAAATCATTTAAAGGTCAAAAAGTATTAGACATAAGAACAGGCAGACAAAACACTGAAAGACAAATTTTTGTAAGACTTTCCAAGATTTCTCCATCATACTAAAATCATGTTTGGCAGTATTAAATCATTGAGGTTGTAACACCGCGTTTGTACAAAAAGCCATTCTGACTCAAGACATATACAAAACAATTTGCCTTGCTGTATTCTGAAGAGGTGTTCGTGTTCATTGCACATTGGAAAAACATGGGTAAGCTTTTCCATCCTCCTACTATTTTGAAATCTTTCCTTGAAGGTAATAAACAACATTTGTCCATTCTGTGCCTGAGAAATGTGACCCCTCCCCCCTTCAGTTAAGCACAACCAAAGATAATATAACATACTGGTTATATTATCTTTGGCATAACTTTGCAGTACAGTTCCTTAAATACCTTGGGTCAAAAGAAGTAGCCGATAATAATATGGTGGAAGAAATACGCGAGTGGTTGCTAGGATCCAATAGAATCTACTATAGTCTGTCGAAGCTCCTTAAATCCGGAAACCTTACCATGAAAACTTAGCTCCTGCTGTACAAGACTATGGTCTTACCAGTGCTAACATACGGATCCGAGACTGGGTGCTTAAAAACAGGTACTCTGATATATTATCCGCGTTTGAGAGGAAAGTTGTTGGCCCTATCTATCTTCTCGCTATCTTCTAGATCCTTCAATATAACGTCGCCCGAGAATTGTTTTGTTGTATACGCCAATTTTACGATTTTGGGAAATCGCATTTTAAGGTTTGCGTTCCTATAAAAAAAAAACTGTCCGCTAAAGTTTTGTTTTTTATTAATATAAATAGTATGTGGAATATCTTCTTTTGATTAATGTGTTCAAAACCCTCTTATCAACATTAGTTTTAAAATTATAAAGGTTTTTACCCAAAATGAGTTTGTCGTATACGCCACCAAAATAAGCTTTTTTTTCTTCCCATATACGTACGACAAAGTGAACGCACGTGCGACATTCCAATTCTCAACATATAGTACAATCCAATACGAATTCGTATGAGAACGAACTAAAAAAAAGTCAATTTTCAATTTTAACAATGCTTTTATTCAATAAGTAACAGTTAAAATACTAGATATACATACAAAACAATATTTTCGTTGGCAGTCTTGGTTTAGGAAAAATTACTTATTTTATTATTAACAAGACAATAAAGTCATTCTATGGCCATACATCTTACAAGAATGTAAATAAATGAGATAAAAATAACATTTTTTATAAACAAATTAAAAAAAGTCATCCTATGACTATAAAAATAAAAGTGTAAATCTATAAGATTTAATAATATATTGTTTAATACAATATACAAAGTCATTCTATGACCATGACAAAACAGTATTTTCGTTGGCAGTCTTGGTTTAGGAAAAATTACTTATTTTATTATTAACAAGACAATAAAGTCATTCTATGGCCATACATCTTACAAGAATGTAAATAAATGAGATAAAAATAACATTTTTTATAAACAAAAAATTACAAAAAGTCATCCTATGACTATAAAAATAAAAGTGTGAATCTATAAGATTTAATAACATATTGTTTAATACAATATACAAAGTCATTCTATGACCATGAACTTAAATAACTACAAATAATTTTAAAATTAAATAAAATCAAAATTAGTTCTATGATTTTATTCTTTTTTATTTAAATTAAATAAGGCTTCATAATAGGCCTGGTCTGCCTTAGGCATAAAATTAAAGAGACTTCTAAGGTCGCTTATTTTCTCTTTGGATATAGGCTTGTTTTGGCTTGTGACTTGAAGGCATTGGCTGAACAAATTTTTCGGAGTTTGCAGGGTAACTCTCGTTGGTTTTTTAAATATTGAGGCTCTTCGAAATTTAGATGTCGCAAAAACGAAAGCTGACTAAATACTTCCAGATTTTTAAGGTACCTGTCGATGGAGCTATAGACGCAGTCGACTTCCTGAACCAACGAATGTCCGGGCTCCGAATATTTTTGTTGAATTTCTTCTAAGTGTTTTTGTTCAGTAAGAAAAGCAAAGCAGTTGACATTACCTTATTCTTATTTTGTGGGACACAGGAGTCACACCACGAGATTTTGCAGTGAACTGAATTTTTTTTGATCGGTCTGGTATTTATACTTTCTGCGCCTCCAGTTAAAATAGATATACACGTACGACAAACCAAACCGGATTTTTTTTTTTTAGTTTGTGTTGTACGTCTATCAGATCAGTCCTACATTCTATGTGAGTCTCATACACGTACGACAAACCAATTTTAATGTTTTCTTTTAAATTTTCGATCGTATGTCTTAAGCCTATAGACGTACGACAAAACAATATTAAAGAAAAAATTGCGGCAAAATACATGGAATTTTTGTCGTATATGCCAAAAACTGGCGCTTACGACAAAACAAAACTAAGGGTATGCGTATTTTGTGGATATACGACAAAGTCCATGCTAATTATCTCAGCAACGGTAAATGATAGGCGAATTCTGATTGCACAGATCGGAAGAGGACCTCTGAAAACACACTACTGCATACCCATTTGCATTTTGGCGTTTACAACAAAACAATTCTCGGTCGACGATAAGTTGTATTGGACGGTTTGAGGTCTGATTACTATCAAATCACTGCTCGCATGCCCTAAGCTCCTGGGCTTCCACATCTTTATAAGTGATTTTCTACTTACTTCTAATCCCCTTATGCTCATTCAAGGTAGCCAGCTAGGGAAGATCCACAACAACTATTTTTTGGCTACCCTTTTAATATCAGTAAGCACAGCGCGTGCTTAGGAAAACAAGGAGTGGATTTAAAAGGAGATGCCAATGCAAGCACATTGCTTTTAAACTTCTGAACATAATATTGGGATGAGCAAATGGAGTTGAGCAAGACATTTCACATTGAAGCTGTACCGCTAAAGAACGAACCCCAGTATTTAACAGTATGACCGAGTATAACGGCATTTTTAACGACATCATATATATATATGATCTACACCCGCAGAGCAGGGGTGTGAGTTCAGAAACGAATATAAAAAGCTAAGTGCACTGTCATCAGCGAAGCAGTTTAGTGGAAGAAATTTCAGACAGGAGATCATTTATAATAAATTGCATGACTGGATCGTAGGAACTTGCCTTTATGTGCGGTGTTAGCTTCGAATAAAATTTGAAACTTCATAGTTTTTATTCGATTTTTCTGACTTTTGATTATTTTAAAAAGTACGTAAGATAGTTTTCAGCGGGAACATTCAAACGCCATTTTATTTCCTTAGAAAATGTAAAAAAGTGTGATTTTTTTTAAATCGTTGGAACGGTTTTTATTTAACAACTTTTTTAAAAAATAAAAAAAATTATTCAAGAACCAAACTTAAACACAAAATTTACTTACATTTAAAAACAAAATTTAAAAAAAATCCATCTACCCATTTTCAAAATATTGATTTTTGAGAAAAAAATTAAGAAAATTTTTAAAAATACAACAAAAGAAGTTTTCGAAAATATTTTAAAATAAAATCACATAGGCTACCAACATCTTCCTGAATTTAAACTTTAATTAAAATCTGATGATCAGTTTTCGAGAAAGTCGAAGAAAAAAAAACTGTTCTATGGGAGGTACGGTTTTTACCCCACCATATTGAATTTTTTTTTCACCAAAACTTAGCCTACACCTACACAGATTTTTTTCATAAAAATTCTTGGAACCATTTGCGAGAAAAATAGGATTTTACTTAACGGTTATATGACAGGTACCGTTAATAATTGAGCTAAAAAACAAATTTTAAAAATTCTTCTGTAGAATGTCAAAATAAACTTATGTTGCGTTCAGGCTGCAGTTCAATATACATTCGTACAGACGGACAGATAGACAGACAGACAGAATTTTGCCAGTAACACAAATATGTTTCTCTATAATCGTAATGCCATGTCTGATTGTTAGATTTTTTTACGAATGCATAACTTGCCTTATAGTCCCTACAAATCGCAAATAAAAATGAGATAGAGAGTTGGAGGAAGGACGGAGCCCTGGCGTACCCCAGCATTTATTTTGAAGGTATCAGACTTGAACCCATCTAATACAACTTGTATTGAACGGCTTTAAAAGTAATTTCTAATCCAGCGAACGAGCGAAGCATCGATACTGAAAGCACGCATTTTCGATAAGTAGGCCTGACGCCAGACTATCAAATGCTTTAAAAAAATCAAGTGCAATAATCTTACTTTCTCCGAAACGACGTATAGATTAGTTCCTAATAGAATTCGTCTCTGACACTTTATTTTGTCTACAAACACAGTACACATATCTGAGGTAATATCATTAGAGTTTTTATTTTTGCAATCTTCTGCGCATCTGTCAAAATCAAATTAAAATGGCGGCCGCCAGAGACCATTAGCTTGTTTGTTTGTTCTGAAAAATAGATCTCGTGGCTATATTTTAAAGTGTTTGTGGTAATTAATTTAAAAAAAAGCTTTTTAATAAACAAGAAACAAAGAAAAATATAAAACAAACGTGAGGTGTGCAGTTTTGTTCATACATTTTTTTGATGTATGTAGGTCTCTAAAACCACCATTTTTAATACAAAGTGACAGATCAGATTTTGACAATCTGCGCAATATATTACCTAATTTATGTGTATTGTGGATTAGAAAATGGTTATGGTGTATGGAAATTGCTACTGACCTAAGCAAATCTCTTGATACATGTTGATGATGTTTTTAATCTTTTTAAATTAAAACCCCTTGAATCTTACTTGAAAATTGTTTTCATGGCCGTGTCTATTAATTTTTATCCTCAGCAGCAATGATTTTGAATGCTACATTAAAGACTCGTGAATTTCAATACTAATGGATGACAAAAAATCTTCAGAGCATAAGTATAAAAAAAAACTTTTTGGAATTTAGTGTCTCAAAATGTGAAGCTACCATCTGTACTCTTTGAGGTTGGTTACCCCCTTTCACCTAGATCGTACGTTAGAAATAGCGTTCAAGCACTTATAATTTATTCTATTTCCGGTCCAAGAAATATTCTGATTTTAACGCGATGAAATCTCTGTACTCAACGTTCTGGTCTCCACATTTCTTCTCACACTCCCGTCGCCGCATTGAATCTACTCAACATAACCTGTATTCATACCTACAGAGCAAATTCGTGTGACTCAGTCGCCCACTTTATTTTAATTAATTAGACACAAGTTAATAATTGTAACATTGAAGCAAAAACCTTCAAGATAATTAAAAAAAATTAAACAAAAATGGTCTGTATTTCAAAACAAATGAAAACTAAATCAACCACAATCGATACAAAGTGGCAACGCTGGTTGTCACTTGGCGTTGGCACATTGGAAAGGGAAGTTGTGAAAATTTCTCTTTTTCATTACCATTTCAAATGGTTACCATCATTTGGGTTTTGCATAGCTGAAGCATAGTATTTCGTGAGTAATTTAATATTATTATGTATCTTAACGACAAACTTGGTGGGGAATCGCTATTTTGTTGCTCAATTTCGAAAGACGTTTTGTAATGCAACGAGAAAGAGATGTGCAGTTAAAGTTTGCTCATTTGTACTATTGGAATTCACTGTGTTCATAGTTTAAGAAGTAAATAATTAAACTAAAAAAAGGTATTATCACCTCCTTACTTGCAGAGTCAAATAATTTATTTGTTAATAACTTTTTTTTGTCTGTTCAAATAGTGTAAACATTTAAAATGAAGGCTGCTTACACTGGATTGGTGTTACTTCAGTTGTTGGCTGTTACGATTGGAGTATGTGTACTGGAATCGGAATTTGGATTTATCTTGAATTGTAACTTTAAGAAATCGGGACTTTTTCGAGTAAGAAATTTAGGTGGATTAAAAGCCCATTTTGGTTTTGGTATCAGTTTGGGTGATGAGCTTGGCTTCGGAGAGTCTTTAGGAAACTTAGAAGCGAATAGAAGACGATCAATAAATTCAAAAACTGGCTTCGTCAACAAAGTTGGTAATGCACCGCAAAGAATTGATGCGCAAAGGAAGCGTTTCGCTGATTCAAATGATCTTCGGATTTCCGTTGCCAATCAGAACAAATCATCGATGACAGAGGTGGTATTCTTACCCCTTGGTGTTCCGACTTTTAGACCTATCCCAACAATGACCAATTTAGCCAAACGGAGGTCTGACATAGTCTTGCCATCAGAAACCATAGATAATTCCTTTACTGAAACAGGAATATTGCGAAACCAAGACAGTTCCTTTTCCGTAACTGATATGTTGCAAAACCAGGATAATGTAACATTTGTAACTACCATCAATCCCAATTCAAGGAGCACTCCTGCAACCAAAACAATGATCATCTATAATGAATTTAAAAATGTAACACATGATCAAAAAAATAAAGTAGACATTACTCACACGAATGACAACACAATACAAAAATTCGATTTCACAAAAATTGCCGACCAGAAGAAGGGTGAAAGCACGCAGGTAATGAATGCTCCGAAAGAATACTACCCAACTGGATACGATAAGAATTTCGATGACAACTTTCGATCGAAAGTGAAGTTTTCTGTGAACAATTTCAGATGTGCTGACCAAAAATACTTCCCTGGCTTGTATGCCAATATCGAACTTGGATGCATGGTATTCCATGTGTGCGCAATAACCGAGCAGGGAATTGTTATGAAATCGTTCCTATGCCCAGAGAGTACACTGTTTGATCAATCGATTTTGAAATGTAATTGGTGGTTCTATGTTGAATGTAATGACAGTATTTACGATTCGAATATACCCGTTTCGAAGAGTTATCAACTTGTGAAATCACTTTCTATGCTTTCGAATGTTACGAAATATTAGAGTAAATATTTGCAAGAAAAACATGGTTATTATAAAATTTACATTTGAATTTGCATTCGGTACGAAATAAAATAAAATAAGTTGCATTAGAATTAAGAAAACACATTATATTAAATATATTATTTAATAAGAAAAATGGCGTTGTGAAGAAAAATATTTATGTAAAACCTTTGAAGAGATGTAGTGATTTGTTATAATAAAATGATTATAATGGTTCTGTTTTAACTTTTTGTTTAATGTGAACTTGTTTTTATCTTGAAATGTCTGAACTATTAGCACAGGAACATGTTAAATCAAACATGACATTACTACGATAGTTGATTGAGAGCCATCGAACGCCAGGCATAAACATAGATACATTTATATAAATCATTCGTTCTAGCCGTTTCATCACACCGAGACTTTTTTTTTATAAAAGTCGAGGGCTGGTACCTGGTACATGATAGATTAGATGAGTGATTCCCTAGTTTCTATTGGATAGGCGGATCCTTTACGATCTAGACATTGTCAAACAGAGTGATCAGGTCTACCACTTTTGGTGGCTTAATAAAAAACGATTAAGGTGCCAGTTATAGCGATCAGGAAAACGTATCAGGAAAAAGTTCAAATGGATATTTAATTATGTTTTCATATGATTTTAAACACAATTACTATACTAATCGAAGTTAAAACACTCAAAGAAATTGTTTTACCAAAAAAGTTTTTAATTGAACAAATATTTATATCTAACTCTATTCAAAACCCAGTTGCGCAAAGTTATAGTCACTGGGTTTTAAGCAGAGTTAGTACGTAAGAAGTAACATCATTCTAACTTTAAAAGCAGGTAATAACTTTGTACTTAATTATATACACTTTTCAACCTGCCTACAACTAATATCTACTTAAGGACGTACTCACAGTGAATATAAGTCAAACAAACCCAAAAAATGACAGTTTGAGAAATAGAAAACAGTTTGAGGGATTTAAAAAAAGAAATAGTATGACAGATGATAGAAAGAAGAAAACATTTACACACATATGCCTATGTGTATAAAAGGGGACTTTGAAGTTTCCAGAGTGAACATTTTCAGCTGCTGTGCTGTTCCTATGTGCTACCTGCTACAAAAAACATCACATTACTCGTTCATGACGAACAAGCAATGAAAGGGATTGACGAAAATGAATGATTTCCCGAATAAGCACAAAGAAGAAAGACCGATAGTCGCGCAATTCGAGCTACTGGTGCGATTCTGTCTACCCCAGCCACCACATACGTCTCTCTTCTAAAAGCTGAAGCAAAGTAACGAGTCGCAAGCAAAAGTCGCAAGGTTTAAAAACAGTCAAGCGACAGGTGTGTTTTCTAACTCGGTAAGAGAGATGAATAAAGAGCATGGTTTTTAGTGTTATGCTTTGTGCTTAGTTTCCTGTGCATGTGCAGAAAACAAAGAAGGCGAACATGAAAGAATTGGAAAAAGGGTTTGGCTTAGCTGCGGCGAATAATTTTTTGTTGGGATTTATACACCAACCAAAATTTTCATTGTTTACATTTTTTTATTTGGACGGGAACTGGTTCTTATATACGTACGTCATTGACCAGATTTTAAATTCGAATTCTTAGGAATTTCAAGTTTTGTACGAGCACTGGTACTACTTACCTATGTATAATGTATATACATATGTGTCATATTCATCATTGACTTTTGATTCGAATTCTTTAGGATTTTTAATTTTCGTTTATCATTAAGGTCTTCGAAAAATGTTTTAAAGCATTTCATGATCGTAACAGCATACAGCATACAGAATAAATAATAAGGACGCCTATGATAAACACATAAATATGCAAAAACAACAAACAAATAAAAAAAAACGCTATTACCTACTGAATGCAAAAATTTCAATCAAGAAAACATCTCAACTCAACGGTCATATGGCACTACCGTTACTTTTAGGCTTACATTTTGAATTTCAATGTTCCCTCTGAGGAATGCCAAAATAATCACACACACCAAGTTTGAAGATAATCGCTTTAGCCGTTTAGGCTGCAGCTCGTTATACATACTGACAGACAGACAGACCGACAGAAGACAGATATTTTTTGTCTATCACTTTTTTAAACTTCTCTATGATCGTAATGTCATATTTCATTGTTATCTACATTTTTTTTATATTCACGAATTCTAAACTTGCCTTATAGTCCCTATAATCGCAAGTAAAAATTGAAAAAAACTCCTCTGTAGAATCTCAAAATAACCTTAACTTCTAAATTTGAAGACGACTAGCTCAACCGTTTAGGCTATAGTCCAAAATACATCGGTACAGACAGACGTACAGACAGACGGACAGAATTTTGCCAGTAACTCCAATATGTTTCTCTATCATCGTAATGTAATGTTTGATTATTATCACAATTTTTTATGTTCACGAATCCTAAACCTGACTTATAGTCCCTATAATCACAAAGCTACTTGTGCATGAAAATTCAAAAAATAAAATCATTGTGGATCCTCTTCGTTTATCACCGTCACCGAGAACAGGATATACACAATACACATGTGCTTATTAAGTCTTCCTTGTTAATATCTCTTTCACCCTCGCTCACACCTTCTACCACACCGACGACCGACCGATCGACCTGAATTTAGCTGAACATTTTATCAAAGATAATATAACAAGTATACCTACGTAAATACACACATTATGTAGGTATGTATGTAGGTACATACCTAAACATCTACCTACCCTCAAAAGTTTTATATGAACAAAATATAAAACTCAAAATAAACTTATCAACCAGCTTAACATTATACCCACCCCCCAGACACCATTCATTTACAAAAGTCGTTTTTCTTCTTTTTTTGTCATTCCTTTTTTAAAACTAGCCATCTTGTCACCCTGCTTGTGTGAAGCAATCCAGTTGTGCAAAAAAAACTATACTCGCATCATTGTATTATGTAAACTGCAAACTGCAAAGAGTAAAGTACATGTTTACAAAGTTTCTCTTAGAATTCTCTTCGTTCACCTCTTTCAATTTACGGAGTTAACTTTACCTAGAGCCGCTTGGAGCGCCACGGTCCACATGTCACCATGATAGTAGTATAGCAGTTCATATACAATGCCATTGTATATACATTCTCTATAGTACTCTCATGGTGTCATTTTTCGTCTGGCCTGTTTGATACGAAACTAACTGAATTGTGGAGACGAGAAAATTTACCGATATTTTACCAGTATTAAATACACTTTGGTGTTTGTTCTTATTCTATATCCACACCAATTGGCGATTTCAGCGCGCCTCATTGCTTCTTGATTCGTAATTAAAAAATGGGCACGAATGGGTCGCTCGTAATTGCTCTTATGTGCCTGATTACATTGTAAAGCAAGATCTTTGACAGAAACAAGTAACATTTACGTTGAAAGTAACACAGTTTTAACTAAATGTATCAAAACCACAATACTTAACGGTTTTTAGTAAAAATGAAGTACGCCATCACACGTCTTACATAACAAAGAATTTATGAAAAAATTATTTCGAAAATTGTAGGATCGGTTTTGATAAAATCATGTTTTTAATTTTTTTTTTAATTTTGGGATGCAGTTTTTTAGAGTGTATTAATATACATGTGATTATAAAATTTAAATTAATTTTTTTTTGATTAGTTTTAAAAATATTGAATTAATAAAACCACTTAAATCAAAATTTTGAAAGAAATCCAAAGAGCCGTTACCGAGAAAGCCCAACATTAAAAAAACCGTTATAGAAAGTACAGACTTTTCCCGTAAATTTGGTTCTAATCAAATAGTAGCCAAAACCAACATAAAAATTCTCTAAAATGTTCATGAAAATCCATGGAGCCGTTTTCGAGAAAAATAAGCTTTTCCTAAACGGTCATATGGCAGGTACCTTTATTTTTAGGCCTAAAAATTAAATTTCAATTTCCCCTCTGGGGAATACCAAAGTTTGAAGACAATCGCTGGCCGTTTAGGCTGCTGCTCGTTATACATACTGACAGACAGAGACATTTTTTCTCGATCACTTTTTTAGACTTCTCTATGATCGTAATGTCATGTTTCATTGTTATCTCAATTTTTTGTATATTCACGAATCCTAAACTTGTCTTATAGTCCCTATAATCGCAAGTAAAAATGATGTTTCATGATAGTACTATATACAGTGTACCTATATAAAAAGTTTTATGCCACCAATATATAAAAAAAGATCCCTTTAGATCAGATAAGAAGAGTTTATGCAATTTAAACGTTATGTATTATTAATGACCTATGCAATTTGAAACGAAAACAAATAATGCAAATAAGCAAAAGGAAACAAAAACCACTCATCTTGAAATGAAAAACAATGTACCTACATAGGTATTTATTAATTTAGCTGTTCTCTGCCCAACAAAAAACACTCTTCGCTCCAACCAAAGTTCGATTAATCCCTTTTATTTGTTTTGATAGATAAATTATTTTTCCCACACAATTTTTTGTATGCCTTCCGAAGGTAATAGGCAAGCTTAAACGGAAAACAAAAGAAGAGTAAATGCACACAAACAAAATATAAAGATATAAAAAGAACTTCTCAAAAAAAATTATTGTATTTGACCACACGCGACAATTTCCTTGAATTTTATTTTTTCACTAAAAAGCCCCACGTTTAGGGTGCCAATTTGTAACAATTATATTGATATTGTCAATCAATAAAAGCGTTACAAAGTAATCTATGTAAAGGCCTATTTTCTAAAAACATAAGCGCAAAATTATAGTCATTTAACACGACACTAAAACATATTTAGTTTGAAACTAGGTTGAATTTTTTATGAAAATATGACCTAGTTCACACTTAAGTTTTGATAATGTCAACTTTAATTGTCTTTAATTTTTGCCCCATAATCTTTAAAGTACTTTCAAGAGTGTTCTTAATATTATGTATAAAGTTTGATAAAAAAATGATAATGATCTGAGCTTTTGATTTTTACTTGCGATGAATGAAGGTACTTGTTAAATTTTTGTTTTTTGAAAGCTATTTATATATATTTGTGAAGTAGACAAATATTTTTTAGTGGTAATCACTTTAGCAGTTTAGGCTCCAGATCGTTATATTTACAGACGGGCAGACAGAATACTGTACATTAAGTTTCTCCATCATCGTAATGTTATGTATTTGTATGAATATGGATATTCGAAAATTTTATTTCCAGGCCTTGATTTTTTTATTCAACAGAAATAGCTAACAGTTTTTAACAAACTTACGTCTATTATTAACGTTTTACGAGCTATTCTCATTAATTATATATATTAACGATCTTAAGGAACCAAATCAAAAACAAAGAAATAATTGTACCTTCTGTTTGATCGTAACATTTGCTTTTATAAAAAGCAGCGCCGCGGAATATTATGAATTTCCGCAATACACAAAAAAGGCCATGCCTGTCCTAAGCGTTTTTAATGATATATCTAGTACTTTGGTTGATAATTTTTAAGTTCATCCGTCATGAGACATAATGCACTTCCAGCGTCACATGAAGTCCGTAAATATCTTAGTAAAGAGGCCTTTCATTGTCAAAACGAGTGTCACAACTCACAAACTTAATAAAAAGACATTTCTTTATATTATGAATCAGATTTTGTATTTATCGGCCTTTAATTTGCACCCTCAATACCTTTTGCATATGGAGCTTCGCTCTTTGTTTCCAAATAGTAAATTCCCCTAGGCTTCTGGGCATTTTTGGAATCACCCATCCGCAATAAAGAACCATACCCATCACATTTGCCATCTTTAACATGCTCTAACTGGCCGCATCTTACTGCTATGAATTCGTTAGATTCAGGAGCATTGAGTGCCTCAGCCAAATAAAAAGCTGCTCTTTTATGTGAACACAGCTGGTCCTCATCTTTTCCGCATCCAGGCTGATATATTCCACCATTAGGATAAAATGCTGTTTGGCCAACTGGCTTATAGAACCCCCAATAACCACCATTGGTGTGAATAGATTCAACATACTGAGCATCGGTATCAGCTAATCGACCACTTGGATCATCATATCGAAACAATGGCAAAGCCGGATCCATTCCTATAATACTGTGAACTTTGCCAAGTTTTACATTCTTTCCAGCAAATCCAGCTACTTGCGCACCCATACTATGACCATACAGTGTCAACATGTCAAATTGGAGCTTTGCATTAACATGCATCCAATCAATAAATTTTGCCACTATTTCTCCAGTTTTCGGGCACAGTTGTTGGGAAATCGTATAGTTTTTGTAATGGCTGTAAACATTCCAATCGACTGCTATGAAATTGAGCTCCCGATTTCGTTCTTTTCCAAAAAGAGCATCTTTCATAATCATACTGGTTCCCCCTCTATATTGGTCCGTCCAACCATGCATCATAAAGCTGATCACAAAAATCATGGTCAAAACATTGAATTAGAAAACAAAAATTCTATGAACTTACCTTGTAGGCTTCCTGAAGTCATAAAATGAGCGAGCCAGTGTTTCTGGATCGTCCATGGTGATTTCAACAGGTTCAATTGGATTCATATGAGTGTAGAGAAAAAATCGAACTTTATCTGAGCCGAGATATTGAGATTCCGTGCCTTCGAAAAGCTCTTTATTTTCATTCATCCATCGAATGCTATCATCTTCCTGAGTGTCTGGACAAGTTTTGTGTAAAGATTCATGTATATCGGAGGGAAAGGCGAGTACTGCAATAGATATATTTTTTTTTAATTTAAAATTATTTTTTTCCATAAGAACAAAGGATTCAGTTACTTTTCCCTGCAATTCCAATCAGCGCTATAACTAACGTAAGGTTAAGGTATTTCTTCATTTTAATCACACAATTGCTGTTCTGCGTCTAAAGCTATCTCTCTCTCAACTTTTATATCAAGGAAAACATATCTGTTGATTGTAGCTAATTTTAATTTGAATGTCTTATCAATTTTACCCGAATCAGGGATTATAAATTTTTCATAGGTTAATCTACAGAATTTTTTTTTCTTTGGTCACAATAAAAACAAAAAACACAAAAAAAATATGAATACATACAGTGCGGTTCACATGGTTCACATTTTTTTCTAAATAAATTTTAGTTTTTCTGTTTGTTTTTTTTTCATGAACTACCAAACAATGCGTTTGGCCACCATACTCCATCCATAGCGCCATCTAGTTTCGCTATCTCGCTTTTTCTCAGTGTAGACTTTTAGTCGGGGAGATGAATTCAACGCATATGCAACGTTAGAAGTTGACAGAACGGCAAAGATGTATATAAAGTGTTAGCAGTCAGAGGGAAGCAAATTATCAAGTCTTTTTTGTGTTATGAAAGATAGAAATTTAGACAGGTATGTGAGTTTTCATTTCTGCCTTGGAAATACACTGTTTTTGGCTGGGTTTTTTATAGATACGGCAACAGGATGAAATTTACCGTTTTAACGATTTTTGCTGAAATTTGATTATTGGTTTGGTTTTTTTTTTTTTGTACAATTTCGAATGGTTACCATGTTTGATTATTATATCAATATCTTTTAGTGTGCAAAAATTTAATTTGAGTTGAAGTACCTACCTAGTCACCTATTTTACAAATAAAACACATTATTTGCATATTTTTGTAACTATGTTATTGCTTTAGAGTATATTCTTATCTTATCACGCCAAAAAATCTAGTAATAAATATACTACTAACTACTAAATATAGTAATAAATATACTACTAACTACTAAATATAGTAATAAATATACTACTAACTACTAAATATAGTACAAAATATACTACTAACTAAAAAATATAGTACTAAATATACTACTAAGTTATAAATATAGTATTAAATACTACGATAGTACTACATTCTAGTACTAATTACTAAAAATTTAGTACCAAAATTATATTGAACCAAAATCATAATACCAACTGGCACCAGTTTTATATTTAACTAACGTTTGAGACTGAACAATATTTATACTAAAACTTTAAACAGTCGAATCCGAATATGGCAACATTGGTAGAAAATACAGAAATAACAAAATTTCTTTAAAAATGCAAAACCAAAAAAATAATTGAAGAAGCACAATCTTGGTTTGTTAACGAAAAATCAAATGGAAATCCATTAATTTTGTTTCCTTTACTCTGCCATACCATATGGTCAGTGTCACTTTTTGAACCTTTCACTCGTACTATTATTCATTATTCCTGCAAATGCTTGTAATCATTCTTACTCATACGTTTCTGAAAATATAATATACAACCAACTCTTTCATCACTATATTTCTTTCTACTCCCCAAAACCCAATAAAATGCATATCAAGAACTACTGCAGCGCTATTGCGGCAGTATCTCGCTAAACTAGATGCTGCCTGATGGTAGTACTATAGTTTTCATATACAATGATGTCATTTCAAGTCGTGGATGTTATACAAAGTATTGAAACTTTGAAAGATAATTATAATAATAAAAAAAGCAAAAAAAAAAGAAAGAAATCGATCCACTTCTTTTTTTCAAACTTTAACAGGTTCGTCTAACCAACTGAACCGATTTATTTGAGCTTTTTTAAGAAAGATCAAACAAACCGTTAAGTATCTCTCACTAATCTTGAATTTAGGTCTTTTCTAAGAGAATTTAATAATCTTTCAAATAAACGCATTGTTTAGTAGTTCATGAAAAAAAAACAAACAGAAAAATGGTGCGGTTAACCATGTGAACCGTACTGTATATGTATAAACGTAGGCGCCCGCAGGGGTGGCAAGGGGGGGGCACTTGCACTTATAAGTTTTATTCGCAAAAGTGATTACTTTTTTGACAGCTTTCTTTCAGGGCTCACGATCACGATCTGTTTATTATTTATAATATATTTATATTATACATATATATTTATTTTTCGGTTTTAGTAAGTAAGATTTTTAAAATAAAATTGTAGTTTTTTTATATTTTAATTTTAATATAAAATATGTAAAACAAATTCAGTGTCGATCTTAAGTTCATAGAGGCCTGACGTCGGGTCGAGGTGCGCGCACAAATAATTAAACAAAAGTCAAAAAAAAAAAAAAAAAGTTATTGCGCATTGTTATCGCGAGTGTTAAAAAAAATAATATTAGAGACTCGTTTGAGAAATTGGCAAAACCCCCTCGCGTGTGCTGTAAAGAAAATAACAATATCCACTCGCGTCGTTGGAAGACGATAAGATGCCCATTCACGCTGTGGAAGAAAAAAAAATAATACACACTTGCATAACAAATCAAATTATCCTCTTATCTGTCCCAACCCTTTGTGCTTAGCTTAACTGCCTCTTTCTTATCTAGGCATCGTATGCATGCGGTAAATGGATAAGGGCATCTGAGTTTGTCATATTGTGCTGAATATTTAAATGGGCATAACACCTAAGACAGTTTGTTTATTACAGAAATTAATTTGGATTTTCTCTGCATGGTTCGACTAAGTCAGAATTGTGTTTTGTGTGTAAGTATTTTTAAATGGTAAGTGATTTTTGTGTCGTGTATTCTAATGTTCGTGGTATAAGAAAGAATTTCTTTCACCTGTACGTCTACACTGTTCAATACAGGCCAGCTGTTTTGGCGTTAAGTGAAACCCAGGTTGGAGTAAATACTGATTTATCAGAGTTTGCTCTACATGGGTATAGCCTGGTGCCATTACTCTTTTCCCATCATGGTCTCGTGGTCTATGTTAGGAATGATATTGCTTGCCAGAGCCTTCCCCAATATGGGCAATGTTCCAACACGGACTTTAACTTCTTGTGGCTCAAATTCACTGTCCGCAAGCATGACATTCATTATTGTTTTATTTACAGGAGTCCAAATCTCAACAACAATTCGACTTGTAACGAGTTTGATGCGCTGTCTGATTCTATCTCGAAAATTGTTTACCCTGTGTCCTCGCACTGAAATTGTTATTGCGGGCGATTTCAATGTACACAATTCCAATTGGCTCCGCTATTCTGGTCAGACAACACCCGAAGGAAGGTATGTCGAGCTCTTTGCCGGGTTACATCACCTTACCCAACTGATCGATGTGCCAACGCGTATACCGGTTGTTGCTGGGCAAGCCGCCAATACTCTTGACTTGTTTCTTACTTCTCACCCTGATAAATATACCATTAGTGTAACTTCTTCATTTGGCACTTCAGACCATTGTGTCATTTCAGCTAATTTCTCATCCTCCACCCATCCAGTTAAAGAAAAACTTCCCACCAGGACTGTTTGGCAATACGAGAAAGCCAACTCGGACGGCCTGAATATTTTTTCCCGAAATTTTAACTGGTCACTATGCTTCCTCGATAGTGACATTGATGCCAGTGCTGAAATGATCACAAATGTGATTCTTCTAGGGATGCGTGCTTTTATTCCTAACAGAGTAAAAAGCATCAAACCTAAAGAAAGGTCTTGATTTAATTCTGAGTGTAAAGAAGCTATCTGGCTCAAAGAAGTAAGTTTCCATTCTTACAAAGCCAACCCTACAGAGGAAAATCGGAAAAAGCACAAACAAGCAAGAAACTCATGCAACTCCGTTATTGAAAGAACCAAATTTTTGCATGATCAAAAATTACAATTATATAAAAATTCTGCAGTGTCCCAAAGGCAGTCAAAATTTTTGGTCATTTGTACAAAATATTAAAAACTCCTCAACATCTTCGGTTCCAACGCTCATCAACAATAACAAACCAATTGTATACTCTTCAGAGAAGGCAAACTTGCTCGCCCATTTCGCTGCCAGCTCCACGCTGCCGCATAGCAACGTTGCCCCTCCTGTACTTGAGAATGTAATTTTTTCCATGGGACCGATTTTTTTCCGCACTCGTATAGTAGCAAGAGTTCTCAAAGATCTCGATATACACAAATCCGCTGGCGCGGATGGTATACCCCCGATTCTTCTGAAGAGCTGTTCTTCCACACTGGCAAAGCCACTGCGTAAGCTTTTCCATCGCTCCTACTCTTCTGGAATCTTTCCCAGAAGATGGAAAACAGCATTTGTCCAGCCTATCCCTAAGAAAGGTGACCCATCCTCCCCCTCCTCCTACCGACCCATAGCACTGACATCCCTTCTTTCTAAGGTCATGGAAACACTGATTAACCGTCAGCTTAAGGAATATCTCGAAGATCGTAAGCTTCTCCATGACCGTCAGTATGGCTTCCGCAGCAACCGTTCCACTGGTGATCTGATAGCATTTCTCCCCGAACAGTGGAACAAATCTTTACATCGCTTTGGTAAAAGTAAGATTATTGCTCTTGATATCTCCAAGCCATTCGATAGAGTTTGGCATGAAGCTCTCTTATCGAAAATGCGTGCTTTTGGGATCGATAATACTCTTGTTCGTTGGATTAGAAGCTATCTTCTGGACCGTTCAATACAAGTTGTATTGGACGGATTCAAGTCTGATTCCCATAAAATAAATGCTGGTGTGCCCCAGGGCTCTGTTCTGACTCCGACAATTTTTTACTCATTTTTATAAATGATCTTCTGTCTGTTACTTCTAATCCACTTAACTGTTTTGCTGACGACTCTACCCTCAGCTTTTCATATTCGTTCGATAATTCACGTCCTTCGCCTTCGGACGTACAATTGCAACGGTGCCGTATGTCAAGCTCATTAAACTCCGATTTATACAGCATTGTCAAATTTGGTAATAGGAATCGTGTGGAGTTTAATGCTTCGAAAACTCAATGCTGTCTTCTGTCGTTAAAGCTTAACATACCCCCAATGCCATTTTCCATGAATGGCACTTACATCGAAGAAACCGAAAAGCTCTCGGTATGTGTGTAAACGACGACCTCCGTTGGAACGACCATATATTAGAAATCGCTAAGAATGCTGCTAAGTGCTTAGGTTTTCTGTATGGGTGTAAAAAGTATTTTTCGCCATCTGATCTGGCTACAATTTATAAAGTGTTTATACGCCCTAAACTCGAGTATAACTCCCACCTCTGGGTAGGTGCTTCACAAACATCACTTCACTTGTTTGATAGAATACAAAATAGAGCGTTAAGATTGATAGGAAATAGAACTGCCGCTGAAACAATTGCCCCTCTCGAACACCGACGCAATGTTTCATGTCTTTCCTTATTTTATCGTTTCTTTTATAAAAAATGTTCATTCGAGGTAGCCAGTTGCATTCCTCCCCTTAAAAGTTTCGCCCGTAATACTCGTCTTGCAAGAAATGCTCATCAGTTCACCCTTGAACCCAATTTCGGACGTACCGTGAAATATAGGGATTCTTTTTTTAGCCGAACGACACGAATTTGGAATAGTTTACCCGGCGAGATTTTCCCTTGCCATTTTGATCTGCAAACATTCAAAACCAATTTAATCGACACCTCCTATCTCTCCCCTCCCTATCTTCCT
Organism: Platycheirus rosarum; assembly: GCA_963971375.1. Classification (NCBI taxonomy): domain Eukaryota; kingdom Metazoa; phylum Arthropoda; class Insecta; order Diptera; family Syrphidae; genus Platycheirus; species Platycheirus rosarum. The sequence continues at coordinate 55,478,534 of OZ020507.1, read as the reverse complement.
AATGCCCGCGCAGTGTGTTACATTAAAAGGGAAACAAATAGTCCCTTGTGCGCGCGTTAATTATAAAAAAAAAAGGTACTAAATAAAATTATATTTAAAATAGATTTAAAAATAGGTGACAGATTATGTTTATGACTGTTGCCTTAACGCGTTCGTACCCGTTGTGGGGTGGTTGGTGGCACACCATTGGCAGTTTTCGTTGGCATCGATTGCACTTTCAAAAAGTTGTTATTTACCGCAATGATGCGCTAGTTGCTAGTAATAGAGCAGAATATATATCTAATAATGAATAGGACAATAAGGACACTCTTCACGTGTATGCAAAAATGTAAACAATCCAAAAACTTTAAAACACCCCTAATTACTTTTTGGTTTGACTAGCTGCTTTATAAACAGCACCTACGAAGAAAAAAGATTGTTTGTTATATCTTGCTGATTATAATTTATTTTATTTTTTAGGAGATACGAAGGGTCAGTGAATCTGGTCACACGAAGATCATTAACAACGCGCTTTTAAAATACATTGCAAAAGAGTGATCATTTTTACCTGCGATTTAGGAACTAAAATGCAAGTTATGGATTCGTGCAAAAAAAATCTTACAATCAAACATGACATTACGATAATAGAGAAGTTGAAAAAAGTGAGTCCGGAAATTCCGTCCGTCTGTCTGTCTGCCTGTCTGTTCGCGCCTCTACAGCCTAAACGGATGGCCCGATTTGCTTCAAACTTCGTGTTTAGTATTTATTTCGTAGTATCTCGGGGGGTGTTTTTCCTGCCATACAATTTTTAACAAAAAGTTTGATTTTCTCAAAAACGGCTCTAACGATTTTGATAAAACTTTCAGGGTGCTATTTTTTACAACAATACATATTTCAGATATATGGATTTTTTTGAAATTTGTTCTACAACGGTACCTTTCACATAACCGGTTTTTTCAAATGCGTTTTTATCGTAAACTATTATTTCGATTTCAATAACACAGGAAATCACTTATAGTTCAATTAATATTGCATTTCAAAACTCTTTTTTACGATTTTTTAAAATTTTCTAAAAAAATTGGTTTTCGAAATATTTTGAAAATGGGTCGATTGAATTTTTTTTAAATAATTTTCCCAGATGAAAACTACAGATTTCCTTATAATGACATACTAGAAAAAAAAATTAAAATATTTTTTCGAAAAGGGTTTAAAAAAACGACTTTTTAAAAAAACTGGTCGAACGATTTTCAATATATTTTTTTCCCGATAGACATTTAGTTTTAAAATTTTTTTGCATAATTAGTTTTTCCGAGAAAACTTTTCAGCTAATTAAAAAAATGAAAGAATTTTCCAAAAAAAAAAATTTTTTATTTTAATAGACGTGTGGTTTTTAATCTGACAATACTTCTTTCAGAGTTGATTTTTTTGACAGCTTTCACTTGATTTATGCTTAATTTGGTTTGCCATTTGGTTCATAATGAATAGACTTACTCCTGAACAAGTTTGCAAATTGTGCAAATTTATTACCAAAATAATGGTTCGTTTCGGTTAAGCAGAGTATCGAAGAAAACCCGAATGAGTCCATCCGCCATCGCGCGCAACAATTGGAGATGTGCCCATCCACTTTATGGAACATTTTGCAGAAGGATCTTGGTTTGCAGGCTTACAAAATCCAACTCGTGCCAAAATTAAAGCCGAACGACCATGAAGCGCGTCACACGTTCGGTGAATAAGCCCAAAACGAGATGGCCACCGATCCCGATTTCACAAAATTGGGCCTCGGCTGGAATTTATTCGAGCCAGCGGCGGCGGCCACTTCCCCGAAATCATTTTTAAAACAGAATGCAAACCCTTACCTTTATAATCAAGCTAATTTTTTGGCCTAAACTATATGCGTCTTATTTCTTGTCGAAAACCACACGTCTAAAAAAACACCATTTATATAAGTTAATGCAACAAATATTCTATCGCCTTATCTTGCCAATGCATGGAATATTCAATTTCATCATTCCCACGATTTCCACGAATGATGCAGCGCTTCGTATTAAAATGCTGACGATATGTCTAGCAAATGATGAAATACCCAGAAAACAACACCAAGCGCATTCCTGGACATACGCTGGCGGCTCCCGTAGGATAAGTTAGGTTTTAAGAAATATATTGTCTTGGTTTAGTTTCTAATTCTCAGTTGAACAATAAAGAGCTTACGCTCCTGAAAAAATATTTTTTTATTCGTTTCGGCACTTGTGAATTTATTTGGCGCCCGAGCAGGGACTACTGGCAACATCGCATAAGTACGGAAAAACCCTTAAGTAGTGTTATCGATTCAAAAAATCGAACCCGAAATTGTGCGGTAATAAATACGATAAATAAAGTCCCCAAGCGGTACTAAAATCGGCCAGTAGTCCATGCGTGTGTTAAATACGCGAACAAATATCGAGTGCTTCAGGAAGTGGAGAAAAGAGGCCCCTGAGTAGCTGTAAAAAAAAACAGAGGAAAAGGAAGTTCGATAGCTAGCCGCTCCATCTTGTCATCAACCCAACGATGAAGTTCCTGAGTTTAATGTAAGATTAATTAAGATATATTAAATGTAAGAAATTAAATACAGTAAAATTTATTTAGAAAATAAAGTTTAAAACACAGTAAAAATTAATTTTAAGAAACCAAAAGTGGAAAAAAAAGTAATATAATAAGAAATTGAATAGATTTACAATTAATTTAGTATTTGATAGTTTGAAACCAGTAACGGAAAAAGGAAAATATTAGACACAGTAACAATTAATTTAAAAAAAAAAAAAAAAAAAAAAAAAAAAAAAGTAAAATATTAAGAAGTTGAATAGAGTGACAATTAATTTAGTATTTGAGAGTTTAAAACCTGTAACGGAAAAAGGAAAATATTAGATACACTAACAATTATTTAAGAAATATTTTTTTTTATTTTTTTCTAAACGTGTTATAAATTCATTATTAATTATATTAAAAATAACGACAAAAAGTGATAATACTCTATTTTCTATAATTCTCATTCGTTTGACAAAATATAACAAGAAAAAAAACCAATACCATGCCAGATTTAAGATCAGGCGCATCTACCAGTAATAATGGTCCCCCAATTTCCCAAATAATAATATTCCTCAAGTGAATCCCTCGATAGAATTGTCGCATGAGAATCCAAATTCTTCGTTTCAGTCCATGAATTCTCGTAACGAACCACCAACTGAGCCTCAATCAACCCCTGAGCTTAACGCTCTTATTTCCTCTATTGTTCAACTCGTGTTCGAACAAAATGGACATAACTTAGTTCAAAAAGTTTTAAATCCCAACACCAATTTATTTCCTGGTGTGGAGCAAGCAATTGATCCTATACACCGGAACAATTTGATGTAGTCAAATGCCTTAGGAATTTTTCGGGAGATCCAGGAGAATTCAGCTCCTGGAAAAAAAGCGTAGATCGGGTATTACAATTGTATGAGCCTTTTAAAGGCACCCCGAAATATTACGGAATTTTAAGTACCATTAGGAACAAGATAGTCGGTAACGCAGATACCGCTCTTGAATCCTACAATATTCCCTTAAATTGGGAAAGCATATCTCGCTGCTTAGGCATGCACTATGCCGATAAGCGGGATCTAGGTACGTTAGAATACCAAATGATATCCTTGGTGCAAGGAAACAACTCTATCCAAGAGTTTTATCAAAGAGTTTATTCTCACCTCTCTTTGATATTAAATAAATTATCATGTTTAGAAGTCAGCTCAGAATCTTTGAGCTTGTTGACCCAAACATATCGAGATAAGGCTCTCGATACGTTTATTCGAGGTCTTAAAGGCGACCTCCCTCGGTTGCTCGGAATACGAGAACCACTCGATTTGCCTCACGCGTTAAATCTCTGCTTAAAGCTCGAAAATCAGAGTTACAGGTCAAATCATACGTATAATAATTTGGGTGCATTGAAAAAACACCAACACTCTTTACAAAATCCACAAAGGCATATACCAAACGTCCATCACCAATATCAACCTCCTACAAGACCTTTCCCAGTACAAAACATGCAACAAAACCGATATTTTCATCAAAACAATAATTATCCTAGAATAAACAACACCCATTCATAATCAACCTTTTACAAACATTAACAATCAATACCGTTCACCCGTTTATAATCCAAATCCCATTCCACAACCTAATATAAGGTCAAATCCTTGGACAAGACCAAACAATTCTCTTGTAAGGCCACAATTAAAATACGAGCCTCAAAGTTCCCAAACGAGGACACAACTAGGGGTTTCTAATCAAAGATCCTTTCCACCAAGACCCCAACAAAACTTTCATATTGACACAGAAGACGAGTTTGCCGACTATAATAAGAACATAGAACACGAAAATAGCAACTATATCCGGCCCTCTCTGGTCTCTAACCCTATTCCCAATGAAAATTGCTTCTACGCTAACTGAGTTGGCGGCAGCAATAAAATAAGCCAAAATTTTCACCAAACAAAACTACATGGAAATTAAAAATGGCTTAAAGATAAGAATGAAGCAAAAAGCATCTCAAGCAATCAATAATTTAGACATAAAAACTGACCATATGTCAGATTCCCAGAAAAACGCTATCAAATCGCTTGAGGAAGAATGCTCTTCGTTATTCTCCAAGCCAAACGAAAAACTGACTTACACAACAACAGTTGTAGGTAAAATTCGTACCACCACAGATTCTCCTATCTACACCAAGTTCTATCCATATCCCATGCCTCTCAAAGAAGAAGTTGAGAGTCAAATTCGTCAACTACTCGATGACAACATTATAAGACCGTCCAGATCTCCGTACAACTCACCTGTTTGGGTTGTACCTAAAAAAGCCGATTCCAACGGCAATAAACAATATAGGGTAGTAATCGACTACCGGAAGCTAAATACGGTCACAGTCGCAGACCGCTATCCTATCCCAGAAATAAATGAGGTTCTCTCTCAACTGGGAAAGAATAAATTCTTCACGGTCCTTGACTTAAAAAGCGGTTTCCATCAAATCCCCTTAAAGGAATCGGATGTAGAAAAACAGCCTTCTCAATAAATAACGGAAAGTATGAATTTGTAAGACTTCCGTTTGGCCTGAAAAATGCGCCATCCATTTTTCAGCGGGCCCTCGACGAGATTTTGCGAGATTTCATTGGTAAAATATGCTATGTCTATATAGATGACATCATAATCTTCAGTCAAACGGAAGAACAGCATATTCAACACATTCGTGAAATTTTTCACACGCTGAATAAAGCAAGAATGAAGGTCCAGTTGGACAAATGCCGATTTTTTGAAAAGCAGGTCGAGTTTTTAGGCTTCGTGGTGTCTCCCGAAGGAATTCGTACAAACCCCACTAAAGTCGAGGCGATAACGAATTTTCCTGTACCAAGAACTTTAAAGGACTTACGTTCCTTCCTTGGCCTTTCCGGCTATTATCGTCGTTTTGTGAGAGACTATGCCAAAGTGGCAAAACCGCTAACCACTCTTTTAAGAGGGGAAGATGGACGTACGTCCAAAGCTCAATCGAGCAAAAAGAATATTTATCTTAATGAAGAAGCACTAGAAGCATTTCAGAAATTAAAAAATTCATTAACTTCAACAGATTTAATATTAATGTACCCCGATTTTGGAAAACCATTCCAACTAACAACAGACGCTTCTCAATTCGCAATAGGAGCCGTTTTGTCGCAAGACGACAGGCCTATTACTTTTATCTCTAGGACACTTAATAAGACGGAAGAAATGTATGCCACAAATGAAAAGGAAATGCTGGCTATATTTTGGTCATTGAGCTCTCTTAGAAATTACCTCTATGGAACAGCAAAGGTGAAGATTATAACCGATCATCAGCCCTTAACGTTTGCGTTAAGCAACAAAAATCAAAATAATAAGTTAAAGCGATGGAAGGCATTCTTGGAAGAATTCGATTATGAGCTTCAATACAAACCAGGAAAGACTAATGTTGTAGCAGATGCCCTTTCCCGGATAGAAAACCCATCAAGTATAAACGCACTCACTTCAACGCAACACAGTTGTGAAAGTTTCGAAACCCCTATCAATGTCTATAAAAACCAAATTCTCCTTGAAATAGGTCCAAACTCCTCCGTAAACTTTAAAATCGTCTTCCCAACTTACCATCGTCATCAAATTATAGAACCACAATTCACTCATCATAACCTCATAAAAATTATGAAAAAACACCTAAACCCTTCAGTTATCAATGGCATTAAAACCGAAGAAGCCATAATGGGAATGATTCAACAAATCTACCCCTTACATTTTAGTGGTTATAAAATAAGATTTACCCAGATACAGGTAGAAGATGTCACTTCGGAATCAGAACAGGAAAAAATTGTGATCGATACCCATCAACGTGCCCACAGAAACGAGAGAGAAAATAAAGCTCAAATATTAAAAACACATTATTTTCCGGGCATGATTGGGAAAGTTAGAAGAATCACAAAAAAATGTAGTGTCTGTATAGAAAATAAATACGACCGTCACCCAGATAAACCCGAATTTCAGCCAACCCCTATACCTCAATTTCCCGGCCAAATTGTGCACATAGATATTTATTTCACTGATGGGAAAATAATTTTGACCGCTGTGGACAAGTTTTCAAAATATGCCTTAACAAAAATTCTTAAGTCCAGATCTATTGAAGACGTAAAGCAACCACTACGAGAAATTGTTTTGTCTTTTGGCGTCCCGGAAACAATTGTAGTGGATAATGAAAAAACCTTAAGCTCAAGTTCTATTTCGTTTATGTTGGAAAATCTGTTTAAAATTAAAATTCATAAAATCCCACCTTATACAAACTCAGCTAACGGACAAGTGGAACGATTTCATTCCACGCTCTCTGAGCTTATGCGTTGTCTTAAAGTAAAAAACATCCACAACACCTTTTCTGAATTATTAGATATGTCCGTTTATGAATATAATAGGTCTATCCACTCGACGACAAAAAATAAACCGATAGATGTTTTCTTCGGAAAAAACAAACTGAATCACCCCGAACAGCTTGAATTAGAAAAGAAAGAAATTATTAAAAATATTAAAACTAAACAGGCTGCAGACTTAAATTATCATAATAAAAATAGATCATCCCCGAAAAATTATTCTGTAGGAGATATTATTTACGTGAAATTAAACAGAAGAATAGGGAATAAACTTTCTCCTAGATACAGGAAAGAAGTCGTAGGTGAAAACAAAAACACTACCATTATTACAAAATCTGGAAAAAATATTCACAAAAGTCTCATAAAACATTAATTCCCTAACAGATTATTCTTGCCTATGCTCTATGCGGATATCCAAATCCTGGATTACACAAATTCAAAAGTGGCAACTCTGAGCCTAGGGCTCTCAAAAGTACAAACGGGTACTTTTAACATTATTCATGACATAGACCTAGAATTATATGCCAAGGTTATCGAGGACATCAATTTAAAAATCCAGAGTTATGTTTCCAACCAAGACCAACTATACCCTTTACTATCACACGAAATTTCAAACCTCCAGAACCTCCTCAACCGACTACAACCTAGACCAAGAAAACAGAGATCATTAAATTTTATTGGTAGTGCATGGAAATGGGTAGCCGGAAATCCGGACCATGCCGATTTTCAAATAATTAAAGCGAAAATTAATAATGTTCTACGAAACAACAATAAACAAATAGTTATAAATAAATTGAATAACGAAAGATTAAATAATATCACAAACATTGCAAACAATATTGTTAATTTAATTAAGAAAAATTCGAATTTAAAAAATGAATATTTTACAAATATTAAATATAAATTAGATATAATAAAAGAAGAATTAACTAATGTTAACTATGCCTAACACTGGGCAAAAGCGGGAATAATAAACTCGTTTATTTTATCAAACGCTGAAATAAATTCAGCAAAAGAAGTATTTGAAAAATATGAAATACCATATGTAAATTTAGAAGAGGCATTTGAATTTGCAGACGTAAAGATCGCAACAAATGTCTCAACCATACTCTATATTATAAGTATACCAGTAACAAATTTAAAAGCTTGTCAAAACCTAATGGTGAAATCAAGTAAGAGAAAAAATGTTATAACTAAAATACCGTTTAATAATATTTTAAAATGTAATAACCAAATATTTGGTATAAAAGAAGATTGTAAAACACATCATAATTTGTCAATTTGTAAGCAAAATCAAATTTTAGATATAAGTAAAAGTAATTGTATACCGAATTTATTAAGGAGCCGCCCCTCCAACTGCACAGAAATTAACAACCAACACATTCCCAGCGTCGAAGAAATACTCCCCGGAACCCTCTTTTTGAATAAATACAACGGATCAGTCCAATGGCGAAGTCATCAATTTAACAGGATCTTTTATTATCCAATTTCATAACGCATCCATCACCATCGATAAACAAAGTTACATTTCCAACGAAATCCCTGGGTCAAAACCACTGCCGGCAATCGTTCAGCCTGACTCACAAGCGGAAAAGTATGAAGAGGTGTTAACATTAGAAATGATGAAAGAACTGCATCTTAAAAACACAGAATATATTGAACAGATAAAAAAAGAAGACAACCTACATCTGACAACCAACTCCAGCCTGATTACAATAATAATATTAGTAATTGTAGTAATTGTCGTAAGAATGCTCATCTGTAGGAAAAATGGACACATAAATATCACCACAAATCAGGACCCAATTCCAATAGTACTTACACCCGAAGTTCAGTTAGAAGATAAAGAAGCATCTCATCCTGAAAGGATTACAAGCCCACCAAAACAGCTAGTAACAGCCAAGCCAACAAGGATAAGCCAAATTCCTTTTTTCTAAAGGTCAAACGAGGACGTTTGAACTTAAAGGGGGAGGAGTTAATGCAACAAATATTCTATCGCCTTATCTTGCCAATGCATGGAATATTCAATTTCATCATTCCCACGATTTCCATGCAGCGCTTCGTATTAAAATGCTGACGATATGTCTAGCAAATGATGAAATACCCAGAAAACAACACCAAGCGCATTCCTGCACATACGCTGGCGGCTCCCGTAGGATAAGTTAGGTTTTAAGAAATATATTGTCGTAGGTTTAGTTTCTAATTCTCAGTTGAACAATAAAGAGCTTACGCTCCTGAAAAAATATTTTTTTATTCGTTTCGGCACTTGTGAATTTATTTTATACATACATAAGCAGCCACTAAGCAATTATCTAACATAAGAACAAGTTCGTGCGACCCAGTCGTGCATTTTTTTAAATTTATTCGATGATGTGACCACACATATGAGAAAGTACGTGCGATCCAGTCGTGCAATTTATTTATATAAAGGATGGTGCTGGGAAAACCAATTGTATTTCCTTTTTCCTTCTAGTTTGAGTTTCTAACATATACCATGTCACGAAAGGATGTATGAGAATAATTTTGACCTGCTTTCACTTGTTTTGTATTTTTTTTGTGCTGCCTGTTGTTATAATATATAATAGCAATAGTAAGTGTTTCATTTGTGTAGAGGGTGTCCTACTCATTACATATAATTAGGTTAAGAAAAAGTAAAAATTTAAGTGTGCATAAAAAAGTAAATTTGTAGTTCGAATTTCCAATAGCCGAAAGAAAAGTGACTGTTTTTTTAGTTCCACCTTGTGGTTTTTATATTTCCATAAGAAAATAAAATAAGGATAACCAAATACATTTAGTGTTATTTATTTAGTAAACTATAGGTAAGTTATCTTTTTCTTAAGTACCTAGGTGTATGAATAATTTTTGTAGGTATAAGAATCTTTTTAGCTTATTAGGTATACAAAAACGGATTTGTAACAAATAAGTGGAAAATTGCATATCTATTAGTTTATGTATTTTGGCTAATAATAATCTTACACTTTTTTTTTAATAAAAAATAAAAGGATGGTTTTTTCTAAATTGGTCCTACGAGTTTCGAAATACTCTTTTCATAAATAATTTTTACTTTAAAGCGTGTAAAAGCAATCTCAATTCTAACTAGCAACATATTAAAGCTTAGCTAAAAATCTATAACGTTTCTTTAAAAGTAATCCTTTAAAAACGGATGAAACTGCAGTTTTCAACAACTTGTTGCATTTCAGAGAAGATGCTGGAGACTTAGTTTTAAAAGACCACCTGCTCCATTCACCTGGAAACGCAAAATATATTTCTCACCGTAGTCAAAATGAAATCATTGATATCTGTAATGGAATTTTAACCGAGAAAATAATTGAAGACGCCAACAAAAGCCAATTTTTTTCGGTAACTGCGGATGAATCGAGTGACATATCTGGCACAAAGCAACTTTCATTAGGCATTCCGCATTCGATTTGTTCAAAAAATGCCAACTGGTGAATTCCGCGTAAGAGAAGAATTTGTAGGTCTTATGGCATTGCAAAGTATGGACGTTGCTACCATAGCGAATACGATATTATCGTCGCTTACAAATTTCGGACTTAAATTGTCGAAAATGGTTGGCCAAGCTTATGATGGGTGCTCTACCATGGGTGGGAAATTGAGTGGTGTGAGGAAACGGATACAAGATATCCGTTTCTTTAAATGCTGCTCACACAAATTAAACCTCGTCATAAACGACGTTAACGAAGTATCTGAAATCAGAAATGCTGCCGGGACGATTAAAGAAATAATAACTTTTTTTCGAGAGAGTCCCTTACGAAGAAAATGTATACCTAGTATTCCTCTGTTTTGTGAAACAAGGTGGACGGCAAAATACAAAAGCATTCGGGTTCTGAGGAAGAATATAGTTCTCGTTATTGAAGCCCTGCAAAAGCTATCGGAAGAGGGAAATCGAATAACAAAGCAACGTGCCCTCCAACTGTATTACTCTTGCACAAATTCTACGTTTTTAGTTAGTTTGTTTGCGATGTCCCATTATTCCTCGATGCTTGAACCTGTTGCTAACATTTTACAGGGCGTTGACCAAAATCTGTCTACAGTGAAAGATCAATATTTTAAATAAATAATTTCAACAGAATCGAGAAGATGCAGACAATCATTTTAAAGTTCTATGGGAAACAATGGATAAATGTTTGAGTGGATCAGGCATAATCTCCAGCTGCCCAAGAACATCTCGAAAGCAAACCCATCCATCAAATGTTCCCGCTTCTTCCCCCCAAAGATATTTTAGAAAATTTATTTACATTCCATACGTCGATTCCTTGATAATGTCCCTTGAAGAACATTTTCCTGATGATAATGAAGCTGCATATTTAGTTTTTAAATTAACTCCAAAAAACATGCAAACAATGAATAATGCTGAATTTGATATCATTATCCAGAAAATAATGGATAAATACGGCTGTTTTTTGGATAATTTTCTGTTGGATTCCAGGATGTGGTATGATTACAACAAATTGCATGCAATTGGCCGTTCAAATGTTTTAGATTTGTTGAATGAAATAGAGGAGTTTTACCAGCTCTATGTATAGGAGTTTCAATTCCAGCAACTACTTGTACCGCTGAGCGATCATTTAGTACATTGAGGAAAGTAAAAACCTGGCTGCGATCGACAATGACAGATGGAAGACTTAGTTCATTGTGTATGATGTATATACACAGAAATCTCGTCAAAGAGCAACAAAACTTCTTTGATGATATAATTGACCGTTTTGGGATAGAGCCCAGGCGGTTGCTGTTGCTGTTTGCCCAATATTAAATATTGAAGAAAATTAATATTTTGAAGCGCTTTTCTTTTTAAAATAATTTAATTAATATACATTATGTACATATCCAAAAAAAAAATAAAGAAATTTGTAATAAAAAAATCCATAAACAAATTGCATACGAACTCGAATTAGTACCGAAAGCTTAGATTGTGCCAGAACCAGACGGAAGCTTCTAGAAGTTTATAATTTGTATAAAGAACTACAAGAGTAGATGGCATTGAAAGTTAAGTTTATTTTCAAAAGTGGAATTCTAAACAAAAAACAACTGGAAGCGTTAGTAAAAAGTGATTGAATTGAGATTAAATAAAAAGTGTTGAAGTATAAAAACGTAATTGAATTGTGAATAAGAGAAATAAGTTGAATTTGCTTTTATTTAAACTGAAAGACGTTGTATTTCATAAAATAAAGAGATTTATTGTATTATTTTAGAATTTTGATTCCATGCCAAAACTTCACAATGTTGTTTATTATGCCTGTTTTTTTTTTTTTTTTTTTTTTTTTAAGAATCTTTACAGACAGTCGATATTACTAATTTGGCATTGAAAAAGATTCCAACCAGAATTGAAACGTCGAACCATATTCAATAAATATTGATTTGAAACAAAGACTGCGTTTTTTTTTTTGTTTTGTTTACTTATCAAACATTTTATTTGAAGTTCATACAAAATAATAATACTTTACAGCTTTTTGTTTAAAGTTCATTTAAAAAACTTAAATAAAATAGTCCCCATGAACACATTTAGGTAGCTTTTAGTTAAAAGATTTAAGTACATTAAGTAACGTTTATTTTAATTATAACTAATAGAAGTATTAGTACATATTATTAAATTTGTTTCACGTCATATTAATGTATGGTTAAAGTATACCTTACATCCACCTTCTTTGGTTATAAAGCAAATAAGCACTAAAATGTTTACTTAGTTGTTAAAGATTATTTGAGCTTAAATGATCACCTCATGTGGAAAACTTTAATGGCTAATATAAAAAGACATATCTCCGTTTAATAAAACAATTCCTTTTCGTTAAATATTGGCACAAGAACTAAAATTAAAATATTTTAAAGAGCAAACGAGAACAAAAATCAAAACAGAAAATGGCAAGTCACGTTGGCCTACGTTATAGAAAAAAACATCCAACTTTCATTTGACAGCACGGCGGCGCGGCGTGTTGTTTATATCATTCTTGCTATGGTACCCTAAAGGGGCCGATCCATACAATCCGTTCGTCCGTTGCGTTGCCGCATACAACTGACAGCTCGATTAAATACACGTGTTCTTATAAAAGATGACCCATAGGAATCGCATGTGCCGGACACACCTCATCAAGTAGACCAACTTTAAAATTTTCTCCGGCAAATCCGATGACATTGAATGTCAAAAGCAATTTGAAATTTCAATTGTTTTCTAGTCATAGGTTGTTATTTAGCGCAATTTTTGCTGCTACTAATTGTTATTTAAGTAGCAGCAAAAATTGCACTTGTTACTTAAATAACAATAAGTGCAAGCGAAAATTGCGCTAAGTAATAACAAGTGCGGGAAAAAGAAGAGGGATATAAAATAATCTGAGATTTTCTTAGATCTGTTTTAAATTTTCTGATTTTTTCTTGCTAAAACGAACATGAAACGATATTGATTTTTTTGTTTGCAATTGTTTGAATGCCATTTGACAACTTGCTGTTATGTATCCACAAAAAAGGGATATGAAGAGCAAGATAGAAGTATTAATTAATTAATTAATATGAATATTGAAGCAAATTGTTTAATAATAAATATTCCGAGAACGGATGTACTTATAACTATTAATATTATGGATATGTAACTCAATGAATCTAAAAAGTGAAGTTTAATATTGTAAAAAGACAAAAGCTGATTTTACTTCCACCAATATAGCCATTGTTTATAGACTGCCTATAGTACTATCCATTGTATAAGTTAATACGAACAATCGAAAAATTGAAATGCTGACTTGCCTTGCACGCGCAAGACAGCATTGGACATCGAAATTCCTAGAATTGTTCCCACAGCAAAGGTGAACAATTCTAAGAACGATAGCAGCAACATCGTGTCGCCGTTCTCATTAATTTATGCTTACGTTATCAATTAAATTGTATTTAAGGTTTAGTTTATTAAGGTCTTGGCTAAGTATTGAATTATTGTTAAACAAAAGCGGTAGCTATGCCGGATAATTGAATAAAGTTTTTTTTAAAATAAATTAATGTTATAAGTTTTAACTGGCGCCCGAACAGGGACCTTTCACGGAAACTTAAGTGGTTATAAAAATTTTTTAAAAGTGTGTTTCGTTAAAAAAGTCCCCAAGTGGTACGCGAACGATTCAATTTTAAATAAAAAATTAAAAAGTCCCAAAGTGGTACGCGACAACTTAAGTGCTAGTGATCGGTCTCAAAAAAGAAAAAAAACCCTGAAAGTCCCCAAGTGGTACAAAAAATTAAACATCCTTAAGTGATTAATAAAAACCCTAAAAGTCCCCAAGTGGTACGAAAAAATTAAACATCCTTAAGTGATAAACCTAAGTTCCAAAGTGGCACTATTAAAAACTGTTGGAGAAAAATAAAAAGGGCCCCTTAGTAGCAGAAAATCAGTGCAAAAAGGACACAGTCGAACTGGAAGCCGCTCCAATGTTTATCATCATATTGACGTTGTAAGAAAATTTATTTTTACGAAACTAGTTGTTAAGAAAAAAAAAAACGATTTAATAATTACCTGCAAATAATATTTTTTACCTTTTTGATAATTACCTTAATAATTAAAAATATTTTCAAATATTTAAAGTGAAAACGATTTAATAATTACCTATAAATATTTTTTTTTTTATTTTATATCCTTAATAATCAAAAACATTTTTTCAAATCCTTTAAAGTGAAAATTATTTTATGATCATCGACTAATATTTTTATATCTTTATGATTTAAAATATTTTTTATTGTTGAATATATTTCAAATTTTTAATTAATACAAATACTTTCTTTTAGTTTTAGAAAAATATTTTGAAAACGCTTTAGAATCATATATATTTTTAAATAATTAAATTATAGTCATACCTCGAGTAAATTTAAGAAAAAATAATGGCGAATCAAGAAAATCTCCTCAGACCTCACGTTATCCCACAAAATGTTTCTAGACCTCCAATTATCCCACAAAACCAAAACCCTCAGATCCAACAAAATGCCAATAATGGTATTACTCGTAATGAACTACAAAATATGGTAACTTCTATGGTAACTCATGCCCTCCAAACAGATGGTAGGCGTATTGTTCATTCTATAATGAACCCCAACTCTGATCAATTCGCAGGAACTGATCAGGTTATTAACGAAGATCAACGAAACAATCTCTCGGATCTTGATAAGATACCTGATGTTGTCAAAACCTTGAGAGAGTTTTCTGGACAACCAGGCGAGTTTAGTTCGTGGCGCAAAAGCGTCGAAAGAATACTCAGAATCTATGATTCTACAAGAGGATCCCCAAAATATTTCGGTATCATAAATGTGATTCGAAATAAAATTGTTGGACATGCAGACCTTGTCCTTGAATCCTACAATACACCTCTGAATTGGGAAAATATTTCCAGGTGCTTAACGCTACATTACGCAGATAAGCGTGATCTGGGAACACTGGAGTACCAGTTAACGTCTTTGGTACAGGGTAATTCTTCTGTACAAGACTTTTACCAAGAAGTTTACTCCCATCTTTCATTGATTCTTAACAAAATCTCCTCTATGGAAATGGGAACAGAAGCATTAAATATGCTAATGCACGCTTATAGGGATAAAGCCCTAGCCACCTTTATAAGGGGTCTTAAAGGCGATCTGCCCAGGCTTCTCGGCATCCGAGAACCTTCAGATCTACCCCAAGCTCTGCATTTATGTTTGAAATTGGAAAATCAAACATATAGAACACATTATGCTGTTGCAACTAACAATAATGTTAAAAGAATGCACAATCCTATCCCTCCAGCACTCCCTCCTAGACGACCAGATAGAAATATGTTACCAAATCATCAAATCCCATTCTATCCACAACTTGCTAATTTCGCACATTATGCTCCTCGTCCCATACCAAATTATAATCATCGCCAACTCCCATTCAATAATAATGTTCCACGACAACAACCCCATAATAGCTTTAATAATCAACGTCAATTTCAAAACCAGACACAAGGAAACAATTTCAGACCACCCCCAAGGCCACAACCAAGAGTTGAGCCAATGGAAACTTCCACCATAAGAACAGCCCAAGTAAATTATGCAAATAGACCGCAACAATATCAAGAGAGATGGCCACCAGCTCCAAAGAGACCAAATCAAATGCCACAACAGCCAAATTATCCTAATAAACTCCAAAGAAATTTCCACATTGAGACCTCTACTCCTCAAGAATATCCTTCACCTCAATTAAACCCCTCAGTCCAAGAGATGGAATTACAACAATATTATGCCTTACCGCAGTCTTATGATCAGCAATATGATCAACAATACGAACAAAGTTTTAGTAATTATATCGAACCACTCACACAAACAGATGAGAACAACACTGAGATCACATCTGAGCTTAGTGATATACATTTTTTAGATTAGCCAGCTCTTCACTGCCATACATAGAAGTAAAAACAAGCGGTGGAGAAGTGCTGAAAATTTTAATAGATACAGGATCGAATAAAAACTATATTCAGTCTTCTTTAGTTAAAAACCCTAAACCTAACGACGAAAAATTCTATGCTAACTCAGTTGGAGGAAAAATAGAAATTTCTCATCATACTTTCGTTAATTTGTTCGGAATAAAAGATCTCAAAATTAAATTCTTTCTTATGCCACATTTAAAATCTTTTAATGCTATCCTCGGAAATGATAGTCTAAAAGATTTATCCGCAATTATCTTTACTCGTCAAAATTACATGACAATTAAAGGCTCTATTAAAATTCAAATTAAGCAGCTCGCTGCACAATCAGTCAATACTTTGTCGTTGAGAACACAACATATGACGACTGAACAAGAAGCCACTATAAAAACTCTTGCATGGAAGTATTCAAAATTATTCGATGACCCAGACGAGAAATTAACTTATACTACTGTTGTAAAAGGAGAAATCCGAACAACTTCAGATTCACCCGTCTACACAAAATGTTATCCGTATCCAATGACTCTCAAAGATGAGGTAGAAAGCCAAATTCAAAAACTTCTGAATGACGATATCATACGCCCTTCTAGATCACCGTACAATTCACCCGTGTGGATTGTCCCCAAAAAGGCAGACTCTTCTGGCGAAAAAAAGTTTCGGTTGGTGATCGATTACCGCAAACTTAATACTATCACAATTCCTGACAGATACCCCATACCTGAAATCAATGAAGTGCTCGCGCAATTGGGTCAAAACAAAATTTTCACGGTCATAGACCTAAAAAGTGGTTTCCACCAAATCCCACTCAAAGAAAAGGATATTGAAAAAACAGCCTTTTCAGTGAATAATGGCAAATATGAATTCACCCGCCTTCCTTTCGGGTTGAAAAATGCGCCATCTATATTCCAAAGAGCACTAGACGATATATTAAGGGAGCATATCGGAAAAATATGTTTCGTTTATATCGACGACATTATCATATTCAGTAAAAATGAAGAGTCACACATACAAAATATCGAAACAATCTTCCGAACTTTAGAAGCTGCTAACATGAAAGTACAGCTTGATAAATGTGATTTCTTTAAAAAAGAAGTCGAGTTCCTTGGGTTCCTTATCTCTTCAGATGGCATTAAAACAAACCCAGAAAAGGTTAATGCAATACTAAATTTTCCACACCCCAAAACACTCAAAGACTTGAGATCATTTTTAGGATTGTCAGGGTACTATCGTCGTTTTGTTAAGGACTATGCCAAGTTGGCAAAACCCTTGACAGCTCTTTTGAGAGGGGAAGATGGACGGCTGTCCAAAAATCTTTCCAGTCGAAAACTAATCCACCTAAACGAAGAGGCAATAGAAGCTTTCACAAAATTAAAAAACTCTTTAGCATCAAAAGAAACTATACTTTCCTACCCAGATTACAAAAAAGAATTTGAACTTACTACAGATGCTTCAAACTACGCCCTCGGAGCAGTCCTTTCACAGGAAGAGAAGCCAATAATGTTTATTTCACGTACACTTTCCAAAACTGAAGAATCATATGCCGCAAACGAAAAGGAAATGCTAGCCATTATATGGGCTTTGCAAACTCTCCGAAATTATCTCTATGGTTCAGCGAAGGTCAAAATTCTAACTGACCACCAACCTTTGACATATGCTTTGAGTAGCAAAAATCAAAACTCCAAAATGAAGCGTTGGAAAGCAGCATTGGAAGAATACAACTATGAAATGCAATATAAGCCTGGCAAGGCAAATGTTGTTGCCGATGCACTTTCAAGACCACCCCTTGATGCCCAGGTTAATTCACTTACAGCTTCACAGCATAGCGATGAAAGTTCCTCACACGAACTTATACCTGCGGTCGAAACGCCGATTAATGCCTTCAGAAACCAACTTATTCTTCTTATAGGAGACGAAAATTCTTACCAACTTCAATACCCTTTCTCTAGTTTCCGTAGACATACCTTTGTGCAACCTCAATACACGAAAGAAAATCTTATTTCAATATTTAAACGATATTTAATCCCCACTATAGTCAACGGACTAATGACTAACGAAAGAACAATGGGCATTATCCAAACTATTTACCCCCATACGAAGACTTCATAGCGAAAACCTCATCCCTCCTATACGAACAAATCCCACCTAAAAATTCCTTTTTTCCCATCCTAGAACACGAACTCAAGCATACTAAGAGCCTTATAAATAATATTAAAATAAACAGATCAAAAAGATCCCTTAACTTTATAGGCTCAGCCTGGAAATGGGTCGCAGGTAGTCCGGACCATGATGATTATGAAGTAATGGTTAATAAAATAAATAATGTTTTGGAAAATAATAATAACCAAGTTTTAATAAACAAAGCATACGTTGAAAGAATAAACAAATTAACCAATATAACTAACGAAATAATGTACGAATTAAAAAAAGATAAATCCTTTGTTAACGAATTAGTATTAAGTCTACTTTATAAAACAAAACTTATAAAAGAGGAAATAATTAATGTCATATATGCAATAGAACTAAGTAAGAAAAATATTGTAAGCTCAAATATACTTTCTAAATCAGAAATTGATATAATATTAAATAATATAAATAAAAATAAAACAAATGAACCTTTTAGAAATATTGAAGAAACATTAGAATTTGCCGAAATAAAAGTCGCTATGGACATATCATCTATTCTTTATATTTTAAGCATCCCAAAAACGGGAAATGAAACATATGAAAAACTTACCATAAAACCATTGATAAAAAATAATAATATTGTTAGTAAAATTTCAAATACAAATATTTTAAGGAAAAATAATATGATATTTGGCATAAAGAATGAATGTAAAACAATAAATGATTTATCCCTGTGCAAACAATCTAACATTATAGACTTAAGTAATGATAAATGTATTTATAATTTAATAAGAAACGAAAATGCTACGTGTAAAAGAACGAATAGTCAACACATCCCACAAGTTGAGGAAATAGAACCAGGAACGATGCTCTTAAACAATTTCGATGGCAACATAGAAGCAGATAATATCACCAGATCATTAAACGGCACCTATCTCATTAAATTCTCCAACACTACATTAAGAATCAGGAATCAACAATATATTGCTGATGAAATAACTAAAATCAATGAACTTCCACCCCTACTACACGCAGTCTCCGAAGAATCCGAAATAGAAGAAATCCTGTCCCTACAACTGATGAAGGAACTCCATATAAACAACACCAAAACAATCAGCAAAATCCAGGTAGAAAAAGATGTTCATCAATACTTAAATTTTTCTTTATTCGCAGTTACATTTTTCGTCCTGATAATATTAATGACGAACCATATGAGAAGAAGAAAGTTTACTGGGAAAATCACACCTGTAATCATTCATCCTGAAATAAAACTTGAAAATTCGACACCTTCAAGCAATTCTGAACATCCAACATTCTACAACCTGCCGCACTTTTAACACGAGGACGTGTTAATTCAGAGGGGAAGAGTTAATACGAACAATCGAAAAATTGAAATGCTGACTTGCCTTGCACGCGCAAGACAGCATTGGACATCGAAATTCCTAGAATTGTTCCCACAGCAAAGGTGAACAATTCTAAGAACGATAGCAGCAACATCGTGTCGCCGTTCTCATTAATTTATGCTTACGTTATCAATTAAATTGTATTTAAGGTTTAGTTTATTAAGGTCTTGGCTAAGTATTGAATTATTGTTAAACAAAAGCGGTAGCTATGCCGGATAATTGAATAAAGTTTTTTTTAAAATAAATTAATGTTATAAGTTTTAACTTATATAAACTGCTATAGTACTATCATGACGACCGGTGGACGGTGGCGTTCCAAGCGGCATGTGTGTTTTCTTACTCGGTAAGTTTTGAGAGATGAATAAAGAGAATGGTTTTTAGTGTTATGCTTTGTGCTTAGTTTTCTGCGCATGTGCAGGAAAAAAAGTAGGCGAACATGAAATAATTGGAAAAAGGGTTTGGCTTAGCTACGGCGAATAATTTTTTGTTGGGATTTATACACCATCCAACATTTTCATTGTTTACATTTTTTTACTTGCGATTATAAACACTATAATACAAGTTATGCATTCGTGCAGAATAAAAATGTTGAGATAACAATCAAACATGACATTACGATTATAGAGAAACATATTTGAGTTACTGGCAAAATTCTGTCCGTCTGTCTGTCTGTCTGTACGGATGTATTTTGGACTGCAGCCTAGACGGTTGGGCCAATCGTCTTCAAATTTTGAACTTAAGGTTCTTTTGACATTCTACAGAGGACTTTTTTCAATTTTTTTTAGCTCAAAAATTAACGGTACCTGTCATATAACCGTTATGTAAAAGCTTATTTTTTTCGAAAACGGCTCTAAGAATTTTAATAGAAAAAAATCAGTGTACTACTGTAGGTATGCATTTTATTTTGGTGAAATAAAAAATTAATATAGTGGGCTAAAAACAGTACCTCACATAGGACCGGTTTTTTTTCTTCGACTTTTTCGAAAACTGGTGGTCCGAATACAATCAAAATTGATATTCAAGAAGATGTAGGCAGCCTGAGTAATTATGCATACATTTTTTATCGAAAACTTTTTTTTTGTATTTTTAATAATTTTTTTAAAATTTTTTTTTGAAAAAATCGCAAGTAAAAAATATTCGATAACCTACTGAATGCAAAAATTTCAATCAAGAAAACAAAATTGTACACCTGCATATTGTCTACTCTTACGCTTCACAGTGGTTATTTTATGTATATTTGGTTTGTGTGGTTTATTTTAAAATATATGTACAGTACATACATAATGCAGTCACTAAGCAATTATCTAGCATAAGAACAAGTTCGTGCGACCAAGTCGTGCATTTTGTTTAAATTTTATTCGACGATGTGACCGCACATATGAGCAAGTACGTTCGATCCAGTCGTGCAATTTATCCAATAGATATTTAAAGGTTTAAAAAATAGTATGATAAAACAGACTTTTGCCTTTAAAAAAAGGGCGAGATAGACCCTCTCCTGGTAAAAAAATGTTTGTATTTTGTCCCTCTACATGAATCCGTTATTAATTTGCGGCGCCAAAGTTATCGTACTCTTGCCTCGTAATGTCATGTTTGATTGTTATCTCATTTTTTTTATTTTCATGAATCCTAAACTTGTACCTTATACAATATATACAATGGTTTTTTATCAAAATTTGGACTTTAAATGCGAATTTCTCAAGAAACCATTAACATGAGTAATTTAATTTACTGGCTGAACACAATGCAAAAACGGAACTGCATTACGGAGACGGAGTACGGAACAGCTGTCAAATTTGTCGTACGTACCAATTTCAATCGGAACACAATGCACGTACAGTAACTTTGACATTTAAATTCAAAAATGGGTGGAATACCAAAAACAAATGATAAAAAAGAGAAGAAACTCTTATACAACGACTAGAAATATCATTAAGAAGAATGGAATCATCTGGTGTTATTTCAGGTATACTAAATAAAAGGGTTTGGGAGGGACAGACATACGAAAGATTGTTCTCTCTTTCATAATTTCTCTCTGCATCAGAGAAAATGTCAAATTTACTGTACGTAAAAGTTAAAAGTTAACCAACCTTTCCGTATGCGTATTGCAGTTCCGTATGCAGTAACGTACCATTGTGTTCGGCAAAATACAGTTCACGTGTATTCAATATTTGCAGTTCCGTATGCGTATTCCAGTTCCGTCGTCATTGTGTTCAGCCAGTTAAATGCAGGATTATAGAATAAACTTCTGGCTTTCAAATGCAGTATAGCACTTTATTGTAAGTGTTGCCTTTGTTTTTTTAATTTTTTTTTAAATTGAAACCATTTTTTCTAAAAGTGCCCCTACCTCCTAAACGGGGGGAATTAGACCCCCCTTCCCATAGTAAAAAGTGCTTGTGTTTGACTCCTCTACAAAAACCCGTTATCAAATCTTAGCGGCCAAGTTATCGTACTCTCCCCGTCCATATAATCGCAAGTAAAAAGACGATATACATATATAACTTATAACTTTTAAGGTACAGCAAAACTGTTATTTTTATATGACAGCATTGTATATAGAATCTATAGTACTATCAAGATGGGTATTTCACCTAGCGCCATCTAGTTTCGCTATCTCGCTTTTTCTCAGTGTCGACTTTTAGTCGGGGAGATAAATTCAACACATTATGCAACGTTAGAAATTAACAGAACGGGAAAGATGTATATAAAGTGTTAGCAGTCAGAGGGAAGCAAATTATCAAGTCTTTTTCGTGTTATTTGTTTGTCAATTTCAGATAATGAGAGAATGGAAGATAGAAATTTAGACAGGGGTGTGAGGAGTTTTCATTTCTGTCTTGAAAATACACTGTTTTTGGTATGGTTTTTTTATAGATACGGCAACAGGATGAAATTTACAGTTTTAAACGATTTTTTGCTGAAATTTGGTTATTGGTTTGGTTTCTGTACAATTTTGAATGGTCGCCATGTTTAATTATTATATTTTTTTTAGTCTGCAAAAATTTATTTTGAGTTGAAAAACCTACCTAGTTACTTATTTTAGAAATAAAACACATTGTTTGCATATGTTTGTAACTACGTTATTCACTTATCACGTCAAAAAATCTAGTACTAAATATACTACTATCTACTAAATATAGTACTAAATATAATTCTAACTACTAAATATAGTACTAAATATACTACTAACTACTAAATATAGTACTAAATATAATACCAAGTACTAAATCTAGTACTAAATGTACTACTAAGTACTAAATCTAGTACTTAATATAGTACGAAAACTACGATAGTTCTAAATTCTAGTACTAGGTATTAAAAATGTAGTACGAAATATACTATTGTACCGACAACAATTAAAACCAATTACCAGTTACCAATTAAACATTAAAACTTTAAACAGTCAAATACGAATATGGCAACATTGGTAATTGATCTCGGTATACGAAGAAAAAATACAGAAATAACAAAATTTCTTGAAAAATGCAAAATCCAAAAAATAATTGAAGACGCACAATATTGGTTTGTTTACGAAAAATCTAAGGGAAATCCATTAATTTTTATTTCCCTTACTCTGCCATAACATATGGTCTAGTGTCACTTTTTGAACCTTTCAGTCGTACTTATTATTCATTATTTCTGCAAATGCTTGTAATCATTCTAACTCATACGTTTCTGAAAATATAAAATACAACCTACTCTTTCATCACTATATTTCTTTCTACTCTCCAAAACTCATACAAATGCATATTAAGAACTACTGCAGCGCTATTACGGCAGTATCTCGCTAAACTAGAAGCTGCCCCATGATAGTACTATAGTTTTCATATACAATGATGACAGTTTAAATATAATTTTCAGATAAGGCAAGTTGTAAATATTAAGTTCTCACCCCGAACGTTTCGCTTCGCTTCAAATTGCAATAAGCGTGGTTCCCGGTACCCAACGATTTTAATCTAATTTTTTAAGAGCATTATGGTAGGTATTGGCTATCATTTAATTAAAAACAAATGTACAGGAAAAGTGTATTAACGGTAACTTTTATGTATCGGTTTTCTTAATTTTCTTCTGGGTAATGGCTCATTGGATTTCTGTCAAATTTAATTTTGAAAAGATGTATGTAATAAAGCATATATCAAAATATTGAACAATTGTTTGTCTATTTATAATTAATTTTTGAAATTTTATTTTTAAAAATACAATAATTTTAAAATTAAAATTGCATACCAAAATCTCGAATCATTTTTTTTAACTAAAAATAAAAAAACAGGATTTTATCAAAATCGAATTTTATGTATAGAATTTTCGAAATGCTTTTATCATAAATTGATTTATACTTAAATGATTTGTATTATTTTTTCCAAAACCGGAAGATAAGAAAGTAGTTGGTCGACTACTACGAAAGTTTTCACGTTTTGTATAACTTACACACACTGAAGGGATTTAAGCTAACCTTTTGATGTCGGTGGATACAGCGCGAGCTTAGGAAATAGATCGCATACTTGCTCTTATGTTTTTTTTTTATACGGTACACGCGTACTAGGGACTAGTGTTTCCCTTTTAATGTTTAATGTTAGCTAAGGAGGGACAGATGGTGTCGATTAACACTGGTTTTGAATGTCTTCAAATTGAAATAGCAAAGGAAAATCTCGCACGGTTAACTATTCCAAATTCGTGTTGTACGGTTATAAAAGAATCCCTATATCACGGTACGTCTCCGAAATTGGGATCAAGGGTGAACTGATAAGCATTTCTTGCGAGTCGAGTATTACAGGAGAAACTTTTAAGGGGAGGAATGCAGCTGGCTACTTCGAGTGAACATTTTTTTATAAAAGAACCGATAAAGACAGTTCCATTTCCTATTATTTTAACGCTCTGTTTTGCATTCTATCGAGCAGGTGTAGCGATGTTTGAGAAGCACCTGCCCAGAGGTGGCAGTTATACTCGAATTTTTTCTTTATAAACGCTTTATAAATTGTAGCCAGATCAGATGGGAAAAAACTTCGTACATCGGTACAGAAAACCTGAGTACTCGGCAGCATTTTTGGCAATCTCAAATATATAGGAGTTCGTCGTTGACACACATACCGAGTACTGAAAGCTTTTCGGTTTTTTCGATGCAAGTGCCATTCATGGACAATGGTATTGGGGGTTTAGCTTTAACGACAGAAGACAGCAATACGTTTTCGAAGCATTAAACTCCGCACAATTCCTATTACCCCATTTGACAATGCTATATTAATCGGAGTTTAGTAAGCTTAACATACGGTACCGAAGGAAGTGAATCACTAAACGACTATGAAAAGCTGAGGATAGAGTTGTCAACAAAGCAGTTATGTAAGTGGATTAGAAGAAACAGACAGAAGATCATTTATAAAAATGAGGAAAAGAGTCGGAGACAGAAAAGAGGCCTGGGGCCCACCAGTTTTTATTTTGTGGAAGTCAGACTTGAATCCGTCCAACACAACTTGTATCGAACGGTCCAGAAGATAGCTTCTAATCCAATTAACAAAAGCATCATCGATCCCAAAAGCACGCATTTTAGATAAGAGAGCTTTATACTAAACTCTCTCAAATGCCTTGGAATTATCATGCGCAATGATCTTACTTTCACCAAAACGATGTAAGTGTCGATCTTAAGCTCGTAGAGGCCGGACGTCGAGGTGCGCGCACAAATAATTAAGCAAAAGTCAACAAAAATTATTGCGCATTGTTATCGCGAGTGTTTAAAAAAAAAATATTAATACACACTCGTTAGAAAAACCGAAAAAAACCCTCGCGTGTGCTGTAATAATAATAAATATATCCACTCACGTCGTTGGAGGAAAGAAAATGATGCCCACTCGCGCTGTGGAAAAATAAATAAATAAAATACATTCGCATAGCAAATTATCCTCTTATCTGTCCCAAGACCTTTGTGCTTAGCTGCCTCTTTCTTATCTACTGTAGGCATCATATGACCATCTAATGCTTGCGGGAAATGGATAAGGGCATCTGAGTTTGTCTTATTGTGCTGAATATTTAAATTGATTTTTTGTATGCAAGCTGTCTTATGGGCATAACACCTAAGACAGTTTGTTTATTACAGAAATTAATTTCGATTTTCACTGCATGGTTCGACTAACATCGCTTTGGTGAAATTAAGATTATTGCTCTTAATATCTCCAAGGCATTTGATAGAGTTTGGCATGAAGCTCTCTTATCGAAAATGAGTGCTTTTGGGATCGATAATACTCTTGATCGTTGGATTAGAAGCTATCTTATGGACCGTTCAATACAAGTTGTATTGGAAGGATTCAAGTCTGATTCCCACAAAATAAATGCTGGTGTGCCCCAGGGCTCTGTTCTGTCTCCAACTCTTCTCCTCATTTTTATAAATGATCTTCTGTCTGTTACTTCTAATCCAGTTAACTGTTTTGCTGACGACTCTACCCTCAGCTTTTCATATTCGTTCGATAATTCACGTCCTTCGCCTTCGGACGTACAATTGCAACGGTGCCGTATGTCAAGCTCATTAAACTCCGATTTATACAGCATTGTTAAATGGAGTTTAATGCTTCGAAAACTCAATGCTGTTTTCTGTCATTGAAGCTAAACATACCCCCAATGCCATTGTCCATGAATGGCACTTACATCGAAGAAACCGAAAAGCTCTCAGTACTCGGTATGTGTGTCAACGACGACCTCCGTTGGAACGACCATATGTTAGAAATCGCTAAGAATGCTGCTAAGTGCTTAGGTTTTCTGTATCGGTGTAAGAAGTATTTTTCCCCATCTGATCTGGCTACAAGCGTTTATACGCCCTAAACTCGAGTATAACTCCCACCTCTGGGCAGGTGCTTCGCAAACATCGCTTCACCTGCTTGATAGAATACAAAATCGAGCATTAAGATTGATAGGAAATAGAACTGCCGTTGAAACAATTGCCCCTCTCGAACACCGACGCAATGTTTCATGTCTTTCCTTATTTTATCGTTTCTTTTACAAAAAATGTTCACTCGAAGTAGCTAGTTGCATTCCTCCCCTTAAAAGTTTCTCCCGTAATACTCGTCTTGCAAGAAATGCTCATCAGTTCACCCTTGAACCCAATTTCTGATGAACCGTGAAATATAGGGATTCTTTTTTTAGCCGAACGACACGAATTTGGAATAGTTTACCCGGCGAGATTTTCCCTTGCCATTTTGATCTGCAAACATTCAAAACCAATGTTAATCGACACCTCCTATCTCTCCCCTCCCTATCACCGAATGCCCGCGCAGTGTGTTACATTAAAAGGGAAACAAGTTGTCCCTTGTGCGCGCGTTAATTATAAAAAAAAAAAAAAAGTATTTGTTCCACAGTTCGGTGAGATATGCCATCAGCTCACCAGTGAAACGATTACTGCGAAAGCCATGGAGAAGCGCTCGCTCTTCGAGATATTCCTTACACTTACCGTTAATCAGCGTTTCCATGACCTTAGAAAGAAGGGACGTAAGTGATATGGGTCGGTCACAATGTCGAATAAAATTTGAAACATATTAAGAGAACTTCAAAGTCTTACTCCACTTACATATGTGACTTTTGATTGTTTGATAAAAAGTACGTTAAATAGTTTTCAGCGGAATAATTAACAAAGAAAATGTTTAAAAAACTTGAAAAGTTGTGATTTTTTTTTTAAACGCAGGAGTAGTGTTTTTAAATACAAAGTTTTTTTTTAACAACGTTTTTAAAAATCAAGAAACAAATAATCAAACTGGTAATGCAAACCTAAGCACAAAAATAACCAACATTTAAAAACAAAATAAAAATAAAAATTCAGTAATTCGTTTTTAAAATATTGATTTTTCAAAAAAAAAAAATTTTAATTATTAAAAATATATTGTTTAAAAATGTTTGCTAAATTATTCTGGCTTTCTAAATCTTCCAAAATTATCCTGTATACTAAATTTCAAGGCGATTGGCTCAAACGTTTAGGATGTAGTCCAAAATTCATACGTTTCTCTATCCTCGTTATGTTGTGTTTAATTGTTATCTCATTCTTTTTAATCTGCACGAATGCAAAACTTGCATTACAGTACCTATAATCCCAAGTAAAAATGGAGCGGGCTTAGATGAAGATGCCAATTCATTATGATCTTAAAACATTCCACGTTCGAGTTGTACGGCTTAAGAACGAATCCCTCTACTTAACCGTACTAACGAAATTGCACATATTTTTTCCATGGAAAAGAATAACGTGTTATGAGCTTTGTTAGAACTCACCACTATATCATAGAAAAAAGAAACAAGAATGACAACTGGGAGGATAATTCTCTCTTCGTCTACAAACTGAAAAATACCTGTTCAGCGACATATGCCTACCGGTCCTGTACATTTTTTATGGGACTACTAATACATTTGCATTTAAGTGGGCACGAAACGTATGATTGACTGCTTCTCACACGAATCTCACACGTATTCACATACAAAAAATAAAATTTCAGGGTTTGCAGGGCATGGCCCGTACGAGTTGCAGTTCTTTTTTCTTTTTTCTATGCACTGTATGAAACAACAGGTTATCAAGGTGAGACATTTAAAATTTGTTATTGCGTTAACAGTTCTATATAAACATACTAGCTTTTTTTTACCCGCAACTTCGTCTGCCTGGACTTCAAATATTATTTAATTTTATTTATTTTTTAATATTTAATTATTTAAATAAAACCCCGTTAAAGAAGAATATTAGAACCGCATGAACCTTGCATTTTTCGGAATAAAAGTAAAAAAAGCAAACTTCAACAAGCCTTTAGCCACACATCATTTCACATTTATCCCTCTTCCTCAGGGGTGGAACCAGCTAAGGTGATGCCAGAATTTGTAACTTTCCTGATGATCACTTTACGCAGATTAAAAATTTAATGTGATCATATGTGGCTATCAGAAATGTGACTGTCACATATCACCTTAGCCGATTCCACCCCTGCATTTTCCAGGACAAGAATTAACCTATTTTTCAATATAGCATATCATCCATCTACCTACTAAATTACATCAAAATCTGTTAAGCCATTGAGGCATGATTAGGAATCAAACATCAAAATAAATATTCACATTAATAACATTAGTATTTAGATTTAGATTTAGTTTGATTTATAAACGTTAGTTATTATTTATCAGAAATTTAAGTAAAATAGAATTCCACAAACGGATAAAATTAACGATAAACGATGTAGCATTCTTAAAAAAAAAAATTACTTGAAAATGTTTGAAAAATAAAAAAGATCAAAAAAAATCTTCCATAGGTGGTACCATTTTTAGACCACCATCCTACAATTAAGTTTAACCAAAACACAACCGGCACATACTTAGGTTTATTTACGTAATTCTTTGAGCTTCATATTCGCAAAAACAATAAACTCTTACTTAACTATTATATGACAGACTAGCTTACCCAACCGGCGTTGCTCATGTATACCATACATTTCCGAAAAAACGACCCCATAGGCGAGGCCCCACCTAGTTACCAAAATAGCCTTCATTACTTCACTACCTTCTTGTGAAACGACCTGAGCGGCACCAAGCGGTGATTAAAATAGACTTTGTTACTCCTTAAACATCATTTAAATGCTTGTAAAAGTTCTGTCAAATTCAGGGCATAAATAAGAATTTAGAAAAAAACGACTCCAGCGCCACCTAGGGGTAATTAAGATAGCCTTATTTACTCCTTACAATATCAGCTATCTGCCTGTGAAAGTCTCCTCAATATCGTTACATAATTAAGAATTTCAAAAAAAAAAAAACACTTCAGCGCCACCAAGTGCGTAATTTAAATAGCCTAGTTACTCCATAGCACATCAGCAATCTGTCAGTGAAAGTCCCGTCAAAATCGGAGCAGCCGTTCCCGAGATAAGCCGGAAAAAACAAACACTAAGACAGACAGACAGACAAACATTTTAAAAATTGCGTTTTTGTTATAGGTAATGAATATAGATACTTTCCATATGCATATTGTAAAAAATTGTGTTTTTGATATTAAAAACAGACAGATAGATACAGTCATTATTTGAGCTAAAGAAATTGATTTTTGTAGAAAGTCAAAACAACCTTTTGTGGCTAAATTTGAAGACAACAGTCTTTTATTTACCTTATCATCGATGATTATTGTTGTTATTTCAAAAAGATATATTCAAGTGTCTGTTAGAATTTTTCAGAATTGTTACAATTCAATTGTGGAACAATTTATTTGCTGTACATAATATATTCATTCACACTGTACCGTAAATACTTTAATCTAAAAAAAAAATAAAAACAAAATCAAATCAAGTTTTTAGTCTACAAAAAAAACTAAAACGCAAATCATTATTGTTCACAAATTTGTTGTGAGAATTTAAAATTTTGTAGTTTACAAAATAATTTTTTTTTTAAATCGATTTTATAAATTTACGTTCAAATACATACATACATATAATACAAAATGTCTAAGGGTATTGGTACGAAGAGTTCGGAAGAGAAAAAGAGCCAACGCCAAGAATTTTCGAGTGAAGAGTTTTCATCTGATGAAGAAAAGGATATGATCCGTGTGGATAAAGCATTTTCCAGAAAACGAAAGGTTAGCAAAGCTAAAACACCAGAGGTAATAAAGACTTCAACAAAATGTTAATAATATGACAATGAAATTAATTTTGTTATTTTATCAGCCAGGAGATAAAGAACAATCGGACCCGGAGTATTTACATCGGTCTAGCTCTAACCGTAGACGAAGATCTCGCAGAGGTACAAGAACTCGTAGTCCAGCAAACAGAGGAAGAGGAACTAGTCGAAGGCGTTCCCGATCTCGAAAACGTTAGAAGAAAATAATTTAACAGAACATGTTTTATGTAATATGTATGAGTATGAATAAAATTAAAAATTAAGAAATTAATTAATCAATAATCAGTAATTGTACTCTAAGAGAAAAAAACGCATATCGCTGTTACAAAATATTTTTTTTTTTTACAAATGTTTACCAATACCTCGAAATATTCACAACTACTAACTGAGGAAACGACACAAGGAATTTTCTAAAAAGTCTTAAATTTGGAGCTTACGTTTTGATGACGTACATGTTTTTTTTTGTATGCCAAGAAGTGGCAATTACTAATTATTAAATTTCGAGACCCATAATAGCTCAGGGTAAATAACTTTTTTGAAAAAAAAAATTGTTACAAAATGACAATAGTCGGAATCGCCGGTGAAAAGGATTAGAAAAAGGGGACAAATAAATCCAAGTCGATTTGAATGGCAGGGTTGTAGGGGGTGGGGTTAGGGGCTATTGTGGCTCTAGGTAACATAAGCGTTACATATTTTTACTGATATTTAAATTTTTTTTAAAAAAATAATTTTGTTAATAATAATATTTTAAATGCTTACAACAAACTTGTTAACAATAATGATTTGCTTTTTAATTTAAGACTTAAATTGATTTGAAAGATTTTTTTAATTTTTTTAGATTAAAGTATTTACCGTACAGTATGTAGGAATTTATGTGTTTGTTTTTAGTTCTTGTTCCAAAATTAAAGTGTAACAATACCGAGAAATTCTAATAAAGAATATATCTTTTTCATAACAACAATAATCAACGATAGTAAATAAAAGAACGCACTTTTGTGTGTCGATTTGAAGGCAGTAAAAATGTTTGCTCATATGTAAAAAAAATATTAAAAACTCCTCAACATCTTGGGTTCCAACGCTCATCGACAATAACAAACCTATTGTCTACTTTTCAAAGAAGACAAACTTGCTCGCACCCCATTTCACTGCCAACTCCACGCTGCCTCACAACAACGTTGCCCCTCCTGTACTTGAAAATGTAATTTGTTCCATATGGGACAGATTTTTTTCTGCACTCGTACAGTAGCAAGAGTTCTCAAAGAAATCGATTTACACAAATCCGCTGGCCTGTATGGTATAACCCCGATTCTTCTGAAGAGGTGTTCTTCCACACTGGCAAAGCCACTGCGTAAGCTCCTACTCTTCTGGAATCTTTCCTAAAAAATGGAAAACAGCATTTGTCCATCCTTTCCCTAAGAAAGGTCACCCATCATCCCCCTCCTCCTAACGACCCATAGCACTAACATCCCATCTTTCAAAGGTCATGGAAACGAAGATCGAAAGCTTCACCATGTCCTTCAGTATGGCTTCCGCAGCAACCGTTCCACTGGTGATCTGATAGCATTTCTCACTGAACAGTGGAACAAATCTTTACATCGCTTTGTTGAAAGTAAGATTATTGCTCTTGATATCTCCAAGCCATTTGATAGAGTTTGGCATGAAGCTCTCTTATCGAAAATGCGTGCTTTTGGGATTGATGATACTCTTGTTCGTTGGATTAGAAGCTATCTTCTGGACCGTTCAATACAAAGTATTGAAGTACTTAGTATGAGTGTCAACGACTACCTCCGTTGGAACGACCATATATTTGAGATCGCTAAAAATACTGCTAAGTGCTTAGGTTTTCTGTATCGGTCTAAGAAATATTTTTCTCCTTCTTTATAAAGCGCTTATACGCCCTAAACTCGAGTATAACTCAAAAAAAAACTAAGCAAATAGGTTGTTTTGACATTCCATGTGTCGTATCGTTCAATAAGAGCTTATTTTGTTTGCTCTAAGAATTACGAAAATGAAGCTGTGTTGGGTTATGGTTTGGTTAAACTAAATTTTAAAATGGTGGTATAAAAACTGGTGCCACCTATAGAAAGGTGTTTTTTTAAATGTATTGTGAACCGGGTCAACCGATTAAAACTATAATTGATATTCAAAAAAAGTGAGTACCTATTTTTTAATAAATGTACTTACATATTCATTGACAGTTTTAAAACAAGCGTTTAGAAATTTTTATCGTTAAATATTTAAAAAAAGTAGGTAAGCTATAAGGTTTTTTTAAGACTGTGCGTATGATTTAGAAAAAATATATACTTGTTCATATATTTTTAAAGAAGTAAAATTGCAGTGAATTTATTTTGGTGAAAGCATTTATTATATCCATTTTTAAAGCAATGAATTCTATACGTTTGTGGAATTCTAATTTTTTTTTGATATAGAAACCACCTAACGTTAATATATGAAATATATATATATTTGTATAGAACCTGAATTCCATCAAGTTGACATGAGCAAAACTTATAACACAATACTCTTTTTTTTATTTTTATTTGTTTAACTATGTGTCTGTAAAGCACAATGCCTTTTAAAATGCATCCGGATGATCCACGACAATAGTTAGAAGAATTAGAGAGAAAGGAAATGATTTTTTTGGCGCAGTAGATCTAGAATTAGGTGCCTATTTTCTCACTTAAAACCCACGGACGGCTCTAGCTTGCACTAGGTGTAAGAAAAATTGCTTCCCAAACTTAGAGTCGAACTTAGAATCTCTCGTTTAACAAGCAAACATCTTATCTTCTGCACCACTGCCGCCCGCATTTTTTTCCATTAAGAAATAAGTACAATTTTGGTAGTACGGTTAAGTACAGAGATTCGTTCTTAAGCCGTACAACTCGAATGTGGAAAGTATGGCCAAATTCTATTTCTCTTGCTCTTTAAGACGTTCAATAGTTTAAAACCAATATGCATCGGCATCTCTTTCTCTTCCGTTTTCCTTAGCACGCGCTGTATCTACCGGCATCAAATTGGCAATTATTTTGTGCAAATTATAGTGCCAATTTTGGTAGAGATCGACCAACTAGTACTGAATATTTCTTTTAACGTATTTTGAATAAAAATAAAATAAAGTGCACGACTGAATCGCACGTACTTGCTCATATGTGTGGTCACATCGTCGAATAAAATTTTAAAAATAAGTAACATTAACGTAGAAAAATAACACTACCTGAACTTAAATAAAGTGTCAAAACCACAACACTTAACGGTTTTAGTAAAAATGGTGTACGTGGTCACATGTCTTGCATAATAACTGTAGGGCGGATTTTGATAAAATCCTGTTTTTTTATTTTTAGTTTTTTGATTCTTTTTTTTAATTATGGTATGCAGTTTTTTTGAGTTTATTATACATGTGACTGTAAAATTTAAAACAATTTGTTTTGACTAGTTTTAAAAATATTGATTTTTCAAAATAAAAATCAAAAAATAATTCTAATTTAAAAAAAGGTATTCAAAATTTTGATATGTAGAAGTAATTTGGCTTCCTACATAGATCTTTTCAAATATAAAATTTGACAGAAATCCAAAGAGCCGCCGTTACTGAGGAAGCCAAAAATTAAAAAAAAACCTTATATGAAAGGTACTGTTAATAGACTTCCCGTAAATTTAGTTCTGATCAAATGATAGCCAATACCAACAAAAAATTCTCAAAAATGTTCATCAAAATCGACCTAAAATTAAAATTTCAATTTCCCCTCTTGGGAATGCCAAAATAATCACACACACCAATTTTAAGAAAATCGCTTAAGCCATTTAGGCTGCAGCTCGTTATACATACTGACAGACAGACAGACATTTTTTGCAACTAACCTTTTTAGACTTCTCTTTGATCTTAATGTCATGTTTATATTCACGAATCGTTAACTTGCCTTATAGTCCCTATAATCGCAAGTATGAATGAATTTATGATAGAAGCATTTTCAAAATTGTAAAACCGATCTTGTTTTTATTTTTATTATTTATATGAAATACATTTTTTGAGATTTTTGTGTGCAGTTTTTAATTGTTAATTTTAAAATTGAATTTATTGATTAATTTAGTTTTAAGACTGAATTTATTGATTAATTTTGAAAATGTTAGATTTTCAAAAATTAATTATAAACAAAAAAGTGCTTTATTTATTTAGTCACCTATATCTTTTCAAATATTAAATTTAACCGAAATCCAATGAGCAGTTACCGAGAAAGTCATAAAAATAATGCAAGGTACCGTTAATATACTTTTTTCGGTAAATTTTGTTTTAAGTAAAATTATAGGCACTGCCTACTAAAATGCTCACAAAACTCTTCATCAAAATCTTTGTAACCTTTTTTGAGTAAAATAAGTTTTTCCTTTAAAGGTTATATGGCAGTTACCGTTGTTTTTTGCCCTAAAAATGCACAGACAGGCAGACAGACATTTTTTGTTACTAACTTGTTTGACTTCCTTATGATCGTTATGTCATGTTTGATTGTTATCTAATTCTTTTTTATATTAACACATCCTAACCTTGCCATCTTTGAACATATTACGATCGACGCTGTTAGAAATATGCTCATATACAAGATTTCATTGAAATCGTACTTGAAAGAACTGAACAAGTCTTCATAAGAGACACGAGTCCGTCTTATTATTCGAATATACTGAGGTAAACATAATGTGGGAAACACATCAGCGTCATGTCAGTAGCGCCTTGTGGGTATTGAGGCAGACCTCGACCAATTTCACGTGTAAAATTGGAGCCCGCTTGCTAGGGAACGGGCTGAGTAAAGAAGTATCTTGATTGATGACAGTTCCGCCTATTACTGAAGCGGCACCTAAAGCACACGCACCCGCAATACAAC
This sequence comes from Platycheirus rosarum, assembly GCA_963971375.1. Taxonomy (NCBI): domain Eukaryota; kingdom Metazoa; phylum Arthropoda; class Insecta; order Diptera; family Syrphidae; genus Platycheirus; species Platycheirus rosarum. The sequence goes on along the minus strand of OZ020507.1, from coordinate 55,443,222 downwards.
CCAACTAACTTTTTAGGTTGTAAATAAGCAGACTGCCATAGAAAGACTAAGCACATTACGCAAGCTATTTGAACTGCTGTATGCTTTAATACTTTTGTTGACAGGTGGTGTTATAGCAGTCAAATAATTTTCAATGAAATGTAATTAGCTCTGCTGCCATTTTATGATAGCTCAATGCTAAAAGCTGGCTTTGGATGTTTTAAAAAAGTCATTGTCCAAACCATTTAATGACAGCTATTTCTAATAGTTTCCGTTGGATGTTAGAAAAAATCTTTATTCAAGCTTTTTAATAACAACTTTTGCTAACAACTTGCTTTTAATGTTAATATATATTTTTATATTATTATTATTATATATTCTGTTCCACTTACATACTTCTTTCAGAAATGACCGGAATTCCAATTTTTTTTGTTCCAAAGACAGATTGCTGTCAGAAAAACTTTCAATCAGAAAAATTTGGCGGCCGTTTGATTTTCTTTGCTTTGGAATTTTTGTTTGGAATTATAAGTTCGTTTAATAAAGATTTTGCATTGAAATAGTAATAATATTGTTGTTTTTACAGAGCAAAATGAACAGCCAAAAAGCGATAAGATTGCAGAAGAGGGTGGCAGCAAGAGAGTTTGAGGAAAAATTAATAATGGAAGTGAATTTCCATGATTGTCTCTTCGCCAAAGACAAACCCTCGTATAGCAACAAAAACGTCCGACAGCTAGCGTAAGAAGATATTGCTCGGAATGTAGTAAGATCGGATATTTTTGTAATTGGTTACCATTTATAACCACATGTTTTCTTACAGTAATGCCAAAAAAAATGGACGTCATTAAGGGACTCGTTCAGAGCTTACTTCAAGATAGACCAGAACGTCCCCCGCGGCTCTGGAGCAACGAGCAATGTCAAATGGGTACATTTTCGAGCTCTAAGTTTCTTGGCTCCTTATTTAAAGATAGTAAGAGTAAGTATTCTTAAAACTCTTAATTAAATCCAAGATAATAATTTAATTTGATCTTCAGCGACTGCGGGAGCTTTAGTGAAGTAGCCCCAACTGCAACTGAAAGGAGTCCCTTGATTGCAAGCAGTGGATGTGGTGAATGTGGTAGAGGTTGTGGATGTGGTGGATGGTGTCGAGGAAAACACTCCTTCCCCGATTTCTTCCATGAGAAAAAAAAGCAGCAGAAGCGAAAGGCACCTGATGATGATGAGCCGTTTGAAAAGGTGTTAAAAGCCATTGAAAACCAAAAAAGAAGGCCGATGGAAGCTTTTTTCGAAAGCATTGCCGAACAATACGAGCATTTTAACGCAAGGCGCCAAGTGCGCTTCCAACAAAAAATATTGGAAATCCTTGCGGAAGAGCTCGCAGAGGACTAAAAATACCTGATAGTTTTAATGTTATAGTTTTAATGTTATAAGTGAAAGTGAAATGATGCTGTGAATTATTTATTGTTGTTGTTTTTTTTATTGTTTTTATTGTTATGTTTAGTAGTTTTGAAGTTTTACTAATGAATTTTATGAATTTTATGAAGTTTAACATAAATAAAAAACAAACAAAGAATCAATTAGTTAAAAAGTTTTTATCCCACTGATACTCGAGGTTCCCTTCGTTGACAAACCAGTCAGCGAAGTTGCTGCGGATATTGACAGCGTTGGACGCCGGTTGGTTTGCTCTAGTTTCGTGGTCCACTAAGTTGAATGTTTAGCTATCGGTGGGTTGACTTGGTGTCAAAAGTAACTTTTCTTTAGTATATTTGAGAAAATTGTTTAAAATGCAGCAACATAAAATTAAGGGCTTATCCAGTTGCATTTGAACTTCGAGTGGTTTTAATAATACCCTCCAAGTATGCGCGATTCCAAAACCACTTTCTACCATTCGTCTTGCCCTGGAAAGTCTAGAAAAAAGTTGAAAGTTGTCTTTATTTATTAATAATAAATAAATTGATGAATAATTTACCTGTAGTTATATATTCTCTGCTTGGGTGTCAAATGAGTTCCTGGATATGGGGTCATAAGGTTATATTTCAAACCAAATGCTTCGTCTCCGACAAGAACGTAGTTCATAGGAGTTACTGTATCGGGCAATGGCACCCCAGCAGGCACGTATAGGTTTTGGGGATAGTTTAGCCAAGCTTTTCCAAAGTTGGAGGATGCAAACACGGTCGGGTCAGCGTTTGAACCATAGGCTCCTATGTTTACTCTGTATCCACAATGGCCATTAGCACAGTGGAAAAACATTTCTTGTAATTGAAATGAAGACTTCCAGATTTTCGCGGGGCAAACATGCGAACATGTTTCCCATCAACAGCTCCAAGACAGTTAGGAAAATTCCAGTGTTTAAGGAAAGAACTGGCAATCTTTTCCCAATCTTCTGGGCTTTTGGGGACTGGCATTACCAAATTTTGTAAATGTTTATTGATAGCTCGGATGGTTTTAACTATGCACTTCCTAACTGTGGTTTTACCCATTAAAAATCGGAAGGATAAGTCTGCAAAACTTGCACCAGTTGCAAGAAATCTGAAAGAATACAAATTTAATAACTTGCAACAGAGATCGCTTCAATTTTCTTACCGCAGGGTCAACACTAACTTTTCCTTGGCAGTAATAAAGTCAGGTCGATATAAGTTAAATTTTACTCTTATATCTTTGCGTATTTTCGATAAAATAAAATTGAAGCGGTATCGACCCATTCTAAAGTACTCAAAAAATTTAATTGGGTACCTTCCAAGCAAATGCATTAGGGAAAAGAACTCTCTTTGTTGTCTCCGGATGCGATATAAAGGATGCCCTTGAACTTCACTTTTAGGATTTTTAATATTAAATAAAATTTACTTAAAACAAACTAATATTTCAACCAAAATAATAAAATCAAACTTCTTATGTCTATTCTGTTTGACATTTTACGAAGCGAGTGTTTATTCGTACGCACCGCATGTCACCAATCAAATGTCAAACAGAAACATTCCCATAGGCTGCTTGACAGCCTTCCAATTGACATGTTTTTTCTGTTCGCTATAAACGATCTTCAGAAAAAAATTCCTGTTTTTGATCATTCCAACTTTTTCTGATGGTTTTTACTGATCGCTATAACTGGCCCCTTACATTATTTTTTTTTGTTCAGTTTAGGGGCCAGTTATAGCGATCATTAAAAACCATCATTTAAAATTTTCAATTGAACATTTTTCAATGTTAGAAAAAGATTTAAAACATGAAACATATGCTTACCGATGGCAAATCAATTGAAATAATTTATTTTCACAAAAAACAAACCCGGGAAACAGTATTTTTTATTAAAAAAACATTTATTTATTTTAATGATGAAAATTGGTTTTACTGAACAGCTGATTGCTATTTGACGGAATAATGGAACATTTCGTTCCAGCGTTTGTGGTCCAGTTTTTTAATGTTGCACGCATCATTAAAAAATTTAATGAAGCATTTTCGTCACAAAAAAAATTTGAGGTTATGGCTGGTGTGGTTGGTATTCGATTTTGACATTTAATTACTGACATAACTTTACTGATTGCTATAACCACCCATACGTTCAAAATTCCAGTTTCCAGCTGTTTCAACTTTTAATGATGGATTTTTAATGATCGCTATAACTGGCGCCTTATAGCGAGTTTCATTCAAATTTTAAAGATTTGATCTCAAAATTCAGATTTGCTCTATTCAATGAAACTCGTTTTACGATTTAATCGTAGTATTGGTGATTATGTGACGAACACACACAGTATTTTGACGACACACAAAAATATCTATTCACAGTTTTTGGTTCACTCAAAATGACATTTTGGTATTTTCTGACTTTAAAAACATCTTTTATTACTATTTTGTTTCTTTTATTGCTATTTGTTGATTTTAATGCTTGACACAGGCTGGCACAAGTTAACAACGAACAACAAATTACAAAACATTTTCCATTTCACGTCTGACCGAAAAGACTATTTACATGTATGTGTGCATTCAGATCAAATCTGCCACCCCATCAGAGATCAAATCTTTTGTGTTGAGATTTGATCTAGATTTGCTCTTTTTCTTTTTTTCTTTTTCTTTTTTCTTTCTTTTGCTCTTTTTTTAGAATGACTACAAGCATTTGCAGGAATAATGAATAATAGTACGAGTGAAAGGTTCAACAAGTGACACTAGACCATATGGTATGGCAGAGTAAGGGAAACAAAAATTAGTGGATTTCCCTTTGATTTGTCGTAAACAAACTAAGATTGTGCGTCTTCAATTATTTTTTGGATTTTGCATTTTTCAAGAAATTTTGTTATTTCTGTATTTTCTGTATTTCATATACCAAAATCAACTACCAATGTTGCCATATTCGGATTCGAGTGTTAAAAAGTTTTAATATAAATATTGTTCAATCTCGAACGTTAGTTAAATATAAAACTGGTGCCAGTTGGTACTATGTTGTTGGTACAATAGTATTTTGGTACTAGATTTTTTGGTACTATATTTAGTACTAGATTTAGTAGTTAGTAGTATATTACGTACTACATTTAATAGTTAGTAGTAGATTTAGTGCTATATTTAGTAGTTAGTAGTAGATTTAGTACTTGATATTTGACGTGATAAGTGAAGATACTCTAACATAGGTACAAATATGCAAACAATGTGTTTTATTTGTAAAATAAATAACTAGGTAGGTACGTACTTCAACTAATTAAATTTTTTTCAGATTTAAAAAAATTGATATAATAATCAACCATGGTAACCATTCAAAATTGTACACACAAAAACCAAACCAAATATCAAATTTCAACAAAAATCGTTAAAAAGGTAAATTTCATCCTGTTGCCGTATCTATAAAAAAAACGTACCCAAAAACAGTGTATTTTCAAGGCAGAAATGAAAACTCCTCACATACCTGTCTAAATTTCTATCTTCCATTCTCTCATTATCAGAAAATAACAAAGAAATAACACAACAAAGACTTTATAAATTGCTTCCCTCTGACTGCTGGCACTTTAAATACATCTTTCCTGTTCTGTCAATTTCTAACGTTGCATATGTGTTGAATTCATCTCCCCGACTAAAACTACACTGAGAAAAAGCGAGATAGCGAAACTAGATGGCGCTAGGTGAAACACACATTTTGATAGTGCTATAGATTCTATATACAATGGCTATACCTCTTCTTAGTCATCTGTCGAAACCTTTTCGAGTGCATACTTTAGTGATTAAAATTTTATTTTTATTATAAGGGTCGAAAGTTCTCGTTCCTCTGAGTAACTTGATATCATGATTTTAACGTTAGGAATCATGCTGTTACTTTTAAAGATTTAAAAAATTAAACATTATTTTGTTTGGATAAGCTGCGTAATAGAGTTCTACATGAATGCACTCATTGCGTACGTTCCCGAACATAACTTTTGGGTTGGTTACCTTGCTTGTGTTTGGGTTTTTTTGTGAACGAACAAATCCAACCTCTCAACCTCAAAATTCGAAGCAAAAGAGAAACACAGTCAGCTGTTCATCAGCTGTTCACGTGTTGAGAAAAGTATCCAATAAATTTTAGGATACCTTTGCATTTTCTCTCTGTTTCCATATGTTCTTCAATCAGCTAAAAAACAGCTGTTTTTAACCATGTTGATTACAACAAAAGCAAGGTAACCAATCCAAAAGTTAAGTTCGTGAACGTACCCATTTACTTTCTTTTTTAACGGGTGCAATACTACTCAATCACATAACACAAAAATGAGTACTCTCTTATGTTTTGGCTTTGAACAAAAACTGTACCGTAAAAATGAAATAATTACACTGAGCATACTGGAGTTAACTCATTTCAAAAGAGGGCAATCATTTGAACGTATGCACCCATTTAGAAGTGCGTAACAACACTTGTTTTTATGAAAGTAATCCATAATGAACAGGCGGTCATTAATCATCTGAGTTTTTGTGAAGTGAAATAACTTTTCACTGATGAACGCTAAATAATCGCTGTACATGTAGAATGGTAAAGACTCTTGACAATGATAAATTATTTTTTACAACCATATCATCCAATGAAGATCACCCCATTTTGAAACTAATTTTGGATCAAACAACCACTTATAATAGTAAACGCGAATGATAGGGGAAGACCAATTCTATGGCAGCTTCGTATTAAATTGCGGTTATAGGTACAATAATGCAAGTTATGCATTCATGCAAAAAAAAGTTTTTAAATAACAATCAAACATGATATTATGATGATAGAGAAACATATTTGACTTACTGGCAGAATTCTGTCCGTCTGTCTGTTTGTCTGTGTGTCTGTCTGTACGGATGTATTTTGGACTTTAGTCTAAACGGTTGAGCCAATCGTCTTCAAATTTAGAACTTGAGGTTATTTTGACATTCTACAGAGGAGTTTTTTCAATTTTTTTTTAGCTAAAAAATTAACGGTACTTGTCATATAACCGTTATGTTAAAACTTATTTTTCTCGAAAATGGCTCCAAGAATTTTTATGAAAAAAAAATCAGTGTACGACTGTAGGTAAGCATAATGTTTTGGTGAAAAAAAATAATATGGTGGGCTAAAAACGGTACCTCCCATAGGACCGGTTTTTTTCTACGACTTTCTCGAAAGCTGGCGATCCGATTACTATCAGAATTGATATTCAAGAAGATGTAGATAGCCTAAATAATTTCGCAATAATATTTTTTCGAAAACTTTGTTTGTATTTTTAATATTTTTTTTTTTTTGAAAAATCAATATTTTGAAATCGGGTAAGTCATTTTTTTTTAAATTCTGTTTTATATTGTATGTTATTTTTGTGCTTAAGACTCTATTCTTGAATTTTTTTTTTTATTTTGTAAAAAAAGTTGTTAAAAAAATACCGTTTTATTTAAAAACCGCTCCTACGATTACGAAAAAAATCACACTTTTTTAATATTTTTCAAATGTTATTCAAAGCTGTGACCGCACATAAGAGCAAGTACGTGCGATCCAGTCGTGCAATTTATTTTCCAGGGTACTGCCTCTTGCGAGGATCTGACAAAACCTCCAAGAGTAAAATTTGTCTCGAAAAAGTGCATCTCATGTAGCCGTTCGGACTCGGCGGTAAACTGTAGGTCCCTTCCATTCTTGTAGATTAACAACACACACACAGGAATGGTTGCGAGAGTATAAGTCACTATGCCTTGGCTCCTTAAAAAACGGTCGCGCCAATAAATGTATGATTTATATTTACTTTTTAGTACACATTGTGAGATCAATTAATCATAAATTTTAGTCAGCTCTCGATTAAGCAATAATACCGACTCTAGATAATGTAGACTTTTAATTAAGAACCCTCAACTATTTTTTTCTCAATTCTTAACACTTTAAACATGCCTGCTATTTAATACTGACATGTAACGTAACGTAAGAAAATTTTCTTTGAAAATACACACATTTGGCTTATAAATGTCTTTTAGTTAAAAATAATTTAAAAATTTAGAATCTGATGTAATTTTTGCAGAAAATAAAATTAAAACGGCTGCTGTAATTTGCTCAAAGAAGCCGAAATTAACTTTAAATTATATTTCTACCTAGCAAATGGTGTGAATGTCGCAAGAAGTACATTGCTGCTACCTTCAAATGATGTAAAAATTCGATAAATTCATGAAGAAATTTTTGAAAGTTTCCGTAGAAAGTGATAATTAGTGCAAATCAAGGACAATTGAGCTGCTATAGTTCCTTTAAACTTTCTGCGTCTAAAACTAAATAAACAAACGCAAATTCTGTCGAGAAGTCTGCTGCAAGACCATAAGCTGTATTGAAAAAGTGAGGGTAAAAAGAAAGTAAAGAAAGTCAACACAACTAAAAAAGTGTTAATAAAATCTGTAACTTATAATTATAATTGTTTGAATAAAAGAGGTTTATTAAAGTTACTTAAAATATTCGGAACAACAGCGTTTATTTTGAAGTCCGAACAACATCCATTTGGTGAATATTGGCTTTCGAAAAATTCATCTACAAAAATGCCGATTTTTTCTTCCTCTGAAAACATTGGCGCAAAATTATAGACAACCTATTTTTAATTCACACTACTTAAAACGTTTTGTTCTGTACTAACTTTCCTCAATTACAAACAAAAAAACCCCTACACTGGTTAAATTAAAATTTGAAAGTTTGAGAACCTTAGGGAATTTTGTTGTTATTGGATTTAGGCAGAGTTTGTGTGTATTTTTATTTTCAAAATGGCGTTTTGTGAGAACGAGCCGTCAACTCTGAGAGTTTTTAGTTTCCCACTAAACAAAATAATGCAGGGGATTCCTGTTATTAAAAATATAGTTTCACAGTAAGATAAAATCAATTTTTGAGTCGTCTATAATTGAAGAACTACACTTTTAATGTTAATGCCAAATTTTAGACATTTTAGTTTGGTATTAAAACGTCTATAATTTTGCGCCATTCTTGCAATTTTAATTTCGATTTATTTTAATTTTTAATACTTTTCAGGATAAATATGGACTTTTCCTGCCATTAAAGTTAGACGACTCAATTAAGAATGAAGTATACTTTAAGTCGACTGAAATTATCAAAAAGTCGACTTCCGTATTAAATAATTTATTAAGAGTCGACTCTGATATTAAAAAGAATTTAGAGTCGGTATTAAATATCTAAAATTTTGCGCTAATGATTTCCAGAATTGCATTAGGCGTTTTCGTGATCCCAGATACTTTTTTACTTTAAGCATTGTATAAACACTTCCTATAGTACTCTCATGGATGTAATTTGTCCTCTGGCCATCTTCACTGCTGTGCAGTAAATAACTCTTAATAGTGGAGATGAGAAAAATTACTGAAATTTAATACACTTTTCTTATTTGTTCTTATTCTATCTTCACACCAATTGACAATTTTAGCGCCACTCATTGCGGCTTGTGAAGCAATCAAAAAATAATGCTTCATGAGAGAACTATACTGCCCTCCTAAGCGAAAAGGTCGTATCTCAACAAAATTAAATTTTAAGTAGAAGCTTTTTTGTAAGAGTACATCCCGCACCAATTTTATATTGTATAATCTATTTTCAAGGAGATACGACAAATTCGCTTAGGTTTTCAGCAGTTTTTTGGGATACGACTTTTTTCCTCAACGAGTTTTTAGTATTTCTGGACAAGATATGGTTTTCTTACCTAAGCATAATGTCAGGTAGCTCGCAAACTTTCCAAAATGACAAAATTTGAGTTAAGACCCTTTCGCTTAGGGCAATATAGGCAGTGTATAAACAATGGGGCGTTCGGTGCCGTATAGCTTTGTGTTATAATGCTATTGAAATATACTGTGCGTTTGTGAACGCATAAAACCCAATAGGTAACAATTTCTGTCAAAACGTATTACATTTGCACAAACAGCTGATTTCGTGGTCAGCTGTTCCATACGATACCGTAGTATACCAGAAATTTATCGCTACTTATGAGATACCGAACGCACCCAATGCTTCAAAGTAGAATTGACAAATTTAATATTTTCTTGTTTTTATTTCTTTTTTGAAGATGGCACTTCTTTGCATCATGTGCTTTTATCGATAATGTAGTGATAAATAGCACTACATATACGAAATGACAATTTTCGAATGTCAGTTTCGAATATTTTTGTATTTATATAGGTACTAAATTGTACAATTTTTTTAATAATTTAAAGACCTTTTTCAATGTTGTATTAATATTTATTGGAAAATAAAACTTGCAATGCATTATAACAAAAAATAAATCAGATAATTAAATATTTAGTAATTTTGTATTACACACTGAGACCCCAATTTGTCATAATGAGTCATAAAATATTTTTATTTCAAGGCATGTCTGTGAAGTGAAAAAATGAAAAACAGTTTTTAAAATTTATACAATACAATGCAGATTCAACCCCCTATAACTTTTTTCACTTCAAATAAAAACTCTCAATTATTGTTTGTATGAATAGAGTCCTCTAAATGTTTGGTAGCATGGCAGCTCTCTTTACCATCTGTTGCCTTTATCGATAGCGTAGTGTTGTTTATATACCGAATGACATTTCATTTGACATATATACAAAAAAAAATTACAAAAAAAACAACATAACATAACACGTGCTGTAGGCAAAAGTTTTCTGTATCATAAAACAGCCTGAAAAATTAAAAAATAACATAAAATATAATAATTTTTTGATGGCAAGCAATATTAAACTCAAAGAAGCGTAAGTGTATTATATATTCCCAATATATGTACCCCTAAAACCATTAATTTTACACCAGTTTTGAAGCTGAATCCCAATTCGGTGCATTTTACACCGGAGGAATCGTCGCTTGGACAGCGAACGGAGATGAATTTCTTTGTCAAGATGTTGGAAAAATCAACGTTATAAACATCGACAGTGGTAATATAGTTAATTCAATTGGCGATGTACAAACTGCTGACTTGGACGAAGATGTTGTGTATACATTCGCACTAAGTGCCGATGACGAACACGTCCTTACCGCACACAAGAGCGGACTACTCAAGATGTGGGAGAAGAAAACTGGCATTTTGGAAAAAATGTGGAAGAGCACTCACAAAGGACCAGTGGCTAGGTTAGCGTTTCGCAGCCGTGGTGGTATCGTAGCATCTGCAGGATCCGATGCATCGATTCGAATCTGGAATTATGAGAAAAAGACATGCCTTTGTGCCCTGAGGGAAAGCCAAGGTGTTGTAGCTCTAGTAGTATTCCACCCAGATGCTGAAAACAATCTAGTATTTGGCTCTGGAGATGACAACAAAATTAACTGCTGGGATTACGTCAACAAGACCCTCAAAGCCACTTTCACTGGACACTATTCCAAGGTAACTGCAGTTTCTTTTGATACACGTACAAAAACCATGGCTTCAGTAAGTCGAGATAAGGTTCTTATCTTATGGAATATCGATACTGCTACACAGTTAAAAGTTCTTCCTTTGTACGAAGGTTTGGAAGGAGTTTGCATTCTCCCCAACAACTTAAAACTTCCCAATGGCATCGATCTAGCTGCTGAAGAAAACAAAAACAAAATATTCGCTGCTGTAGCTGGAGAACATGGTTACATCCGAGTTTGGAATTGCTCGGATACCATAAATATTTACACCCAGACAAACAGTTCAGTGTCAAAAGCTTCCGAAAATGGTGGCCTGGCTGTTACTCAACTGCTGAATTGCGAAAAAACCAATCAATTGGCCATGGTAACCGCTGATCACAATATAATGGTTCACAACATTTCCACTTTCCACTGCTCCAAGCAACTGATTGGTTTTAGTGATGAAATTCTTGACGTTTGCTTTGTTGGGAAAAACTCACGATACTTGGCAGTGGCTACAAACAGTTCCGACATCAAATTCTATGACACAACCAATATGAACTGTTCCATTTTGAAGGGGCACTCAGATATTGTCCTCTCCTTGGCCTCCCATAAAAACTTTCTGTTGTCCTCATCCAAAGACAATACTATTAGAATCTGGGAACTTGATCCGGGAACATTTAGTGTGCATTGCGTGGCTAAGGGAACAAAACACGTTTCCAGCGTAGGTTCTGTAGCATTTGGAAAAGTCTCGCATACGATTTGTGCCTCAGTGAGTCAGGACACTTGCCTCAAAATCTGGGAAGTCCCCAAAAATTTCACTAACAGTTCTTATGACGAGAGTGATCTGCATTCCTTGGTGTGTACAACGACAACTATTGCACATGAAAAGGACGTCAACTGCGTAGCAATCTCTCCTAACGACCGAATCGTTGCAACGGCTTCTCAAGACAAATCTGCGAAGCTATGGGACAGCAGCACCTTATCACTGTTAGGAGTTCTGCGAGGTCATCGACGTGGTGTGTGGTGCGTTCGATTTTCGCCAATCGATCAAGTTCTTCTGACAACATCCGCAGACTCTACCCTTCGCATATGGTCGCTAACCGACATGACTTGTTTAAAGACAATCGAGGGTCACGAGAGTTCCGTTCTTCGAGCTGAATTCATTTCCAAGGGAATGCAGTTAATATCCGGTGGAGGTGACGGTCTTATCAAACTCTGGAATATTAAAACAAGTGAGTGCACTCTGACTCTGGACAAACACGATGCTCGAATATGGACACTAGCGGTGGCCCACGGGGAATCACATTTCTTCAGTGGAGGCGCTGACTCCAAACTGATTCGATGGAAAGATGTGACGGAAGAGAAGAAGCTGAATGAAATAAAGGACCGTCAAGAGGTAGCCGCTCAGGAACAGGAGTTAAATAATCTGATAGCTCAGAAGAAAATGCTCAAAGCACTCCGATTAGCTTTGAAATTGGAAAAGCCTTATTTGACCCTGAAAATTATCAACTCAGTCATCAAAACCGGAGAGTCCGGTTTGGATGAAACTATTAAGAGTCTAAATGAACTTCACAAAGAAAGTCTGATGCGACATGCGATTACATGGAACACAAACAGTCGGAACTGCCGGCCAGCGCAATTGGTTTTAAATATTTTGATCAATTTAGTGTTGGCTAATGAATTTAAGCCAAGCGGGTTGGGAAAGATTGTTGAAGAGACATTACCATACACAGACAGACACTTCAAAAGGATGACGGAGTATTTGAAAGATTTGAAATTTATAGAGTTTACGCTTAAATGCATGCAGCCTCATTGCAGCAGCATGGATGTGGATGTTGTAGATAAATAAAATTTTTATTAGGATAAAAGTTAAGATTTGTTTATGTTTATTTTTTTTTATTTTATTTTCAGTTTTATTTTTGTTTTTGTATTTATTCTAGAGCTCTTGAAAAGATTTTAGGATTTCTGTTGGGATATGCAAAAGCAGATTTATATTAAAGGGGAAGGGTAAGGATGGGACTGGTTATTAAGATTCTCCTTGTTCTCATCATTTTTGTCGATGTAAGGCGCTGTCTTATACTAATGTTACATAATTTTAAAATTGATCTTGTCCTTTTGCTCTGGTTGGGGCATAGGATTCCAGGTTATTTGTGTGGGGTGATTTCTTAATTACCCTTCAAGGCACCTCCCTTGGTAGCGAAAAAGATAACCCAATCGAGTAGGAAAAAATTTAGTAAACATTTTTTTTCAAAATTGTTGGAACAATTGTCTGCGTCAATCAACCGCGGAATAATCAGGTGGCAGATAAGTGTATCATAAGCGGTGAAGGACAGCATAATTTTTAAAAAAATACTAAGAGGTTACAAGAATCATCCGTCGTTTTTCAATAGCAAGCGGTATCAATCATGTAAGTATTCCAACATTCAAAGAACGGCATTGACTGTTTTTAATCTGAGTTTCATCATCATCTCTTCGGTGCAAAAGTGAAAGACAATAGTCATGTACAGCAGCAAATTAATTTTGATGTTAAGCTTATTTTGAAATTTATGCTCCGACTACCCTGATTGTTGGACAAAAACTTCACGCAGGCGCAGTTACCATTTCCTTGGTTTTAAAAATAAATAACAAAATTTATTGGCGCGACAGCTCTTTAAGGAGCCAAGGCCTAGTGACTCAATTTGTATGGAATTTTATAAGTATCCGCCCATTATGTCACGTTTGTATCAGAAAAATGTTATTTAAACGGTGTTTATATAATTTTCACTACCCATATCATAAAGAAAAGGGCGATTATTGCAACTGTTTATTATTTATGGGTGTCCATTTTGGACATAAAATTATTCAATTTAAAAATTTGTCAAAACACGCTCAGTTTAAAAGGTCTTTAATATTGTTTGTATTGTTTGATATATTGATATTGTGATATTTTGGCCTGGGGTTCGACAAATAAAACTCAATCAAAATTCCACAATAATAAAACAAATCTCTTTATTTTATAAAACACAACGTCTTTCAGTTTAAATAACACCAATTTAACTTATTTCACTTATTCACAATTCAAATACGTTTTTATAATTCAACACTTTTTATTTAATCTCAATTCAATCACTTTTTACTAATACTTCCAGTTGTTAACAATTCCACTTTCGAAAATAAACTGAACTCTCAATGCAATCTACTCTTGTATTTATACAACTTTAAAAGCTTCTGGAAGCTTCTGTCTGGTTCTGGCACAATCTAAGCTTTCGGTACTAATTCGAGTCTCGAATTGTTTCGTCAAGTTCGATTTAGTACTAAGTTAAAACATGTTGCAAATATGTAGCATACTTCTAGGGGCATGGTTTGTTGCGGGCGCCAAAACTACCTGATTATGCTTACTCGCTGGACTCAACCAGTTTATTCAATTTAATAATTTTCCTCGAACTTGGATATAGTGGAAACCGAGCCTTAAGATTTGGTAGCGCCCTCTATAAGATAGATTAAATTGTTTAGCGACATCTAGCAGTCGAACTGGAAATAGAATTAACGAATGGGAAAAATGGAGACATTATTTTCGGAATGTCAAACTAAGCAATGATTGGAGGGGGAAGAAGAATTACTACTACTTTGACAGGTGAATAGGAATTTATGTTGTATGATCGGACGATACGAATATACAGTAGGAGTCAAAAATGCAAATAATAGAAAAAAAAACGGTGGTATGATTCCTCTACCAGTCCCGTATGACATTCAAATAACATAATTCAATGTCAGATTTGATTTTTCGAATAGCCGTTGATGCATATACCCAAACGCCTTATTTAAAATTCATCAACCATCGCGAATAGTCCGTTGGTTCTAAAAGTTCTTTGGTGTAAATTTAAAACAAAAATACTTACTGGACTTCAAACTTCTAGTATAAAAATAGCGTGAGTTAATCCTATACAAAATTAATTAAATATACAAACAACAATTCTGGGTTACGAATCTAAAATAAGTGACTTCCTGGCGGACCCAGTTGGCAGCAGCGCGCTGGGCCGCCACATCATTTTTATTGAATCCCGTTTTTATTGATTCCTGTCCGGGTGCTCGCTTGATGTTCTTTGACTGGTGAATACAACCTCAATTTGAAGGCGTTTTATCTGCACCAGTTCCGAAGCCAATAAACGCGGATACCATCTAGCCATATTCGACTATACACGCAGAAGACCCGTGAATCGGTCAGATACCCAGCAAACTGTGGAGTAACGCGCGAGGTGTTCCAATGCGAACCTCAGGTGCAAGTTTGACCTCTAAGGTATCAAACCATAAATTTTAATCCTCCAGTTTCAACGTGAGTACCTGAAAAATTATAAAATAAAAAGAATCGTTAAGTCCGAAGTCACATGTATCGAGGCATAAAGTTTTCAATCATTCAATTCCTAGAAAGAAATAAAGATACTTTCACCTAATTTACCAGTTTAAATTGGCCGAAAAGTGTTAAAAAAAAAAAAAAAAATCGCGTTGAAGGATTGAAGAAGATACAATTATCTCCGGAGCTAACTTACAGTCAATAGATATTTAAATATTTATTTGTTAAATTACTTGTTTTATGATTCATATCCTATTTGTTAAAATTTGATGAGCGTTGAAGTTTAATTTATCTAATTTGATACCTATTAATAATTTTTAATTACAATCTGTAAGTGAACGAGGTAATATTTTTCCTTTGGTCTAGGCGTCACGTTTAGTGTTACCTTTTATAAAAAAAAAAAAAAAGTACAACCGCCTTCAAGGAGCTCCATGCAGGCAGGGATATTTATACGGAATTTTCATTATTTGCCAAGCACCAAAAAGGGTGTTGTAACAATTTTTCGATCGTTTCGTTAGGAAATATCTCGCCTTCACATTCTTTTTGCTTTTTTTTTAGATTTTGTTATTTTTGTTTTGTGTCATACTAAATTTAAAAGCTTAAATTAAAATTAAATTTATTTTTGACATGTTTTTGAGATTCATAATTTTTGTATATACCTTTTTGACATTTTGCTATTCATGGTTTCAATAAAACAACATTTCACGCCATCTTGGTTAAAATTTTTGATGTTTGTTTTGATTTCGATGAACGAAATCATGATTATTTAAAGAATACTTTTCAGGGGTGTAGCTGGTAGCCAAATCCTTTGAGTGAAGATGAAGTGACCGGAACGTGGTGTTGACCGTTTTGGGGGAATCTAAATATATGGCCGCAGATTCCTACGGTTGGGAGGGTAATGGCCCACTGCAACAACTTCCGCAGTGCCCTTGGGTCGTGATAGTCCGTCCGTTTTTCACTATCCTGGTGTTTGTTCCCCTCCAAGTCCCTTTCCTTTGGCCTGATTTATGTTTTTGTCTGCAGGCGAGGTTAAGTTTCGGGGACAAGATCCCCCCCCCATCCGACGAGCTAACGCCGTGCATCGCAAGCAGGCCACGTCCTCGGAACTTGACAGTCCACCTACCTTTTCCAAACATTTCCTTCCTCAATTTCCTACCATTCCTTTTTTTCTACCCTTTCACCGTTCCGACTATCCCTCCGCTCCTCTTGCCTCGCAACAAAATGGCGCCCAACGTTTTGCCGAAGTCCTAGCTTTTCAGCCAAGATTTTTCGTAGGATTCGTATTTGTGAATGTTAAACCAAACTTACTGTGAATTTTCAAAACTCGTAAGTCTGCTTCAGGAAAGTCTTAGACAGGCCTAGACGTATCGCGACGAGGTTTTGAAAACTCACAGCGACTGTGGTTAATGTGTGTTTTTCGCTTTCTTAATCCGAAGTTCTGGTGAACTTTTAGTATTCGTAAGACTTCATTAAAAAAGTCTTGGACAAATTTTTTGAATTGCGACGAATTACTGAAAATTCCCTGCAATGGCGGTTAGGAATTGCATTTTTTCTTTTTCTCAGCGGGACTGGTTGCAAATTTGAGGATTCGTAAGTCTTTATTTAGAAGGTCATTGACATACTAGATGAATTGCGACGAATTCCGCAGGTTTGCAACAACAACAGTCACTCTCATGTATCGTTTTACCCTTATTCCTAATCCCAGTTTTTTTTACTTTTCAATCAAAATTTTCAGTTTATTTCCTATTTTGTCTACTCATGCTTAGTTTCGATTTGGACTTAGTGACCATGTTTGACGCGTTGTCAACATCGATGCACCGTTCAACTTACTTTTTGCTTTTTCTTTTGTTTTATTTACTTCACTGTTCAAGACTTCTAGCAAAGTCCTGAGAGACGGACTAGAATAGCGGAACGGTGAGGATAAAAAAAAAACAAATGAATTTCGTTAGTTATTTCACTACTTTTTGTCAATCCTCCTATCTGATCACTTCAAGGGATTTGTCCGTCTGCAGTCTTATATTTCAAAGATACCACAAGTAAGGTCGCAACATGACGCAAAGAAACCACTAAAGAAGCTACCTGTAGCACCCCGTATGCTAATGAAAAAACAAACAAACTAAACCCGTTGATAATTACATTCTGAAAAATAGAAGTTTTTCAAAATTAATTTTTCTCGTAAAACAAACAAACCCTTATAAAAACAATCAATCAAAAATATTTTTTTGTTGAGATATATATTACTTTTTTTTATTATAAACTACAAATTTTCTACGTTTACTTTTGTTTCATAACCTTTATATTTTTGTATATTTTTTTTTGAGTTTATTCGTTTTGAAACGAAAAATTATTCGTTGTCTACTAAGGAAGTAAGGAAATAACCTTATATATATTAATTGCTTTCTGGCACAGATTTTTCTAAGGAAACAAAATCTTTTCCGAAGAAAACTCATTTGGTAAGAGATTTGTATATATTAGTTTTAGTTTTTTTTATTCAACCCTACTAAATAAAATACCTTAAAAATGTATTCTACCGAGACGAAGAGGAACAAGTTAATAGGATGGTTAGAGAATCCAATGTGGACGATAATGTCCGACTAACCAGATCAGCAAGTCAGAATTTGGACAGTACGGAGAGGCATCGGGTAATGCATTCTCCTCTTTCATTTCTGATAGACACGTCCGATCCACGTCCAATTTACCCACTTCTTCTACTATTCCACAAAATAATAATCCACCAGTTAGCTCCATCGATTCAATTTCTCCTCCATCATTTAGTAACTTAAGCGGTTCAGGTGCGAGGGTGTTACCAAATCAAGGCGAAGGTTTCAATACTCATAATGAAACAGTTATACATAATACAGCTGGGATACCTTTCCCTAGACAAACTAGTGCAAATTGGCGCAACGGAAGTGGTTGGAGAGATATCCTCGAGACCATAGCACAAAGACCTTCTCCTATCCATAGAACCGAAAACAGTGCAGCGGCACAACCAAATCAACGTGAAAGTTTCGATATTCCTCCTATCCAAAGAACCGAAAAGAGAATTGTTTCGGAAGACCTAAAAGCCTTTATTAATTTAGCCATTGTAGATGCCATGTCCTCTTACAAAAATTCAGTACAAACCGAAGTTACCAATACTCTCAAGAATGAGATCCAACATCAACTCGGAGGATTCCTCCGAGAATTGAATCTGGGACAGCTTACTCCGTCTGTTAATCAACTACTATCTAGACATTCAGTACCATTATACAATGTTCCACCATCAGATCAGCCACCAACATTGCAGCGACCTCGGTCTGATCCGGGACGAAGTGCTTTTGTTCCGACTGGACAACCACGAAGAAGGTCCCAAGAACCATTTAGGCGAAGTCAGGAAAGAATGGACCAACCTGACGGTTTCCATGATGACCTTCACGGTCCGCCAAGAAATACTCCGTTTCCACAAGTTCCTTATAACAACCAAACGTCGTTCCCACCTCACTTGTGGAATTCTGGATTTAAAGCTCCTATAAAAATAAACAAATGGGGTTTGAAATTTGAAGGTAAACCCGAGTCACTGACAGTTGAAGATTTTGTGTTTCGGCTTGAAACTCTTCAGAGCCAATATGGTTGCCCGTGGGCCGAAATACTGCGAGATTTCCATCTCTTGCTAGGAGGCAACGCTCAAGATTGGTTCTGGCAGTTTCAGCGAAACAATTACCGGCCCGACTGGCCGATGCTGAGAGATGCGCTATGGCGTCAATTTAAAAACCACCGGTCCGACTATGACATAATGCGTGATATTATGGATCGAAAACAGAGTTTTTCAGAAAGTGTCGATGATTTTTTGGCTGCGGTAAATAAGATAAAGTCCCAATTACGAATACCAATTCCGGAAATGGAGTTGGTTAAAATCCTGAAGAAAAACCTGAACGAGAGGGTTGTGAAGTTGGTATATCCTATGCCAATCTATTCCTTGGATCAGCTGAGGAACGCCTGCAAGGAGGTGGAAGCAGCATTTCCGAGGACAGAACGAGGATTCTCAAACTTTCAAAAACCTCATGTTAAGTATAAGGCCAATGAACTGGAATTCGAAGACCAGTACCAGTCTCCTGATGAACAATTAGCTGCCTTCCAGTTTGGAGGGGCTAGATCGAAAGTTCTCCCTCGGAAAGTTGCTGATACTTCAAGTTTGGTGTGCTGGAATTGTAAGGAACAAGGCCACACTTACTTTGAATGTGAGTCCGAGTTACGTAATTTATTTTGTTTCAAATGTGGACTGGAGGAAGTAAAAACGCCACATTGTAAGCGATGCAACCCGGGAAACCGATCGTTGAACGCGAAAACTTCGGGGGATTCGCGTTCAAACCCGTCGCAGAAACCCCAGTAACCCTTAAATTAGAAATAAATACGCCCAACAAAGTTTTAGAACGTCCTCCAGTGGTAGAGGGCAACCAAGAAATCAAAATTTTAAAAAGAGTAGTAAGTGAAGTTCCAAATACGAAAATAATAAGTAAGCAACATTCTTTTCAAAATAAACCATTACATGTTAGAATTGAAGAATATTATCGGGCTAGAGGTAGGATTTTTAACAGCAATAGTAATTATTCACCATCTAAAAAGATACTTAAAGCTAGAGAAAGATTTAAAACCAGAAGGGACTTTAAAAACCGTATTGCTTCCAGTATCATTGATTTGTCTTCCGACCCCAGACCATACGCTCAGATAAAAATAGGGAATAAAGAACTCCGAGGATTACTTGATAGCGGTGCGAGCATCAGTATTCTCGGAAAAGATTGCATGAAATTTATAGAAGAACTTAAAATCCCAATCATTGCTTTTTGTTCGGGAGTTAAAACGGCGGATGGTAAGAGTCAATCGATTGTTGGTAAAGTCCGAGTGAAAGTACAGTATAAAGATAAAGAAGAGATGATTATGTTTTACCTTGTTCCTAATCTAGACCAAGAAATATATCTAGGAATAGATTTCTGGAAAAAATTCCAACTAGCACCAAACGTCATAAGTGCATTAATAGCGTTAACTGATGAACCTGCAGATATCTCAAACGCTCATCAGTTGAACTCTGAGCAACAGGCCAGACTGGATGCAGTCAGGCAGAAATTTCGGTGTTTTGACCGAGACGGTCTTGGAAAGACGACGCTCATGGAGCACGTGATAGATACCGGAGATGCACTCCCTGTGAAACAGCGTCACTACCCTGTTTCCCCAGCGGTACAAACCATTTTGGATGAAGAGCTAAAACGAATGTTAAGCCTCGGCGTTATCGAGGAGAGTGAAAGCCCATGGTCTTCGCCAGTGGTTCTCTTGCGAAAACCAGGCAAGAACCGACTTTGTCTGGATTCTCGCAAGTTGAACTCACTGACGAAGAAAAATGCTAACCCTCTTCCCCATATCGACGGGCTTCTCAGCCGACTACCAGATACTTTTTTCATAAGTAGCATTGATCTTAAAGAAGCGTTCTGGCAAATACCGCTGGAGAAACGGAGTAGGGAAAAGACTGCCTTTGCGGTACCGGGGAAACGTTTGTACCAGTTCACTGTCATGCCTTTTGGGCTATGTAATGCAGCTCAAAGATTATGCCAGTTGATGGACAAGGTGATTCCTGCACGACTTAGGGATCGTGTCTTTGTCTATCTGGACGATTTGCTTATCATGGCGCCCGATTTCGAGACGCATATCGATCTGCTAAGCGAAGTAGCCGATTGCTTAGGCAAGGCTAATCTCACCGTCAACATGAACAAATCCAAGTTTTGTTTTAAAGAGTTGAAGTATTTGGGGTTCATTGTCGGTGGTGGGAAGCTTAAAACTGACCCTGCTAAGGTGGAAGCCATAGTCGACTTCCCAGTCCCCAAAACTCCAAGGCAGGTTCGGCGACTACTTGGTTTAGCAGGGTGGTATCGCAAATTCATTAAAGACTTTTCGACCCTGACTGCTCCCCTGACGGATCTGTTAAAGAAGCGGAACGAAAAATTCAAAATGACCGAAGAGGCACTGAGAGCGTTCGATAATCTTAAGGTAACGTTAACTTCCGCCCCTGTACTTTCCCATCCTGATTTTTCAAAGAAATTCTACATCCAGTGTGATGCTTCAGATGCGGGCATCGGAGCAGTATTATTCCAAAAGAACGCTAATGACGAAGAAGTCCCTATTTCTTTCTTTTCCCAAAAATTTAATAAGAGCCAGAGGAATTACAGCGTGACCGAGAAGGAGTGCATGGCAGCGGTGATGGCTGTGCAGAAATTCAGGCCGTATGTCGAAGGCATGGATTTCACAGTAATCACCGACCACGCCAGCCTCAAGTGGCTGATGAGCATGAAAGATCTCAGTGGTAAGCTCGCTAGGTGGAGTCTGAAGCTCCAATCGTATGCCTTCGACATACAGCATCGAAAGGGCAGCCTGAATGTCGTTCCAGACACTCTTTCTCGGATGCATGCGGATTCTTTGGACTTAGAAGAAATAGCACCCTTAATTGACTTAAACTCTCCCGAATTTCAATCCGACGAATATTTAAGCTTGATAGAAGCGATTCGAAAGCATACTGATGATCTTCCGGATCTAAAGGTAGAAGATGAATTTGTTTATAAACGCGCATTTAGAAGTAGTACAGGCGAAGAAGTTATGCAAGAGCATGCTTGGCTTCTTTGGGTTCCTTCAGGCTTAACCGAAGAACTCATTAAAAGGGCCCATAATCCACCCAAAGTAGCTCACGGCGGAGTTGCTAAAACGCTTTTTAGAATTCGGCAAAACTTCCATTGGCCAAACATGACCGTTCAAATACGAGAATATGTGTCTAAATGTTCGGTATGTAAAGAGTGCAAAGCCTCAAACCAAATATCTCGTCCACCTATTGTCCAATCATATTGTTCCAATCGTCCGTTCGAAAAACTATATATTGATTTTTTGGGTCCATATCCCAGGTCAAAATCAGGGAATGCCTACGTTTTTGTTGTATTGGATCATTTGTCAAAGTTTGTGCTCTTAAAAGCTTTGAAAAACGCTAACACTAATAGTGTTATAAAATTCCTGCACCATGAGGTGTTTAATATGTTCGGTGTTCCTCGAATTATCCATTCGGACAATGGAAAGCAGTTCCTTGCTAAGGAATTTAAAAATCTCCTACAAAAATATAGAATTCAACATTTTAGAACGGCGAATTATGCACCCCAATCGAACGCGTCCGAGAGAGTTAACCGCACCTTGTTGGCAGCAATACGTTCCTATCTTAAAACTGATCAACGCGAGTGGGATTATCACCTTAGTGATATCGCTTGTGCCCTACGTAGCTCCGTTCATAGTTCTACCGGGGTATCCCCATACTTTGCGTTGTTTGGTAACAACATGATTATGCACGGTAGCAGTTATGAACTGGCGCAAAAATTAAATGCGATTGACGACAGCGAATTATTGATTCTTCCACGGCGCGATCGATTGGAGTGCATTCGAGAACGTATACGAGAAAATATCATAAAATCAAATGAAAGATCTGCGAAAACTTACAACATTCGAACACGGAAGGTAAGATTCTTACCCGGACAGGAAGTATTCCGAAAAAACTTTATACTAAGCGATGCTTCGAAAAACTTGTCGGCCAAACTGTGCCCCAAATACGTTAAATGCCGTATAATTAAACAAATTGGCAACCAAATGTATGAAGTTGAGAATCTGAACGGAAATAAAATCGGAGTGTTCCACGCGAAAGATTTAAAGCAATAACCGAAATAATTTCCATGGGAATCAAAGCCAAAGCATGGTATGTATTTACCTGCCGAATTAATTTCAGAAAAAAAATGTTTGAAAAATAATTTCAATTTTCTACACATATTCATAACGTATGTAGATCCAAATAAAGTCCGATATGCAGCTTTCAAAATTATTAACATATTTATTTGACTTCATTAAACGCACCGGAATGTACCCAGCAACAGCCAATAAAAATTCACATCGTACCTGATTAGTAAATATTGTTATGTAAAACCACTCTTTAAAAATTGTTTATCTAGATTCAAAAATATCATCACACAGTACCTGATTTAGGCTTTGGATGAACTCACTTTAATTTTATATTAAATGCTCACACAGTACCTGCTACCATTCCAGTTAAAAAAAAAAAAAAAGGTTTTGTTTCAGTTTAAATTATTTTTGTTATTTATTTTATTTTTGCACGCTTAATTGTCTTAAATGTTAACTTATTGTCTATGTACTTATTTATTTATTTATATCTACTTATGATCTTTACGGTCAAATAAACAATTCGATTGAGGTAACATGCAAAATATAACAAAATAAATTCATAGAATTCTGAACGAAACCCTGAATCCATCTTCATTCAGCTTTAACAAATGAGCTTTTAAATTAAATCGCTGATAAACCTGTGATAAATAATGTACCTGAGCAAACTCTTGAGTAAAACGGTGAAATAAATGCAATATCAATACGATCTGTGATATTTTAGTTGTAATTCCTAATCTGTGATATTTATAAAATATGAAATTGCTTAGTTCCTACTAAACAGTGTTTATTTAATTATTTATTTTTGTGTATATATATTTTCTAACTTGTCTTGAACCTTAAATCTACGCTAAGGTCTTTCATGACCACAAACTAAAAGTTAAACTGACTCACCCGTTTCCTTGTGTCAAAGAGAAACAGCTGTTGATACCTACGTCGGGGTCAATGACCTTGGTCATACCAACGGGTTACGATTCCGATAATCCAATGAACCAATATAACACGCAAACCATTTGATCTTGACTGATTTACTAATAGCTGGTTCAAAGATGAAAAATATATAATTAATCTGGAAACAGTGAAACAATAAAAGTAAAGAAATAATGAATAAAATTGATTGGTAGGAAATTAAAAGTAGTTAGATACCTGCATCATAGGTGGTTCAATGACTTTTTTTTTTTGTCCAAAATTCGATTCTTGATGATGGAAATCCGATCGTTAATGTTGGGGATCGGGATTCTGGATTCTTCTTCTTAGTGTTCCGATTATGCTAAATGGACTGATATGATGACCCAGAGAAAACGAATTACTCTAGAAGAAAGTTAAAAACACAAACTAAATAAGTAAGATAAGTAGATTAAATCTATTTTGTTGGTTTTTACCAAACAAAACATTCATATAAGAGGGCACCACAGCTTATTCAGAGGGGCGATGATGTGAATCAGTCAACGTAAGCCTATAGAGTAGGGAATCTCCGTTAGCAACCAAAGAAGACCTCTTGTAACTTGTAGGAATCGTGATGGTTGCTGTACCCAAAGCGTCAGTAACTGTGCTGCTCGTAAGTTTACTTACGACTCGCGGAAATTATTACTCCGTTCGTCTCCGTATAATCCTGGGGACGCGGTTCACATAACCGTACAAAAGATAACGGTCCAGGCTCCACTAACCTTATAGCCCGGCTTATATAGCGTGGGTAACTCACCACGATGATAATTGTATGGTGTTCTTTCTTTTCTTGGTAGGAATGGCCACCTGCTCATAAAATTAAGCTTTTTCAAGTAAGGTTAAATCTAGACAACGGAACAGAAAAATCATAAAATTAAAACAGATAAATATATAATAGCCAAAATACAAACAAGAACAAGGAATGTTTAAAAATAATTAAATTAGAAATAGTTACTTACTTAATTCAATGATCTTCGTCGGTGTCTAGAGGATAAATGAAATGAGAAAGAATGAATGAAAAATAATTACACAATGCAAGTGACAGATGATCGCATTCCAGTTCCAGTTTAGAATACAATAGGTAATGGGAAATTTTTAGGGAAATGTTAAGGGCTAGTTGTAAGACATTTAACCCTTGAACACAATGGATGCTAAATCAGAACAATTGACGATAGTAGATTTTTATGTACTGGTACAATGGGGCTGATTGTAGATATTTGGCATTAATGAAAGTTAAAAGTTATACTTAGGCCACGTTCACACCACAGAGACTAAATAAAAGTAAATAGGATTCGAATAGAGATTATCTGATGAAAGGAAATATAAGTCAGCCGACTGTCCATGAAATGGTGCTGAAGAAAAAAAAAAAAAAATTATTTGGTACATTCAAACTTATAAGTACACTAAGGGCGACCTTTTTCTTCGTCCTTTGAATGGAGTATATCCATTAAAAGCACGAATTTTGTTGCGGGCGCCAAAACTACCTGATTATGCTTACTCGCTGGACTCAACCAGTTTATTCAATTTAATAATTTTCCTCGAACTTGGATATAGTGGAAACCGAGCCTTAAGATTTGGTAGCGCCCTCTATAAGATAGATTAAATTGTTTAGCGACATCTAGCAGTCGAACTGGAAATAGAATTAACGAATGGGAAAAATGGAGACATTATTTTCGGAATGTCAAACTAAGCAATGATTGGAGGGGGAAGAAGAATTACTACTACTTTGACAGGTGAATAGGAATTTATGTTGTATGATCGGACGATACGAATATACAGTAGGAGTCAAAAATGCAAATAATAGAAAAAAAAACGGTGGTATGATTCCTCTACCAGTCCCGTATGACATTCAAATAACATAATTCAATGTCAGATTTGATTTTTCGAATAGCCGTTGATGCATATACCCAAACGCCTTATTTAAAATTCATCAACCATCGCGAATAGTCCGTTGGTTCTAAAAGTTCTTTGGTGTAAATTTAAAACAAAAATACTTACTGGACTTCAAACTTCTAGTATAAAAATAGCGTGAGTTAATCCTATACAAAATTAATTAAATATACAAACAACAATTCTGGGTTACGAATCTAAAATAAGTGACTTCCTGGCGGACCCAGTTGGCAGCAGCGCGCTGGGCCGCCACATCATTTTTATTGAATCCCGTTTTTATTGATTCCTGTCCGGGTGCTCGCTTGATGTTCTTTGACTGGTGAATACAACCTCAATTTGAAGGCGTTTTATCTGCACCAGTTCCGAAGCCAATAAACGCGGATACCATCTAGCCATATTCGACTATACACGCAGAAGACCCGTGAATCGGTCAGATACCCAGCAAACTGTGGAGTAACGCGCGAGGTGTTCCAATGCGAACCTCAGGTGCAAGTTTGACCTCTAAGGTATCAAACCATAAATTTTAATCCTCCAGTTTCAACGTGAGTACCTGAAAAATTATAAAATAAAAAGAATCGTTAAGTCAGAAGTCACATGTATCGAGGCATAAAGTTTTCAATCATTCAATTCCTAGAAAGAAATAAAGATACTTTCACCTAATTTACCAGTTTAAATTGGCCGAAAAGTGTTAAAAAAAAAAAAAAAAATCGCGTTGAAGGATTGAAGAAGATACAATTATCTCCGGAGCTAACTTACAGTCAATAGATATTTAAATATTTATTTGTTAAATTACTTGTTTTATGATTCATATCCTATTTGTTAAAATTTGATGAGCGTTGAAGTTTAATTTATCTAATTTGATACCTATTAATAATTTTTAATTACAATCTGTAAGTGAACGAGGTAATATTTTTCCTTTGGTCTAGGCGTCACGTTTAGTGTTACCTTTTATAAAAAAAAAAAAAAAGTACAACCGCCTTCAAGGAGCTCCATGCAGGCAGGGATATTTATACGGAATTTTCATTATTTGCCAAGCACCAAAAAGGGTGTTGTAACAATTTTTCGATCGTTTCGTTAGGAAATATCTCGCCTTCACATTCTTTTTGCTTTTTTTTTAGATTTTGTTATTTTTGTTTTGTGTCATACTAAATTTAAAAGCTTAAATTAAAATTAAATTTATTTTTGACATGTTTTTGAGATTCATAATTTTTGTATATACCTTTTTGACATTTTGCTATTCATGGTTTCAATAAAACAACATTTCACGCCATCTTGGTTAAAATTTTTGATGTTTGTTTTGATTTCGATGAACGAAATCATGATTATTTAAAGAATACTTTTCAGGGGTGTAGCTGGTAGCCAAATCCTTTGAGTGAAGATGAAGTGACCGGAACGTGGTGTTGACCGTTTTGGGGGAATCTAAATATATGGCCGCAGATTCCTACGGTTGGGAGGGTAATGGCCCACTGCAACAACTTCCGCAGTGCCCTTGGGTCGTGATAGTCCGTCCGTTTTTCACTATCCTGGTGTTTGTTCCCCTCCAAGTCCCTTTCCTTTGGCCTGATTTATGTTTTTGTCTGCAGGCGAGGTTAAGTTTCGGGGACAAGATCCCCCCCCCATCCGACGAGCTAACGCCGTGCATCGCAAGCAGGCCACGTCCTCGGAACTTGACAGTCCACCTACCTTTTCCAAACATTTCCTTCCTCAATTTCCTACCATTCCTTTTTTTCTACCCTTTCACCGTTCCGACTATCCCTCCGCTCCTCTTGCCTCGCAACAGGTTGTTGTACACAATAAATGGTGGTTGTTGTACACAATAAATGTTGGTTGTTGTACACAATGAATTCAACAGATGGCGTTAATTTACAAAATGTATCTAAACTTGTTGCCACATCACATTGTCCCCCTCTTAGTTTTGTTCGTCCCGAACAAGCACATCATCATTGTTTCCGTGTTAACGATGCAGTCGATCCACATGGACAATTTTCATTTTTGCTCTTGGTCCTCGTTGGATTCGGAAAACGACGTCATTAATGCGCGTAACTATTTGGTAGGGACCTTCCCAGTCCTGCTGAAGCTTGGGCGATTTTCCCTTTCTGCGATGTGGGTTGTAAAGCCATACCAGATCTCCCTCATTGAATTCAGGTGCTGTTGCTCGCGCATCGTATCTGGTCCTCAGGCGGTCTCTCGCAATGTTTATATTGTTTTGGGTTCTTTGGTGTGTGTCGTTGATCCTTTTAATCGGGGCGCTCACTTTGTTCTGGTGCATCTTAGCGCTTGCCTTGACTTTGGGTCCTTTACTAGCCTTGCACGTGGTGCACTTTCGACACCATCTCTCGACATCTTTTCTTACAGTTAACCAATAAAAACGTACCCGTATCTTTTTCCGTGTCTTGTTGATTCCTAAGTGCCCGCCGGATTCTTCATCGTGCATTTCCCTTAAAATCTCCTGCACTTTCGACCGTGGCACCACAAGCTGCATCTTAAAGGATCTTCCATTCGGCATTTCCCATTTTCTCCACAAAACACCATCTTCTACATGGAGAGAGTCCCACTGCGCCCAGTATGCCTTTAAAGTAGGACTTCTGTCGGAGATGTCTCTTGCATTCGGCTTATCCATAGATTCCTTCCATACAAGAATCGGCTCGATGTCAGGATCTTCCTTTTGTGCATTACGAAGTTCTTCCGCGGTCCAACCTTTTACAGGTTCAGCCCTTAGTCTCTGAACAGAAATACTTTCGTCCTTCTTACCGTTCAAACACTTAGGATGCGCTCTTTCTGAAGATGGCCGGAGAATTTCATCACTGCCTATGATCGTCCGAAGATTTACAGCATTCTCGTTTCCGTACACCATTGGAATCTCGACGATTGAATACCTTAACACCTGCATTCGAAAGTCTAGGACTACTTCATGCGCCTTCATAAAATCCACACCTAGTATGCAGTCGTCGCATATGTCAGCTACCAAGAATGCATGTGCGAAGGTAAGCCCTGCCAGTTCTATCTTCAGAAGTACCTCTCCGTATACTTTTGCTACTTCTCCCGTAGCTGCCTTCAGACTGTTCCAGCTGGTGTTGTGTAGCCAGGACGTCTGGACAAGGCCTCTTCTAATTATGGAGGCCGTGGCACCCGTATCGATAGTGGCCACACATTTTCTGTTGGCGATGACGGTCTCCACCGTCAAACTCTGGTTGCAGCGTTTCGTTTGCGCAACTTGGATAATGGTCCTGGGGGCGTTCATTTCATCAACCGACTTCTGCTCTGCAAAGTTGGTTCTTACGCGCTTTCCACACTGATGTATCCCCAAATCATGCCCGGTAGGGTAAGCGATATCCCTGTCAGTAGGCCTTTTTCTCTCGCTATGTGGGCAGCTTACCTGTGGAGATCTGCATTGTCGCTGTAGGTGTCCTAGCTTGTTGCAATTCCAGCATCTCATTTGACCTCGAGCAGTGTTCAGGTTTTGTCTTTCAATGTCGACACGTTGACATGAGCACTCTAGCGTAGCCATTTCCCTGACGCGATGGCTACCTTGCGAAGCTTGGTCTGCTGCTTCCATTGTCAGGGCAAATGCTAAAGCCTCAGCGAGCGTTTTCTTTCCTGCCATTCTCACAGCCATTTGTAGTTTTCCATCTGCAATGGCATTAGTGAACGCATCGGTTGCCAGTTCGTTTATGATTTCCCTGCTGGTATTGGGATAAGACAAATTCGCCAAGCGCTCCATGTCAGCTTGCAATTGTTGTAGCGTTTCACCTCTTGCCTGGACCCTTCTGCGCAACTGGACTCGGTAAACTTGCTGCATGTGGTCGTCGCCAAACCTCATCTCGATTGCCTTGACCATGGCATCATAATCATGATGTTTGTCTTCAGGAATGGTCTGCAGCAATTCGGCAGCTGTTCCTCTGAGCGCAAGCGTAAGAGCAATTGATTTGTCTTCGTTGTCCCAGTTGTTCGTCAAGGCGGCAGCTTCGAACTGCCTCTTATAAATTGGCCATGATGTTTGACCATCGAAGACAGGGGGCTGCATTTCCTTTCTTCGTGGACCGTCACTCGAATATTCCCGAACCTTCTGCTTCTTCAAAGAATCAACTTCCTTAGCTAGATGTTCGTATTGTTGCTCTACACTTTCTACTTGCTTTCCGAACTTTTCTTCTAAGTTTTCTATTTTCTGATCTACTATTTGGAGTCTTTTGTCGAAGAGAACATTCTGTGCATCTAGCTTGTTTTCGAGAGCATCCCTTTGTTCGCTTAGTTGCTTCTGAAGAACTTCTAAAGAATTCTTCTGCTCATTCTTTTGTTCGTCGAATTTACTTTCGAGAACGTTCTTTTGTTCTTCGAGAACGTTCTTTTGGTCGCTTAATTGCTGCTGGAGAATTTCCAACGAATTCTTCTGCTCATTCTTTTGTTCTTCGAGAACGTTCTGTTGTTTTTCGAGAACGTTCTTTTGTTCTTCGAATTTCGACAGAAGCAACTTCATAAAAGCAGGCATTTCATCGGCTGTACTTACTGTGCATTCTCTCCCTTGTTCTTCAACATCGAACAACATGGTATCGGGGTCTCCACCATCCTGAGTGATAGCATTCTGAAGTCGGAGCAATAGTTCCTTTTTCAGCCCCGAAGTCTGAAGATTTCGTTTTCCTAATTCTTCTTTCAACTCAGCTGTTGTCAATTGTTCTAATTTGCGACCCATTTTATGTAACTTAAACACTATTTTCGCAACACAGTCAGTTTTATTTTAATGTCTCTTCTAGAAAGATCTTTTTCCAACACTATTTTTAACAAAAATACTCGCTATTCACAGTTTTATAGCACAATCAGTTCAATAGTTTCTGGAAAATTCCACTTTCACAATTAAATGAGTCACCGAAACTGTTTTAGAAAATGTCACTATGGAATTTTCTAGCACTTTACTGAGTTCTATCCCCAATTTCTGACACCAATGTGATATTTTGGCCTGGGGTTCGACAAATAAAACTCAATCAAAATTCCACAATAATAAAACAAATCTCTTTATTTTATAAAACACAACGTCTTTCAGTTTAAATAACACCAATTTAACTTATTTCACTTATTCACAATTCAAATACGTTTTTATAATTCAACACTTTTTATTTAATCTCAATTCAATCACTTTTTACTAATACTTCCAGTTGTTAACAATTCCACTTTCGAAAATAAACTGAACTCTCAATGCAATCTACTCTTGTATTTATACAACTTTAAAAGCTTCTGGAAGCTTCTGTCTGGTTCTGGCACAATCTAAGCTTTCGGTACTAATTCGAGTCTCGAATTGTTTCGTCAAGTTCGATTTAGTACTAAGTTAAAACATGTTGCAAATATGTAGCATACTTCTAGGGGCATGGTTGTTGTACACAATAAATGGTGGTTGTTGTACACAATAAATGTTGGTTGTTGTACACAATGAATTCAACAGATGGCGTTAATTTACAAAATGTATCTAAACTTGTTGCCACATCACAATATATTGACTATCCTATTGACATAGGAAGTCCATATATACTCTGATGTGGCAACAAAATGATTAGATATTCGGAGGATTTCATTGCGTACAACTACCAACATTTATTGGGTACAACAACCATGCCCCTAAAAGTATGCTACATATTTGCAATATGTTTTGACTGAGTACTAAATCGAACTTGGAGTACTATTTCGAGACTCGAATTAGTACCAAAAGTTTAGATTGTGCCAGAACCAGACGAAAGCTTCCAGAAGCTTGTAAATTTGTACAAATACAAGAGGAGATGGCATTGAAAGTTTAGTTCATTTTTATAAGTGGAATTGTTAACAGCTGGAAGCGTTAGTAAAAAGTGATTGAATTGAGATTAAATAAAAAGTGTTGAATTATAAAAACGCATTTGAATTGTGAATAAGGGGAATAAGATACATTTGCTGTTATTTAAACTGAAAGACGTTGTGTTTCATAAAATAAAGAGATTTGTTGTATTATTTTGGAATTTTGATTGAGTTTTATTTGTCGAACCCCAGGCCAAAATATCACATTGGTGTCACAAATTGGGGATAAAACTCAGTAAAGTGCTAGAAAATTCCATAGTGACATTTTCTAAAACAGTGTCGGTGACTCATATTATTGTGAAGGTGGAATTTTCCGGAAACTATTGAACTGATTGTGCTATAAAACTGTGAATAGCGGATATTTTTGTCAAAAATAGTGTTTGAATAAGATTTTTCTAGAAGATACATTAAAATTGACTGTGTTGCGAAAATTCTGTTTCGGTTACATAAAATGGGTCGCAAATTAGAACAATTGACAACAGCTGAGTTGAAAGAAGAATTAGGAAAAATAAATCTTCAGACTTCGGGGCTGAAAAAGAAACTATTGCTCCGACTTCAGAATGCTATTACTCAGGATGGTGGAGACCCCGATACCGTGTTGTTCGAGGTTGAAGAACCAGAGAGAAGGCGCAGTAAATACAGCCGATGAAATGCTTGCTTTCATGAAGTTGCTTCTGTCGAAATTCGAAGAACAAAAGAACGTTCTCGAAAAACAACAGAACGTTCTCGAGGAACAAAACAATGAACAAAATAATTCATCAGAAATGCTGCAGAAGCAACTAAGCGAACAAAGGAACGTTCTCGAAAGCAAATTCGACGAGCAAAAGAATTCATTAGAAACTCTCCAGAAGCAACTAAGCGAAAGACTTTAAATAGTAGATCAGAAATTTGAAGCCAAAATAGAAAGCTTAGAAGAAAAGTTCGGAAAGTAAGTAGAAAGTGTAGAACAACAGTACGATAATCTGGCTAAGGAGGTTGATTCTCTGAGGAAGCAGAAACTTCGGGAATATTCGAGCGATGGTCCACGACGAAAAGAAAGAAATGCAGCCCCGGTCTTCGATGGTCAAACATCATGGCCAATTTATAAGAGGCAGTTCGAAGCTGCCGCATTGACGAACAACAGAGACAACGACGACAAGTCAATTGCTCTTACGCTTGCGCTCAGAGGAACAGCTGCTGAATTGCTGCAGATCATTCCTGAAGACAAACATCATGATAATGATGCCATGGTCAAGGCAATCGAGATGAGGTTTGGCAACGACCACATGCAGCAAGTTTACCGAGTCCAGTTGCGCCGAAGGGTCAAGACAAGAGGTGAAACGCTACAACAATTGCAGGCTGACACCGAGCGCTTGGCGAATTTGTCTTATCCCAATACCAGCAGGAAAATCATAAACGAACTGGCAACCGATGCGTTCACTAATGCCATTGAGATGGAAAACTACAAATGGCTGTAAGAATGACAGGCAAGAAAACGCTCACTGAGGCTTTAGCATTTGCCCTGACAATGGAAGCAGCAGACCAAGCATCGCAAGGTAGTCATCGGGTCAGGGCTATGGCTACGCTAGAGTGACATAGAAAGACAAAACCCGAACACTACTCGAGGTCAAATGAGATGCTGGAATTGCAACAATCTAGGACACCTACAGCGACAATGCAGGTAAGCTGCCCACATTGCGCAGGGAGGAAGCAGAATGACGAATCATCTGGCAGGAATAACACTCACACTGTTGGACAAGCTTCTGATCAACAGCAGGCGGGAAACACCTAAGAACCAACTTCGCGGGGCCGAAGTTGGTTGATGGAATCGACGCCCCCAGGACTATCATCCAAGTTTCGCAAACTACACGCTGCAGTAAGAGCTTGACATTGGAGACAGTCATCAGAAACCGAAAATGTGTGGCCACTATCGACACGGGTGCCACAGCCTCCATAATCAGAAGAGACCTTGTTAAGACGTCCTGGCTACATAACACCAGCTGCTAAACTCTGAAAAGAGCTACTGGGGAAGCAGCAAAAGTATACGGGGAGGTATTTCTAAAGATACAACTGGCAGGGTTGACCTTCGCACGTGCATTCTTGGTAGCCGACATATGCAACGAATGCATCATAGGAGTGGATTTCATGAAGGCACATTAGGTAATCATAGACCTTCGAATGCAAGTGTTAGGGTATGGAACCGTTGAGATCTTTATGGTATACGGAAACGAGAACGCTGTGAATCTTCGGGCGGTTATAAGCAGAGATGAAGTCCTACCACCCTCTTCAGAGACAGTTCTTTGGACACGTTTGAAGGGTGATCCTGGGAACCACCTATATTATTTAGTTGAAGCAGATGATAAAGAGGACTTTCCAAACTATATCGTTGAAAAAAAATTAGTGGAACTAAATAAAAACATGGTTCCGGTAAGGCTGATGAATCCGAACAAACACTCAGTCAAGCTCAGACAAGGAGAGGTGATTGCAAGATGCGTACCCATTGCAGCCATATCGACAACATCTGGGAGTGAATCTGCGAGTCCTGTTTCTCCAACGAAATTGGCCGAGGTATGTAATGCTTTCCTCGGAAACTGTGAGCTAAATCAGAGAGTTTGCTGATATATTTGCATTGCAGGATGGAGACTATGGTC
This sequence comes from Platycheirus rosarum, assembly GCA_963971375.1. Classification (NCBI taxonomy): domain Eukaryota; kingdom Metazoa; phylum Arthropoda; class Insecta; order Diptera; family Syrphidae; genus Platycheirus; species Platycheirus rosarum. Next base: position 55,409,132 of record OZ020507.1, on the reverse strand, counting down.
GAACACACCTAGTATAGCACCGCATAGACACCGGCGATAGCAGACCGATCCGACAACCTGCTAGAAGACTTCCATTGGCAAAACAGGCGGAAGTCGATGAGATGATATCGACCATGGAAAAAGACGGTCTAATCGAAAACTCAAAAGTCCGTGGGCATCACCCGTTGTAATAGTGAAAAAGAAGGACGGCAGCACTCGATTCTGCGTGGATAACCGGAGGCTCAACGATGTCATCAAGACATCAAGACCCTTGCCTCGAATAGATGACACCTTGGATACCCTTTCTGGAGCAAAATGGTTTTCCACTCTCGATCTGAAAAGTGGTTAATGGCAGGTACAGATCCATCCAGAAGACAAAGAAAAGACCGCTTTCACAATGGGAAATGAACTGTGGCAGTTTACCGTTATACCATTTGGCTTGTGTAACGCTCCAGCCACCTTTGAGCGTTTAATGGAACGTGTGTTACAGGGTCTGACATGGAAAACCCGCCTGGTGTACTTGGATGACGTCATCGTTTTGGGAAAGACGTTCGCTGAACATCGCGACAACTTGAGGGATGTGTTTTCACGACTTCGAAGAGCACATTTGAAACTAAATCCAAAGAAATGTGCTCTTTTCAAAGCTGAGGTGAAGTACTTGGGAAATGTGATATCGTCAAATGGAGTAAAAACTGACTCGGAGAAAATCGAAGCTGTGAAAAATTGGCCAAATCCCGCAGACAAACACCAGCTGAGGAGCTTTCTCGGCTTCGCCACATATTACAGGAGGTTCGTGAAGGATTTTGCCGGATTCGCAAAGTGTCTGCACCAGCTAACTGAGAAAGGTAGACAATTTAAATGGTCAGGTGAGTGCGAAAGAAGCTTTCAACATCTAAAATAGCGACCAATACTAGCTTACCCCACCCCTGGCAAGACATTTATTGCGGATGCTAGCAACGTGGGTGTTGGAGCAGTTCTGTCGCAGATACACGATGGGCAGGAGAAAGTGGTAGCGTATTTCAGCAAAGTTCTGTCGCGACCAGAGAGAAACTACTTCGTTACCAGACGGGAACTCCTTGCTCTGATACTGGCGACAAAACATTTCCATAAATACATATACGGTCAGAGATTCATCCTGCGTACCGATCACGCCGCTTTAAAATGGTTGCTACAGTTCAAAAATTCTGAGGGGCAGGTAGCAAGATGGATCGAACGATTGCAGACTTACGACTTCGAAGTACAGCATCGCAAAGGAAGACTGCATTGCAATGCTGTTCAACGATCGAAAGTAGAGGAGATCCTACGAGAAATGCATAATGGAATATCCGGGGGCACTTGGGAATCAACAAAACACTAAAAAAGGTACGGGAACGCTTTTGTTGGCTAAGCGCAAAAAACGATGTAGAGAGCTGGTGTCAAAAGTGCACAACATGCGCGGCTAACAAGGGACCCAAAGTCAAAACATGAGGTAAAATGCACCAGCACAACGTGAGCGGCCCGTTTAAAAGAATCGCCGTTGACATCACAGGCCCGTTCCCGGAAACTGAAAACGGTAGCCGTTACATCCTTGTTGTCATGGACTACTTTAGCAAGTGGCCCGAGGCGTTTGCGATACACAATCAAGAAGCTAAGACCGTTGTCGAGCAGATAGTGGACCACTGGGTCTGCAGGTTCGGGGTGCCTTTGGAATTGCATTCCGACCAAGGGCGAAACTTCGAGTCGAGGTATTCCGGGAAGTATGCACATCACTCGGGCTAAAGAAAACAAGGACAAAACCTCTTCATCCACAGTCTGATGGAATGGTAGAACGATTTAACAAGACCTTGAAGGAACATCTGTCCAAAGTCGTGAACGAGAACCAACGGGATTGGGATCGGCGAATTCCTTTATTTCTTATGGCCTACCGGAATGCGGTTCATAGTACAACTGGATACATTCCATCCGAAATTCTATTTGGACGAACTGCCCGGCTTCCAAGTGAGCTAAAATTCGGATTTCCTATTGAAGACCCAAAATGCGAAGAGGACTACGTGTTGGTTCTGAGAGAAAGGATCAACGACATTCATCAGAGAACAAGAAACAACATAAAAATTGCGAGTGACCCCATGAAGACCAGATACGATGCGAGAGCAACAACACCTGAATTCAACGAGGGAGATCTGTTATGGCCTTACAACCCACATCGCAGAAAGGGAAAATCGCCCAAGCTTCAGCAGGACTGGGAAGGTCCCTACCAAGTAGTTACGCGCATTAGTGATCTCGTTTTTCCAATCCAACGAGGACCAAGAGCAAAAATGAAAATTGTCCATATGGATCGCCTGCATCGTTACCACGGAAACAATGATGATGTACTTGTTCGGGACGAACAAAACTAAGAGGGGGACAATGTGATGTGGCAACAAGTTTAGATATTCGGGGGATACATTTTGTAAATTAACTACATCTGTTGGATTCATTGTGTACAACAACCAACATTTATTGTGTACAACAACGATGCCCCTAAAAGTATGCTACACAATTGCAATATGTTTTGACTGAGTACTAAATCGAACTTGAAGTACTAATTCGAGACTCGAAAGCTTACATTGTGCCAGAACCGGACGGAAGCTTCCGGAAGCTTGTAAATTTGTATAAATACAAGAGTAGATGGCATTAAAAGTTAGTTTATTTATTTTCGAAAGTCGAATTGTTAAGTACTGGAAGCGTTAGTAAAAAGTGATTGAATTGAGATTAAATAAAAAGTGTTGAAATTTAAAAACGTATTTGAATTGTGAATAAGTGGAATAAGTTATATTTGGTGTTATTTAAACCGAAAGACGTTGTGTTTCACAGAATAAAGAGATTTGTTGTATTATATTGGAATTTTGATTGAGTTTTATTTGTCGAACCTCAGGCCAAAAAAATATCACACCATTATGTGACCAAGAGTTCAACTTTTTGGCACATTTCATGTGCTTGATGCTTAATGTCGACACGGCAACCCACCAATTATGTTCCCCATATTATATCAGTAAGCTCACATCTATGTATGTATAGAATCGAGAGCATTCATCATCGATTCCATGCCGTTCACGATCTGTCATGGGATGATCTATTTATCTTGTCTCCCTACTTCCGCCTTCAACCTATAAACCCGAATACCCTGAAAGAACTAAGAGAAACTGCAGAGATTCTCTTCATTCATTGACTCCTCTCAGATTCCGTTTATTTGCAAAACTCTTTACAACTCTATCTTCTTCAGCACGAATTTCAATAACCTTAGAAATCTTCATCTATTCTATAAGCCTACCCACTACACCTCATATGGCTCAATAACGAACCTTTTACTCGTATGCTGCAGATGGTTAATTCGAACGAAAACTGTTTCGACTTCATCCTCTCGATTCATCAGATTTAAGTTAGCCGTTAGTATTATTGTTTTAAGTTAGTTAAGGATATTTATGGAGCTTGCATTATGCTTGTATTAAGCCGACACCAAAATTTAGTAATAATTAAAAAAAAAAACAGCTATTGTCTCATAGATGGATAAAACTTAGTTTGACCCGAAATGCATACTTATAGGCGCAAAAGAAAACTATATTTTTTTGGGTATCCTCTTTGTAGGAGTTACAGATCTGGTAACCCTATACTAGAAAATTCTGTAGCCAATGTCTAGTTTGGAGCAGTTTGGAGAAATACAGAACCTAATTGTATATCCAACTTGGATGCGTCCATTGAAAATAAGGAAAACAAATTAAATGGAGACTTGGCGAAGACGATTTAAATCTTTCAGAATACTTTTATCAATAAAGTACATTCTTGATATTTTTATGCATACAGTTTTGGTCAATACGACCCCCGGTCTTAAGAAACCGAACAAAACCTTGGTTCATTAACTTTTGTTATCCGATTAATCAACATGGAATTTTAACGGTTTTTTTTGCGGTCGACCAAGGAATAGTTGAGAACGGAAAACGTAATGTACATCAGTTTACCTGGAACGTAATAATGAAAAAAAATATTTTTGAAATTCTTCTTGTCAAACTGGGAGGAAAACTAGAGCCAGGCAAAGCATTTCACATCGTGTGGTGCAACTTATCACAAAGTACCTGGACTTATCTGTTCGTCTGAAATCAGGTCCAAGGATAAACTGATGGGAAATCCTAGCAATGCCAATGTTAACGTTGGAATTTTTCCAGAGGAGAAATTTTGTGGATATATTTGTTTTTAGAAACAAATTTGATCAAATTGTTAACTTTGTTATCAAGAAATCGGGTCTACTGCCGAAAATAATAGGCAAGTTAGAAAAGAACTAAAAATCTCCAAGACTCAATTCTGAAGTTTGTAATTAATAGCGAGTTTCATTTAAATTTTAAGGATTTGATCTCAAAATCGAAATTTGATCTTTTCAATGAAACTTCTTTTATGATTAAACTGTAGTATTGGTGAAGGACTGTCACGCGGTTACTTTTTAAGTTAAAATACGAATAGTAATAAAATAAAATAAAAAACAATAACTAAAATAAATAAATAAATTTATTTATTATACTCTCAACCATTCCTGTGTGTGTGTTGTTAATCTGCAAGAATGAAAGGGACCTACAGTTTACCGCCGAGTCCGAACGGCTATATGAGATGCACTTTTTCGAGACAAATTTTACTCTTGGAGGTTTTGTCAGTTCCTCGCAAGAGGCAGTACCCCGGAAAGAAAAGGTGTCTATGAGCTGGATTAAAACCCAGGCTCATTCGCTTAGCAGTCCGACACACTAACCACGAAGCCACGGGGCACTACAAAAACAAATACTAGCTATTTTTAATTCTGAAGGTTGTGTTTGTAAAACATCAAATGCGATTTTAGTTAGCCAAACTAAATAATCGAAAGACCGTTATTTTACCGATATCTCATAATATTTGAGGTTATGTCGAAAAATAGCCTGAAGTAAAATTATAGGTTTTTTAATTATTTACAGATTTTCTGCAGACAATTTTTTGATCAGAAATTAAACTTCGATGGAAATAAAAAAAAAAGTTGTCAAACTCTATACCCCGCCCTCACACACGTCCTCCTCAAAAAAAAAATTACCCTAGAGTAGCTTGTGAAATTCCACTTCATTTCTATATAATTTCTTTCTTGGAATTTGTGTTTATTTTGTTATTATTTCCCGGAAATAAACAATCTCAATTTCATAAATCTTATATAGTATATAAGGTGTGAAAAATTTATAGTAATTCATCAATTCAGAACATCTGGGCCGATTTGGCTCAATTTTTTTTCCGTTGTTTGTAATTGCCAGGAAAAGGTTTTTACGAAAGAAACTTTTAAGAAAACCCTCTCAACGGGAAATTGGAAAAATCGAAAATCGATTTTCGTATGGAATTTCATATATTTTCATATAACCAACATTACATTTGAAAGGCTTCGCCGATTTTGACATTTTGTAACTACGTTTACGTTTGAGGTTTTTGGCTACAATTGGACCGCTTTCGGTATCAAGAAAAGCTAGGGTAAGCCCGAGCAACGGTGGTAAGTGGGTAAGTTAGTTTAATATAGAAATGACATTTCACTATTTTGAATTTTAAACTGCGTCCACAATGGATGGTTTCGATTCTTTGAGAAAAGAATCGATTTTCTCTTCTTTTAAGACAAAAAACTGTTGTCAATTGCCCAACACAAAAAAGGGTTTGCATGAAATTTCAGTAACAAACATTAAATTTGAGATGACTACGTTTTCCTTTTCAGAGATCAGACCTTTCGACACACGTGGCACTATTATCGTTCACCAAAAACGATGTATCGATGTTTAAGTGGGTTTTATTGATGTTTCGAATCGATGTTTGTGAATGATACATCGATTTCTTAAAACATCGATGTATCGCTTGTATGTTGAATCATTATTGACATTGGCAGAAAAGATCTTTACATCGCTTTGGTGAAAGTAAGATTATTGCTCTCGATATCCACAAGGCGTTTGATAGATAGGGCTCTGTTCTGTCTCCGACTCTTTTCCTCATTTTTATAAATGATCTTCTGTCTGTTGCTTCTAATCCACTTAACTGTTTTGCTGACGACTCTACCCTCAGCTTTTCATATTCGTTTGATAATTCACGTCCTTCGCCGTCGGACGTACAATTGCAACGGAACCGTATGTCAAGCTCATTAAACTCCGATTTATACAGCATTGTCAAATGGGGTAATAGGAATCGTGTGGAGTTTAATGCTTCGAAAACTCAATGCCGTCTTCTGTCGTTAAAGCTAAACATACCCCCAATTCCCTTGTCCATGAATGGAATAAATACACTAGTTACCCGACAAAGATTTCACTAAATTGCCTTCTTACCTAGAAGAAGCAGCTATTGGCAACTGTTCTTCTTGTTTTGATTTCATAGCTGGCGTTATTCTCAGAGTTGATAGCGGAGCCCAGATAGAAAGGTCCCCAACTACCTCAAGGTTATAGGTGTCTATTGTCTCTATCTTCTTGATTTTGCCCTTATTTACTGCTTAACCCATTTTCGCAGCTTCCGTCTCAACACTCACAAAAGCGACTAATGCTGCTAAGACAAAAAGTCTCCAATTTTTGCAAACATTTGGTTGTTTATTTATTTATTTATCTACTGTTCAATAAGAATATTTTCTTCAAGGAGTACAGGTTGAATGATGGCTATTATTTTGTCACCCCATATCACATCCCATTCTACTACTTCATCCCGATTTGGACTTTTCATGCAAAACAGATAAACGCAAGTATTTCTTTTTTATAAAACATTAATTATTACGATTTACATATACAATCTCCAGGAAATGAAGCCTTTTGCTCTTTTAGTTTGATCAGCACATTTCCCCAGTTCGTTTAAGCGTCAAAATACAAACTCATGTTCAAGTAATTTGTACAGTTTGTATTTTAAAGTAAACAATAATTTTTTTTAAAGCTACGATCGATTAAAATTGTTTGTGGTTACATAAATATATTAAAAAAGTCTTAAAACCTAAATTGAATATTAGTCAGTTGGCACCAACTTCTTGTCGAAACCATCAAAGTATGGATGTTCAAGAACTTCCTTGGCTGAGATGCGATGCACTGGGTCATAGACGAGCATCTTTTTGATCAAATCCAGACCCACTTCATTGAGTTTCTTGACTTGATTGGCCAATTGGTTGGTCGACCAATAGGGGAAAGTGGTTTTGTAGTCTGGCAAGGAGGTTACGCCAGGCCAAATGTCTTCGGTGGGTGTTCGAAGGATTCGGAACATACGAAATAGTTGATCAATTTCCGAATCACCTTGGAAGAGTGGCTTTCGCGTGGACATCTCAGCGAAAATACATCCAATGGACCAGATGTCAACGGGACATGAGTATCTGGGTGAGCCTAAGAGGACCTCTGGAGCCCTATACCAAAGTGTAACGATTTCATGAGTGTAAATACGTACGGGAATTCCAAATGACCGCCCCAGACCAAAGTCAGCGACCTTAATAACTCCATTCTTATTGATGAGCAAGTTTTGTGGCTTTAAATCGCGATGTAGCACTCTGCGACGATGACAGAAGAGAAGGGCAGTTGTTATTTGATACAAATAGCTTCGCACAAGTTCTGGGTCCATCATTTTTTCCGCGGGCAATGAGTCCATGTATTTCTTAAGATCCATCGATAGAAATTCAAAAATTAAATACAAACGATTTTCTTCCATTAGAACATCCTCCAGGCAAACAATATTGGGATGTTTTAGTTCTTTTAGCAGTGAAATTTCTCTAATTGCTGTCGATGGAATTCCTTCATCTTCGGATTCGAGGCGTATCTTCTTCATTGCGACAATTTGTCCCGTCACTTTGTTGCGACCTTTGTAGACGACGCCGTAGGTTCCTTCGCCGATTTTTTCAATTTTCTGAAAGTCATCCATTGCGAGAATGATTTGGTGCTTCAGAAGGGCGAATTTGATGAGGAATTTATACTGTTTTTATTTATTTATTAAACATAAACTTCTGAGAACCACGCTATTAACGACGATTTTTTTCAAATTACAAAAAATTGCGCTTGACAAGAAACTGTAGCCAACATGAGAACGACAAGAACAAACACAGAAATTATGCGTGAACGCATCCAGGGGGTTTTGACAGTCGCATAATTAAGACCCAGTTCACATTAGTTAATATGTATCTTAAAGAATGATCGTATCAAAAAACATTTCATATTAGTCCCCTTTTATACACATAATCATATGACGCCGATTCTTAAAATTATATTTTATTTTTTTTTAATACTTTTATACTGGTTGCCACCCCACATCAGATATTTATTTGAATTAATTTTTATAATCGTGTCATTCAACACTAACGAATGTCCGCATCTCATTCAATATTAAAACATTTGTATTGCATTTATAGTTGTAAACTTGTATGAATGAATAATAAAACTATCTATCTATATCTATCTTCATCAATTTCTTTTTGGGCACGCCTGTAGCTTTCACACGTTCAATCAGCGTCACGCGACAGTGAATGACAAACATTACTATGTCTTTACGTTTTTTTATTTCAACGTTTTCGCTCTTACTTATAACAAAACATACATTTGACCACAAAATGAAGAAGATAATAACAAAGCAAGCAATGAAAATAACAAACGAGAATGAGAGAATCGCAACAAATTCTCGGTCCCTGCGTCATTGTGATCCGCACTACACTTATCAACTCCTTCGCCTAAATACTAAGTCACGCTGCGGCATATGCCTACGTGTATAAAAGGGGACTTAGAGGTCACAGTATACATAACTAAGGTAATATATTGCGCATGTTGTCAAAAACTGGTCGGTCACTTCGTATTAAAAATGGTGGTTGTTAGAGACCTATATCAAAAAAATGTATGAACAAAACTGGACACCTCACATTTGTTTTATATTTTTCTTATTTTCTTATTTATTAAAAAGCTTTTTTTTATAAATTAATTAACACAAATACTTCAAAATATATCCACGAGATCTATTTTTCAGAACAAATAAAAAAGCTTATGGTCTTTGGTGGCCGCCATTTTACTAAGATTTTGACAGATGCGCAGAAGATTGCAAAAATAAAACTAACAACTATTAATAAAAAACGCTTATTCCACGAGATAGCTAAAACATGAAATAAGCCTTAATCTACGGACTAAAATTTGTTATTAATACAAAATAAAATGAACGAGTAATAGTAAAATGAAATCCATTAATAAAATCTACTACAATAAAATAAAATAAAAATAAAAAAAGTATACGAAGTTTTCTTTTGCAGTATGGTGCCCCCGAATTTTAGTTGCGCAAAGTTGGTAGCAATGGAACAGCAACAGCAAATTTAGGACTTTGGTCAAACGACGCTGGTGACGTTGCTGTTGCTGGTCTAATCTAATTTGAGCCATTGAAATACATTGGTTTTAAATTAATGGCGGCCGCTGTTGCTGTTGCTGGTTCAATCTGTTTCACGCATAATTTTGTTTTATTAATTACATTTTGCATTTAGTCTACGGAGTAAGCCCTAACCTGTCACTATTCCACGTTTTTTAATATGCCTGTAATGATATTACCTAAGATATGTGTATATGTAATGTGATTAGGGGTATCCATGCAACGTCGTAAAATCGTCGCAAACGTATTAAACGTCGTCTCCTTCAGCTTACTACGTCGTAATCCAGCTGTCAAAATTTTTATTGAAAATATTTTACAACAAATGGTAAACTTTAGCACATGAATTCGTGTTTTAAACTGGGTCGAAAACTTTGTCGAACGGCATGCCTAAAATAAGTAATAAAACTAATTTGTGGAATTATTTGAGAAAATTGTTTTAAATTATATTTATATGTTGGAATTATTGGCAACAAAAGATAATGCGTACATTTGTTTTCGTATTATATTATATTATATTATTATAAATGCTTTATTAGACAAATATAATTAACATTTTTATAAACATCTAAGAATAATAGCATGACAAAATTTTGCCGTCTGTCTAAAGTAGGCTCTACATGCATCTGCATCTTCATCTGCATCGACATCTATCTTGTGCGATAGAGAGGGGAGACTAAAATGCAGATCATCTCCATTTATGAAGATAGGAAGGAAGTATGAATCTAAAGATTGCAGATTATAGTGAAGATGAACATGTTCATCTTTATTATAGAATTTCATCCGCAACATTGTTTTATTTCCTCGGGTGACTTTGTTTGTTAGTATTTTTCAATCAATGTTTTTTGTATATTCAACGCGCGCACAAGGGACTATTTGTTTCCCTTTTAACGTAGAACACACTGCGCGGGCATTAGGAAGATAGGGAGGGGAGAGATAGTAGGTGTCGATTAACATTGGTTTTGAATGTTTGCAGATCACAATGGCAAGGGATAATCTCGCCGGGTAAACTATTCCAAATTCGTGTTGTTCGGCTAAAAAAATCCTTATATTTCACGGTACGTCCAAAATTGCCAATTGGACTCAAAAGTGAACTGATGAGCATACCTTGCGAGACGAGTATAACGGGAACTTTTAAGGGGAGGAATCGTATTAAAAACAAAATAAACTTAAAAAAAAAAAATATTATTTTAGTTTGTTAAGTTTTTATTATGATCCATGCATTTTATTTATTTATATAATTTAACTCGGAATATTTTTTGATTAATTTGCCCTTAAAAAAAATATGCATTTCATATTTTTCCATGTGCTCTGACAATTTCTCAGAATAGTTTTGCGTGCTTTGAAAATGGCTAAATTGTATGCTTGCAGCCGTCACATGTATTTTTTTGAGTATACATACATTATTTGCGCGAAAAATTAACATTACAAATTTATTGCATCAGAATGTGGATTTACGTAAATCTTCGTTTTCTAGTAAATGGCCATTGTATATACATTTTCTATAGTACTCTCATGGTGGTAATTTTTCGTCTGGCCATCTTCCTGGTTGATTCGAAACTAACTCTAAATAGTGAAGACGAGAACCTTAACCGATACTTTACCAGTATTTAATACACTTTTGTTGTCTGTACTTATTCTATATTCACACCATTTGGCAATTTCAGCACGCCTCATTGCGACTTCATTCAGAAATAAAAAATTATGCTTTATGATAGTACTATAGGCAGTGTATATCATTGTATATACACTGCCCATAGTACTATCATGAAAGCATCATTTTTTAGTTCTGAATTAAGTCGCAATGAGGCGTGGGGAAATTGCCAATTGGTGTGAATATAGAATAAGTACAGACAACAAAAGTGTATTAAATACTGGTAAAATATCGGTAAATGTTCTCGTCTCCACTATTTAGAGTTAGTTCTGAATCAACCAGGAAGATGGCCAGACGGAAAATGACCACCATGGGAGTACTATAGAAAATGTATATACAATGGTGTATATACAATGATATTGATAGTTATTGGTATCTTTTGGTTTTTGTCTATGTTAAATGTACTTCGGGCATTGTATATACATTCTCTATAGTACTCTCATGGGGGTCATTTTTCTTCTGGCCATCTTCCTGGTTGATTCAGAACTAACTCTAAATAGTGGAGACGAGAACATTTACCGATATTTTACCAGTATTCAAAACACTTTTGTTGTCTGTACTTATTCTATATTCACACCAATTGGCAATTTCTGCACGCCTCATTGCACCTTGATTCAGAACTAAAAAATGCTGTTTCATGATAGTACCATAGGCAGTGTATATACATACATGCGGCCCGCAACCCGCGAGTTTGACATGCTTACTTAAGTGTGTACTCTTTCTTTTGCCTGACGTTTACAAGTGCAACCATAGGAAACCAATAAAACTTATCATAATGTCTCTCTGCCACGTTATGTTTGGTTCATGTACAAGATAAGGTAACTGACTCAAACCTTTGTATATGAAACTTATAGTACTCTCATCATTGTATATACATTTTCTATAGTACTCTCATGGTGGTCATTTTTCGTCTGGCCATCTTCCTGGTTGATTCGAAAATAACTCTTAATAGTGAAGACGAGAACCTTAACCGATATTTTACCAGTAACTAATACACTTTTTGTCTGTACTTATTCTATATTCACACCAATTGGCAATTTCAGCACGCTTTATTGGACTTGGTTTAGAACTTTTTTTTTTTATAATTAACGCGCGCACAATGGACTACATGTTTCCCTTTTAATGTAACACACTGCGCGGGCATTAGGTAGATAGGGAGGGGAGAGATAGGAGGTGTCGATTAACATTGGGTTTGAATGTTTGCAGATCAAAATGGCAAGGGAAAATCTCGCCGGGTAAACTATTCCAAATTCGTGTTGTTCGGCTAAAAAAATCCTTATATTTCACGGTACGTCCAAAATTGCCAATTGGACTCAAAGGTGAACTGATGAGCATTCCTTGCGAGACGAGTATTACGGCGAAACTTTTAAGGGGAGGAATGCAACTGGCTACTTCGAGTGAACATTTTTTGTAAAAGAAACGATAATATAAGGAAAGACATAAAACATTGCGTCGGTGTTCGAGAGGGGCAATTGTTTCAGCGGCAGTTCTATTTCCTATCAATCTTAACGCTCGATTTTGTATTCTATCAAGCAGGTGTAGCGATGTTTGCGAAGCACCTGCCCAGAGGTGGGAGTTATACTCGAGTTTAGGGCGTATAAACGCTTTATAGATTGTTGCCAGATCAGATGGGGAAAAATACTTCTTACACCGATACAGAAAACCCAAGCACTTAGCAGCATTCTTAGCGATTTCAAATATATGGTCGTTCCAACGGAGGTCGTCGTTGACACACATACCGAGTACTCAGAGCTTTTCGGTTTCTTCGATGTAAGTACCATTCATGGACATTGGTATTGGGGGTATGTTTAGCTTTAACGACAGAAGACAGCATTGAGTTTTCGAAGCATTAAACTCCACACGATTCCTATTACCCCATTTGACAATGCTGTATAAATCGGAGTTTAATGAGCTTGACATATGGTACCGTTGCAATTGTACGTCCGAAGGCGAAGGACGTGAATTATCGAACGAATATGAAAAGCTGAGGGTAGAGTCGTCAGCAAAACAGTTAAGTGGATTAGAAGTAGCGGACAGAAGATCATTTATAAAAATGAGGAAAAGAGACGGAGACAGAACAGAGCCCTGGGGCACACCAGCATTTATTTTGTGGGAATCAGATTTGAATCCGTCCAATACAACTTGTATTAAACGGTCCAGAAGATAGCTTCTAATTCAACGAACAAGAGTATTATCGATCCCAAAAGCACGCATTTTCGATAAGAGAGCTTCATGTCAAACTCTATCAAATACCTTGGAGATATCAAGAGCAATAATCTTATGTAAAGATTTGTTGATTTCCGAATTGAACGTATGTATTCATTGAGTAAAATGTCACAAAGCGAGCAAAAGTTCAGTCAGTTCGAACTTTTTTGTATATCACTCGCTTTGTTACGTTATACTTACGTAAGTCAAACCATTGTATATACATTTTCTATTATATACTATATGCAGTGTATACATATACAAAAGTCAAACAAAGCGTTTGTAGAAAAGGCAGTATTGTGATAAACTTTAAACATTCCCGTATATTTGAACTTTTTTAAATTGTCAAAGTCGTTTGTAAAGCGTGATTGTGTTTCTACTTTTAAGAGTAAACGTGAGGTACTGCCCAAAAGATGGTGAGAAGCCAAGTTGGAGAAGTGATAGTACTATAGATTTCATATACAATGTTCAAACTCAAAGCAGAAACTGCGGTGGAACTTTTGTTTGCCCTTGACGGAGAAAATCAAAAACAAAAACCGAAGTTTTGAAAATGTTATTTAAAGCGTACACAAAGCGTGTGAAATGTAACGTGAAGAAGCCAAAGCTGAAGCGTGATTGTGTTTCCGGCATAATACCCTTTAACGACTATTTTTTTACTTTTACGAACAGAAACAGAAAGGGGACGCCGTTCAATCCATGCACCACCTAGCTTATGTGTGTTCCTTTACTTTTTCAAGTGACTTCAAGTAAACTTCCAAATTTGGAGGAGTGGGAATAAATTCTCTCACTTAAAACAAAAATTACAAAGGAACGCTTTTGTAGTAAGTTGTAGCAACTAAACTGCATAACGGAAACGCCAAATATAACATCAAAATAAATCGTGATCGAGATTGTATTAAAATGATTTTAAATAGTAAATTCAAATTCATATTTATCTATTTTCGTTTTCTCTCTTTTACACATTTTTTTGCGTATAAGGGAACAACTTTAAGCAGTTTTTAGTAATTTTGGGAAGCTTTAAGTTTTTTAAAAGACTTAAGGCTTAAGGGTTTAGTCAACTAACTTTTAAGCTAGATATACACAGGTCAAAATCTCGTAAAGCATAGGAGAGTGGGTAAGTAAATTCTGTTTTATATTGTGAAGTTTTGGCCTCGGGTTCGACAGATAAAACTCAATAAAAAATCCAAAAATAATAAAAAAATAAACTGAACTCTCAATGCTATCTACTCTTGTATTTATAAAAATTTACAAGCTTCAGGAAGCTTCCGTCTGGTTCTGGCACAATCTAAGCTTTCGGTACTAATTTGAGTCTCGAATTAGTACTTCAAGTTCAATTTAGTACTCAGTCAAAACATATTGCAAATATGTAGCATACTTTTAGGGGCATGGTTGTTGTACACAATAAATTTTGATAGTTGTACACAATGAATCCCACAGATGTCGTTAGTTTAAAAACAAAATGTTTCCTCCGAATATGCCACATCACAATATTGTATATATAGTACACCTCAAGAATTAGGTAATCTTCAATCATTTATTTCTACATACATTTTGAATTGAAAGGACTTGGAGTTTCTTATTGTTCGCTTTTTATTTTGTATAGGTCAAGAAAGTTGCTTCGTAGCTCTCCTTGCGAAAATGAGAACTTGCTTGATCAAACAGTCAATCACAGAACATACACACATCAATGCTTGCTACTTGATTGAATCAAAATCTAATTTTTTTGATTTTACTTCAAAGGTAGCGCTAAACGGCGAACATTCTCGCCATCGCCACACATTTGACATTTGTTGCTGTATTAGGTAATGCCAAAATGCAGCCTTACCACTGGACATTATTAAAAAGTTGCAAAAAATTGTATACTGAAGAAAAAAATGTCACTTAAAATAATGTAAATAATATCAAATTTGTGTGAATATTGAATTAAGAGAATAAAAATTCTAACAAATTCGGCAAAAATTTGATTTTTTTAAGTATCGTTATAATATAAGTGAACGATAATATAAACATAATATTACCATAAGAACTATGATGAAGTATTTTCTTAAAAGTTGTGGCAAAAGTGTCACAGCGGTAATGCTGATTAACAAGTGTTTATTTGTTGTTGTGGCAGCAATGAATTTAGGCATGAAATTTAGAAATCGTGCAGATTCGTGCAGATTCTGCAACCCTGCAGAATTTTGGGTTGACATGTCCCATAACAGCCTAATTTTTTTCCTGCACGAAATTGTCTGCACATCTGTTTAAACCATAAAGCGGGGTTCACATGGGACAATGCAGAGGCCAAGACAATGGGACAAGGCAAACATTGTTCCATGTGAACAATTGTGTTCAGAACAAGACAAGTGTCATTATATTGTTTTCCGAGCTAGCCTGCCGAGCTATCTGTCGACATCATCCAACTCCGTTCCAGAAGCTTGGACAAGACAATTGATTGGTGTCCCATTGTCTTGTCTGCGTGCGAACGCTGCTTAAGGCTATGCGCGCATGAACGATTTTTCACACGTCCGATTGCAAAAACGGTAAGCAATGTCTATAGGTTTATATGCCTTGTGTACACACGCATGGCCGAGTGCCTAACCGGCCGATTCTGTAACCTGAAACCAGTCACAAAATTCTCACCTATGGCGATCGGCCGTTTGCAATCGGTTTATGCGCTCCTAGCCTAACTTTGACATATTGAACGTCCTAATACATACACTGCTTAATTTTGTTGCTTGTAAAGATTTTATTATCATTAGTTTCAAGCCTTCGTTCGTACACATCAACGATTTATTATATATCTCAACTAGAAGAGGCATGGTTCACTGTCAAAATTGCATGTGTTAATGATACACAAATTCATATGGCATTGACTAATAGTAGTGACATTTGCGCCTTTTCCATAAGTTTAGTTAAGCATGAGAGATTTGATTTCAAATCACTCTGACACATGTTTTTTTGACAGCTATGGTATTTGACAATTGACCTATATTAGCTATAGCTTCATTACTTAGCCTAACAGAGGATATTAAGTTATGATCTTAAAAGTGTTCCTAAATATCATCTTCACCTTCTTTAATATATGTATATATGTTAATGAGTAAAACAAATTCGTTATTAATAACTATAATGTAATCTTATACTAACAATATTTCAAAGAAAAGAAAATTATTGTAGCTACCTTTACCTTACCTAAATCTAAATGCCTTTTTTTAATTTAAAACGTATTGGATCACGTTCAAAAACAATAAAATGTGTGCCTGTTAATTATTGTAACAGATATCATTTGCTTTTGTTGAGGTTAAAAATGAAAATATATTCGGAAAATATTCAAAATGTCTTTTCCGCACATAAATCAGAATTACTGACGCACTCAGTTTAAATAAATACAATTTTCGAATAACAAAAAGCAAATATTTGTTTTTTATTGCACGACTGTGGACTTGGCGGTTAGGTCCACAGGGAGATGCTATTAAAGGTGCTAATGCTGTTTTCTTATTCTTACAATTTAAGGTTAAAAGCGTGGCATGTATTAGCATTTTAATTGTTTTAAATTTGTTATTAAGAAGGTATTCATGGTTTAAAAAAACATATTTTAAACACATTTTGAAACGAAAGCCTTCAATGAAGGTTAAGGTTTTAAAATGTTTACATATAAGCCCTACCAGGAAGAGAAATATCTTCATCAATCAGGGAGAAAAAATAACAACAACGTATCTTTTTCTTAATGTAAACGTAATCATGTGGTTAGGAATACTCTTAGCATGATGGAACGCACATTCGTGTGGTGCGGCTAACAGCATAGATATAATAGATAATAAAAAGTATTGAATAATTCCTAAGGAGGATGCAGGCTGTGATGATGGTTGGGTTTAACAATCTTCGTCAGCGAACATTCTTATCAACTTTTGACAAAGTTCATAGTTCTGCATCTGCACCATAAAGCGTGATTGGAATTCTGAGGATGGAGAAATTTATAAAAAGACACTTCAGTTGCTCGAAAGAGCTTTGCTGCTCGATTCAGAAATATTCTTCGTTTGATCTCAGCGTTGTTATTGTTGATATTGGACCCTTTTTAGATAAAGTATATCTATAGATTAGATACCCCAAAGTTAGTTAGCTGGATTTGGTATGAATAGTCCTTTCTGTTGACATGACATACGGCTGGTTTAAGAGGATGCATGCCAAATAACTTTAACTTATCTTGTAATATTTGTCATAGATACTCAGTCTAAATTGGCTATGTCTGCAGTTTTAAGAACCGGAAGTATATCACGGATAATTTAATTTTATTTTTTAGGGCCGAAATATGTAGGATGTGAAAATGGTTAGTTTTAGAGAAAAGGTTTTTGCTACAAACTTAAAGCTGAGAAAATGTCCAGGGTAATCAAACACTTTCGCGTTCACCTGGTTTTTTGGCTGTACAAAAATTCAAAACAGGACCGACTTTTTTTTTTTATAATTATGTGCCTGTTAGGCACAATGCCTTTTAGAATGCAACCGGATGTTGCACAACACTAGTTAGAAGAATAAGAGAGATAGGAAAGTATTTTTTCGGCGCAGTAGATCGAGAATTAGGTGACTATTTTCTCACTTAAAACCCACGGATGGTTCTAGATTGCACTAGGAGTTAGAAAAATTATGTTATTTTAGTTACGCATATATACTATGGTTGTTGACAGTTTTTTTCTGGATGTAACAGTCGGCACGGAGTCTCAACATTGGCTTGATAATTGATTCAAATGCAGCAGTTTTGCTTATTGATGTAGCCATTCAACTAATTATGAGCTTCATCGCTGAGCAAAATTTTCTTGTCAGAATCGGAATAGGCAAACAGCAATCTCTTTCCCAGGTCCCAGCCCATTCATCGAATGTACTGTAAGCCGTGCGTTATGGTGGTGCGGCTTCAACTCTTGCACTTACCAGCATTTTTAGCGATCTCAAATATATGATCGTTCCAACGGAAGTCGTCGTTGACACACATACCGAGTACTCAGAGCTTTTCGGTTTCTTCGATGCAAGTGCCATTCATGGATAATGGCATTGGGGGAATGTTTAGCTTTAACGACAGAAGACAGCATTGATTTTTCGAAGCATTAAACTCCACACGATTTCTATTATTTAACAATGCTGTGTAAGTCGGAGTTTATCATAAGGTACACTTGCGATTGAACGTCCGAAGGCAAAGGACGTCAATCATGGAACGAATATGAAAAGCTGAGGGCAGAACAGACAGCAGATCATTTATAAAAATGAGGAAGAGAGTCGGAGACAGAACGGAGCCCTGGGCAACACCAGCATTTATTTTGTGGGAATCAGACTTGAATCCGTCCAATACAACTTGTATTGAACGGTCCAGAAGAAAGCTTCTAATCCAACGAACAAGAGTATCATCGATCCCAAAAGCACGCATTTTCGATAAGAGAGCTTCATGTCAAACTCTATCAAATGCTTTGGCGATATCAAGAGCAATAGTCTTACTTTCACCAAAGCGATGTAAAGATTTGTTCCATTGTTCGGTGAGATATGCCAACAGATCACCAGTGGAACTGTTGCTGCGGAAGCCATACTGACGGTCATGGAGAAGCTTTCGATCTTCGAGATATTCCTTAAGCTGACGGTTAATCAGTGTTTCCAAGACCTTAGAAAGAAGGGATGTCAGTGCTATGGGTCAGTAGGAGGAGGGGGAGGATGGGTCACCTTTCTTAGGGACAGGCTGGACAAATGCTGTTTTCCATCTTCTAGGAAAGATTCCAGAAAAGTATGAGCGATGGAAAAGCTTACGCAGTGGCTTTGCCAGTGTGGAAGAACACCTCTTCAGAAGAATCGGGGTATACCATCCGGGCCAGCGGATGAACTCTTGCTACTGTACTAGTGCGGAAAAAAATCTGTCCCATGGAAAAATCATTCATGAGTACAGGAGGGGCAACGTTGCTATGCGGCAGTGTGGAGCTGGCAGCGAAATGTGCGGCGAGCAAGTTTGCCTTCTCTGAAGAGTAAACAATTGGTTTGTTATTGTCGATGAGCATTGGAACCGAAGATGTTAAGGAGTTTTTAATATTTTTTACAAATGACCAAACATTTTTACTGCCTTTGGGACACTGCAGAATTTTTTGCCGTAATTTTTGGTCATGCAAAAATTTGGTTCTTTTAATAACGGAGTTGCATGAGTTCCTTGCTTGTTTGTGCTTTTTCCGATTTTCCTCTGTAGGGTTGGCTTTGTAGGAAACTTACTTCTTTGAGCCTGATAGCTTTTTTACACTCATAATTAAACCAAGACTTTTCTGTAGGCTTGATGCTTTTTAGTCTGTTAGGAATAAAAGCACGCATCCCTAAAAGAATCACATTTGTGATCATTTCAGCACTGGCATCAATGTCACTATCAAGGAAGCAAAGTGACCAGTTAAAATTTCGGAACAAAATATTCAGGCCCTGCCAGTTGGCTTCCTCGTATTATTCGATCACTGATTGCACTCACTCACTCGTTCACTGAAGCCGTTATTCGGCCTCGGTTTTTCTCTCTACACATTTCGGAATATTACGATAACCTTGGGGATTTTTGGAGAGGGACTAAATATAAATATTTTTGACCATGAGAGGGGTGTCTATATCCCCCTTTTAGGCGGAAGGTACAATTCTGTAAAAATGACTTAAAATAAAAAAAAAAATATTTAATAACGACGGCAAACTTACAATTAAAAGTTATACATTTTCTGAGAGCTAGAAATTCGCATTTAATTTTAGTTTTTAAATTAGGCTAATATGGTTAATCAAAAAAAAAATGTTCTCCTAATATGCAATGGTTTTTTAAATTCAAAGAATCTTTATAAAACTATCATAGACACATTATTGCTATACTCTGCTCAGTTTATATTTTTCGAAGAGAGAACACTGGTACCTGCAAGTGTTTGTATCGCACTCAACTTAAGAAATTGCCACTTAAATATAAAACAGAACCCTGAAATACATTTAAATTGTTGTTGTAATATTTCATTTAAACCACGTACATTCCACCAGGACTTGTCTGCTCCCCGGCTGCGAGAGTGCGAGGAGACTGATTATCAATTTGCCTCTCGCTTATTGTGTCTATTAAAAAAAAAGCATTACTGCAGAGTTACCATTCGCCATTAATGGCAATTATAATACCTTTTTCTTTGATTTTTGTTATGAAAGTTCCAGAATTGAAGCTTTATTAGAGCGAATGAGAGCATATTTTAAGTTTAAAGAAGAAGGTTTTGTCGCTATGTTTTTTGTTGCTTACATGTTTTCGTTTTTATTTTCTTAAAAAAAGACAATTAAAATAAAGATGCATAATGCAATATTTGTTGGCAATTTTTTTTATACTAGCGATTATAGGTACTCCAATGCAAGTTATGCATTCGTACAAAAAAAATAAATTGAGATAATAATCAAACATGACATTACGATTGAGAAACGTATTTGAGTTACTGGAAAATTATGTTTGTGTCTGTACGGATGTATTTTGGACTACAGCCTGAACGGCTTGGTCGATCGTCTTCAAATTTATAACATAAGATTATTTTGACATTTTACTTTAATTTTTTAATTATCATTTTAATTTTTTGTTTTAGCTCAAATATTAACCTGTTATATAACCGTTAGCTTAAAGCTTATTTTTCTCGAAAACGGCTCCAAGGATTTGTATGACAAAAAAATCTGTGTACTTTTGGAGGTGTGGTTTATATTTTGGTGAACAAAAAATAAAAGTTGGTGGGCTAAAAACGGTACCTCGAAAACTGGCTATCCCATTACAATCTAAATTGTAGGTAGCCTAAGTAATTTTATTTCATTTAATTTTATTTTAATTTTTATTGTTGTGAAAAAACAGTTATATTTAAAAACTGTTCCTACGATTTTGAAAAAATCCTGCTCCTTCAATTTTTTTAAGGAAATAAAATGACTATCTTACCACTTGGTGTGGAAAAAGATAGATTTAATTATAGATAAGTTGGAGAAAAGTTTCAGGTAGTGGTTTATGGAGGCGACATTGAGAATGACAACCTCGACCTACGGTACCGATTATTGACACTATAAGTGACGAAGCCTAAAATGCCTACCATCAACAAGGGGGCTGCCTACTAAAACCAATCCATTCGCACTTAACAGGAGGTACAGGCGAGGCGTGGTTAGGTAATGAAGCTATCCAAACAGTTTGGGGCGAAAGCCTTGCCAGGCGAGGTGTACTACCAACCCTCACAACAAGAAATGCAAATTTGGGCTTATTTAGGTGCTTAATAGCTCCTTGCAATTATCAAATTTGTTGAATATTTTATACTACAAGTTTGCATATAAACTGATTTTGCGTTAAAATGTACCATAAAAGAGTTAAATGCCAAAAACTAAAAAAAAAGTGACGATTTTAAGTCATTTTTACCTGATTGTTCAGGGAGCCTGATTTGGGAAATTTGTTTTCTTAGGTATTTATTTTTAGGTATAGATTTTTTTTTGTTGGTATTGGTTAATTTGAACCAAATTTACGGTGAAAAGTCTTTCTTTTATCAGTACCTTGCATTTAACGGGTATTTTTAATTTTTGGCTTTCTCGGTAACGGCTCTTTGGATTTCAAATTATATTTGAAAAGATCTAGGTAGCCAAATTAATTCTGCATATCAAAATTTTGAATAACTTTCTAATTAAAATTAATTTTTGATATATTTTTTTTTGGAAAAATCAATATTTTTAAAACTAATCAAAAAAATTATTTTAAATTTTATAATCACATGTATATTAATAAACTCCAAAAAAACTGCATACCAAAATTTAAAAAAAACGTGATATTATCAAAATCGTTCCTACAATTTTCGAAATACTTTTTCATAAATTTGTTATTATACGAGTCTTGTGGTGGTATTCTCCATTTTTACTAAAAACCGTTAAGGGTTGTATTTTTGACACCATTAACAAGTTCAGAAGGTGTTATTTCTGTACGTAAATGTTACTTGTTTTGATTAAGGATTTTGCGTTCCAAAATGCACATAAGAGCAAGTTACGTGCGCCCCAGTCGTTCCTATTTTTTTTCAATGCAAGTGTTCTTTTTTTGGAAATTGCCACTCCTGCCTAAA
Source organism: Platycheirus rosarum (assembly GCA_963971375.1). Lineage (NCBI taxonomy): Eukaryota > Metazoa > Arthropoda > Insecta > Diptera > Syrphidae > Platycheirus > Platycheirus rosarum. Next base: position 55,386,884 of record OZ020507.1, on the reverse strand, counting down.
CGTGGAAAGATAGATGATAGAGATAGATGTCTTTTTGCACCACATGTCACTTTTGAATCTCGCTGAGTTATAAAGGGTATTCATGCAACGTCGTGGCACGAGTACGATAACTTTGGCGCCAAGAATTGATAAAGGTTTTTTATAGAGGGGTTAAATACGTTTAGGAGGTAGGGGCGATTTTCGAAAAATATTTCTTTAATGGAAAAATAAATATTAAAAACCAACGGCAACACCATAAAACCATTACTATAACGGTTTTAACAGCCAGATATCTGCTCTTTAATCCTACATTTAAATGAATTTATTTGCGTCAATAGTTTTCAAAATATTCGCATTCAAACTCGAAATTTTGAAATTTTTTTATCAAATCTTGGCGCCAAAGTTATCGTACTCTCCCCAACCAACGTCGTAAACTATTCCGATTTTTCACGTGGTAAAGTTGCTCGTTTCATGAACGCCCCTTTTTGCAAATGTTGTTAACTTTGTTGTAACTCAAACAGCTTTTTGTTTAACGTCATGCTTAAAATAAGATACAAGATGTATGGAATTATATGAGAAAATAGTTTTAAATGATAATTTAATGTTTGAATTATTGGGTACTTTGTTCATTTGTCAATTTTAAATTTAAAAATTTGATAAAATTGATAAATGTGAAAAAAGTGGATGAGATCATAATTTATTCTTGTTTCATATGATGACGGTAGTTCTCTCGATATACTGAACTGATCGATTTTTCCACTATTCGGTTCCGAAACAACAATATTTTGTTGTTGCAAAAAGTTTACGATGCTTAACCCAAATTCATGTGGTAAAGTTTACCATTTGTTGTAAAAAAAAATTCCATAAAAATTTTGGCAGCTAGTTTAGGACGTTTACGACGGTTTTACGACGTTGCATGAATAATTTTTTATTGAATAGTTTTATTACAATAAAAAGTGTTTAAAATAAAAATATTAAATTTAGTGCCTTACTAAATACTAACGATTTAAAGCGAATTTCTAAGAACTATCGCACTAGTAAAACTAATAGGATTTAATTTGTGCGCCATAAAAAGCGTCATTGACTTCAAACACTCGTTCACTGAAGCCGTTATTCGGCCTCGGTTTTTCTCTCTACACATTTCGGAATATTACGATAACCTTGGGGATTTTTGGAGAGGGACTAAATATAAATATTTTTGACCATGAGAGGGGGGTCTATATCCCCCTTTTAGGCGGAAGGTACAATTCTGTAAAAATGACTTAAAATAAAAAAAAAATATTTAATAACGACGGCAAACTTACAATTAAAAGTTATACATTTTCTGAGAGCTAGAAATTCGCATTTAATTTTAGTTTTTAAATTAGGTTAATATGGTTAATCAAAAAAAAATGTTCTCCTAATATGCAATGGTTTTTTAAATTCAAAGAATCTTTATAAAACTATCATAGACACATTATTGCTATACTCTGCTCAGTTTATATTTTTCGAAGAGAGAACACTGGTACCTGCAAGTGTTTGTATCGCACTCAACTTAAGAAATTGCCACTTAAATATAAAACAGAACCCTGAAATACATTTAAATTGTTGTTGTAATATTTCATTTAAACCACGTACATTCCACCAGGACTTGTCTGCTCCCCGGCTGCGAGAGTGCGAGGAGACTGATTATCAATTTGCCTCTCGCTTATTGTGTCTATTAAAAAAAAAGCATTACTGCAGAGTTACCATTCGCCATTAATGGCAATTATAATACCTTTTTCTTTGATTTTTGTTATGAAAGTTCCAGAATTGAAGCTTTATTAGAGCGAATGAGAGCATATTTTAAGTTTAAAGAAGAAGGTGTTGTCGCTATGTTTTTTGTTGCTTACATGTTTTCGTTTTTATTTTCTTAAAAAAAGACAATTAAAATAAAGATGCATAATGCAATATTTGTTGGCAATTTTTTTTATACTAGCGATTATAGGTACTCTAATGCAAGTTATGCATTCGTACAAAAAAAATAAATTGAGATAATAATCAAACATGACATTACGATTGAGAAACGTATTTGAGTTACTGGAAAATTATGTTTGTGTCTGTACGGATGTATTTTGGACTACAGCCTGAACGGCTTGGTCGATCGTCTTCAAATTTATAACATAAGATTATTTTGACATTTTACTTTAATTTTTTAATTATCATTTTAATTTTTTGTTTTAGCTCAAATATTAACCTGTTATATAACCGTTAGCTTAAAGCTTATTTTTCTCGAAAACGGCTCCAAGGATTTGTATGACAAAAAAATCTGTGTACTTTTGGAGGTGTGGTTTATATTTTGGTGAACAAAAAATAAAAGTTGGTGGGCTAAAAACGGTACCTCGAAAACTGGCTATCCCATTACAATCTAAATTGTAGGTAGCCTAAGTAATTTTATTTCATTTAATTTTATTTTAATTTTTATTGTTGTGAAAAAACAGTTATATTTAAAAACTGTTCCTACGATTTTGAAAAAATCCTGCTCCTTCAATTTTTTTAAGGAAATAAAATGACTATCTTACCACTTGGTGTGGAAAAAGATAGATTTAATTATAGATAAGTTGGAGAAAAGTTTCAGGTAGTGGTTTATGGAGGCGACATTGAGAATGACAACCTCGACCTACGGTACCGATTATTGACACTATAAGTGACGAAGCCTAAAATGCCTACCATCAACAAGGGGGCTGCCTACTAAAACCAATCCATTCGCACTTAACAGGAGGTACAGGCGAGGCGTGGTTAGGTAATGAAGCTATCCAAACAGTTTGGGGCGAAAGCCTTGCCAGGCGAGGTGTACTACCAACCCTCACAACAAGAAATGCAAATTTGGGCTTATTTAGGTGCTTAATAGCTCCTTGCAATTATCAAATTTGTTGAATATTTTATACTACAAGTTTGCATATAAACTGATTTTGCGTTAAAATGTACCATAAAAGAGTTAAATGCCAAAAACTAAAAAAAAAGTGACGATTTTAAGTCATTTTTACCTGATTGTTCAGGGAGCCTGATTTGGGAAATTTGTTTTCTTAGGTATTTATTTTTAGGTATAGATTTTTTTTTGTTGGTATTGGTTAATTTGAACCAAATTTACGGTGAAAAGTCTTTCTTTTATCAGTACCTTGCATTTAACGGGTATTTTTAATTTTTGGCTTTCTCGGTAACGGCTCTTTGGATTTCAAATTATATTTGAAAAGATCTAGGTAGCCAAATTAATTCTGCATATCAAAATTTTGAATAACTTTCTAATTAAAATTAATTTTTGATATATTTTTTTTTGGAAAAATCAATATTTTTAAAACTAATCAAAAAAATTATTTTAAATTTTATAATCACATGTATATTAATAAACTCCAAAAAAACTGCATACCAAAATTTAAAAAAAACGTGATATTATCAAAATCGTTCCTACAATTTTCGAAATACTTTTTCATAAATTTGTTATTATACGAGTCTTGTGGTGGTATTCTCCATTTTTACTAAAAACCGTTAAGGGTTGTATTTTTGACACCATTAACAAGTTCAGAAGGTGTTATTTCTGTACGTAAATGTTACTTGTTTTGATTAAGGATTTTGCGTTCCAAAATGCACATAAGAGCAAGTTACGTGCGCCCCAGTCGTTCCTATTTTTTTTCAATGCAAGTGTTCTTTTTTTGGAAATTGCCACTCCTGCCTAAACGTGGAAAGATAGATGATAGAGATAGATGTCTTTTTGCACCACATGTCACTTTTGAATCTCGCTGAGTTATAAAGGGTATTCATGCAACGTCGTGGCACGAGTACGATAACTTTGGCGCCAAGAATTGATAAAGGTTTTTTATAGAGGGGTTAAATACGTTTAGGAGGTAGGGGCGATTTTCGAAAAATATTTCTTTAATGGAAAAATAAATATTAAAAACCAACGGCAACACCATAAAACCATTACTATAACGGTTTTAACAGCCAGATATCTGCTCTTTAATCCTACATTTAAATGAATTTATTTGCGTCAATAGTTTTCAAAATATTCGCATTCAAACTCGAAATTTTGAAATTTTTTTATCAAATCTTGGCGCCAAAGTTATCGTACTCTCCCCAACCAACGTCGTAAACTATTCCGATTTTTCACGTGGTAAAGTTGCTCGTTTCATGAACGCCCCTTTTTGCAAATGTTGTTAACTTTGTTGTAACTCAAACAGCTTTTTGTTTAACGTCATGCTTAAAATAAGATACAAGATGTATGGAATTATATGAGAAAATAGTTTTAAATGATAATTTAATGTTTGAATTATTGGGTACTTTGTTCATTTGTCAATTTTAAATTTAAAAATTTGATAAAATTGATAAATGTGAAAAAAGTGGATGAGATCATAATTTATTCTTGTTTCATATGATGACGGTAGTTCTCTCGATATACTGAACTGATCGATTTTTCCACTATTCGGTTCCGAAACAACAATATTTTGTTGTTGCAAAAAGTTTACGATGCTTAACCCAAATTCATGTGGTAAAGTTTACCATTTGTTGTAAAAAAAAATTCCATAAAAATTTTGGCAGCTAGTTTAGGACGTTTACGACGGTTTTACGACGTTGCATGAATAATTTTTTATTGAATAGTTTTATTACAATAAAAAGTGTTTAAAATAAAAATATTAAATTTAGTGCCTTACTAAATACTAACGATTTAAAGCGAATTTCTAAGAACTATCGCACTAGTAAAACTAATAGGATTTAATTTGTGCGCCATAAAAAGCGTCATTGACTTCAAACACTCGTTCACTGAAGCCGTTATTCGGCCTCGGTTTTTCTCTCTACACATTTCGGAATATTACGATAACCTTGGGGATTTTTGGAGAGGGACTAAATATAAATATTTTTGACCATGAGAGGGGGGTCTATATCCCCCTTTTAGGCGGAAGGTACAATTCTGTAAAAATGACTTAAAATAAAAAAAAAATATTTAATAACGACGGCAAACTTACAATTAAAAGTTATACATTTTCTGAGAGCTAGAAATTCGCATTTAATTTTAGTTTTTAAATTAGGTTAATATGGTTAATCAAAAAAAAATGTTCTCCTAATATGCAATGGTTTTTTAAATTCAAAGAATCTTTATAAAACTATCATAGACACATTATTGCTATACTCTGCTCAGTTTATATTTTTCGAAGAGAGAACACTGGTACCTGCAAGTGTTTGTATCGCACTCAACTTAAGAAATTGCCACTTAAATATAAAACAGAACCCTGAAATACATTTAAATTGTTGTTGTAATATTTCATTTAAACCACGTACATTCCACCAGGACTTGTCTGCTCCCCGGCTGCGAGAGTGCGAGGAGACTGATTATCAATTTGCCTCTCGCTTATTGTGTCTATTAAAAAAAAAGCATTACTGCAGAGTTACCATTCGCCATTAATGGCAATTATAATACCTTTTTCTTTGATTTTTGTTATGAAAGTTCCAGAATTGAAGCTTTATTAGAGCGAATGAGAGCATATTTTAAGTTTAAAGAAGAAGGTGTTGTCGCTATGTTTTTTGTTGCTTACATGTTTTCGTTTTTATTTTCTTAAAAAAAGACAATTAAAATAAAGATGCATAATGCAATATTTGTTGGCAATTTTTTTTATACTAGCGATTATAGGTACTCTAATGCAAGTTATGCATTCGTACAAAAAAAATAAATTGAGATAATAATCAAACATGACATTACGATTGAGAAACGTATTTGAGTTACTGGAAAATTATGTTTGTGTCTGTACGGATGTATTTTGGACTACAGCCTGAACGGCTTGGTCGATCGTCTTCAAATTTATAACATAAGATTATTTTGACATTTTACTTTAATTTTTTAATTATCATTTTAATTTTTTGTTTTAGCTCAAATATTAACCTGTTATATAACCGTTAGCTTAAAGCTTATTTTTCTCGAAAACGGCTCCAAGGATTTGTATGACAAAAAAATCTGTGTACTTTTGGAGGTGTGGTTTATATTTTGGTGAACAAAAAATAAAAGTTGGTGGGCTAAAAACGGTACCTCGAAAACTGGCTATCCCATTACAATCTAAATTGTAGGTAGCCTAAGTAATTTTATTTCATTTAATTTTATTTTAATTTTTATTGTTGTGAAAAAACAGTTATATTTAAAAACTGTTCCTACGATTTTGAAAAAATCCTGCTCCTTCAATTTTTTTAAGGAAATAAAATGACTATCTTACCACTTGGTGTGGAAAAAGATAGATTTAATTATAGATAAGTTGGAGAAAAGTTTCAGGTAGTGGTTTATGGAGGCGACATTGAGAATGACAACCTCGACCTACGGTACCGATTATTGACACTATAAGTGACGAAGCCTAAAATGCCTACCATCAACAAGGGGGCTGCCTACTAAAACCAATCCATTCGCACTTAACAGGAGGTACAGGCGAGGCGTGGTTAGGTAATGAAGCTATCCAAACAGTTTGGGGCGAAAGCCTTGCCAGGCGAGGTGTACTACCAACCCTCACAACAAGAAATGCAAATTTGGGCTTATTTAGGTGCTTAATAGCTCCTTGCAATTATCAAATTTGTTGAATATTTTATACTACAAGTTTGCATATAAACTGATTTTGCGTTAAAATGTACCATAAAAGAGTTAAATGCCAAAAACTAAAAAAAAAGTGACGATTTTAAGTCATTTTTACCTGATTGTTCAGGGAGCCTGATTTGGGAAATTTGTTTTCTTAGGTATTTATTTTTAGGTATAGATTTTTTTTTGTTGGTATTGGTTAATTTGAACCAAATTTACGGTGAAAAGTCTTTCTTTTATCAGTACCTTGCATTTAACGGGTATTTTTAATTTTTGGCTTTCTCGGTAACGGCTCTTTGGATTTCAAATTATATTTGAAAAGATCTAGGTAGCCAAATTAATTCTGCATATCAAAATTTTGAATAACTTTCTAATTAAAATTAATTTTTGATATATTTTTTTTTGGAAAAATCAATATTTTTAAAACTAATCAAAAAAATTATTTTAAATTTTATAATCACATGTATATTAATAAACTCCAAAAAAACTGCATACCAAAATTTAAAAAAAACGTGATATTATCAAAATCGTTCCTACAATTTTCGAAATACTTTTTCATAAATTTGTTATTATACGAGTCTTGTGGTGGTATTCTCCATTTTTACTAAAAACCGTTAAGGGTTGTATTTTTGACACCATTAACAAGTTCAGAAGGTGTTATTTCTGTACGTAAATGTTACTTGTTTTGATTAAGGATTTTGCGTTCCAAAATGCACATAAGAGCAAGTTACGTGCGCCCCAGTCGTTCCTATTTTTTTTCAATGCAAGTGTTCTTTTTTTGGAAATTGCCACTCCTGCCTAAACGTGGAAAGATAGATGATAGAGATAGATGTCTTTTTGCACCACATGTCACTTTTGAATCTCGCTGAGTTATAAAGGGTATTCATGCAACGTCGTGGCACGAGTACGATAACTTTGGCGCCAAGAATTGATAAAGGTTTTTTATAGAGGGGTTAAATACGTTTAGGAGGTAGGGGCGATTTTCGAAAAATATTTCTTTAATGGAAAAATAAATATTAAAAACCAACGGCAACACCATAAAACCATTACTATAACGGTTTTAACAGCCAGATATCTGCTCTTTAATCCTACATTTAAATGAATTTATTTGCGTCAATAGTTTTCAAAATATTCGCATTCAAACTCGAAATTTTGAAATTTTTTTATCAAATCTTGGCGCCAAAGTTATCGTACTCTCCCCAACCAACGTCGTAAACTATTCCGATTTTTCACGTGGTAAAGTTGCTCGTTTCATGAACGCCCCTTTTTGCAAATGTTGTTAACTTTGTTGTAACTCAAACAGCTTTTTGTTTAACGTCATGCTTAAAATAAGATACAAGATGTATGGAATTATATGAGAAAATAGTTTTAAATGATAATTTAATGTTTGAATTATTGGGTACTTTGTTCATTTGTCAATTTTAAATTTAAAAATTTGATAAAATTGATAAATGTGAAAAAAGTGGATGAGATCATAATTTATTCTTGTTTCATATGATGACGGTAGTTCTCTCGATATACTGAACTGATCGATTTTTCCACTATTCGGTTCCGAAACAACAATATTTTGTTGTTGCAAAAAGTTTACGATGCTTAACCCAAATTCATGTGGTAAAGTTTACCATTTGTTGTAAAAAAAAATTCCATAAAAATTTTGGCAGCTAGTTTAGGACGTTTACGACGGTTTTACGACGTTGCATGAATAATTTTTTATTGAATAGTTTTATTACAATAAAAAGTGTTTAAAATAAAAATATTAAATTTAGTGCCTTACTAAATACTAACGATTTAAAGCGAATTTCTAAGAACTATCGCACTAGTAAAACTAATAGGATTTAATTTGTGCGCCATAAAAAGCGTCATTGACTTCAAACACTCGTTCACTGAAGCCGTTATTCGGCCTCGGTTTTTCTCTCTACACATTTCGGAATATTACGATAACCTTGGGGATTTTTGGAGAGGGACTAAATATAAATATTTTTGACCATGAGAGGGGGGTCTATATCCCCCTTTTAGGCGGAAGGTACAATTCTGTAAAAATGACTTAAAATAAAAAAAAAAATATTTAATAACGACGGCAAACTTACAATTAAAAGTTATACATTTTCTGAGAGCTAGAAATTCGCATTTAATTTTAGTTTTTAAATTAGGCTAATATGGTTAATCAAAAAAAAAATGTTCTCCTAATATGCAATGGTTTTTTAAATTCAAAGAATCTTTATAAAACTATCATAGACACATTATTGCTATACTCTGCTCAGTTTATATTTTTCGAAGAGAGAACACTGGTACCTGCAAGTGTTTGTATCGCACTCAACTTAAGAAATTGCCACTTAAATATAAAACAGAACCCTGAAATACATTTAAATTGTTGTTGTAATATTTCATTTAAACCACGTACATTCCACCAGGACTTGTCTGCTCCCCGGCTGCGAGAGTGCGAGGAGACTGATTATCAATTTGCCTCTCGCTTATTGTGTCTATTAAAAAAAAAGAGTTACCATTCGCCATTAATGGCAATTATAATACCTTTTTCTTTGATTTTTGTTATGAAAGTTCCAGAATTGAAGCTTTATTAGAGCGAATGAGAGCATATTTTAAGTTTAAAGAAGAAGGTTTTGTCGCTATGTTTTTTGTTGCTTACATGTTTTCGTTTTTATTTTCTTAAAAAAAGACAATTAAAATAAAGATGCATAATGCAATATTTGTTGGCAATTTTTTTTATACTAGCGATTATAGGTACTCTAATGCAAGTTATGCATTCGTACAAAAAAAATAAATTGAGATAATAATCAAACATGACATTACGATTGAGAAACGTATTTGAGTTACTGGAAAATTATGTTTGTGTCTGTACGGATGTATTTTGGACTACAGCCTGAACGGCTTGGTCGATCGTCTTCAAATTTATAACATAAGATTATTTTGACATTTTACTTTAATTTTTTAATTATCATTTTAATTTTTTGTTTTAGCTCAAATATTAACCTGTTATATAACCGTTAGCTTAAAGCTTATTTTTCTCGAAAACGGCTCCAAGGATTTGTATGACAAAAAAATCTGTGTACTTTTGGAGGTGTGGTTTATATTTTGGTGAACAAAAAATAAAAGTTGGTGGGCTAAAAACGGTACCTCGAAAACTGGCTATCCCATTACAATCTAAATTGTAGGTAGCCTAAGTAATTTTATTTCATTTAATTTTATTTTAATTTTTATTGTTGTGAAAAAACAGTTATATTTAAAAACTGTTCCTACGATTTTGAAAAAATCCTGCTCCTTCAATTTTTTTAAGGAAATAAAATGACTATCTTACCACTTGGTGTGGAAAAAGATAGATTTAATTATAGATAAGTTGGAGAAAAGTTTCAGGTAGTGGTTTATGGAGGCGACATTGAGAATGACAACCTCGACCTACGGTACCGATTATTGACACTATAAGTGACGAAGCCTAAAATGCCTACCATCAACAAGGGGGCTGCCTACTAAAACCAATCCATTCGCACTTAACAGGAGGTACAGGCGAGGCGTGGTTAGGTAATGAAGCTATCCAAACAGTTTGGGGCGAAAGCCTTGCCAGGCGAGGTGTACTACCAACCCTCACAACAAGAAATGCAAATTTGGGCTTATTTAGGTGCTTAATAGCTCCTTGCAATTATCAAATTTGTTGAATATTTTATACTACAAGTTTGCATATAAACTGATTTTGCGTTAAAATGTACCATAAAAGAGTTAAATGCCAAAAACTAAAAAAAAAGTGACGATTTTAAGTCATTTTTACCTGATTGTTCAGGGAGCCTGATTTGGGAAATTTGTTTTCTTAGGTATTTATTTTTAGGTATAGATTTTTTTTTGTTGGTATTGGTTAATTTGAACCAAATTTACGGTGAAAAGTCTTTCTTTTATCAGTACCTTGCATTTAACGGGTATTTTTAATTTTTGGCTTTCTCGGTAACGGCTCTTTGGATTTCAAATTATATTTGAAAAGATCTAGGTAGCCAAATTAATTCTGCATATCAAAATTTTGAATAACTTTCTAATTAAAATTAATTTTTGATATATTTTTTTTTGGAAAAATCAATATTTTTAAAACTAATCAAAAAAATTATTTTAAATTTTATAATCACATGTATATTAATAAACTCCAAAAAAACTGCATACCAAAATTTAAAAAAAACGTGATATTATCAAAATCGTTCCTACAATTTTCGAAATACTTTTTCATAAATTTGTTATTATACGAGTCTTGTGGTGGTATTCTCCATTTTTACTAAAAACCGTTAAGGGTTGTATTTTTGACACCATTAACAAGTTCAGAAGGTGTTATTTCTGTACGTAAATGTTACTTGTTTTGATTAAGGATTTTGCGTTCCAAAATGCACATAAGAGCAAGTTACGTGCGCCCCAGTCGTTCCTATTTTTTTTCAATGCAAGTGTTCTTTTTTTGGAAATTGCCACTCCTGCCTAAACGTGGAAAGATAGATGATAGAGATAGATGTCTTTTTGCACCACATGTCACTTTTGAATCTCGCTGAGTTATAAAGGGTATTCATGCAACGTCGTGGCACGAGTACGATAACTTTGGCGCCAAGAATTGATAAAGGTTTTTTATAGAGGGGTTAAATACGTTTAGGAGGTAGGGGCGATTTTCGAAAAATATTTCTTTAATGGAAAAATAAATATTAAAAACCAACGGCAACACCATAAAACCATTACTATAACGGTTTTAACAGCCAGATATCTGCTCTTTAATCCTACATTTAAATGAATTTATTTGCGTCAATAGTTTTCAAAATATTCGCATTCAAACTCGAAATTTTGAAATTTTTTTATCAAATCTTGGCGCCAAAGTTATCGTACTCTCCCCAACCAACGTCGTAAACTATTCCGATTTTTCACGTGGTAAAGTTGCTCGTTTCATGAACGCCCCTTTTTGCAAATGTTGTTAACTTTGTTGTAACTCAAACAGCTTTTTGTTTAACGTCATGCTTAAAATAAGATACAAGATGTATGGAATTATATGAGAAAATAGTTTTAAATGATAATTTAATGTTTGAATTATTGGGTACTTTGTTCATTTGTCAATTTTAAATTTAAAAATTTGATAAAATTGATAAATGTGAAAAAAGTGGATGAGATCATAATTTATTCTTGTTTCATATGATGACGGTAGTTCTCTCGATATACTGAACTGATCGATTTTTCCACTATTCGGTTCCGAAACAACAATATTTTGTTGTTGCAAAAAGTTTACGATGCTTAACCCAAATTCATGTGGTAAAGTTTACCATTTGTTGTAAAAAAAAATTCCATAAAAATTTTGGCAGCTAGTTTAGGACGTTTACGACGGTTTTACGACGTTGCATGAATAATTTTTTATTGAATAGTTTTATTACAATAAAAAGTGTTTAAAATAAAAATATTAAATTTAGTGCCTTACTAAATACTAACGATTTAAAGCGAATTTCTAAGAACTATCGCACTAGTAAAACTAATAGGATTTAATTTGTGCGCCATAAAAAGCGTCATTGACTTCAAACTGACAAGACATGCCGCATTTTAGTATTTAAATTCTCAACCTTCACTAAAATCAGTAAATTCTTCCTTTTTCCATTTTTATCAAAATTTGCCAAAAAAAACACCTCCAAAGTAAACATTAATCACGTTGAAGATATGATTGGCTTCTTTAATTACTCAACCAATAGCATGTGCTAAAAGAAAACACTAAATAAAGAACAAAGATAACTTAATTAATTTTGGTAAGAAATGCAGCATTTTGACAACAACCAAGGTATATCTACCTTCTTGTTGCAGAAACAATAATAATAAAATGATGTATGCGTCACGCCTCATGAATCTATAGACTATAATATCAACAAACTTTAAGAGGACGTTTATTTAAACAAGAATTAAGTGGCAGTTTGTAAACAAAGCTTACATAAAAATGAAATAAAAAGTAGTAAATTTATTAATTGGCATAATAATGACAGATTCACATGTTAAAGTATATGTGTCAACTGGTTTTAAGTGACGAATTTGTGTGTATCTTTGTCGGGCTATGCTGGAGTGAGTGGTGAACTACCTCAGATGCAAGAGACATCAATATTCCATCAGTAGACTCATAATTTATCACAACGTGGAAATGCAAATTACCTGGGTAATGAATGCTTGTCTGGAATTTAAATGTAAATATTGTAATGACAATGAGCAAGTAGAACAAAAAGCTCACTTGTAAGCATCCTTTTTTCAAGCCTAGAAACAAGGATAACAAGGCAGGGATCACAAATGTTTTTTTATAAAAAATAAAATAAATACCTGTACCGTCACGGGTAAGGTAGTTGTTATTATTGCGATAAGGTAGCTTATAGATTATGTTTAAAGTGACAGCATTGGTTAATTAAGTCGCCTTGAAGCACCATTAAAAAAATGAAGTTGAGGTTCAAGTGCAATGGAAAAGTGTAATCATTATTAGAGGTGGTTTTGCAAATAGTTTTTAATTGCCAAGCCTTATCAGAACCTTCAGACAGTTAAGCTGATATTTTAAGTACGAATTTAAATAGTTATCAGTATCATTCATTTAAAAATAGAAACTAACGTAAGAACTTAGTGTTGTTAAGAATGGTTATTTTTCTATTGAAAATGTCAACGCTCTTCCGCACATTCGTAAACCTTTGATTCTACTTCTTGGGACAGGAGTACCTTTCTTTTCTATTATTTCTTTCTATTATTGTCAAAATCTGATGTCACTAAAAATTAAAAATGGTGGTTGTTAGAGACCTACATCAAACAAATTTATGAAAAAAAACTGCACACCTCTCGTTTGTTTTATATTTCTATTTTTTTCTTGTTATTTAAAAAGCTTATTTATAAATTAATTACCACAAACACTTAAAAATATAGCCACGATATCTATTTTCCGAACAAATAAACAAACTAATGGACTGCCATTTTACTTTGATTTTGACAGATGCGCAGAAGATTGCAAAACTAAAAACTCTAATGATATAACCTTAAGGGGCCAGTTATAGCGATCATTAGAAAACGTCATTAAACATTTTCAATTTGATATTTTTGTGTGTTAGAAAAAGATTTAAAACATGAAACTTATGCCAACCGATGGCAAATCAATTGAAATAATTTATTTTGACAAAAAACAAACCCGAGAAACAGTATTATTTATTAAACAAAACATTTATTTATTTCAATTTTATTGTTTATATGTACATTTTCTATAGTACTCTTATGGTTGCCATTTTTCGTCTGGCCATCTTCCTGGTTGATTCGAAACTAACTCTAAATAGTGAAGACGAGAACCTTAACCGATATTTTACGAGTATTTAATACACTTTTGTTGTCTGTACTTATTCTATATTCACACCAATTGGTAATTTCAGCACGCCTCATTACGACTTGATTCAGAACTAAAAAATGATGCTTCATGATAGTAATATAGTCGGTGTATATACAATGTAAAAAGTTTAATGAAGCATTTTGCATCATTAAAACAAATTTGTGATATGCCTTTAGATTTTGACATAACTTTACTGATTGCAGTTTCCATCTGTTTCAAATTTTAATTATGGAAATTCATTTGAATATCCCTTCGATCCTAATTAATCAACAGCATCAACATTTATGCCTGCGGAACTTTGTAGAATATAGCGGCTGAAATCTGTAGGAATTATAAGCTCTTGTTACTTACTTGCTTATTGAACCAAAAGCGGTTGTATGGCAAAAGGTGATACTGATAACTAGTAAACCAGTCTTTCGAATGGAATCCTCAAGACGTACGTTGAGTTGAATGTTGAAGGACTAAGAACAACTTTGAGATCAACATTAAACCCAGCATCTCAGAAGAAAATTCTGTAAAAATATCTAATTGTACGCCACAGAACGGTGGAGGAAATTAGTTGGCGCAAAATGCCGAAACTGTCATAATGATCCTTTTAAAAATTTTGCGGTGGGTGTTCGCTGCAAGTGGCATTGGTTTTATTCATCGGGAACTAGGATCGAAATTTGAGTAATGAAAGGGGTTAATAGTTTTCCCGGATTTGGAACCTTAATACTTTGGCCACCTTCTATTGGCGTGGAATTTATGTACTGTATACCTAAGCGTAGCATTAGATGTTGAATTGAAATAATTGAGTTTCCCGGTAACCGCATACATACATACATCGAGTCGTTCCTTTTCCTGTCCGTCTCTTTTTTACTTGCGATTATAGGGACTATAAGGCAAGTTTAGGATTCGTGAATATAAACAAAATTGAAATAACAATCAAACATGACATTACGATCATAGAAAAGTCTAAAAAATTAAGTGGGAAAAAATGTCTCTCTGTCTGTCTGTTTGTCAGTATGTAATTATAACGAGCTGCAGCCTTAACGGCTTAAGCGATTATCTCTAAATTTGGCGTGTGTAATTCTTATGGAATTCCCCAGAGGGGAAATTGAAATTTTATTTTTAGGCCAACAAATAACGGTACCTGTCGTATGACCGTTTAGGAAAAGCTTATTTTTCTCGAAAACGGCTCCTACGATTTTGATGACATTTTTGAGAATTTTTTTGTTGGGGTGATCATTTAAAAAAGTCGACTAACGGTACCTTTCATATAACGGTTTTTTGATTTATTTGAGAAGATCTAAGTAGCCAACTTAATTCTGCTCATCAAAATTTTGAACATCTTTTTTTTCTAATTAAAATACGTTTTTGAAATGTTTTTATTGAAAAATCAATATTTTTAGATAATAAAAAAAAATATTTTAAATTTTATAATCACATGTATATTAATAAACTCTACAAAACTGCATACCAAAATTTAAAAAACGAAAAGAAAAAAGCTAAAAATAAAAGACAGGATTTTATCAAAATCCGTCCTACAATTTTCTAAATACTTTTTTCATAAATTCGTTATTATACAAGACATGTGCTGGAGTACTCCATTTTTACTTAGAACCGTTAAGTGTTGTGGTTTTGACACTTTACTTTATTGTTATTATTATTATTACTATTATTATTATTATTATTATTATTATTATTATTATTATTATTATTATTATTATTATTATTATTATTATTATTATTATTATTATTATTATTATTATTATTATTATTATTATTACTTGCGTTTATAGGTTCTATAAGGCAAGTCATGGATTCGTGCAAAAAAAATTCTAACAATCAAACATGACATTACGATGATAAAGAAGTCGAAAAAAGTGGTTCCGGAAATTCCGTCCGTCTTTCTGTCTGTTCGCACCTCTAGAGCCTAAACGGATGGGCCGATTTGCTTGGTATTTAGCATTTATTTGGTAGTATCTTGGGGGTATTTTTCATTTTTGCTCTAGGTCGAAAAATAACAGTACCTGCCATACAATTTTTAACAAAAAGTTTGATTTTCTCGAAAACGGCTGTAACGATTTTGATTAAACTTCCAGGGTGCTATTTTTTTTAAACAATACATCTTTTAGTTAGAATGAATTTTAAAAAAAATGTTCTATAACGATACCTCTCATAGAATCGGTTTTTTTCAAATGTGGTTTTATCGTAAACCATCCCGATTTAAATAAAATTTGGACACAGGAAGTCATTTATAATTCAATAAATATTGCATTTAAAAATTTTCAAAAACTTTTTTTTTCAATTTTTTAAAATTTTCTAAAAAAATGGGTTTTCGAAATATTTTGAAAACGGGTTGATTGAATTTTTTTTAAATAATTTTCCCAGATGAAAACTACAGATCTCCTTATAATGATATACTAAAAAAAAATTTTTAAATATTTTTTCGAAAAGTTTTTCAAAAACAACCACTTTTAATATTTTGTTTTCCTCGATAGACTTTTATTTTTCAAATTTTATTGCATACTAAGCTTTTTCCGAGAAAACTCTTAAAGTAATTAAAAAATGAAAGAATTTTCCAAAAAAATTAATTTGTTTATTTTAACAAAGGCTGTTTTTTTAGACGTGTAGTTTTAAATCTGGCAATACTTTTTTTGGAGTTGGTCTTTTTGACAACTGTCACTTGATTTATGCTCAGCTTAGTTTGCCATTTCATTTTATTTGCGGCCACTTGCCCGAAATCTTTTTCAAAACATAATAGCAAACCCTTATCTTTATAAAAAAAAGCTAAATCCATAACATTAAATTATATGCGTTTTATTTCTTCTTGAAAACCACACATCTAAAAAACACCATTTATATACATACATATGCAAATAAATATAAATAAATATCTAGCATAAGAACAAGTTCGTGCGACCCAGTCTTGAATTTTTAAAAAAATTATTTGACGATATGGCAGCACAAATTGAAAGGGATAACATCGGAATGCAGCAGTATATGGTCGTTCCAACGGAGGTCATCGTTGACAGAAGATAGCATTGAGGTTTCGAAGTAAGACTTAACTTAAACTTCACACAACTCCTATTACCCCATTTGATAATGTTTTGCAAATCGGAGTTTAGTAACCTTAACGTACGTTACTGTTGCGATTGTACGTCCGATATATGCTGGGATAACATCAGCATATCCAAAACGAATTTTCTGGTAGCCAACATATGTTCTATCTATCTTTTTGGCAATTTAGTTTTATATCGTATTACGGATATAGCATAGGAAGGCAGAAAGCACTATTTTTATCAGTTAGCCAAAATTCGTACGTAAGAGGAACTAAAGCTTGACGGAGAACAAACCGCGTTCCTTGAAAGTGTACAGCAGAACCCAAGGCTGTTGATTCATCGCCGTGCTCAAGAACTTGGCCAAAACACATGAGGTGCCTACCCCAGGTGACAATGTATCCTAAAAAAAGTTATTGTTTGGGGTGAGGCCACTGTGGGGCTGCGTTATTGGTCCGTTCTATTTCGCAAACGAGGTTACAGAATTTTGAATTTCAACATCATATTGTACCTATACTTAATAAAATATTTTCCCCCTCGGTCCCGGCTTCCCTTAAAAAAAATGACGAAAAATGTAAACTTATTAATTTTTTCAATAAAAAAAACTGCGATTTATCAGAAAAATGCAATATTTCAATTTATTAAACGAAACCAATACTTGTCCTAAAGACCTAATAAAAAACAGTAAAAGTTAAATACTCTATTGAAACAGTTTGCACCACCCTGAGTTAACATTTTTTTATGAGTTTGTAGCAAAATCTCAATTGAAGCAGTTACAGTGGCCTTCCGGTACTGTACTGTAAGTACATCCTCATACCTCAATGCTTATCACGTACATATTGTATAGGCCCAGTGGCACCCGCGTACCAGTGGCGTGGACAAGTTCAAGTACATTATAACCAAGTCTATTGATTCGCCAATTTACTCCCTTAATCAGCAATGAATAAACAATTGGCAAACTATTTGTTGAACTCGAATAATTATCTTTGTGCACTTAGTGTTGAACCAAAAATAAAGTGAGCCGCAAATAGAAGACGCAAACATTAATAATTGCAAAAAAAAAAAAAAAAAAAAACGTATTAATCGAGGCTAAACAGAGATACCAAAATCACGAGGCAAATACTGAAATCAGAGACGCATTGCTCATAGCTTGTTATGGAAGACGACGGTCCCTTTATTGTAACGCCATCTGTTTGCATACGCTTTAATTATTTACGTTATTTTTACTGCTCCCGATCTTGTTTTTTTGTTGTTTTTTATTGTTTTGAAATTTCTATTTGAAAATGCAAATATTGTCGTTTTCGGAAGTTAAGGAAGACCTACCACATGATTACGAAGTCTATTTTTGAATTGTAATTAAAATTTAAATTCTAGTTAAACAAAATCGCGGACAAATTAATAGTCTAGCGACTTCAGTGTAAGTTATGCGAACTCCTTGAGAAGTTGCGAATGTTCTTGAACTATTTAATTGTGGTGTGGTGAAGGCTGAAGGTGGGTTGTTGGTACTATTGTGCCGGAGTAGCCTACCAACAAATTTGCATTACTTATATAATTTGTATAAAAATGGCAAGCAATTAAAAATAGGATTTTCAATCGTTATTTTTAATATACACAAAGAAGATACCTTGACCTTTCACTTGAAAAATGGTTTATATGAACATAGCAGTTCACATAGAACAACAATATTATATCCAAGGATGCAGGAGTGTGACCAAGTGTTTAGGGTTTATTTATAGCTTTGTTCCGTTTAATATTTTCTGTTTCGCTTCGGTAAAAGCAAATTTTGACAGTTCAATCTAAAAAGAAGTTTGGACTTAATACAAAACTTAAGGTGAGCTCTCACTTTCATCAATGGTTCGGTGAGTCTGTGGATCCCCAATTACCAATAAATGGAATCCAACCGTATAACATTTTTGGTGAAAGTAAGATTATTGTATTTGATAAAGTAAAAACATTTGATGGAGTTGGGCACCAGTTATTACTTTTTATACCACTACATACTAAAGTCTTAGATAGAATGGACTCTATTTATTAAATGCTGGTGTTCCGTTCTGTCCTGGACACTTTATCTAACATTCATTTCAACCAATCAAAGGCCAGGAAAATCGAATAAAAACTTTTAAGTTCCCTTAATATTTTTCAAATTTTATTCTAAGCTGTGGCCGCACATATAAGAGCCAGTACAGGCAATCTAGTCGTGCAATTTATTTGGTCTTGCAGTGGTGGATCTCGTAGATCCTCCAATCCCCAAAATCAAGGCAATACTCTCTCTTTCCGCTTGCATCAATTCCTTTTCAACGTCTTGGACTCGGACACTGATGAACAGCATGTCGACGATTGCCTTAATACCGTGCCCAATAAAATTCGGTACCAAATGACGAATAGTGTTTTCAGCCGTTCCTTGTTTTGTTCGTCATATTAAGAACTATAATGGGGATGAGCGCGTGTTGGAAAATATTATAATATCCTCCACGAAAGAGTTAGCATTCTTTAATGTTTTTTCAAGTTCTAAAACTTAAATAAATATTTTGTTTCTAATTTAAATAAAACAAGAATTACTTAATTCCTTATAGTCATTAAAAATGCGTCAATTTTTGAAAGAGATAATCTTGGCCTAAATCAGTTTGCACTATGCTTAAATACGTAAGATATATGCTAATATAAAACATTAATATGTAAATGTTTCTAAAATCATTGTATGACTCAAAAATAACTCCCACAAAGTTGTTTCATTCAACTTTTTCTTTAAATCTCAAAAAACATGTTAAGGAAGGAAAATCCACTAACATTTGCTCTGGCAGAAAGGCGGCATCTAATCTTTGAAGCTGTCGAAATACAAAGACAAGTTAATTTAAACTTTAATTCATGATCAAAAGAACTACAACGACATTCCATGCGCGCGTACTCGTAAATCTTGTATCTTTAACATGCCTGATAACACTAAGCGCGCGCCACTCCACCGACCGGCCGGCCGGTAGTGCCATCTATGATTTACATTTCCAATTCTTAGGCTTTAACTCGAATTAATAGGTTTTTTTTTATTATTTTCTTATGGCGCTGTTGTTGTTGTTATCTCTGCTCTTATATTTTGCATATGTGTTGATAGTAGATACACAACTTCAGTTCTCTTTCTCGCAAAATATACGAAATTCTAGTATTGTGGTGGTTTTTAAGTTTTCTACGTTACCTGGAGTACATTCAGTTTCCACCTGTTGCTTGAACGATTTGAACGCACCTTTCCGAGCTCCAATAGGACATTCTTTATTAAGCGTATAATTTTATAAAACTGGATAAATTTTAAAATTTTGTTTTTAATTATATTTCCGCGAGAGCCGACTAGTAAAGCGGTTCGGTCTTACAGTCGCTTTTAAGCGGGTGTTTGGGGTCTGATTTTTTTTTTCAATTTTCTTGGATTAAGTGCGTTCGTAAGAAATACTAGATCATGTTGATCTCAAATATCGCCACAATTTTGTTGGCAATTTTAATACAAATCGCGCTTTCTACCGCAAATACGAAGCTGATAATCCAACAGGAGGGAACAGATATCCAACCTCCGGTTCAACATTTCAAACAGACAACTAATGGCACCGAGTTTCCACTTCTTGTTACTGACGATCCGGTAGAATCAACAACATCCTTGGATGATTTAACTGAAACACCATTGATATCTGAGTCAATAGTATTGGCCGGAACAACCGGAAACTCTTTGCAACCGGATGCTAAGGATTCAAAAAATAATATCTCATCGCGAAATTATGTTCCACAAATGTATTCCACAATGAGGACGAATTCTACAGAGAGTCCCAACGATGGGCCAACTATTTTAATAAGTCTTTCGACCAGCAATGGAAGTGAAGCTGTTCTAACGACGGTTACCGATGAGTACGAACACGACAAACACGGTTTGATTCCAAGTGCGAAGGTTAATGCGAGTATTCACTTATCCAAGCCAACAGGAGAGATCATCTTCAGGTTAGTATAATGTTTTGAAGGATATTATTTCCGAGTTAGTAGGTTTTTTAACGGGTACATAGTTATTAAGCAGTGATATGTTTCTAGTTCAGCAGTGAAAATCGATGGGTTATCAATGGCTTAAGGTCATGACAAAGACTTGTGACTTTTTTTCAATGCGATAGGCTGGTTATAAATTCTGTCGTCATTTATGTATTTCGAGCGAAAAGTGAAAAGGCATAAGTCGATTTAAAAAATAAAATGTCCTTGAATAATGTAAAGTTATAATTTTCTCTTAAATTATTCACCTTAATTAAATAAAAAACTTTAAGCATTATAAGTTATTTATTTGTTGATGTTCAGGGAAATACAAACTATTGAAAGATATTGATTAATGACTAATAATAGTACATATTTCAGAACAAAATGACATTGAACAAAAGGTGTGTTTTTTCAGATCTTTTGACATTTTTTTGTGAATTGTATATTATTTAATTTGTACGTGCTTTTTTTGTATGTATACAAAAAAAAAATAGGCATGACTGGGGCGCACATACTTGCTCTTATGTGCTTAATCATATTGGAAGGCAAGATCCTTGATAGAAACAAGTAACAATAACTTATAAATAGTGCCAAAACCACAACCCTCAACTGTTTTTAGTAAAAATAGAGTATGCCATCACACGT
Organism: Platycheirus rosarum; assembly: GCA_963971375.1. NCBI lineage: Eukaryota > Metazoa > Arthropoda > Insecta > Diptera > Syrphidae > Platycheirus > Platycheirus rosarum. The sequence continues at coordinate 55,365,316 of OZ020507.1, read as the reverse complement.
CTTGTATAATAACAAATTTATGAAAAAATATTTCGAAAATTGTAGGACGGATTTTGATAAAATCCTGTTTTTTATTATTTTTTTTTTGATTTTTTTTATGTTGGTATGCAGTTTCTTAGAGTTTATTAATATACATGTGATTATAAGATTTAAAACAAAATTTTTTTGATTAGTTTTAAAAATATTGATTAAAAAAAATCAAAAATTAATTTAAATTAGAAAAAAAGTTATTCAAAATTTGGATATGCAAAATTAATTTGGCTATCTAGATCTTCTCACATATAGAACTTGACAGACATCCAAAGAACCGTTACCGAGAAAACCAAAAATTAAAAAAAAACCGTTACATGAAATAATAGACTTTTTCTGTAAATTTGGTTCTGATCAAATGATAGCCAATACCAAAAAAAAATCTCAAAACATTTTATCAAAATCGTTAGAGCCGTTTTCGAGAAAAATAAGCTTTTCCTTAACGGTGACATGGCAGGAACCGTAATTTTTTCCCCTTTGGGGAATGCCAAAGGAATCACGTATAACAAATTTAAAGATAATCGCTTAAGCCGTAAAGGCTGCAGCTCGTTATACATACTGACAGACAGACAGACAGACATTTTTGTCACTAACTTTTTTATACTTCTCTACGACCGTAATGTCATGTTTGATTGTTATCTCAATAGTCAGTAAAAAGATATGACGAAACTTCTTGTATGCTTTTAGATGTCTCACAAATTTACTTTTAAAGAGCCACCACTTAAAGATTTCTAATAAAAATGGAGTATGGCATCACACAACTTAAATTGTAATTTACTAAAAAAAAATTATTGGACTGATTTTAATAAAATTGTTTTATTATTTTTTAGCTTTTTAAATTTTTTTTTAATTTTTTAAAATAGTTTTCTTATGTTAATCAATAAACAGCTGATTTTAAAATTACAAGGCAGGTACCGTTATTTTTAGGCCTAAAAATAAAATTTCAATTTCTCCTCTGGGGAATGACAAAAGAATCACACCAAATTTGAAGATAATCGCTTTAGCCGTTTAGGCTACAGCTCGTTGTACATACTGACAGACAGACAAACAGACAGACAGACAGACAGGCAGACATTTTTTGTCGATCACTTTTTTAGACTTCTCTATGATCGTAATGTCATACTTTATTGTTATCTCAATTTTTTTTATATTCACGAATCCTAAACTAACCTTATAGTCCCTATAATCGCAAGTAAAAACTGCAGTCAGTTAGTTTCAATTTAAGGAATGTTTTTTTGGAGGCAAAGAACTTAAGAGTTAAAAAAAAAACAACAAATTGATAATTTTGTTCATTAAAGTGATGAAAAAAGTTGTTATTTATTAACCAACGACCGCGGTTATCAATATGAAAATTCGCGATTAATCAATTATGAAGTGGAAAACCGCTGTCATCATATTGACAACCGCGATCATCGTATTGACTACCACGACAATTGCAATGATCATATTGACAACTGCGTCGCATTGACCACCGAGATTGTCAGTGTGATAATCGCGGTTGTCAAAAAGATGATCGCAGTTGTTAATACGATGATCACAGTTGTCAAAAGGATGATCGCAGTTGTCAATACGATAATCACAGTTGTCAACACGATGATTGCAGTGGTCAATGCTATGGTCTCCGTTTTCATATTAACAGCCATGATTATCATATCGACAACCACGATTTTCATATTGAGAGTTATAAGAAAGTTAATATGATCTTCCACATGTTGAACGCTTTCTCCTTCTAAGAGAAAATACATCTGTGAGTCCCTGATTGTGTACCTCGAAAAGTGGTACTTTTTGTTATTTTTTCGTTTTTAATATATTAATAAACTATTATTTAATTTAAAACCAAATTCGATACATTAGAAATTACATGACGAAGTCACTTCTTGATCCCTATAGGGACTATAAGGCAAGTTTAGGATTCGTGAATATACAAATTTTTTTTGGTATGTTTTTACCATTTGGCATTGAAATTTTATTTGTAGGGCTTAAAATAACGGTATTTGCCACACGACCGTTTAGGAAAAGCTTATTTTTCTCGAAAACGGCTCCAACGATTTTGATGAATTGAGAATTTTTTTGCTGGTATTGGCTATCATTTGATCAGAGCCACGATCAGATCAGAGATACGGGGAAAGTCTATTAACGAGACCTTTCATATAACGGTTTTTTTAATTTTTGGCTTTCGTGGTAACTGCTCAATGGAGTTCTGTCAAATTTTATATTTGGAAAGATCTGGATAGCCAAATTAATTCTGCATATCAAAATTTTGAGTACCTTTTTTCCAAATAAAATTAATTTTTGAATTTTTTTTTTTTTTTTGAAAAATCAATATTTTTAAAACTTATCAAAAAAAATAAGTTTTAATTTTATAATCACATGTATATCAATAAACTCTAAAAAACTGCATACCAAAATTAAAAAAAAAATTCAAAAACCTAAAAATAAAAAATAGGATTTTATCAAAATCCGTTCTACAATTTTTTTTTCATAAATTCTTTGTTCTTTAAGACCTGTGATGGCGTATTTCATTCTTACTAAAAACCGTTAAGTATTGTGGCTTTTATACTTTTTATAAGTTCAAACTGTGTTATTTTCAACGTACATAAATATTATTTGTTTTACAAGACCTTGATGTCCAATGTAATTAGGCACATAAGTGCAAGTACGTGCGACCCAGTCGTGCCCATTTTTTTAAAAATCAAATGACGCGCTTATCTTGAAATAATGATTAAAAACAGGAGAAGTTTTCGTTTTTACCGTTTTGTTTGTACTCAAAACTGTGTTCGATTTTCATTTTGATGATTGTAAATACGACAGCTGCAAAGTTGTGATCATCATATTGACAATCGTGATTGTCCATATAATCGAAAGAAGCGAGCATCATATTGACAACGGAAATTTTTTTGTCTTTAGGTTTACCGTTTTTCTTTGGTCTCATAATTTTTCTTGGCTTTCATATTGACAATCGTGACTGTTAATACGACAACTTCTAAAAAGGCGATCATCATATTGACAATCACGATCATCACATTGAAAATCGCAAATTGACAACTTAAAAATGACGATGTCAATATGACAACCGATATTTTTTTCTGTCAACATTTTGTCTTTATTAGCTCACATTTTTTTATGGCATTTAATGTTTTAAAATAATTTCTGGTATTTGGCCTCCGTGACTGCACATTATGAACGCCATCCTGTCCGGTCCAATTTTGCAACACCTTTTCGTTGTATTTCTTCGATAGTGCGTCGAATGTTGGCTTCTAATGATCAATCGTTGCTGGTTTGTCAGCATAGACCAGAGAGTACAAAAAAGTAGTCCAAAGGTGTCAGTTCACATGAACTATGTATGTGGTAAATCCACAGGTCCATTTCTTGAGATGATTCGTTTGGCTCCGCAAAGTGATGGTTGCACGAGTTGTATGGCATGTTATGCCGTCTTGTTGAAACCATTTCTCCTCCAAATGATTTCCAATGACATTAGGAATAATCATTTGTTGCAGCGTTCGTAATTCACGGTATTGTTTGCACCTTCGGCATGTAAACCGCACCAAGCAGTGATTTTTTCGGAATGTAATGGAATCTCAAGTCTCATAAGCATTGTGCTCATTTCAATATCGACCATTCTGCAAGTTTTCATACCCGTTAAGCAGGAAATGAGCTTCATCGCTGAAGATGATTTGACGATACAAATCAAACTTCCAGTTGAATCTCAGCTCGTTCACCGAACACACGACGCAATTAATAGTCCGCTGGCTTAAAGTTGTATCTTATATGCAGGCCAAGATCTTTCCTCAAAATTTTTCAAGTCGAGACCAGGCAAAGAGCGACTTGCTGACAACGGCTTTGGATCTAAAAATTCGGTTTCTCTTTCACACTCACGTCTACAGCGGCGATGGCTTCTTCTGGTACGCACGGTACGAGCTGAACTTAGATGAACATTTTCCAAAAGAGAACATGTGGTTATTTATCCGCGTATAAGCTGCTCAGATGAATGATTTTGCGCACCCGTAAACTTGAAACGTTTAATAAGTTTGGCCAACAGAGTGCAAAGTTTGGAAATAAATTTCTACGATTTGTAATCGTTGTTCTGGTGTTAGTCCTTGCATGGTGATTTGCCAAATTATACTGAAAAAAGTTAAATACATTTCATTCTTATGACAGCCAGTTTGACAGTTATCGCTATCGGAAGTGTATACCCCCAAAAATAAAATCACCCTTTACTTCTTGTATAGGCTTGAGCAACCTGTTTCTCCGTTTTCAATCGGGCACGTGGTTTCTCCTATGTATATAAGGGGTTGCTGTTTGAAAGCCAACATTTTTGCTTGATTAAAATCCAAAAAATTCCGGTCTTTTGACGGATTAACAGTAGTAGAAATAGTCAAAGCCTTATGAGTGGCCATCACTCTAATCTAAATGATTTGAAGGGAACCATTTTCCACGTCACTGGACATGTTATGGTATACTGACTTGTCCTAATCGGGACCTCTCTGACACTCACTGCAAAGAGCGTAGCGTAGATTTGGGGCGATAACCAGCCCTTTACCATGGCTCTGCTATGTTAGTTTGGTAGGTCCACTGTTTCACACAGTTTCTTCGAACTCTCCGCAAAATATTGTAACAATATGTTATTAGAGAAACCGATGTGGCGTATGCTTTAACAGACAGACTTTCCAATATTTCAACTACAAGACACAATAAGGTATCTACCAGGCATCCCAAACATCATATCAAAAATTCACAGCTTTCCGACCTTTTATAGGATAAAACCTGGGGTGGAATCGCTTGAGGTATTATGATAAGTGATTGTCACAATCAAAAAATTCAGTCTGCGTAAAATGATGCCAGAATTTGTAATTTTCCTGGTGATCACTTTACGCAGACTGAAAATTTAATATAAACCCCCCTTAATTTTTACTTGCGATTATAGGTACTATAATACAAGTTATGCATTCGTGCAGATTAAAAATTTTGAGATAACAATCAAACATGACATTACGATGATGAGTTACTGGCAAAATTCTGTCCGTCTGTCTGTCTGTCTGTCTGTCTGTACGGATTTATATTGGACTCCAGCCTAAACGGTTGGGCCAATCGTCTTCAAATTGAACTTAAGGTTATTTTGACATTCTACAGAGGAATTTTAATTTTTTTTTTTTAGCTCAAAAATTAACGGTACCTGTCATATAACCGTTATGTAAGAGCTTATTTTTATCGAAAACGGCTCCAAGAATTTTTATAAAAAAAAATCAGTGTACTAGTGTAGGTATGCATTATATTTTAGTGACCAACAAAATTAATATGGTGGGCTAAAAACGGTACCTCCCATAGGACCGGTTTTTTTTTCTTCGACACTCTCGAAAACTGCAGATCCGATTACAATCAAAATTGATATTCAAGATGTAGTAATGAGTAATTTTGCATTAATTTTTTTTCGAAAACTTTTTTTTTGTATTTTTAATAATTTTTTTTTGAAAAAACAATATTTTGAAATTGGGTAAGTGAATTTTGAATTTTGAGTGAAACCGTTTTATTTAAAAACGGCTCCTACAATTTTGAAAAAAAATCACACTTTTTTACATTTCCTAAAGAAATAAAATGGCGTTTAAATTATTTCACCCAATACATTTTAACGTACTTTATTCGAACAATCAAAAGTCACAAAAATCGAATAAATGCTTTGATGTTCACTTTAATTTTTTAAATTTTATTCTACAATGTGACCGCACATATGAGCAAGTAGTGCGATCCAGTCGTGCAATTTATTTGATTGTGTGTTATGACACTTATTTATAGAGAATTATATGATCTATATTTTTGTCTCCAAAATGTACCCCTGTCGGAATTTTTGTAATTTGACCACTATTTTTATTCTAATTTGACGGGACTATACATCGAAATATATTTATGTATAAGAAAGGGGAAAATACCGTTCATTACACTCAGTGACTTGAAAGCTGCCTAATGTCTATTCTAATCTAAACAGATAGTTGCTGCTTACTTCCAGTTTCCTTGCATAATTTTTTAAGTGTACCCTCTATTTTATTTTCTACAATAGTGGTAAAATGTCTGGAAAACAAGTATTTCGTTTTTCGTTCGCGAGGGAAAGCTAAAGCAAGACGTTACTATACTACAATATACGAATATAGATTTACACTCCTAAGGGTATGCAACACCCGTAGTTCGACTCGAACGCCTATAAGTATGTAAGCACCGTGTAGGTATGTAGAGGGAGTTTCGGATAAACTTAATCGCGTATAAGCGGAAGCGCGTATATGGGGGGTTCAGTGTACGACAGAAAACACGGCTAAGATCTAGTTTCCAAACAAAGAGAATTTTGTATGTCAAAATCTTGGAATATTAGGTTTATTTTTATACATATGTATGTATATGGCTTTACCGATTTGGATGACGTTTTTTTTTTGTTCTTATTTACCTACCTGGCTGTCTTATTACTTTTATAACTATAATTAGTCCCGATGAGTGGCGCTGCTGTCGTGATCCCCAACCGTTTCGGTCAGCAAGTATATCTATATATATATATATCTTTGATATAGGCTATACGTAAACAAATTGTTTTTTTTTTTTTTTTTTTATAATTAACGCGCGCACAAGGGACTATTTGTTTCCCTTTTAATGTAACACACTGCGCGGGCATTAGGAAGATAGGGAGGGGAGAGATAGGAGGTGTCGATTAACATTGGTTTTGAATGTTTGCAAATTGAAATGGCAAGGGAAAATCTCGCCGGGTAAACCATTCCAAAGTCGTGTTGTACGGCTAAAAAAAGAATCCCTATATTTCACGGTACGTCCGAAATTGGGCTCAAGGGTGAACTGATGGGCATTCCTAGCAAGACGAGTATTACGGGCGAAACTTTTAAGGGGAGGAATGCAGCTGGCTACCTCGAGTGAACATTTTTTATAAAAGAAACGATAAAATAAGGAAAGACATGAAACATTGCGTCGGTGTTCGAGAGGGGCAATTGTTTTAGCGGCAGTTCTATTTCCTATCAATCTTAACGCTCGATTTTGTATTCTATCAAGCAGGTGAAGCGATGTTTGTGAAGCACCTGCCCACAGGTGGGAGTTATACTCGAGCTTAGGGCGTATAAACGCTTTATAAATTGTAGCCAGATCAGATGGGGAAAAATACTTCTTACACCGATACAGAAAACCTAAGCACTTAGCAGCATTCTTAGCGATTTCAAATATGTGGTCGTTCCAACGGAGGTCGTCGTTGACACACATACCGAGTACTAAGAGCTTTTCGATTTCTTCGATGTAAGTGCCATTCATGGACAATGGCATTGGGGGAATGTTAAGCTTTAACGACAGAAGACAGCATTGAGTTTTCGACAATGCTGTATAAATCGGAGTTTAATGAGCTTGACATACGGCACCGTTGCAATTGTACGTCCGAAGGCGAAGGACGTGAATTATCGAACGAATATGAAAAGCTGAGACAGAAGATCATTTATAAAAATGAGGAAAAGAGTCGGAGATAGAACAGAGCCCTGGGGCACACCAGCATTTATTTTATGGGAATCAGACTTGAATCCGTCCAATACAACTTGTATTGAACGGTCCAGAAGATAGCTTCTAATCCAACGAACAAGAGTATTATCGATCCCAAAAGCACGCATTTTCGATAAGAGAGCTTCATGCCAAACTCTATCAAATGCCTTGGAGATATCAAGAGCAATAATCTTACTTTCACCAAAGCGATGTAAAGATTTGTTCCACTGTTCGGTGAGATATGCCATCAGATCACCAGTGGAACGGTTGCTGCGGAAGCCATACTGACGGTCATGGAGAAGCTTACGATCTTCGAGATATTCCTTAAGCTGACGGTTAATCAGTGTTTCCATGACCTTAGAAAGAAGGGATGTCAGTGCTATGGGTCGGTAGGAGGAGGGGGAGGATGGGTCACCTTTCTTAGGGACAGGCTGGACAAATGCTGTTTTCCATCTTCTAGGAAAGATTCCAGAAGAGTAGGAGCGATGGAAAAGCTTACGCAGTGGCTTTGCCAGTGTGGAAGAACACCTCTTCAGAAGAATCGGGGGTATACCATCCGGGCCAGCGGATTTGTGTATATCGAGATCTTTGAGAACTCTTGCTACTGTACGAGTGCGGAAAAAAATCTGTCCCATGGAAAAAATTACATTCTCAAGTACAGGAGGGGCAACGTTGCTATGCGGCAGCGTGGAGCTAGCAGCGAAATGGGCGGCGAGCAAGTTTGCCTTCTCTGAAGAGTAAACAATTGGTTTGTTACTGTCGATGAGCGTTGGAACCGAAGATGTTGAGGAGTTTTTAATATTTTTTACAAATGACCAAAAATTTTTACTACCTTTGGGACACTGCAGAATTTTTTGCCGTAATTTTTGGTCATGCAAAAATTTGGTTCTTTCAATAACGGAGTTGCATGAGTTTCTTGCTTGTTTGTGCTTTTTCCGATTTTCCTCTGTAGGGTTGGCTTTGTAAGAACGGAAACTTACTTCTTTGAGCCTGATAGCTTTTTTACACTCAGAATTAAACCAAGACTTTTCTTTAGGTTTGATGCTTTTTACTCTGTTAGGAATAAAAGCACGCATCCCTAGAAGAATCACATTTGTGATCATTTCAGCACTGGCATCAATGTCACTATCGAGGAAGCATAGTGACCAGTTAAAGTTTCGGAAAAAAAATATTCAGGCCGTCCCAGTTGGCTTTCTCGTATTGCCAAACGGTCCTGGTGGGAAGTTTTTCTTTAACTGGATGGGTGGAGGATGAGAAATTAGCTGAAATAACACAATGGTCTGAAGTGCCAAATGGAGAAGTTACACTAATGGTATATTTATCAGGGTGAGAAGTAAGAAACAAGTCAAGAGTATGGGCGGCTTGCCCAGCAACATCCGGTATACGCGTTGGCACATCGATCAGTTGGGTAAGGTGATGTAACCCGGCAAAGAGCTCGACATACCTTCCTTCGGGTGTTGTCTGACCAGAATAGCGGAGCCAATTTGAATTGTGTACATTGAAATCGCCCGTAATAACGATTTCAGTGCGAGGACAAAGGGAAACAATTTTCGAGATGGAATCAGACAGCGCATCAAACTCGTTACATGTGGAATTGCTGTCGAGATTTGGACTCCTGTAAATAAAACAATAATGAATGACATGCTTGCGGACAGTGAATTTGAGCCACAAGAAGTTAAAGTCCGTGTTGGAACATTGCTCATATTGGGGAAGGCTCTGGCAAGCAATATCATTCCTAACATAGACCACGAGACCATGATGGGAAAAGAGTAATGGCACCAAGCTATACCCATGTAGAGCAAACTCTGATAAATCAGTATTTACTCCAACCTGGGTTTCACTTAATGCCAAAACAGCTGGCCTGTATTGAACAGAGTAGACGTACAGGTGAAAGAAATTCTTTCTTATACCACGAACATTGGAATACACGACACAAAAATCACTTACCATTTCAAAATACTTACACACAAAACACAATTCTGACTAAGTCGAACCATGCAGTGTAGCATTTTGGTATCTAATAATTGTATTTATTTCAACAGATTAAAATGTGTTAAATATGTTAACAATGATATCCCTAAAGGATCCAAATCTATATCTATCATAAAGTCACTCATTCTTCCACTTCACATACATACTTTTGAAAAAATCTAAATTCCAAAGAATTTTTTGTAAGCAGTTAAATTAAGCCTAATGCTTAATGAACATAGCTCAATGCTAATCATGATGATATATTGAGTAGTTTGCGAATATTAAATTTGTTTCTTCGATAACTTCTTTTTGTACACACTTTACAAAGATGCTGATTTAAAATTCATTAAATAATAATCTTCAATTAAAAAACATTAAATTAAGTAATTACAACGAGAAACATATTAAGCGACAAAAAAGGAAGAAAAAAGAACAAAAATTAGACAAATGACCATTAAAAATATTGGTGAAGTAATTATTTCAATTAATAATGAATACTGTTATGAAAAATGATGTTAGAGAGCTGTTGTATGACAAAATACCACATAATATGTATTAAACTTAACTAATTAATACTGACGCCATCTTTTGAAAAAAAAAATCCAAAAATGGTATTTTGCTTAATTTTCCCTAAAAAACATCCTTGAAAACAATAGGACCTAATTAAAATTCAATTTCATTTTCAAATTAATAAAATATTTTACTATTTTCTATTTTTATTGATGAGTCAATACGTAGTGTACGAATCAGCAGTAAATAAAATAAAATGATATTTCCTTAGCAAACCTTTTAAAAATTAACAGTGCAAACACAGATTAACAGTTGATTCAGCTGTTTAGCTTGTTAAAGTTGACAGTAGGAATCATTTTAACAATATGTAACTTTTGTTATTACTGTTCTGATGAAAACTCATAAATTAATATTTTAACGTCATGAGATACGTTTTGACGTATAATCTGGCTTTAGATTCTTCTTTTGTGGTAAGAGACTTGCAGCTTACTTGCCACAATAGGACTATAAGGGTAAGTTCATGGATTCTTATAAAAAATAAATTGCACGACTGGATCACACGTACTTGTTCTTATGTGCGGTCACAGCTTCGAATAAAATTTAAAAAATATCATAGGAACTTCAAAATTTTTATTCGATTTTTCGGATTTTTGATTGTTTGAAAAAAGTACTTAAAATAGTTTTCTGCGGAAAATTTTAAACGCCATTATATTTTTTAGAAAATGTGAGAAAGTATGATTTTTTTTTTTTAAATCATAAGAACGGGTTTTAAATAAAACGGTTTTTACTGAGCAAATTTCTTAAAAAAACTAAAAAAAAAATTATTCAAGAATGCAAACTTAAACACAAAAATTACTTACATTTAAAAACAGAACTAAGGAAAAATTCAATTCCCTTTTTTCAAAATATCGATTTAAAAAATATTAAAAAAAAATGTTAAAAATATAAAAAAAAAAAATTACTCCAAAATATTTGTATGTCGAATTACTTTGGCTATCTACATTTTCCTGATTATCAAATTTGATTGTAATGGGTTGAGCAGTTGTCGAGAAAGTCGAAGAAAAAAACGGTCCTATGGGGGGTATGATTTTTAGCCAACCAACTTAAATTTTTTTCACCAGTGCACCTAAAAAAGTGCGCTGATTTTTTTTCATAAAACAGACAGACAGACAGACAGAAATTTGCCACTAACTCAAATAAATATGTTTCTCTATCATCAAAATGTCATGTTTGATTGTTACCTCAATATTTTTAATCAGAACGAATGCATAACTTGCATTATAGTACCTATAATCGCAAGTAAAAACTAACTGGCAGCCCTAGTTATAATATGCTCCAATTAAAATTTTGATTTAACAATTTTTCTGAAAAGGCTTTTATTTTAAAATCAAGATTGAAATCGTTTATTCATTTTCTTTTTCTTGTTTTGTTTGTAGTTTAATATGAATGTATGAAATGACATTAATTTTTTTAAAGAGAGTATTCCTGTTCTATTTTAATAAAAAGATAGCATCCCTGTTTTATTCTTATAAAAATTATACAAATATCCCTGTACAGGGTTAGAACATTCTTGTAACACCTCCCCGCTTATTGTAAAATTGGTGTTAAAGAAAGATCACATCGAGGCAATGAACAAAAATGGAAAATGTATACATGAACCACTTACCGCTGAAGGGATTTTCGTCAAAATTTCAACTAAAAGTGGGTGATAAACTGTATTTTTTTAGTTGAAGGAACGACGGTATATATGTATACCATACAAGCGCTAAGGAAAAGCTTATTTATTTTAAGCTTCTAACGATTTCCATGTTTTTTCTGATATTTTTTTCCGGCTTTCCTATCAACTGATATAATTTTTTTACATTAAAGTGTAAAGTAAATTCAAATAAGATCGAATGCAAAAATGAATTCAAAAAAGATGTTTTGTTAAATTTAAAAAAAGCTAACAAATTTAATGCGTTTTCAAAACCGTTTATTTAATTGTTTTAAAATTTGGTTTTTAGCTTTTAAGGATAGTTGACACAAAGAGTAACAATGTGTATCATTACACTGTTTAACAAAAGCGTACTTTTCTCGAAAACGGCTCGAACGATTTTAATAAAATTTGTTTTGTCTAAACTCAAAATTGGAATAATCTATTATTTTATCAGAAAAAACTAAACTTGATACTTTCTCGGTAAAGGTTCATTGGATTTGCATTAAATTAAATATTTAAAGAGAAGACAAGAAAATATATATTTTTTTCTATTTATTCTTAATTTTTTAAAAACTTTATTGTTTTAAAACTACATTTTAACGGAATCTTAAAAAATAATATCTTTTTCAAAAAGAAAACTTCAAACTTTTGTCACAAAACCCAAAAGGACGACAATTTTGTTCATTCTTCACAATACAAAGAACTTCTACAAAGAAATTCTCTCTTTGCCTATAAAAATGCCCAGTTCAGCGACATCTGTACGGGTCCGTGTACATTTCTTATGGGACTACTAATACGTTTGCATCTATGTGGACACGAAACGTATGGCACTCTTCAGTCCGACATTCGGCTTTGCAAAAACTGTTTTCGTTTTTGTCTTTGCACGGTTATTAGAATAGTGACAAAATTAAAAAAAAAAGTTTGACTTTTTGTTTTACAAACCCTAACCCTAACATATTTTGTAATGTCACTTCTAATTTTGGGTAATATTTTTTGCTACCCTAGTAAAAGTTTTTTTCACGCCCATGTTTCCTGAGAGCGGAGCATCATGGTAATCATTTAAGATTTCGGCCCTATCAGATTTCCCTACTACTAATTTCCACTCCTCATTCTCGTTGCGAACAACAATATGGTTCACCCTAACGTGTTTATAGAGCCCATCCTCAACTCGCCAGGATGGGTATTCTAACGGGCTCTTTTCTACCTGTGATTTCATTTTGAGCACCCAAGGGTCCGAATCCGCTATATTGGGGACTCCTCGCGACAACATGTCCGGACCGACATTTCGATGAATAATCTTTAAATCATTGTTGGAGCCGAATGGCCCAACGAGATAACCTACCCTGCGGATCCTTGAGGTTGCTTTTTTCGTTCTTTTGGGGCCTCAGTTCATTTTGAATTTACTTCGTTGTTTATAGTGTTTTTATTCAATACTATAATAATATCTTAATATCGATTGATTGATGGAATAACTGCGATAAATTGAGTCATGTGTTACAATAGATTTATAAACAGAATGCAAATCAAATCACTCTTGGCGTGAGTCAGGATGTGTTTTGTATGCTGCATGCTTGGGCTGACTATATAATTTGGATTAGGTGCTAGGTTGGGTAGGGTGTATGGAAAATTACTTTTGTATTTAAGGAATCTTTTGAATATTGCATATACCCAACCTTGCAACTTCTCCAAATTCCAAATCCTATAATGACGCCAAGCAGGAGGATATTTTTGTAAATCCCGTTTTTAAAATTCCGATTTTATAATCCCGTTTCTTGTTTATAATCCTGTTTTTTAAAAATCCCGCCTTTGGTTTTGTATTAAAACCTAGATTCGTCATTCTGTCAGTCTGTCAGTATACATGTTCACATGTATATCAATAAACTCTAACAACTGCATACCAAAATTTCAAAAAAATAAAAATAAAAAACAGGATTTTATCAAAATCCGTCCTAAATTTTTTTTATAAATTCCTTATTTTACAAGATGTGTGATGGCGTACTCAATTTGTACTAAAAACCGTTAAGTGTGGTGGTTTTGACAGTTTTTGTCAGATAGTGTTATTTTTTTTCATTAATGTTACTTATTTTTTAAATTTTATTCGACGTTATGACCGCACATATGAGCAAGTACGTGCGATCCAGTCGTGCAATATATTTTTTTGAGACACAAATTAAAAGAAGTAGGGACACTTTTGTGCAAGACTCAAGACTTTCTCCGAGAAGAAAAGAATCCTGATTTGTTCTCATAATTACTGTTCTTTTTTTCAGTTTCATTGAACACACCTATTTTTACCGTTATAGCTATAATACAATATTTTAGTCTAAGATCTGACTATACACGGCCTGCACCCATAAATGCTAATAAATGACAATTATTATCTATATACATCTATACACATAAATAAGAATTAAGTGTCTGTTTTTAATATCAAAATAACAGCTTTTTGCAAAATGCATACACAGTAATTATAACAAAAACAGATTTTTTAAAATTTTTGCCTGTCTGTCTTTCTGCCTGTTTGTTCGGGTATTTTTTTTATTTAAATTACCCACTAGGTGGCAATGGGGTAGTTTTTTTTTGGGAAATTCGCATTTATGATAACTGATGTTGTAAAGTGTAGCTAAGGCTGAATGTATGGTATACCCGAGCTAGTTTTATATATTATTTTATTTTAAGTAGCCAACCTAGCATTTAGATATTTTATCGGTTTCATGCTTTCAATTGCTATGTAATTTGTCTACTAAACAAACAAGTGCATTATTAAATAAATTGCACGACTGGATCGCACGTACTTGCTCATATGTGCGGTCACATTATAGAATAAAATTTAAGAAAATTAAAGTGAACATCAAAGCATTTATTCGATTTTTGCGACTTTTGATTGTTCGAATAAAGTACGTTAAATTGTATTGGGTGAAATAATTAAAACGCCATTTTATTTCTTTGTAATGTAATGTAAAATGTAAAAAAGTGTGAATTTTTTGTTTAAATTGTAGAAGCCGTTTTTAAACAAAACGGTTTTTTAACAACTTTTTTTAGAAAATTAAAAAAAATTATTCAAGAATACAAAAATAACGTACATTTAAAAACAAAATTTAAAAAAAATTCACTTACCCGTTTTCAAAATATTGATTTTTCAAAAAAAAAATTTTTTTTAGATTATTACAAATACAAAAAAAAGTTTTCCAAAAAAAATTAATGCAAAATTACTTAGGCTACCTACATCTTCTTGAATATCAATTTTGAATGTAATCGGATCACTAGTTTTTGAGAAAGTCGAAGAAAAAAAACCGGTCATATGGGAGGTACCGTTTTTAGTCCACCATATTAATTTTTTTTCACCAAAATATAACGTATATAGTACACTGATTTCTTTTAATAAAAATTCTTGGAGCCGTTTTCGAGAAAAATAAGCTTTTACATACATGACAGGTACCGTTATTTTTTGAGCTAAAAAAAATTGGAAAAACTCCTCTGTATAATGTCAAAATAACCTTATGTTCAAAATTTGAAGACGATTGGCGCAACCGTTTAGGCTGCAGTCCAAAATACATTCGTACAGACAGACAGACAGACAGACAGACGGACAGAATTTTGCTAATAACTCAAATATGTTTCTCTATCATCGTAATGTCATGTTTGATTGTTATCTCAAAATTTTTAATCTTCAAGTAATCTTTTTGCAATATATTACTTGACCTATTGAATTTCATATAAATGCATATATAATTAAATGTTCATTCAATAAACAGCTAAGTGCAGGTCGTTGTATTACTCGGATCTTCTACTATTTGCATTTCTCATTTAATATTAGTATCATTATGTTTTTCATTTTTTATTGATAACACGTTGTTTTTTTCAAGATTATTTTCCTTTTGTATTTTCATGGTAAATTTAAGTTTCTCAAAACGTCTTCCACTGAGAACCGACCACAACAGAGTTCCCATTTACAGTATGAGTACTAAAAATTACTGCCCTTTTAGTATTACTTTAGTACCTTAGCACTTATTTGCCATTAAACTTTATACAAGCGAGACTTTAAGTGCAAATGTTTGTTGAAACTGCTCGATAACGGAAGTGCGGTGTTTAGTCACTTAGTCAGTCTCTTAAAAGTGAGGATCTTGGAGATAAACGGGGAACTATTGAGGCGTGCGGCCAGCGTTCTTGTTCTTTTCTTAAGTTTTAACTTGATTGTGATAAAAGTTTTAAAATAAGAATCAAGCGTTTAAAAACAAAAAAAAAGTTCAGTGATTTATGTGACAAATTGTTTCTAAATTGATTTTTTTTTTTATAAAATTATATATGCTGTAACACATGTGGCAATATTAATCTATAAATATGGTGCACTTGCTTCTTGATTCTGGAGTAAAGCTTTTGATGGGGATTATATTTTACTTGGCATCAACTGAAATGGCCTTTGTTCTGTAAGTTTATTTACATCTAATCTTTGGCTGAAATGCTTAACAGTAATGAAATTGTATTTAAAATTAAAATTCATAGTTTTTTTTTATATTAAAAGAAGATGCTATTCATAGACATACTAGTTATTATTGTTTAGACAGAAACATCAACGTGGAGAATTAGATTTTACAGTTAAAAAGCAATGCATTGATTTCGTATTTTTTTATTATATATGTATACGTATACGTATGTAAATATGTACACTTTAAAATTCAAAAGATTAAGCTTACCAAACAGGAATTATCAAAAAAATTATTTTGCGAATAAATTTAGATTTTAGTGTATTTGAACAAAAAAACTAATTAAAAACTTTGTTTCTTCAATTTTTTAGTAAAATCAGTTAAAAATCTGCTTTGTGAAGGTTTTTTAATTCATTATCTTTACTTGCGATTATAGGGACTATAAGTCAGGTTTAAATTCGTGAATAAAAAAAAAATTGAGATAACAATGAAACATGACATTACGATCATAAAGAAGTCTAAAAAAAAGTGATCGAGAAAAAATGTTTCATGTCTGTCTGTCTGTCTGTCTGTCTGTCAATATGTATAACAAGCTGCAGCCTAATCGGCTTAAGCGATTATCTTCAAACTTAGTGTGTGTTATTATTTTGGCATTCCCCAGAGGGGAAATTGAAATTTTATTTTTAGGCCTAAAAACAACGGTACCTAACATATGACCGTTTAGGAAAACCTTATTTTTCTCGAAAACGGCTCCAATGATTTGAATGAACATTTTTGAGAATTTTTTTGTTGGTATTTGCTATCTTTTGATTGGAACTAAATTTACGGGAACAGTCCATTAACGGTACCTTTATATATATAACGGTTTTTTTTAATTTTGTGCTTTCTCGGTAACGGCTTTTTGGATTTCTGTAAAATTTTATATTTGAGAAGACCTAAGTAACTTAATCAATTCTGCATATCAACATTTTTCTCTAATTTCAATTAATTTTTAATTTTTTTTGAAAAATTTATATTTTTAAAACTAATCAAAAAAATTATTTTAATTTTTTATAATCACATGTATTTATATTATGTTCATTATATAATGAACTCTAAAAAACTGTATACCAAAATTTCAAAAAAAAAAAATAAAAAACTAAAAATAAAAAACAGGATTTTATCAAAACCGGTTCTACAATTTTCGAAATGCATTTTTCATAAATTCCTTGTTATTTAAGACGTGTGATGGCGTTCTTCATTTTTACTAAAAACCGTTAAGTATTGTGGTTTTGATACTTTTTATAAGTTCAAACTGTGTTATTTTCAACGTAAATGTTACTTGTTTCTGTCAAAGATCTTGCTTGCCTATGTAATTAGGCACATAAGAGCAAGTACGAGCGACCCAGTCGTGCCTATTTTTTTTCATGAATCTTAATATAATCAAAGAACAAATGTTAAAATAAAATACTTTTTAAAGCAATTTAAATAAATTCTTTTATTGTGTTGGCTTCAAAACCTAATTTTCAAGAAAGTATCTAGTTTATGACAAAAACTGACATTCCCCATTCCCAGTTGTCACTTTCCAGTTGGAATTGGAGCGGAGAACTACAAAAAAAGTATTACTTCTTGAGACTAGATTAAGGCTTCGTCAAACACGACGCGTTTTTACCGCGGCGCGCTTTGAGATTATTTTGAGGCGCGCGTTCTAAACGCGGCGTTAGAGAACGTCAGACAACAGCGCGTTTAATATTTTAATCTTGATTTGTATTTTCTCACCAAAAGCCAATTAGGTTATTTTTTTCAATTTGAAACAATATTAAATGACACAAAATACATACATACCTAAGTCAAAAAAGTAATTTATAAAGTTCTACAACAAATTCAAAATGACTTAATTGACCAAGCACTAAATAATTAAAAAAAAATCTTTCTACCGCTTGATGCAGCGTTGAAAACTCACTTTATGTTAAATGAAATATTCATTATTGTATATTACAACGTGCCGTTTCAACGTGGCGTTTTAACGCGCTCTGTTCGACGAGGCTTTAAGAGCTTTAACGCTGCTGTCAGATTTTTGAGTAGACGGTATGGTTTACTCTCTTTGAGAAATTTCTGCGAAAAAGGTACGGGAATGCTTTAAACCAAAAAATTTGCAGACGCTTTTCTTTTTTAGCTCCTAGCGGGGCACTGAGCTGTCAAAAAAAGAACTGTGTTTCTTCTTTGACTCGTATTTGGTGTATTTCTTTTAAGCTCGGAGCTCGCTCTGGGCTCGCTCGATGAGTTCGATAAAATGGAGGACGAATCAGGTTACTCTCTCAGTGAAAATAAGGTAAAAATAAATTACACATATACATTTTATTTTTTTTGGCTCGACAGCTCCTTAAGGAGCCAAGGCCTACTGACTTCTACTTTTAACCATTCCTGTTTGTGTGTTATTAATCTGCAAGAATGGAAGGGACCTACAGTTTACCGCCGAGTCCGAACGGCTACATGAGATGCACTTTTTCGAGACAAATTTTACTCTTGGCGGTTTTGTTAGTTCCTCGCAAAGGGGCTGTACCCCGGAAAAGAAGGTGGCTATGAGCAGGATTCGAACTCAGGTTCATTTGCTTTGCAGTCCGACACACTAACCATTAAGCCACGGGCACTACATACTACTACTAAATTAAATAAATTAAAATAATTAATTATTTTTGTGCTTTATTTATTGATGGGCTGAAGTGAGGAATTTGAAAAAAAAAACAATTTCATAAATAAAGCTGATAATTTTCACAGTTTATTAAAAAAATGGTATGATGATAGTTCAATGCTCAATTGTGTTCTTTAATAGCCCGAGCGCTCAGGACACGCTCGATTCGGAGCGAACTCTATTCGTTCAGGCCCCGCTGTGCCCCGCTCGAAGCTAAAAAAGAAAAACGCCTATTCTTTCCTAGTTTTGAAAAAACTATCGATAGAACCGATACTAAGAATGAATAGGAAAATTATAAAGCATTTAAATCTGGCTATTAGGTCCATTTCTATCATTCAAAAAATTGTAAATACAACTTGAATTATTCATAGTTTTTAACTCTCTGCCGATGATTGTATAGATATACAACATGAACCACTGTGCGGCATATGCTCGTCACAAAAAGTGAAGCTTACCACGTCTTATGAATACCCTTAATGTTTTTCAATGCAATTGTTAAAAGTTTTACTCGAAAATTCTATACAACATGAGTGGCATCCTTGTGTAATAAGGCCTTAATCGCTAATTTACAGTCTGAGTTATATTGAATTTTTTTCATTCATAGCCTTAACAAGCTCACATCGAACTTCTGATAATCGTTTAAGCATGTAGTATGAGCTTTCCAACGGGTCTTCATTTCTTAAATACGCTTAAGCTCGAAATGTGAAGATAAGTTTGAATCAGAAATGCAAGAAGCTCACATTTCAGCAAAGCTCACAGCTCAGCTCACTTTTGAGCTAGCTCTTTTTTCGACCAAGCTCATATGGGAGCTAGCTCAATTTTTGAGCTATCGGTTGAGCTGAGCTGATGGTTGAGCTGAGCTGTTGGTTGAGCTGAGCTGTTGGTTGAGCTGAGCTGAGCTGTCGGTTGAGCTGAGCTGTCAGTTGAACTGAGCTGTCAGTTGAACTGAGCTGTCAGTTGAACTGAGCTGTCAGTTGAACTGAGCTGTCAGTTGAATTGAGTTGTCAGTTGAACTGAGCTGTCAGTTGAACTGAGCTGTCGGTTGAGCTGAGCTGTTGGTTGAGCTAAACTGTTGGTTGAGCTGAGCTATTGTTTAAGCTGAGCTGATATGGTGTTAGCTCAACTGCATTTTGAGCTATGACATGAGTTGCGTTGATATAACATTTGTTAACGTTATGAAAGAATATTCCATTTGCTGCATAATTAAATATGTGTAATATGTTAACAGTTGTAGTTAATTTAAGAAACAAAGTTATTTATTATTTTGTACTGCTTGGTTAATGGTGATGTTGGTTTTGGTTTTTGGAATATTTAAAAGTTATTATGATATGTAAGATGAATTGGCAGTTAAGAAAATGAATGAGTTCGAACATGTGTGAATGATATGTTTGCGGACTCTCTATATCTTTCCCGATTAGGCTCGAGCTGTTGAAGACTTAATTATCTCCAAGATAAATATAATTCGGTCTTCAGAAAACCACAGCACTGAACAAAATAAAGCAACAGCAGGGTTGGTTTATCTTTTTAAGTCTCAGAGGAAGAAGATAGAGAATTATCACTGAATCCTAGGATTAAGATCTTTAATGACTTCAACTACAACAGGGGCAAATCATTCAAAGTTTTTGGAAACCAGCAATTTTAAGCTATTAAAAACATTTTCATGAAGTATAATGTAGCTCTCTCTCAAAGGCTATTCCGCATTGCTTAACTAGCTTTAACTTCAAATAGATGCCATCTTATGGATGAAAATTTTGAAATGCAAATAATGTTACATATAAATAATAAAAAATTAAAATAATTTATTTTTCTTTTATATATGCTTGTAAACCCCTTTTAACTTTTTGTTCCTGGACGTGTCAATTTTTTTCAAATATTTCTATATACATAGGTTTTAAATTTTGATAAAACCTATTTTGGTAAAAATGATTTTAAACTAAAAATAAATATATTATTTTGTTTAAACTTTTTATTTAGCACGAAATTAGGAAACAGAACGTTTGTATATATTTACTTATTGTGATACAATGAATATCAATTTTTGTGTCATTTGTCGAATTTGCCTTTTCTTCGAATAATATGTATATGTATTCAATACACACATTATCCCATGCCACATTTTTTTCGATTTCCGGTCAATTTCATAAATGGATCTCAGCATATCCACCTTATCGGCTGTGGACAAGCAACCTGTTTCTTACTTCCACCTTTTTGCATGCGCATTACTATTCCAGTAACAGTTGGGTCATGATGGTTACTTAAAAAATGGACTGATTTTTTGTCCTTCCATTACAAAAATGCAAGTCCGTCCTTACTTATACGCCAGTCAGATTATCCTTGCTGTAATTGCTTGCCATCAAGTAGATCAGCCGGGGCATTTTTTCTTCCTTTCCGAAAAGTTCCAAGGGAGTAAATCATGTCATCTTGTAGATCTTTTTGCAGCTGGATTGAGTTGAAAAAATTATCGAAGTAGATGCAGTGCCCCTTTCCAGGTCCTTCCCCACTCGTAAACCAAGACCTTCTTCGACACTTGCCGTGGTTTTTCCGGTGTACATTTGAAACTGGCAAACGTAGCCTTTTTCATCACCTTGTATCTGCGTTTTATTGGTTTCAGGAGCATATAGTGCCCCGTGGCTTAGTGGTTAGTGTGTCGGACTGCTAAGCGAATGAGCCTGGGTTCAAATTCAGCTCATAGCCACCTTTTTTTCTAGGGTAATGCCTCTTGCGAGGAACTGACAATACCTCCAAGAGTAAAATTTGTCTCGAAAAAGTTCATCTCATCTAGCCGTTCGGACTCGGCGATAAATTGTAGGTCCCTTCCATTCTTGCAGATTAACGACACATACACAGGTTAAGAGTATAAGTCACTAGGCGTTGGCTCCTTAAGAAGCTGTCGCGCCAATAAATGTATTTATATTGGCGAAAAAAGCTTCGTCCCTTGAATTTGATCATGGATTCATCTATTTTTATCAAACTCTGAATTGTTTAAACTATCGATTGTAGTTCAATAGTTTTTTTAAAACTATCAATGTATAACTTTTTAAGCTTTCGCGCTGTTGTTTTCCATATGCGTGGTCACCGGGAAATTGATGTTATTGATTAGATTTAGACTAGCTACGCAGGTTGTAGCGGGGTATAGACAGTTCTATCTCTGGTGTTTTTTTTGTTGAGGCGTAAGCTGTTGGGAGCAAACCGTACTTACTACATCACAGGGTGTTGTAAGTTTAAATTTGGAAAGCCCTAGATTGTTAATTACTAGATCCCAAGAACGCGCAAGTAGAAAACTGTCATCTCGATTGAAGTTCTTATGACGTTTCATTTCAATCGCCTCTCGAACCAGCCTGGGGATGTAGTGAGTTTTGTGAGTAAGCAACTTTACTTCTTCGAAATATCCCGTTGTTTTTTGCTCGCAGCGGCTATGTGTTCTTTTAATCTTGTAGCAATGCTTCTCCTGGTTTGTCCAACGTAAGCTGATCCACAGCTGTAAGGCACCGCATAAACTCCTGGTGTTTGGAAGGAAAAGTGATCTTTTAGTGATTGCAAGAAACTTTTTATCTTCCATGGTAGAAAAAAAATGGCGTTTTAGCACTTTCCCAATTTTATCCGTTACACCTTTGACGTGAGGCAAAAAAGATTTTTTGTCTAGTCTTATTTCATCCCTTTCTTGTGGTTTTACTGGCTTCCACGTTCTGTGATGTCTCGACTAACCACTAGCTTTGAGAATGTTGTCAACTTCATTTAGCTCAGCCTTAGGATGGTCTGTGTCACAAATTCTATGGTGCGCTGAAAAAGTGTGGAGACAACTGATCTTACATTTATTAATGTAATTATTTATTTATTATATCTTACATTTGCTGGGTGGTTTATATATGAATATTTATTAATACCATCGATATACTCGATAGTTTTTTACTTTTTATACTATCGATATCGATGTTCAAGCAACACTATTTAGCGTCAAAAAATTTGTGGACTGGAAACTGACAATTATTGCGGAACAATTTTCAAAATGTTTTGTTTATTTTTTCAGGGGAAATGTTTTGACCATTTGTGGCATCAGCTATGCCAAAAAAGCAATTGGAAGTTTTGTGGTTGCCTCCACGCTTCCAGCCATAATTCTTTCTCTACTATTTACTTTTTGTAAACAGCTGGCTTCATAGAACTCTTAACTCTTTAAACTCGCAAGTCAGAATGCAGATAACGATATAAATCATTATGCAAATATTGTAAGAACATAGAGGCAAACCTGATCACCAATCCTGAAGGCGATGGGAAGTGTACTTTAATGAATTGCTTGACCGTTCAACAATTTATTAAAGTACAGCTTACGGAAGAAATGGACACTCCATCATTTAAAAAAGAAGTTCTCATGCTGCATGAGTTAATAGGGTGTTTGTTCCCTTTGATTGTTTCCCCAACACGAATGAATGATTAATATTTCTTGGAATAACTTCAACAGACATACAGATACAGATTTTTTTGATAAAAGTACATTTATTAATTGATTATTACATCCGATTGATAGTGTCAATTTGCTCAAATAATAACATAAACAAAATTCGGTGTTATTTTTAGAAATGTTCCTATAAGTGTGTTTAATTTAACAGTTTGAATAGAATAAACTTAAACGTTTAAAAATAGTTATAAAATAGCTTGAATATTATACCAAAACAAATATTAAATAAATATCAGACACATTCAATACGAAGTGGAACTTCTTGATCAAAGTTTTATGTGATATCTCTGTCGTGTCGCGTCGGCTTCTTTGTCTAACAAGTGATTCTTGCAGCAAATGCTGCCTCATTGTTATAATATAATTGAATAATGTGATAAAATTCTAGATAACAATTTGTCATCAAAAGCTATCGGTTAAACCCCTTACATTAAAGTTGTTACTTTTATTTTTTTTATATTTTTTTTTTTGCTCAGATTTTTATCACAACCCATCCATATTACCATCATAATGAAGTTGTTGCTCGGTAAGGAGTAAGATTGATCTGTTTACTGCGGGTAGAATAATTACAGTATTTTTGTGTGGTTTTAACATTTCACAATTTTATGTCAGTAAACAACATTCAGTCTATAAAATCTTATGAAATTAAAACGATGTTGTTTTTTTTTAATAAGTCTTTATAATTTAAGCTGTGTTTTGTTGACATAACAATATCTGTATTCAAACATATGTCTGCAGGTTTTTTTTGCATAAAACGCTACTTGTTAATCAAAAAAATAAGTAAGTCGCTATTTACCGCACATAAACAGAGGTGATTAAGTTGGTGCTCAGGTGGCGCTGGAGTCAGGGGTGGTATAACAAACGGCAATTTATACAATGGTATGCAAAAAGATCTTGCTCAGTCTTGAGAAAGAGCTTAAGGAATGAGCTCTAGATTATGAGATTGAGCATTTGCAATGAGACAAAGCTCAATTTGGTATGCAAGATACGTGTCCAATTTCATGATCTCAGTCTCAGACTGTATGAAGATATGAGTCATTAAAAATGAGTAATATATTAGCCTTTGTCGTCTTGTTGAGCTTCCAAGAAGAATTTTTAAGTATTTTTTGAAGCATGGACCAATCCTAGCGATAATATATCAATACTGGTAAAAAGCTCAGCTCCTTTGCACGTCACTTGTACATTATTGGAATGATAACCTAAAATTAAAAAAAAATTACTTATTTAGAAAACACTCCAGCTTGGATTGACCTACCTTTTCTGTTTATGTGTTCACCACTATGAAGGTTAGGCTTAGTAATACGCACATGAGTGCAATCCATTTCACAAATTCAGGAAGAGAATTAATACTATTTCAACCAAATTAACTCTTCGTTGTCTTTTTCTCACGCCTTATTCGGGAACTATACCCATTCCTCCTTTATATTAATTTTTTTTTTTCAGCAACTTCAACGATGATTCTGGAAATCGAACTTTAGTGGATTGCCAAATCCTCAGCAATTCCACTTTGAAAACCAGGATCTCCGACGAATCATAAGAAAAACATCATTCTTGTTTTATTTGTCATTCGACTTCCTGAAAATTATCATTATTTAAAAAAAAAAGAGTTGGTTGTCTGTAAAGTCGGTATACGAACGATAATTTTACGGCAACCACAAAAACGGCCCAGTACTAAATCTATAACACACAAATGTCTTTTGCGCGCGCTTGTTATAAAAAAAGTTATAAATCTAGTACAAAATCCAGTACCAAAAAATACAATAGTACTAAATTCTAAATTCACAAAAGTACCAAAGATACTATTGTACCAACTACCTAGTACTAATCGGCACCAGTTTTATATTTAACTAGCGGTATATGGCGCGTGTTACTACGCCCTAGAAAAAACATGTTTTAATGTGAAATGCGAAATTAATGCTAATGTTAGGCGTATAAGGAGTACTCACTCGACATACATACACACATACATACATCTGATGTTCGCCTGGTACTTAGAACGTATTCGAACGATTTTTGTCACAATTGTAGCCCGGTGCACACTTGCGTCAGTTTGACGTGGCGTTAATTTTGGTTACTTCATAAAAAAAATCAAATAATTAAATAACGGGTGATTTTTTTGAGGTTAGGATTTTCATGCATTAGTATTTGACAGATCACGCGGGATTTTAGACATAGTGTCAAAGAGAAAAATGCTCAATATGCTTTGACATTTCATCATGAATAGACTTACTAACGAGCAACGCTTGCAAATCATTGAATTTTATTACCAAAATCAGTGTTCGGTTCGAAATGAAATGAAAAAATGAAAAATGAAAATGAAAAAAATGAAAAGATGAGGCTCATTTCTGGTTGAATGGCTACGTAATAAAATCATTAATAAAAAGACAAAATAAAATTGGTCCTAAAATGGAGCCCTATGGAAACCCCCATTTACAGATTCATAAATTGAGATATCCCCTGATCAACCTTAGCCCTCTAGCTTCTATTAGATAAATAATCTTTTATTAGTTGCACTGCTCTGTCGTGAAAACCAAAGTATCTCTTTAATTTCAAACAAAGTATTTGATAATTTACTCTGTCAAAGGCTTTCGAAAAATCAAGCTGCACAGAACAGTAAAATTGTCGAGATCATACTGAATCCGAATATACTGACATTCGGATTCAGTATGATCTCGACAATTTTACTGTTCTGTGCAGCTTGATTTTTCGAAAGCCTTTGACAGACAAGACAAGATACTTATTGGACGGAAATCAGAGCACGAAGTAGGATAATCTTAGCTAGCTTCCAGCAATCAAGAGATGATGATGATGTTATGCAATAGTTTATCAAATGAGTGAATACGCGTAATATATGGATCATAATCATTCTGATGAAACTAACAGGGATCCCATCTCCTCCAACTGCATCAGACGTAATTGACTTTAAGCTTTGAAGCACCTAATATTCAGATACCACCTGAAATTCTAATTCCGTTGTTGTTACAAATTTTGCTTCATTATTCTGTATAAAGTCAGTTTGTGGAATTCCACATGCTATAAAGCTCCCATTTAGTTTATCTGAGTCAGGAATGTTATGAACTACTTACTTTCTTCATATTTCAATAGAACGAAGGTCATTCCATAGCCTAGTCATTCCATCTAGCTTTGATATAAAAAATCTTTTTTTTTTTGGCTCGGCGAATCACAAAAGTTGCTTTATTTCTTGAGCGGCAAAAAAACTCCCAATTTATATCTGAAGGATTGTTTTTCCATTTAGCATAAATTTTTCTTCGATATCTAATCGCACTGCTAACTTCCGAAGTAAACCAGGGACAGCTTTTGCTACGCACTGAGACAGTCAAATAACTCAAGAACCACAGATTGAAAGTAGTTAACATTGGTATTGGCAGTAGAGAAAGCATAACATTGATTCCAAGGGTGGTTGATGGCATCATTTTGTAGTTTATAACTATTAATGGATTTAACATCCCTGAATTGAAAGGTCGAAGGCGAAGGTAAATGCGAAAAAGCAATATTATACGTACAGAAAAGCAAATCGTGATCGGAAAACCCATCCAAGGATAATTGGTCCTGTAAAAGAACATATGAAGTATCCGAAACTATAATTAGGTCAAGCAGACTAGGAGTAGCGTTAGGTGCGAAACGAGTGGCATGGGAGTTGAATACTGAAAGTGCAGCAGTTGCTATTTCATCTCTTAGTTGATTAGCTCGGGAATCGTATAACAGAAGATCTGAGTGGAATTATTTTTGAAGTTTGCATTTGCTGTTCTTTTTCATGTTCGCCTGGTGCTCAAAATACGCTTGCGATCGATTTTGGTTGAAATAACCACAGTATCGCGGCAAAGAATATAGAATTATGGAAAATCTCTTGGAAAGTAAAATCTAAGAGAGCAGGTCGTGATATTACGTACGACCCACCATACAAAAATTGTCAGTACAAAAATTTATATGAGATGCGACTTCTTGGCAATTCTATATACTTTGATCGCGGTTAGCGTAACGCGTTACTTTTCTTCTCAGCATTAGACATGTTATTTCGTACATATGTGTATCGTGTGATCGATTTATAAGGCGTTGTCACGTTAAAAAATAATTTGTTAGTGCCTCAACGTGGGTTGGGGTAAGCCTACAAAGGTTGTTATAATTTCCTGTTGACTCAACGGGAGCAATAATATTTAAATATTAAGCCATTGTACTTCCTGAGGCAAGTAAATTCCAGTCCCAACATTTTATTGAGATTATGCTTTTTTTCTGCATACGGACATCTTTTAAATGAGATAGCTCTCCTAAAAGAGATGGATCTAATTTTTCTGAGACTAGTCTCATTTTTATTTTGCATACGAACGCTAGCCAAATCTCAAAGAATGAGATTTGAGGCTAAGATAAAGAATTTCGCATACCACCCCATGTGTTATGTTTATGAGATTTATGTAGGTGGAATATTTGAAAGAAAATAATTTCTGGATTTTTATAAGTATAGGTTAGAACCATCCAAGTGATCAAATGAATGTAAAACCAATATTTTTACTAAAATAGGTGAAGCCGTTTAATAGAAGAAGAACAAAATGCACATGTTCATCCAAACTGTATACATACATATGAAATCAAAAAAATAAATAGATCCGCAAATTTTGAACGAATTGTCTTTGCACTCCCTCTGACGGCAACATGGTAATGGAATTTCTTTAAGCTATGAAAGAGCGAAAAAATTACAGTGTTACCGTAGTGCACATTATAGATCATTGGTTTAAAAAAGCACCAAAGTCTTGCAGCAAAAGTCCATTTCAAATTGTACATAGAATAAATACTAAGAATAATAATACTAAGAATAAAATAATTAATTTTCTATAGAAAAACAACTTGTTTAGCCGGAATTTTTTTTAAAAAAAGTAAAATTTTCATAAATACTTTATTCTAATGTATCTCCCTCCCGCTTATTGCTTATAAAATTATTAATGCTTATTTAATGGCAATGATCAATAAATATAAACATAAATTATTTGAGAATATATTTTATAACATCTTCTCCCCCAGGCGTTTATTATTGATTAATTCAACAGTATTTCTGGTTGTAAACAATATCGCTGCTCTTGACAATAATTTCGAATAAATTTTAAATGACAGTGATAGACTTGTCCCATTCAAATGGAGGCTCGTCAGCCATCATGATATGTATGGCTTTCAAATATTTACCTGCCAGCTATGACATTTAATTTGACATCGGTAGTGATATCTTTATTAACTGATGACTGAACATCAATGTACTTGAATCAGCAGCGCGTGGGTTGTTTGTTTATGCATTTACCTCAGTGATAGATCTAAAAATAAATGTTTCACCAATAAAAATAAACAAAACATTCAATAATCAATGAAAATATAATAAATATACAAGCATCAGAAAGTGTAAAATTATTTGAAAATATGTTTTGTTTTAAAAACAAGGGTTCATAAATTTTTCTAAAAACAATAAGATCATTTAAAATGATGATATGAGGATGTTTTGTTTAAAAATATTGCTTGACTACAATTGTTCAAACACGTTCTGGTTATCTTAATTGTTTAAAAGAAAAAAAATGTAAAGAAAATGAATTCAAGTTTTGCAAACATTGAAAATAATAAGTGTGAAATGAAATCAGCTGTAAATGTACATTTCAAGATTGAATTTGAATTTATACTTTTTTTGCAGTAGATGGCGCTTTCAATTAAAAATGTCAAACAATTCCTTTGCTAAACAACAACAAATCAAAAAGTGTGGATAAATTAGTCAACATAAAACAACATTATCAACATTATGGTGAATTCTTTTGACACCGCGATATTTGTAAACCATTAATATTTTTGTTGGCTTAAGGTGCAAATTTCATGCGATTTGAAATTATCTGATGATTATAAGAACGCTTTTGAGCGAAGTTCAAAGTAGCTAGCCCAAAGACAAGAGTGAAAGGATTTTTTCGTAGCGATTTCTTGATAAATCGCTTCGAAATTTTCACTATAGTTCAACTCAAATCTGTATATAGGCGCATAGACCATAGATTAAACATGACATAGTCTGTTCAACAAAAATTGTCAGTACATGAAAGATACGACGTTTCCCTCTCAGTCTAGTAGCATTAGCTTTCATATTTCTGTTTCAAGTAAAAGCTTTAACAGCCGTACTTTTCATTATAAATTGTCGCAGATCGCAGAACAATGAGCGTAGGGTTGCCACCGGATGCTCGACAAAAAAATATCGACTGGAAAAATATAAATTTCATCGATTGTTAAAATGGTGACTGAAGTTTGATCGACAAAAAAAAAGTTGACAGTCTAAGATCCAGACTGTTTAAATGTCGATTGAAAAGTTGTCGGTAAAAATGTCGAATTTTATTCAAAACACAGTAAAAAGAAGAATGCTCTCTTTTAATGTGTAAACTCAATTATATCATAAATTCAATGCTATAAAATAAAAAAAAAGTTTTTTTTTAAGTTCTCTATACAAAACGTCATATTTCCTATTCGTGAACGCATTGTTTACCCGCCCTTTAGAATAACATTTGTTTTTACTTTCACATCGCTTTCGATATAAATATCTGTTTAATCTTTTCTAAACGAAAAACAAACCGAATTGAAGATTTTAATACAAACTCTATATACTACGTTGTAACAAAAATAAAATTTAAAAACTACTAGGTAGAAGTCTTAGCACTAATTTTGAACTTTGTTGAATTATTGATTCAAAATAGCTTTTACCGGCCTTTAAGTCCACTAAAAATTGGCGTTTAATAATAATAATAATAATATTTTTAACTAAGTGTCTGTAAGGCACATTGCCTTTTAGAATGCAACATGACGTTGCACGACACTAGTTAGAAGAATTAGAAAGATAGGAAAGAATGTTTCTGTTATATCCTTATTCCCTATCATTTTCAATGCATTTTTCTGGATTCTAACTAACAGTAACAGGGGCACCTGCCCAAATATGAGATTTGTACTCAAGTAGCCAGATCTAACGGGGAGAAGTTTTTCTTGCATCGTCTAAGAAAACCTAAACATTTCGCAGCATTTTTGGCAATGTCATATATTTGTTCATTCCACAGAAGGTGGTTTGTGATACACATACCTAGAACGCAAAGCTGTTCAGTTTCCTCGATGCAAGTACCACTCATGGATAGTGGCATGGGGGGTAGGTTATGCTTTAACGACAGCATGCAGAATTGAGTTTTTGAAGCATTAAATTCCACACGATTAATCGCAGACAAAACGGAGCCTGTGTAAAGATTGATTCCACTGTTCGGTGAGATATGCCATCATATCACCAGTGGACCTATTGCTACGAAAACCGTATTGCCGGTCATTTAGAAGTTTCCGTGTCTCAAGATATTTCTTAATCTGATAGTTTATCAGCGTTTCCATGACCTTGGAAACAAGGGATTTAAGTGCAATTGGTCGGTAGTTAAAGGGAGATGAAGATACGCCCTTTTTAGGTATGGGCTGGACAAATGCAGTCCTCTTGGAAAGAGGCCTGATGAATACGATAGATGGAAAAGCTTACACAGTGGTTTTGTCAGCGTTCAAGCACACCTCTTCAGAACCATAGGGGAAATACTATCCGGGCCAGCGGATTTGTGAATATCGAGATCTTTAAGAACTCTTGCTCTCTTGCCACTTAATTTAAATTTTGCTCGTGTAAAAATTTTGTTCTTTGAATAAGAGCTGCAGGTCTTTTTGGCTTGCTTAAACTTCTTCCGATTTTCCTCAGAAGGGTTGGCTTTAAAATTTCGATAATACATTGAAGGTATACTTATCAGGATGAGATGTAAGAAACAAGTCCAAGGTGTATGCGGAATGACCTGCAATGTCAGGTATTCATTTTGGCTCATCAACAAGCGGCGTCAAGTTGTTCAGCTCTGCGAAGATCTCGGTAAACCTTCCTTCGGGTGTGGTCTGGCCAGAAAAGCGAAGCCACGTAGAATTATAAACATTGAAATCACCCGTAATAACGATTTCAGTGTGCGGGTATTTAGAAACAATTCTTTGGATGGTTCCAGACAGCGCATCGATCTCGTCAGAGGTCCAGTTACTGTCCAGATTCGGACTTCTATAATTAAAACATGTGGGAATGATGTGCTTGTGGGGGTTGAATCTAAACCACATGAAATTAAAGTCTGTAAAGCTGGTAAGCAACATGATTCCTGATGTATACGGCTAAACCGTGGTAGGGAAAGAATAATGGCACTAAACTGTACCCATGTAGGACGAATTCCAAAGGGTCAGAATTTTCACCTATTTGGGTGTCACTCAGTGCCAAAACAGCTGGCCTGTATTTCGCAGTATGGACGTATGTTGCATAGAAATTCATTCTCAGCCCCGGATGTTCCTGTAATCGACACGAAAATTACCCACCATTGAGAAAAACAAACCTTTGTCAAGACGGAACTTTCGATTTGTCCAGTTCAAAAGTCTGGCCCTGGAGTAAACCTCTTTCTTTCCAACTCAATGTTTACAAATTTAATCTTGTTGGATATAGTTCACATCAGGTTTTTTGTCAAAAACTTCATATATGTTCAACTGAACAAATCGAAAGTTTGCGTTTTGAAAAAGGTACTCAATGTCAACTGAAGAGTCCAAGTGAGTTATTAGGACGAAACGCCAACTTTTGGTGGACTTTAAGGCCGTAAAAAACCGTCAATTACTATTTTGTCTTATATATTTTTTTGAATTATTGACTTATTAAGTAAAGTAACACTGCACTTTATATTGTCTTTCATTGAATGACCAATATTTACAGAAGGTCGCAGGTGGATATGATTAAAATAACTAACAGTTATCGAAGAGTGGCTTGTTGATCGAGATTCGAGAGTGGCAAATTGAATGATGTTCACATGCATGCTGCGCCGCCAATCTTTTACGAGTTGATATTTTCAAACTCGACTTTATAAGAGTCGACAGTCTGATCAGTCGGTATTTTTACAAACCGACTTTTTGAAAGTCGACATTATGACGGTTTGGTTTTTTAAATCGACATTTTAAAAATCGGCAGATCGTTCCCAACCCGTTACCACCCGCTGATTTAAAAACACACCGCCATCTGTTAGAAACATAATACGGAACCTCCAAATAATCTTTACCCTACGCCTTTTAATCAACATTTACTAATTTGCAATAAAAAAAATTTTGAAATCGGGATAATAACAATACTATGCTAAATGCCTTAAGTTGGACCAAATTATACACAGTATAGACAATTTCATCAAAATCTATTCAGTAGTCTAGGAGCCCATTGGCGACGAACATCGTGACACGGAATTTGTGTATTTAAAGATATTTACTAATCACAATACCACTTCACTCTTATTAAAACACAATGTGACGTCAAAACAATTTTTCGAATTATTAATATGATCACGTAATGCACTTGCATACTTCCAGAAAAAAACTTCTTTCTACTGAAGTATCAAAAGCAAACAAAAATTAAGTGCATTTTAACGATTATCCAACTATTGGTACTAATAAATACATAAATACGACAACACCTACCCACTCACACTACTAAATTTTGTTCTTAAAAGCTTCAAAACCGAAGGCACTATGATGAAAACCAATGAAAAAGCTGTAAAGTATTAATTTCAATTAGCAGAGGTAACTCTGTTGGTGTAATATGTTCTTTTTTATCAATTCACATAGCAAGGGTAGGTAGAAGTGAATAGACGATCTGAAGATCATTATTCGTTATTCCATAAACGTTGATGGAGATCGGTCATGGTGCAGTGTAAGAGTTTTTTTTTTCTAACGAGACACACATAATTCAAATACCTTAGTCAACGACTTTATCTATCTTTTTAGTTAAAATTTTATGAATTGATACTATACACTGATGCCACTGTTTTGAAAAAAATTCGCCCATTAGCCCTGTACTGGCAATTGTTCTTGACAGACTATAAAGCTTACGAGCACAATGACATATAGTACCATCTGCCATCTCTAAAAATGTTGTGATAAAAAAAGAGTTATTATGAAAGTGAGTACAGCGTTTTAATGTTTATTATAGCATTGCTGCAGATTATAATTTCTGCACGGTTCAACTAAGCCAGAGTTGTGTTTTGTGCGTAAGGGTTTTTAAAAGGTAAGTGAATTTAATGCCGTATATTCCAATGTTCGCGGCCTGAAAAAGAATTTCTTTCACGTGTACGTCTAAACTGTACAATACAGGCCAGCTGTTTTGGCACTAAGTGAGACTCAGGTTGGAGTAAATACTGATTTATCAGAATTTTTCCTCTACATGGGTATAGCTTGGTGCCACTACATTTTTCCCATCATGGTCTCGTCGTTTATGCTAAGAATGATATTGCTTGCCAGAGCCTTCCCCAATATGGGCAATGTTTGAACCAGACGTTTTAACTTTGTGTGGCTCAAATTCACTGTTCGCAAGCATATCATTCATTATTCATTTATAGGAGTCCAAGTTACGACAGTTATTCGACTAGTAACGAGTTTGATGCGCTGTTTGATTCCATCTCGGACATTGTTTCCTTTGTCTTCACATTGAAATCGTTATTGGCTCCGCTATTCTGGTCAGACAACACCCGAAGGAAGTTATATCGAGCTCTTTGCCGAGTTACATCACCTTACCCAACTAATTTGTATGCCAAGGCGAATACCGGATGTTGCTGGCTAATCCGCCCATACTCTTGACTTGTTTCTTACTTCTTACCCTGACAAGTATACCATAAGTGTAACTTCTACATTTGGCACTTCGGACCATTGTGTTACTTCAGCAAATTTCTCGTCCTCCACTCACCCAGTTAAAGAAAAAATTCCCACCAGAATTGTTTGGAAATACGAGAAAGCCAACTGGGACGGCCTGAATATATTTTTTCGTAACTTAAACTGGTCACTATACTTCCTCGATAGTGACATTAATGCCCTTGCTGAAATGATCACAAACGTGATTCTTCTAGGGATGCGTGCTTTTCTTCCCCCAGCTCCTACCGACCCAAAGCACTAACATCCCTTCTTTCTAAGGTCATGAAAACGCTGATCAGCTTAAGGAATATCTCGAAGATCGATAGCTTCTCTATGACCGTCAGTATGGCTTCCGCACCAACCGTTCCACTGGTGATCTGATGGCATATCTCACCGAACAGTGGAACAAATCTTTGGTGAAAGTAAGATTATTGCTCTTGATATCTCCAAGGCATTTGATAGAGTTTGGCATGAAGCTCTCTTATCGAAAATGCGTGCTTTTGGGATCAATTATAGTCTTGTTCGTTGCTGATGTATCCCAGGGCTCTGTTCTGTCTCCGACTCTTTTCCTCATTTTTATAAATCATTTTCTGTCTGTTACTTCTAATCCACTTAACTGTTTTGCTGACTCTACCCTCAGCTTTCCATATTCGTTCGATAATTCAAGTCCTTCGCCTTCGGACGTACAATTATAACGGTACCATATGTCAAACTCATTAAACTCAGATTTATACAGCATTGTCAAATGGGGTAATAGGAATCATGTGAAGTTTAATGTTTCGAAAACTCAATGCTTTTTTCTACCGTTAAAGCTAAACATACCCCCAATGCCATTGTCCATGAATGTTTTTTTCCCTTTCTGATCTGGCTACAATTTACAAAGCGTTTATACGCCCAAAACTCGAGTATGACCTTCGTATATACACTGCCTATAGTACTATCGTGAAGCATATTTTTTTAATTCCAAATCAAGTCGCAATGAGGCGCGCTGAAATCGCCAATTGGTTTGAATATAGAATAAGTACAGACAACAAAAGTGTATTAAATACTGGTGAAATATCGGTAAAGGGTTTTGTCTTCACTATTTAGAGTTAGTTTCGAATCAACCAGGAAGATGGCCAGACAAAAATGACCACCATGAGAGTACTATAGATATTGGGTACGTTCACGAACATAACTTTTGGATAGGTTACCTTGCTTTTGTTGTAATTAGCATGGGTAAAAACAGCTGTTTTCCAGCTGATTGAAGAACATATGGAAACAGTGAGAAAATCCAAAGGTATCCTAAAATTTGCTGAATAATGTTCTCAACACGTGAACAGCTGATGAACAGCTGACTGTGTTTGTCTTTTGCTTCGAATTTTGATAGATAACCTATCTGGTTGGATTTGTTCGTTCACAAAAACACTCAAACACAAGGAAGGTAACCTACCCAAAAGTTACGTTCATGAACGTACGCAATGTATATATATGGTATAACTCACACATCTGGGCAGGTGTTTCGCAAACATCGCTTCACCTGCTACATGGAATTCAAAATCAAGCGTTAAGATTGATAGGAAATAGAACTGCCGCGGAAACAATTGTCCCTCTTGAAAACCGACGCAATGTTTCATGTCTTTCCTTATTTTATCGTTTCTTTTATAAAAAAAAATGTTCACTCGAAGTAGCCAGCTGCATTCCTCCCCGTAAAAGTTTCTTCCGTAATATTCGGAAGATGAAATATAAGGATTTTTTTAGCCGAAGAACACGAATTTGGGATAGTTTACCCCGCGATATTTTCCCTTGCCATTTTGATTTGCAAGGTTCAAAACCAATGTTTATCGACACCTCCTATCTTTCCTCTCCCTATCTTCCTAATTCCCGCGCAGTGTGATCTACATTAAAAGGAAGAATGTGCCCCACAGCCCGTGAACTCTTTCAAAAGTTATACGACATTAATAGGTAGCATTCTATTTTAATTTATATTATTTATTTATATTGCACCCGTTTTACCTTTTTTTTTAGATTCGGATCCATGTAAAGCTACTTATGTAAGACCTATTTAACAAAAGTCCTTGATCACCTCAAACTTATGATTGAGTGTGTCCGCCCTTAGGTCTTTGCACTGAGATTCATTAGTGGAATGGACTTTTACTCAAACTGTTTATATGCATGATCATTTATTTTATTGATACGTTTATAGATCCATTTTTACTTGCGATTTATATGGCAAGTTATGTATTCGTAAAAAAATTTCTAACAATCAAACATGACATTACGATGATAGAGAAGTCAAAAAAAGTGGGTCTGGAAATTCCGTCCGTCTGTCTGTCTGTCCGCATCGATTCCTACAGCCTAAACGGTTGGACCGATTTGATTCAAACTTGGTATATAGTATTTTTAGAGTACTCTACCCGACGGTTTTTCGAATTGGCATTTCAGCTCCAAAACTAACGGTACCTGCCATATAACTTTTAATGAAAAACTTATTTTTCTCGAAAATGATTTCTACGATTTTGATAAAATTTTCTGACTGGTTGTTTCTATGCAAAATCTATCTTTTAGTTTTAATGGATTTTTCAGAAAAAGTTTTATAACGGTACCTCCCATATGACCGGTTTTTAAATCATACTTTCTCGTTAACTAATTGACGGATTTTGATGAAATTTTAAAAATATGTAGTGTTTTATGATTTAAAAAGTATTGTTTATATTGTTTTTTTTTTTTGAATATTTTGAAAACGGATCTATAGATTTTTTTTTAAATTTTTCTCCTAGTATAATATATAGATTTCTTTGAATTGACATACTCAAAAAAAATTTAAAATATGTTTTCGAAAAGTTTTTCAAAAAAAAACATTTTTTTGAAAAAACTGGTCGAACGATTTTGAAATGAAAAATTCATAAAATAGAAAACAGCAAAAGAAATAAGATAGCTTACAACATTTTTTTCCAAAAAACGTTATGAATAGTGTTTTTTTGACTTCATAAAAAAATTATTGGGGAGAGTACGATAACTTAGGCGCCAAGAAATGATAACGGTTTTTAGTAGAACAGTTCAATACAAGAATTTTTTTCTATAGGAGGGGGGTCTATCTCCTCCCGTTTGGCAAGTAGGGGCATTTTCATATAAAAGTACTTAAAGAATAAGAAAATTATACAAAAATAACGGTAATACTTACAGGTAAGTTTTGTACTTTTTTTTAAAGCCAATACTCCGTTCTATTTGCTTATTTTTAAATCAAGTGAGATCGATGCACAGTTTTTGAAAAAACGAATTTTAAACTCAAAATTTGGGGATAGATATATTAACTTGTAACACATCATGTGCATGCACCAAGAATAACGCGACAAATTTTAAAGCTTGTGTGGCTTTTTTTTCTATGATGTGTTATGTACATACATTGTACAGTCCGTAACACTTGAGTAGCCTCACACAAAAATAAATTTTTAATTTATCTTAAAACAACTTTTTTATGAAATTTTTGTTTTTTTGGTATTTACAGTGATTTCACTTTGAGGCAAAAAAACTTTGCATATACCCAACTTTTCACCTACCCCAAATCCTATAATGTGCCCAAGCAGGGGGCACTGTTTCTACGCCGGCCGCCGTAATGTATAAGCAAGCAAAAAAGCAAATAAAATAAAAATAAATAAAATAAAACAAACATAAAAAAATAGTTTTAGTAATTTTTAATTTTCTCAAAAACTAGAAGACATAAAATCATCTAGTTTTCAGGTATTGATTAAGAATTAATAAAAGCAACGAATTTTGGAAAAACAAAATAATATATAATTTTACAGTTTTGAAAAATTACACTTTAAACTTTTTTTTTATGTTTTTTTTTTCTCCAAATTTTGAGTTTAAAATCTGTTTTTTCAAAAATTGTGCATCGAATTCACTTGATTTAAAAATAAGCAAATAGAACGGAGTATTGGCTTTTAAAAAAAGTATAAAACTTACCTGTAAGTATTACCGTTATTTTTGTATAATTTTTTTATTCTTTAAGTACTTTTTTTATGAAAATGCCCCTACCGCCCAAACGGGGGGAGATAGACCCTCCCTCCCATAGAAAAAAATGCTTGTATTGAACTGTTCTACAAAAAACCGTTATTATTTCTTGGCGCCTAAGTTATCGTACTCTTGCCAAATTATTTGTTTAATTTTTAGTCAAATAAAAGTAGCGTGACAACCTACATACATACCTACGTATTTTAAAGCATTTCGTCATCATAAAAGCACACAGAATAAATAAGGAAGCCTATGATAAACACACAAAAACAACTAACAAATAAAAAAAACTATTCGATTACTACTGAATGCACAAATTTCAATCGAGAAAACAAAAGTTTACACCTTCCTATAAATAAACAAAACCACTGTGTTAACTTTTAATATTGTCGCCATACCCACTCGCGTAACAGTAGTTGGAATGTCTTTTTTAATTTTAGTACCTACCTTCCTTCCAACCTAATTATAGGTACCTAATATCCTTAATAAATTCCATTAATACCTACCCACACCATACGTTTATCGATCCATCAAACTTAAGCTATTTTAATTAATTTGATTTCAAAAAGTAAATTATTGTTTTTGGGACCTATATTATAGGTTCCTATACCTAGCATTATTGCCCTATTGCTGATTCCCACGAATCTTTATGCCAGTTGTTCAAATGAAAATTAAACTGAAAAAAATCCTTTATATCTTTCTATTAGCAAATTATATTATAAACAGTAAACAACAGATCAGCAAACAGCAGTAAACAGCAGATCTCAGCAACTCATTCATCCACGTTATTCATGCCCAACATCACAGGTTTTTGTTAACGCCATCCGACTGTGGAACTCGCTTCCAAGGCACTTAAAGAGAGTAAGTGGCGAAGCCCAGTT
Source organism: Platycheirus rosarum (assembly GCA_963971375.1). Classification (NCBI taxonomy): domain Eukaryota; kingdom Metazoa; phylum Arthropoda; class Insecta; order Diptera; family Syrphidae; genus Platycheirus; species Platycheirus rosarum. The sequence continues at coordinate 55,326,462 of OZ020507.1, read as the reverse complement.
TCGTAGAGATTTACGTGCTTATTTTCAAAATTAATTCTGTTTTTCTTAATAAATCTTTTCTTTAATGTTTTGATATTCAATAGAGATGTAATGTATTTTTTCCTTTTGTATTTTTCTTTTTATTATTTTTGATTTTTGTAAAAGGTGTACATTTGTAACTCTTTTTTTACTCTTTTTTATATAATTTTGGTTTCAATTTTAAATTTTTTTTATTTATTTTTTTTTTAAGCATCAATAATGTATAATTAACACTTCATAATTTATAGTAGTATAACAATTAGCTTAACACTAATTTATAAGAACTTTATTCTTAATGTGTAAGCCTACATTGAATTAAATAAACAAAACTAAACTAAAACTAAACAACAAGTGGAAAGACAATACACTAAAAAGCTAACAATCCTATATATTTATGTGTTTATCCCTTTGTCGTGACGAATGTTCGTTCGAGCTTCACCCCACAACAATTTTAAAGAAGTTGCACGTCAAAAAAAAAAATATTAAAATTAAATCTTTGTCAAAAAGACGCCTGCACTTAAAAAGGATTAGCACATATGAGCAAGTACGTGCGACCCAGTCGTGTCTTTTATTTTCTGAATGCAAGTAAAAATATTATTTCATTCTTTTTCCCTTCGACGCGTTGGTTTTTTGCCAACTTTTTCAATGATATATATCTATTGAACTTTTTTCACATATTTTCAGTTAATTTCTTATTTTATTTGTTTTTAAATTAAGTTTTGACATAACGTAAGCAAAACAACATATAAAACACTAAAAAAACAAGACAACAACTTAAAAGCTAATATCACAGAACTTTTCTTAGAGCCACTGTGTCGATAAAAACTAAAACTAAATTCTGCTGGGATACTTTTTCGACTATTTTTGGATTAATGAAATGTTGGCAAAATTGATAACTTCTATGTAACGTACATATCTCGAAGGTTTTATTCATATACACTGAACCCTCTTTACGCGATTAAGTTTTTCCAAAACTCCATCTACATACACGTTGCTTATACGCGATTTATCAAAAGTCTGAGGTATGAAAAATGAAAATATGAATGAAAAACGTTTTCGTCAGTTGGCTTTTCATTTATTTTCAAGTAAATTAAATGGGCATATCAGATTGGTAGGAATATTTCCGCATTTTTTTTTTTTTATTGTGTGATTTTGTGTTTTACGCATTACTATTATTTATTGGTTCTTTTTTAGATTGGTATTCTTTTTTATAGGTTTTTATCATGCATTCTAATATCTTTTTCTTTGACCAACTTATTTATGAAATTAGAAGTTGAATTATAAAACATTAAGATGTCATCAGCAATCGATCGTCACAACTCACATGCCAAAAATAGAAAGTTGTGTTGAACCTGGAAGCGAAATTGGAAATTATTAAACAATTAGAAAAGGGTGAAGGACCCACTGCGGTTGGACGTTTTTTCAACATTAATGAGTCCACTGTTCGCACAATCAGAGCTAACCAAGACTTAACAAAGACATCGATTAAAAACGCTACGCCTCTATCAGAAAAATAAAGATAAGTAGGGATCCAATAACGGAAAAGATGGATACTTTGCTAATCGCATGGATTGAAGATAACAATAAAAAAAAAGTAGGAGCCGACTCTGTAACGATATCAAAAAAGGCAAAAAAATATTTTTGAACATCTTCAGAGAGAAAAAGATGCTGATCCTGAATCAGGAGGAGAACAGTAACAAACGAGTGTTGCAGCGAGCAGAGGATGGTTCAATAAATTCAGAAAGCGACATAATCTCCATAGCATAAAATTTACGGGCGAAGCAGCTAGTGCCGATGTAGAAGCTGCCAACAAATTCAAAGAGGAGTTCAAAAAGATTATTAAGGACGGTGGATACACAGCTCAACAAATTTTCAATGAAACCGGGCTTTATTGGAAACTCATGTCTAGCCGAACTTATATCTCCAAGGAAGAAAAAAGAACATCAGGATTCAAGTCAGCCAAAGATAGGTTCACTCTCTTATTTTGTGGGAATGCTAAGGATGATTTTAAAGGTAAACCATATTTTATTTTACAATCTGAAAACCCCAGAGCTTTGAAAAATATAAAAAAGACTAAACTACTTTGCACTGGAAGGCAAACAAAAAAGCTTGGATCAATTCATCACTACTTACTGACTGGTTCGGTAAATGCTTTTGCCCAGTAGTTGAAATCTATTGTCAGAAGCAAAACTTATTGCCCGTGTCTTGAAGAAGTTGTTGGAGATGCTTCTGATTGCCAGGTGGAAAATGTGTTGTCACTTGGAAGACAGATTGGAGTAGAAGGCTTTCAAGACTCGTACCCAAGTAATATTAATGAGCTCTTGGAAGCACGTGATGCTGAGCTTTCAGTTGAAGAACTGATTGAGCTTGGAGAAGAGTGCGAAACGGTTGAAGAAGACATAACTCCAGAATATGAAATTAACGATCTCACCATTAAAAACCTTCAAAAATTAATCACCAAAATAAATGAAGCTGTTGGTATTATAGAATCCACTGACTCCAACTTAGAAATAAGTTCAAATTGTACAGCAGGACTGCTTAGCTCGCCTTATTTTGGAGGAAAAGAGAAGGACTGTTAAGCAACCGAGCATCTTAAATTTTTTAGACCTATCGGTGAGCATTGAGTTCATCAATCTTTTCTCATTTCTTTTTCTTTCGTGGATTTTTCTTCTTTTAGGTTTTTATTTTCATCATTTAATCTTATTATATTGTTTTTTAAGTTTTTTGTTTCAAAAAACATAATTTTTTTTTTCTAAAAAAAAATTATATGTATTTTTTTTTAATAGATACATGCAAAATCGCTTATCATGGAACGCATCTCTTTCATAGAGTTTCTAGTCTCGGTATACGCGGTGTTTCATTGAAACGAATCCCCTGCATATACAGGGGGATTGCTGTACATAGATTTTGTAGAAATAGAAATGCGTTCATGCTGTAATAATTAACAACTTTTGTTAAAATTAAAAAAAAAATTATTAAAGAATGCAAAATTTTGCAAAACATAACCTTCATTTAAAAACAAAATTAAAAAAATCACTTACGCTTTTTTAAAATATCGATTTTTCAAAACAAAAAATTAAAAAACTATTAAATACAAAAAAAGTTTTCGAAAATATTTTAAATTGATATTACTTAGGCTACCTACATCTTCCTGAATATCAATTTTAGTTGTAATCGGTTAATCAGTTCACGAGAAAGTCGAATAAAAAAACGGTCCTAATGGAGGTACCGCTCTTATCTCACCATCTCTTTTTTTTCACCAAAACATAATGCTTACCAACAATAGCACACTGATTTTTTCATAAAAATTCTTGGAGCCATTTTTTGTGCGGTCACACTGTAGAATAAAATTTAAGAAAATTAAAGTGAACATCAAAGCATTTATTCGATTTTTGTGACTTTTGATTGTTCCAATAAAGTACGTTCAATTGTATTGAGTAAAATAATTTAAACGCCGTTTTATTTCTTAAGAAATGTTAAAAAGTGTGATTTTTTTTCAAAATCGTAGGACCGGTTTTTAAATAAAATGGTTTTTTAACGACTTTTTTTTTAAATTAAAAAAAATAATTCAAGAATACGAACTAGAACGGAAAAATAACAGACATTTAAAAACTAAAATTTAAAAAAAAATCATCTACCCGTTTTCAAAATATTGATTTTTTTAAACAATTTCAAAAAAAAGTATTAAAAATACAAAAAAAGTTTTCGAAAAAAAACTAATGCGAAATTACTAACGCTACCTTCATCTTCTTGAATATCAATTTTGATAGTAATCAGATAACCAGTTTTCGACAAAGTCGAAGAAAAAAAAACCGGTCCTATGGGAGGTACCGTTTATAGCCCACCATATTACATTTTTTTTCACCGAAATATAATGCCTACCTACAGTAGACAATGATTTTTTTTCATAAAAATTCTTGGAGTCGTTTTCGAGAAAAATAAGCTTTTACATAACGGTTTTATTACCTGTCGTTAATTTTTGAGCTAAAAAAAAAATTACTACTACTATCTACTCCTCTGTAAAATGTCAAAATAACCTTAAGTTATAAATTTGAAGACGATTGGCCCAACCGTTTAGGCTACAGTCCAAAATAAATCCGTACAGACAGACAGACAGAATTTTGCCAGTAACTCAAATATGTTTCTCTATCATCGTAATGTATAATGTAATAGTACCTATAATCGCATTGAGATAACAATGACATGGCATTACGATCATAGAAAAGTCTAAAAAAGTGATCGACAAAAAATGTCTGTCATTATGTTAACGAACTGCAGCCTAAACGGCTTAAGCGATTATCTTCAAATTTGGTGTGTGTGATTCTTGTGGCATTCTTTGGTATTTGAAATTTTCTTTTGAAAAATCCATATTTTTAAAACTAATCAAAAAAAATTATTTTATATTTTATAAACACATGTACATATATTAATAAACTCTTAAAAACTGCATACCAACATTTTTAAAAAATTGAAAAAACTAAAAATAAAAAACAGAATTTTTATTAAAACCGGTCCTTCAATTTTCGAAATACATTTTTCATAAATTTTTTGTTACTTAAGATGAGTGATGGCTTACTTAATTTTTACTAGAAACCGTTGAGTATTGTGGTTTTGATACTTTTTACTTGTTTCTGTCAAAGTTCTTGCTTTCCAATGTAATTAGGGACATAAGGGCAATTACGTGCGACCCAGTCGTACCCATTTTTTTGGTTGAAATTGTTACTGCATTTCTTTTTTTGGGTCAGCTGTTCTATATGGAGGCGAAAATGTGCATAAAAGATATTTATGTTGAATGCCAGCGATGGCAAAAAAAAAATAAAAGATTTAAAAAAATTTTTTTTTAATATTTTTCCTAGGTTCTATGTTCCCTATGAACAATTAGAATGAATTTTAATATAAACAAATTACAAAAAAGTTAGGGGCGTTGATAGGTTTTAAGCGTTAAGGGAGGTAAGTTTTCGAAAATTTTTCGAGGAAAATCGAAAAAAAAGTGGTTGCATTATTAATTTCAGTAGGTATTTAAGGAGTAAAACTGGCAAATGGCACCATTTGTAAAAGCTAAGCCTTCCCATAAGGCCAGTAGTACTGACAATTTATACTGCACAGAGTACATATAAGTCATTAAAAAAAAAGTACGGAGTTCTTCGTCTTCATTGGTCCTATTCCTACGTTCCTATTCAATAAAATTTTAGTAGAATTAACATATATAAGCAAAATCTGAAAAATTCATAGGTCAAATAACCAGTTGCATTCCTGTCCGGAAATAATTCCAAATTCATCAGTTAACCCCTGACCTGTTAAGAATAGAGATTCTTTCTTTATTCGCACCAGACGAATTTGGAATGCCTTGCCTGACTCTGTTTTTCCTACTCTTAGCCTCGTTAGTCTATGTTATAGTATTTTGTTCAGGTGGTTTCTTTATGTTGTTAGAACTTTAAGAAGGCAATAAATCCCATTTTGCGACATTAAGTGACACTATTTGGAAGTTTCGTTTCTAATAACATAATTCTTTTTTTCAGATCAGATGAAGAATGCCCGACATTGATCGACGCAGACAGTTTGTCACAAACACAACTCATCCAAAGGCTAACGGCCCCATGTCGTTATGATCGCCTCGAGCGTCCGATAAGTAAGTAAACTTAAATTTATTGAACAATTAAAGAAATAAACCTTACTAAGGACTGTTATCTCATTAATAATGCGGAAAATTGACAGATGCAGCAATTAATTCGATATTTATACTATTAGCATTATTTGTTTAATTGTCATGTATACATCTGTATTTACATATGTTTTAACATAGAAAAGTGTGTTTGAGAAGTGTTATAATGTAGTTTGCGTTTATTTCTAATATTGTTACGCCAATGTCTTCCACTTTAACTAATTAACATATTTTTTGTTTTCTAATTAACCAATTAAATTGTTTTTTTTTTAATATTAATTTGTTAAGTAAGCAAATTGTTCTTATGTATTGACTTGTCTCATAATTTGCAAATGTCACACTTTTGGTGAATACAAACGTCATTGTGTGTCATATTTACTTCCTTGTGTTAAATATGATGCTGTTTTGAAAACACGAGGTGAAATTATCTTAATGAGCCAAAAACAAAATGACGCATGTTATTTAAATTTGGAACTAATTTTTTTTGAAACAATTGCTTTTATTTACAGCTTTCAATGAAAAGGGTGAACGTCTACCGGTTGACGTACATACTCGTGCTTACGTCTATTTTATGCAGAATTTAGAAGCTCATGATTTGCAATTCAAGATGCACGCATTGCTGCAACTGCGTTTTGTTGATCCACGATTGGTTTTCAAAGAAGTCTCTCCGAAGAGAAAACAACCAATTTTGGGCGAAAAGTCCTTGAGAGATACACTATGGGTGCCACATATTTTCTTTGCCAACGAAAGGGATTCAAGTATTTTGGGAACAGCAGAGAAGGATATTCTCACATCGATCTCACCAGATGGCACTGTTATTATTTCAACAAGAATACAAGCAACATTGTACTGTTGGATGAACTTGCAGAAGTTTCCCTTCGATGAACAATATTGTTCGACGATTTTGGAAAGCTGTAAGTCTATAGTTTGATAAAGGGTTTTGAAAGGAATGTTATTTAAATAGCTTTTTTGTTGCAGGGATGTACAATACATCAGAATTGGTTCTTCATTGGGAAACAAAATCTCCAGTTACTTATGATCCAAATCTTCATTTGACTGAATATGTTTTGCTGACTGCTTGGTCTAATGAAACTGTGGTGAATGCTGATTTGAATGATTTAAGGCATGGAGCTTTTGGTATGACTTTAAAAAATATTGTACATTGTTGAGAATTTAAATATTTTAAAAATTTGAGACAAATTTAGTTTTTAACTTTCGAACAAAAAATTTAGTCCGTGGATAATTATTTTCTCACATCTTGAGACAATATATTTTGTTTGAGTTTCTATGAGTCTTTCCAGACTCAAATCCAAATATGAGTCAATTTACAATGCAGACAAAAAAAAACATTACACGTTTTCGAACTCAAAGCTTACCGGTATCAACTGACTAAGATAATGTCAAGAACCTTTGGTTATTATCTTTATTTCTTCAGTAAGATTGATCGTAGCTTAAAGTAGTAAATATAAAGTCTACAACATATTATTTTTTGGACTTTTTCCATTTAAAAATATCACTCTAGTCTAGAACAAAGACTAAATTTAGAAAATGATGTGATGACATTTTATATTTTATTTATAGCTGGTAACTACAGTTCTTTGAGTTTCACGGTACACCTGACCCGTGAAGTTGGTTACTATCTCATGGACTATTTCTTGCCATCGATGATGATTGTTGCCATTTCGTGGGTATCATTTTGGTTGCAGGCCGATCAATCAGCACCACGAATTATGTTAGGTGAGCTTACAAAAATTCAATAATTGAAAAAAATATTCCACATACGCCGTGTATGCCCAAAGTGGTTTCATTGTTTCATAAATTTGTTGTTTTTTTTTAAGGAACCAGCACTATGTTGACGTTTATCACCTTGGCAACTGCGCAAGGAAAAACTCTGCCGAAAGTCAGTTACATAAAGGTATCGGAAGTTTGGTTCTTAGGATGCACGTTGTTCATCTTCGGCAGTTTGGTGGAGTTTGCTTTTGTCAATACAATTTGGCGACGAAAGAAAAATGTTGAACTTAAAAAAATCAACAGTAAATATATTTTAAAGTCAACATTAACACCACGATTAGCACGCAAGGATATGGGAATGCAAAAGTCAAGATCATGTTCCAGCTTAAATGATGGACAATCTGAACACAGCAATAGGGGATCACATAATTACAACAACTATTTGACTGTTCATGTAAGTACACAATAAAAAAAGAAATTATTATGTCATCAATTTCAATTTAAAGAACTGCAAAATCAGATATTTTAAGACCAATTTTCATTCAAAAATGTTGACTTTTGAAAGATTGATTTTATTTTTAATGCAAATTGCAAATGCGGAGGGGGCGTCTTTTGGTATCTATCGGGTTTTGCAAACATTATATTGGAAATTCAGAACTGCCCGACCTTTTTGTATAATAAAACCACTTTATTTACTGCACCATAAAGCTTTTATCACTTTTAGGAACCCGTTGCAATAACGACTTGCTGTGAATCTGTGATAAGCTATATTGTTTTGGCGAATTTTCAGCAACTCTTTATGAAAACATAGTAGTGATATACATACATATAACTTTCTAAATTAAATTTTTCGATAAACAAATAGTACATAATAAAATTGCAGATATATTAAACTGATTCGAAGATATTTAGCAAAATGTCTCAAAAAATCAAAATAAAAAAATGTTTAGCAAAGTTTCGAATATTTCTATTATTATGACCCTAAATGATGTTTTCATATATACTATTGTAATAAATTACAAACCATATAGGTAAACCCGAGAGATGTTAATTTTTGTTTGCACCTACATTGTCCTATATGTAGGATCTGTGAAAAAAGGAAAGATCTTTGACAAAAACAAATAACATTAATGTTGAAAGTAACACAGTTTGAACTTATAAAAACTATCAAAACCACAATACTTAACGGTTTCTACTAAAAATGAAGTACGCCACCACACGTCTTAAATACCAAAGAATTTAGGAAAAAATATTTCGAAAATTGTATGACGGATTTCGATAAAATCCGGTTTTTTATTTTTAGTTTTTTGAATTTCTTTTTTAATTTTGGTATGCAGTTCCTAGAGTTTATTATTATACCTGTGATTATAAAATTAAAAAAAAATGATTAGTTTTAAAACATTAATTTTTCATAAAAAAAATCAAAAATTAATTTTAACTAGAAAAAAAGTTATTCAAAATTTTGATATGTAAAACTAATTTGGCTATCTAGATCTTTTCAAATATAAAATTTGACAGAAATCCATAGAACCGTTACAGTGAAAGCAAAAAATAAAAAAAACCGTTATATGTATGGTCCCGTTAATAAACTTTTCCCGTATATGTGGTTCTGATCAAATGATAGCCAATACCAACAAAAAAATTCTCAAAAATGTTCATAAAAATAGTTGGAGCCGTTTTCGAGCAAAATAAGCTTTTCCTGGTCGTATGACAAGTACCGTTATTTTTAGCTCTAAAAATAAAATTTCAATTTCCCCTCTGAGGAATGCTAAAAGATAAGCACATATCAAATTTGAAGGCAATCGCTTAACCCCTTTAGGCTGCAGCTCCATATACACCCGGACAGACAGACAGACAGACGGACATTTTTTGCAATGACTTTTTTAGGCTTCTCTATGATCTTAATGCCATGTTTGATTGTTATCTCAATTTTTTTTATACTCACGAATTCTAAACTTGCCTAATAGTCCCTATAATCGCATGTAAAAATGGCCGCAATATTGATTACGTCATCTAGTCAGCTAGAGGGCCAGAAAAATGTGTGTCCTAGGATTTTATGAGTCATCTACCAACCTATGTACTATCTAATTCTAAATCCAAAAGGGCGCGTTGGTTGCCAGGTGTGAAATATTTTGATACAATTCTCAGCTTATTCACCCCACCATAATTACTGATCTCTCTTTTAACTGTTTGGATCAGGGATTGTTCTGCTATTATTTTGATAGTTAAAAAATAACACCGTATATACAAGCCGAATATGTGGACGGTTAAATGAAGTTCTATAAAAAATCGTTTTTTTTTTTATTGAGACATGCACAAGTAAAAGTATAAAAGTTTTATACCTCGTATGTCACCTGAACAACCCAAGATTTTGTGCAATATTTGCCTAGACAGTCAAGGGCTGATACAGGATTGGTCGACAATTCCGTTGATCTAACAAGTTGGTATTGAAATAGTTAATATTGGATAGGCGGCTCCTTTACGACCGAGATATTGTCGGAGGGGGCGAAAAAGTTCGCCACCGGTTCAGTGGGGCAGTGGCCCTAAGGGATAGGAGGCAACTTTTGGATTAGGTCCACAATGGTGGCATTAGAGAGAAAAATTGTTTGATGTGGTTGTTCTCGAATTAATTATTTTTAGTTTAGTATAAGGCAGCATTTATATCTTCCATGAAGAATTATCTTGAATGATAATTTCCGAAAAAATACAGTTTTCAGACGACTAGTTTGGGTTTGTTTCAGGTAAAATAACAACAGTTGCAATCCAGAATATAAGAATCAGAATAGAGAAATAGTTGGATCCCTCAAGAGATTTGAAATTTGTTTAGGTTGATTTTGAAATAACATTCCACAAACAACTGTGAGATCTGATATGGGTTGTCCTTAGGCAAGGCAAAATTCCAGAAATTTGCATGTATGAGAGTAAATTGGCAGCAGCATAAATAAAGAAGCTTCGCGGGATAATAGGAAGCCTCCACTTAAAGAATAACATCTGAAGATGCCAAGTTCCAACACTATAGCGAAAGAAAGGCAAATGCAAAAACTCCTGGAACAAACAAATGCAACAACAACTGCATTTAGTTGGCCTTAGACGTAGAACAATCCAAAACAGGGAGTCCCTGGCGACGCGACATTTGTTGAGTTTGGGTCATAGGGCGAAGAAGAGAAGTTGAAGATTTGTGGTCCCAGTCGAGATCATAACAATCGGGTACAGTAGAAGAAATGCCTATTAATGGCACCTTTCCTATAATGTTTTTTTTTTGAATTTTCGACGAGTTTTCTACAAAATTTTATATTTAAAAGGCCTGGATTTAATGAACTTATAATCAAAAATTTCTTTTATCCTATTTACATATAATTAATTTTTAAAAACTTTCAATAGTTTTAAAACAAATAACTATTTTTTTTATAATTTTATGATCATATTTACTGATAAAGCGAAAAACTGTCCATCAAAATATCAATTCATTTAAGGCTAGGTGCGCATTAGGCGGCCAGGTCGAGCGTTATTATTATGTTATTATTTCCCATATTACTTATTTTTATTCCAAAATCCTGGCAAAAAAGAGCAAATCGGGGCTTTGAGCCATTTGAAGAAAACGATAAAATGGTTCTATAACGTTTATGTGAAAAATACCGTTAATATTTTAGTTAAACAAACTAAGGCTCTTATTATGAGTAGCGAATCGAACTTAAAATGTTGCGAATTCGATAATTTCGTATTATGTTTGGCGATTCGCTCAAATGAAGTTCGATCCAAATGTCAAAAAAAAAAATTGACATCGACTTTCGACCAATTATGAGTAGCGAACGTTCGATATCACATTCGTCCAGTGGGTCAAAATCAGTCGAATCAAAAATCTATGTGAAAGCGATGGCGAATACGGTTTGGTTTGTTTTTTTTTTTGTGATTGATTTGTGTTTACTATTGACTATTTGGATTTATTTCTGGTAAGAATGAGTGATTTAAGAAAAAGATAGTGTAGCTTAAATATTTACTTTTAAAAAAACAAGTTTATAATTTCGTTCATTAAAAACAAACACTAATCAGTTTGCCGATGCCGAGGTTGTTGAGCTAATGGAACAAATTCCTGATATAGCTAAGGGCTTGGGAGCGTTTGAGTCTTTAAAAAAAGTACAGGGACAAATTCATCTTCATCTGGTCAGCAACGATAACTACCAGCGCGTAATAGGGTGGGGAACAATACAAATTCAATGGAAAATGACCGTCTTGAGTAAGCCATTTGTATTAGTGGTGGAACTGCAGAACTTCAGGAAGTCATTAACTGTGAATTTATTTTGTTTAAAACATATTGAAATACTGGTTTGTTTAGCCGGATTTTTTTTTTTTTTTTTTATAATTAACGCGCGCACAAGGGACTTCTTGTTTCCCTTTTAATGTAACACACTGCGCGGGCATTCGGAAGATTTGGAGGGGAGATATAGGAGGTGTCGATTAACATTGGTTTTGAATGTTTGCAGATCAAAATGGCAAGGGAAAATCTCGCCGGGTAAACTATTCCAAATTCGTGTCGTTCGGCTAAAAAAAGAATCACTATATTTCACGGTACGTCCGAAATTGGGCTCAAGGGTAAACTGATGGGCATTCCTTGCGAGATGAGTATTGCGGGCGAAACTTTTAAGGGGAGGAATGCAACTGGCTACTTCGAGTGAACATTTTTTGTAAAAGAGACGATAAAATAAGGAAAGACATGAAACATTGCATCTGTGTTCGAGAGGGGCAATTGATTCAGTGGCAGTTCTATTTCCTATCAATCTTAACGCTCTATTTTGTATTCTATCAAGCAAGTGAAGCGATGTTTGTGAAGCACCTGCCCAGAGGTGGGAGTTATACTCGAGTTTAGGGCGTATAAACGCTTTATAAATTGTAGCCAGATCAGATGGGGAAAATACTTCTTACACCGATACAGAAAACCTAAGCACTTAGCAGCATTCTTAGCGATCTCAAATATATGGTCGTTCCAACGGAGGTCGTCGTTTACACACATACCGAGAGCTTTTCGGTTTCTTCGATGTAAGTGCCATTCATGGACAATGGCATTGGGGGTATGTTAAGCTTTAACGACAGAAGACAGCATTGAGTTTTCGAAGCATTAAACTCCACACGATTCCTATTACCAAATTTGACAATGCTGTATAAATCGGAGTTTAATGAGCTTGACATACGGCACCGTTGCAATTGTACGTCCGAAGGCGAAGGACGTGAATTATCGAACGAATATGAAAAGCTGAGGGTAGAGTCGTCAGCAAAACAGTTAAGTGGATTAAAAGTAACAGACAGAAGATAAAAACCGTTGTTAAACTGATAAACTGATATCTCATAAGTCTCTTCAGATTCTGCACACCAATGTGTTCGTGGCTCTCTCATTTTTATCCAAATCTTCAAAAAAACAAATCAACACTGCTTATCATCTTTTTTTATTTATATTATTTATTTAATATATTATTCACAAAGGACATCTAATCAATTATATTAATCGATTATAGGGACTTTAAAGCAAATTTAGGATTCGTGTATATAAAAAAATGAGATAACAATCAAACATGACATTACGATCATAAATAAGTCTAAAAAAGTTAGTTGTCAGTATGTATAACGAGCTGCAGCCTAAGCGGCTTAAGCGTTTATCTTCATATTTGGTGTGTGTGATTCTTTCGGCATTTCGTAGAGGTGAAATTGAATTTTTAATATTATTTTTAGGCCAAAAAATAACGGTATCTGCCATATGACCGTTTAGGAAAATCTTATTTTTGTCGAAAACGGCTCCAACGATTTTAATGAATTTTTTTGAGAATTTTTATGTTAGTATTGGCTATCATTTAATGATAGATTGAACCAAATTTATGGGAGAAGTCTATTAAAATTACATTTCATAACCGTTTTTTTTTTTAATTTTTGGTTTTCTCGGTAACGGCTGTTTGGATTTCAGAAATTTTATATTTAAGAAGATGTAGTTAGCCAAATTAAATCTGCATATCAAAATTTTTAATTACTTTTTTTTCTAATAAAAATTATTTTTTGAAATTATTATTATTTTAAGTCAATCTTTTTAAAATTATTCAAAAAAAAAACATTTTAAATTTTATAATCACGTATATTCATTTAAATTTAAAAAATATATTTTTTTCAAAAAATATAAAAATAAAAACAGGATTTTATCAAAATCCGTCCTACAATTTTCGAAATACTTTTTTTCATAAATGTGTTATTATACAATACGTGTGATGGCATACTCCATTTTTAATAAAAACCTTGAAGTGTTGTGGTTTTGATAATTTTTTTAGGTTCAGATTGTGTTATTTTTCTACGTTAATGTTACTTATTTTTACTTGCGATTATAAGGAACTATAAGTATTGTATAAACATTTTCTATAGTACTCTCATGGTGATCATTTTTCGTCTGACCATCTTCCTGGTTGATTCGAAACTAACTCTAAATAGTGAAGACGAGAACCTTAACCGACATTTTATCAGTATTTAATACACTTTTGTTGTCTGTACTTCTATTCTATATTCACACCAATTGGCAATTTCAGCACGCCTCATTGCGGCTTAATTCAGAACTAAAAAAAGATGCTTCATGATAGTACTATAGGCAGTGTATATACAATGCTATAAGGCAAGTTTAGGATTCGTGAATATAAAAAAATTGAGATAACAATGAAACATGACATTACGACCAAAGAGAAGTCTAAAAAAGTGTTCAACAAAAAATGTCTGTCTGTCTGTCAGTCTGTAGGTCTGTATATCTGTCTGTCTGTCTGTCAGTATGTATAACAAGCTGCAGCCTAAACATCACATGTATATTAATAAACTCTAAAAATCTGCATACCAAAATTTAAAAAAAATTCTTCAAAAAACTAAAAATAAAAAACAGGATTTTATCAAAACTGGTCCTACAATTTCGGAAATAGATTTTTCATAAATTCTTTATTATTTGAGGCGTGTGATGGCGTACTTCATTCTTACTAAAAACCGTTAAGTATTGTGGTTTTGATACTTTTTATAAGTTCAAACTGTGTTATTTTCAACGAAAATGTTACTTGTTCCTGTCAAAGATCTTGCTTTCCAATGTAACTAGGCACATAAGAGCAAGTACGTGCGTCTGTTTTTTTAGCTCAAATATTAACGGTACCTGTCATATAACGGTTATGTAAAAGCTTATTTTTTTCGAAAACGGCTCCAAGAATTTATATGAAAAAAATCAGTGTGCTATTGTTGGTAAGAATTATGTTTTGGTGAAACAAAAAAAAGATGGTGGGCTAAAAACGGTACGTCCCATAAAACCGTTTCTTTATTCGACTTTCTCGTGAACCGAGTTAACCGATTAAAACTAAAATTGATATTTAGGAAGATGTAGTTAGCCTAAGAAATATCAATTTAAAATATTTTCGAAAACATTTTTTTTTTGTATTTTTAATAGTTAAAAAAAATTGAAAAATCGATATTTTGAAAACGCGTGAAAGATAATTGTTTTTTAAATTTTGTTTTTAAATGAATGTTATTATTGGGCTAAGGTTTGCATTCTTTAATTATATTTTTTTAATTTTGAACAAAAGTTGTTAAATAAAAACCGTTTTATTTAAGAACCGTTCCTATGATTTTGATAAAAATCACACTGTTGTAATTTTTTTATAGAAATAAAATGGCGTTTAAATTTTTCGGCTGAAAACTTTAACGTACTTTTTTCAAACAACCAAAAGTCACAAAAATGGAATAAAAAAAATTTAAATTCTTCTTATAAATACTTATCAAATTTTATTTGACGCTATGACCGCACATAAGAGCAAGAACATGCGATCCAGTCGTGCAATTTATTTTAACTCGCATTAATGGATACCTAGCCTTATAGAATTTCAAATCGCACGTTGAAAAAACTTTATGGTCCTTTTACATGAATCCTTTCTTATTTTGCGATGCCAAAATTACAAACTCACTCATACAAGAAATAAAAATTAAAACAAACATCTACTACAAGTCTCTTACGAAAAAAAATGTGCTGTTTTCACTTTTTTTTTTCAAAGTACCTACTTAGTGATAGATAAAACTTGCGGGTGTTTTAGGCAAGAAAGTAGCAATTTGTGGAGTGGTTTTCATATTGGCTATCTAACTTTTTGTTGGTCAAATAAACTCCACCGATGGATGGTACGAATGACAAGCGAATTTAATATCAGAAACGAGATTTCAATCAACAAGTTAATTTTGATGAGTTCTCTTAGACACGTTTAATGATAGCAATCTTGTTAAGGTATTAGCACTCCTCGATTAGCGCCATTCACAAAAAGTCCTATACGAAACATCCATCGTAAGCTCAATAGATATACATATCTTGAGTTACTCTGAATGCACAGTGGCAGTTCCACCTATTTGGATACCTCCGAGTCTCTCTGGGTACGCTAACGCTCATCAACCAGCACCAATATGCTTTTCAAATTTCAATGTTTCCTGCACTACATCTCTACTGTATCGATCCGACTGACAAAGGTATTTAACTGTGCATTCTTCTTCAACCAAACCAGGTTTTTAGCAAAACAATGTGCATCTAGCCAGCGTTACCGCCTTAGTGACAAATACCGAAGAAGAAGTGATGTAAAATTTAAACTGCATTAAAATGGGTTGAAGAAAATGAATGTGTGAGTGAGTAGAGGTGCTTTCATAATTGCATCATTGCTTTGTTTAAATGCGATCATTTGCAATCATATTAACAGCAGGAAAACTATTTGCGCCATCTGTCAAAATTTTGTAGTTGGGATGTTTATTCGTGTTTATAAAAATGGATTCAATGATGTGTTTTCTTTTCAATACTTATTAAATATAAATGATAATAATAATTAAAAAATTAAAATATATCACCATTTACTTCATAGGAAAATAAAATAAATTGTACGAATTGCGGTCAGAGTATTATGGGATCTTCAAAATTTTTATTCGATTTTTGTGGCTTTTTATTTTTTTGAGTCATGCTTTTTCGTGTGTGCAGCCGGTGTTATCACAACAAAAAAATCACTTACCAGTTTTCAAAATATTGATTTAAAAAAAAATTAAAAAAACATTATAAATCCAAAAAAAAAAAAAGATATTCGAAAATATTTTAATGTAAAATTACTTAGGCTACATACATCTTCCTGAATATAAAATTTGATTGTATTCGGTTAAGCAGTACTTGAAAAAGTAGAAGAAAAAAACTGTCCTACGGAAGGTACTGTTTTTAGTCCACTACTTAATTTATTTTTTCACCAAAAGATAATCCACACCTACAAGAGCATGTATGTTTTTTGTTCATAAAAATTCTTGGAGTCGTTTTTGAAAAAAAAAGTTGGTGGTAGTAGAGTCGGTCAAAAGAAAACATTGATGTCAGCACACCCACAAACCTTCTCGTTAAATCCACACACCCATTATTATTACATCTACTTTCTACTTTAACAAAACTCCGCCTATTTTGTATATCTTTTTCTCTTGTACTTTTTGAATTTAAATAGAAATATTTTGGGAATTTGCGCCTGTTTTTTTCATGTTCGCCTGGTGCTTGCGATCGATTTTGGATGAAAGAACACAGTATCGCAGCGTGCGTTACTTTTCTTATCAGCATGAGCAATGTTATTTCGTCTGTGTAGCCTGTCATCGATTTATAAGACGTTATCACGTCAAAAAAATCTTTTACTTAACAGTTTATGACAGGAACTCTTAATATTTAACTAAAAAAAATGAAAAAAGACCTCTGTAGAATGTCAAAATAACCTTATGTACTAAATTTGAAGACAATTGGCCAAACCGATCTGGCTGTGGTTCAATATACATCCGTGAATTGTGCCACTAACTCAAATATGTTTCTCTATCATGGCAATGTCATGTTTATTAAATTTGTATCTCAATTTTTTTTAATCTGCACAATCCATAACTTGCCTTATAGCAACTAAGTACAAGCGTATACTTAGTTGCTATAAGGCAACTAATCCGATCCGAAATTAGTGTCTTTGCTCTTCACGGGATGATGTGGAACTGAAAAATATCCTATCATTGTGAAGAGACTTTGACATTTGCTTTCACTTTTTTACAAAACCAGTGAAAAGCCTTTTCACTTCATAACATCACAGATAGAGAATTTACCAAATAGGTGCTTGGTCCAAATTAAGTCTTAAAATGGCAGTGGTTTGGTTATTTGAGTTTATTGTGAAAGGGATTTGATGGTTAATTTCACTTTGAAAAGTGAACCTAACATCACTAATATCAATGAATTGACCAGATGGTTGCTTGATCCAAATTAAGTCTCAAAATGGCGGTGCTCTTCACGCATAATAATCCACAGCACTTACAGAGTAAGAACGTGCGATTCTTTTATGCATTTCTTCTTTAAAGTGAAGTGACTTTAATTAAGACGATGTGGCAACGTTGGCAGTTGGCGCATTGAAGTTGGAAGTTGCAAAAATTTCTCTTTTATCTCGACTACAATTTAAAATGGTTAGATACTTTATTCGTTTACAGAAAGGTAGTGCTTCGTTAGTAATTTAGTATACTTCTTAACTTAAAGACACACTTGCTGGGTAATTGGGTTTTAAGTGCTTGATGTTCAATGACGTTTTGTAGTCTAAAGACAAAGAGATGTGCAGTTAAAGTGATTCCTAATATTTACTTTTTAATATTCAAAGTTTAAAAATAATTAAAGGTACAATCACTATGCTTTATTAAACACCAATTTAATTTTGTTGTTAACTATTTCTTTTGTTCTGTTTGGATAGTGTCAGAAGCACCAAAGATGCCAGCCGCTTATACTGTATTAGTTTTACTTCAATTGTTAGCTGTTACCATTGCAGTATGTGTTCTGGAATCTGAGTTTGGATTTATCTTGAATTGTAATTTTAAGAAATCGGGACTTTTTCGAGTAAGGAATTTAGGTGGTTTGAAAGCACATTTCGGATTTGGTTTCAGTTTTGGGGATGAGCTTGGGTTCGGCGAGTCACTGGGAAACTTAGAAGCAAATAGAAGACGAGCATTAAACTTTAAGACTGGTTTCAGCAACAAAGTTGGAAATGTTGCTGCTAAAATTAACGCTTCAAGAAAGCATACAACCGATCTAAGTAACGTTCGAAGTTTTGCTGGCAATCAAATTAAAGCCTCACCGATGACAGAAGTGGTATTCTTACCACTCGGTGTACCCACTTTCCGACCGTTACCAAAATTGCCAAATTTTTCTAAACGAAGGTCAGACTTAAAGTTTCAATCAGAAGTCACAGACAGTTCGTTTTCCGACAGAGGCGTGTTACAAAACCAGGAAAGTTCCATATCCGTGACGAGTATTATGCAAAACCAAGATAATGCGACATATTTTCTGCCACATCATGGCACAAAAGACTCACTTGCAACTAAACATATCACATATAATGAATTTAAGAATGAAACAAATTTCATGATGGACGAGAATCTACAAAACATTCATAAGATACGACAACCGAACATCGCCAAAACTAACGATCAGAAAAATGGTGAAATAACTTTAGTGATGAATGCCCCAAAAGAATATTACCCAACTGGATACGATAAGAACTTCGATGATAACTTTCGTTCTAAAGTTAAATTTTCCATCAACAATTTCAGATGTGCTGACCAAAAGTACTTCCCTGGCTTGTATGCAAATATCGAACTTGGATGCATGGTCTTTCATGTGTGCGCCATAACCGATGATGGAATTGTTATGAAATCATTCCTTTGTCCAGAGAGTACATTGTTTGATCAATCAGTACTGAAATGCAACTGGTGGTTCTACGTTGAATGTAATGACAGTATTTATGATTCGAATATACCACTTTCGAAGAGTTATCAAATTGTGAAGTCTCTTTCATACTTTTCGAATCAAACAAAATATTAAAAAAGAAATTGGAATTTTAAAAATGTACAAATATCATAAATTATACATATATTTATGTACATATAAGAAAATGTGTTTTTTTTTATATTAAAGGCCGATCACAAGAAAAATTTCTTTCTGACTCAATGTTGTGATTTTAACAGCCATTCAGCATGCTTTCTTATAATCGTCTTTATTCGTCCTATCCTGTGTTAAAATGTCAAAATATAAAATTTTGACATGGTTGTTCTAAAGAATTCTCATTTGTCTTTGACAGTTCTTCAGTAACTTCTTATTTTTTTTTTCCTTCGTTTCAATTATATTTGATTAATTTTGGAAGAAAAGTTGTGATTCAGAGATAAATGGGCGCAAATGTCAATTCTATACAACCGCTGCGCCAATACCAGCTGCCAAATTTGGATCGAATTCAAATTCAGGTGGAAACACCGCTATATGTAGGTTATTTTTAATCTTACTGCAATGAAATCTAGATTATCGTCAGGTGAAATGTTGTATTTACGATACAAATTTTAACTTATCAGGTTGAGAAATCTACTCAAAAGTTATATATACTTAACGCACCCACTTTCCATTTTCCAATTAACTTGCAAATCATATAAAAATATGATACAGAGAAATACCTGAATCGATACATACAAACCACCATTTTGGTATTTCCTGACGTCAGAATAATCTTTCATTATTATTTTATTTCTTTAGTGGCTTAGAATTGAGGATTTACACAATTTCTATTATGATTATAAAAACTAGAAACAATATAAAAATAAAATAAAAATCAGGATATCAATAAATTTATTTATTGTTCCTAAGAAAATCGGATGATGACGTCACGCGCAAATTCAGGTCAACTTTTTTTCGTAACATATAAGACCGTCAGATTTTAAGATTGAAACTTATGAAATCCATTTTTATTAGGGACTTTAAGGCAAGTTAAGGAATCGTGAATATAAAAAAAAATTGGGATAACAATCAAACATGACATTACGATCATAGAGAAGTCTAAAAAAGTTAGTGGCAAAAAATGTCTGTCTATCAGCCCCATAAAGTTGACATTTATAGACCACGGAAAGTAACCTCAAATTAGTGATAAATCCTAATTTTTAAGTGATAGTCATGAATTCGGTTTATGCGGTAGTCACCAGTCAAAAATGACCTTATTCGATTCAATCCAAGTTTTGTGTAGCTTTTATTATCGAACAAACTTTTTTTGAATAGCTTCCTATAAAATAATAAAAGACTTAAAAAATATTTTGTAGCAGGCATATTAATACATATACATATGTACATTATGTCCATATTTGTTTTGCTTATCTGAAGATTTTTTAATAATACCAAAAATTTGCTCTTTATATCAAAACCCGTGCTCTTGTATTCGATGTTCGCATATTAATTTGGCAAATCTTAATACAAAGGAGAAATTCTATTCTCAATAGTCTGGGAGATGTATTGTGACTTTACTCATACTCATACCCGCATACATCTAAACTCTCAATTGTAAAATTAAAAACATTTTGTTTGTTTTGATTGTTTGAATCGTGCATAGGTTATGCACATACATACATTATTAAGGTACACTTTGTATGAATAAAAAAACAAGAAGTGGATACAACTGGGTCGAACGTAATTGCGTTTTTGTGCATATCAGATTTTGAGATAGAAATTTTATTAAAAAAATTTATATTGTCTTAGATACTGGAATGAAGTTTTTGAAATACTATTTTTGGCGCTTGAAAGAACAACTCCTGTCATATAATTGTTAAAGAAAAACCGTTAAAATTAAGCTAGTATTAGACGGTCCTTGTAATGTGTCATTGCCGTGATACTCTGACGTCACTATGGCGTAGTTGTCTGTCCTAAAAGTGTCACGCAATTTCTGCCATGTCATTATTTATCACGGTTGGGCGTTCGGAGTTGAACACCCTTTTATTCAATAGCTTTGATGGTACTATCGGATTTGCAATTTTGTATACCCAAAATACGAGTTGACGACGGGATGATGAAAAAAACATTTTAAGAAATTTGCAAAATTTTCACAAAACCAAGAATAACATATGTATAAGCTCGTTCCTAGAATTCTTATTCTCAAACAAAGTCAAACGTGTAACGTCAAAACTTAAAGCCCTCGTCAAACAGAGTACGTTTTTGCGCCGCGTCTCAACGCCACGTTATAGTATACAGCAATACAAATCCACTATAAAATAAAAGTGGTTATACCCTCCAAACAAATATCTGAAAAATCGCCATTTTCAACCCACCACTTCACGGCCCGGCGCCAAGATAATCCTCCCAGACGATCGAATTCGAAATATGGCCCTAATATCTCATGAATTTTGGTTATACCTCCAAACCAAAAATTTGCTGTCGGCTATCTCTCGGCTATCTATCATTATTACTGGAACTTTTCGGAAAGCTATATCTCTTTTTTGTTCATTATAGCTTTTGGGTCATTAACACATGCGATTTTGACAGTAGGCTAAGATTGGTCAATGGTCGAACCTATTATAGGTTTTATGATTAGAAAACGGTATTATTTTCAAGAAATTAAAATAAAAACCCTATTTTATAAATATTGGTCTTATTTTTTATCCAAACACTTATGTCAATAAATTAATTTATTTCCAGACTCTCCCTATAATAACAACCCAATGTGAAGATGACTTCTCTGGCAATGGCAATCTTACACTCGATGTCGAAAAGGGTTCCAACAACAATATGTCCAAATGTGCCTCCATCAGTATAGATGACAATTTCGTTGGTGGCAATAAAAACAACGGTAATTCGAATCGCAACGGCTGGACAACGATGACACCTCAAGAAATTTCCATTTGGATAGATCGAAGAGCGAGATTCATATTCCCGCTGTCATTCATAGTATTCAATGCGCTCTTTTGGACATTTGTTTATTGTTTGTAAAAAATGCTTAACCAAGAGCCTAAGATCCTTACATACAAGTATAGCTACGCCCAACGTTTGCACAATCTCTTTTATTAAACTGAGTTATGAATTCAGATAACTATGTTTTTTAGTTTTTTTTACCATTTTACATTATATGTTTATTCCTTTTGTTTTATTTTATTTATTTCCATATATTTAAGAGTAAATATTTGTATAATATTAGCGAAGAAAATAATAATTATGCATTTTATGCAAAGTGTTCCTAAAAATTAACTTTCTTTGCTGCTAAGAGAATTTGTCTATACATAAATATATTTTTAATCTTAGTTTTCGAATAGTTAATTTTTTGCAGCAAAAAAGCCAACTTAATGTGATCAAACTGAAAACAGTGTATTATTATGCGTAGGCCCACACAAATATGATGTTTCAAAGTACTATGTAAATCCGACAACTGTTGATGTGTTCGTTAAATATGTTGTTCTCTTTTAAGTCTTTACATGTAGTTCTTACAATTTGTTTTAATTTCAATCTCCATATTTTACATGTCTTAATATATATTTTTATAAACTATAAAGTATTTTATTTTTCAATAAAAAAATGGAACTATAAACGAATAAACTTATTTCTGCTTTTAAAGGTACGAACATTCCAGATGAAGTTTATGGGGTAGTTATAATTAATTAGTATCCTTCACCTAAGTTGCAACTAAATGATACAATGAACATTAAAAAGGATTGGCTCAAGAAGGGCCTTACTTTATACCTTGATGGATTTGTAAAAAACAGAAAATTACATTTATTATTATACATTATATATAGTTTGGCTTATAAAGGGTCTTCCAATAGGGTTCTCCACCAAGTTTTCTCTCTCTAATTGTGTTATCTCTTTCGCTCAACGTCGGATGACACTTTGAGGGAAATAACAAAATAATATAACTTGGAGGTAGTTAGGGACTGTGTCTACCTGGGCTCCGCTATTAACTCAGACAACAACTCCAGCGCTGAAATCAAACGAAGAATAACTCTTGCCAATCGCTTCTTCTTCGGGCTTAGAAGGCAATTGAGTAGCAAAGCCCTCTCTCGGGCAACTAAATTGTCCCTTTATAAGACCATCATCATCCCAGTCCTGCTCTATAGTGCAGACGCATGGACGCTGTCAAAAGTAGATAAGGACACTTTAGGCTGTTTCGAGAAAGATTCTCCGGGTGAGTTTTGGTCCCGTATGCATAATAAAAAAAATATTAGTATTAGTATTATTATTATTATTTCTATTATTATAATTATTATTATTATTATCATTATTATTATTATTATTATTATTATTATAATTTTTATTATTATTATTATTATTATTATTATTATTATTATTATTATTATTATTATTATTATTATTATTATTATTATTATTATTATTATTATTATTATTATTTTTATTATTATTATTATTTTTATTATTATTATTATTATTATTATTATTATTATTATTATTATTATTATTATTATTATTATTATTATTATTACTATTATTATTATTATTATTATTATTATTATTATTATTTTTATTATTATTATTATTTTTAGTATTATTATTATTATTATTATTATTATTATTATTATTATTATTATTATTATTATTATTATTATTATTATTATTATTATTTTTATTATTATTATTATTATTATTATTATTATTATTATTATTATTATTATTACTATTATTATTATTATTATTATTATTATTATTATTATTATTATTTTTAGTATTATTATTATTATTATTATTATTATTATTTTTATTATTATTATTATTATTATTATTATTATTATTATTATTATTATTATTATTATTATTATTATTATTATTATTATTATTATTATTATTATTATTATTATTATTATTATTATTATTATTTTTATTATTATTATTATTTTTATTATTATTATTATTATTATTATTATTATTATTATTATTATTATTATTATTTTTATTATTATTATTATTATTATTATTATTATTATTATTATTATTATTATTATTATTATTATTATTATTATTATTATTATTAGTATTATTATTATTATTATTATTATTATTATTATTATTATTATTATTATTATTACTATTATTATTAGTATTATTATTATTATTATTATTATTATTATTATTATTATTATTATTATTATTAATATTATTACTAATATTATTATTATTATTATTGTTATTATTATTATTATTATTATTATTATTATTATTATTATTATTATTATTATTATTATTATTATTTTTATTATTATTATTATTATTATTATTATTATTATTATTATTATTATTATTATTATTATTATTATTATTATTATTATTATTATTACTATTATTATTATTATTATTATTATTATTATTATTATTATTATTATTATTATTATTATTATTATTATTATTCCCTCGGGGGTTTTTGTTGCTTTCCCCTAAAGGGCGCGTCCCAGGTGGCGGATAGGGAAGGCTCGGCATTTATGCAGGGTTTGTGGGAAATAAAATACCACTCGCGGACCAAAAAAGCAACTATGTGAAGGAACACAGAACAATAAACCAAATATGGATAGAAAACAAGAAGGAGAAAACTTTACGGTGCAGGGAGTCGGATCCCCAGTACCGGCGTCTGACAGGGGTGAGCGCGCGGGCCCCGAGACGTCGACATACTATGACCGCAATCCAACAGGAAAAAATATAGTAGCCCCGGGAGTGGCAACCTTGGCTCCCGAGGATCGTAATGCTACAAGTGAAACAACAAATTCAAAGAGAAATGACGCGAGGGGAGTGGAAAGCTTGGCTCCCACGGATCAAAATGCTACAAGCGAGACCAGTGGTGACCCTTTCAAAAGAGTACCAAAAATTCTTCGGACTCCTCCTCTGAAGAAGGGTACTCCTACAGGCCCTAAACCTTCTGAAGGGCCGAAGTCTGCAAGGCGTGGGATTTTTTCGATTTTTGTAACCGAAACGGAAAAATCGAAAGATGAAGCATACTCTGCTGCGCCGACGAGAGTAATTGCCCCTTCTGCCTCCAAAGAAACGAATGAGGGGAATTCAAACGTTGTTTTTCTTACGGAGATGCAGAAATGCCTTAATACTCTCAAGGTAATGAAGACGGCGTGCCTGAGACAAAAAAATATCAGCGTAGATATTAAAAACGGCATCGCGTCATTGGAGGAGTCTCTTGACAAAATAAAATGGTCTAAAAGAGAAGAAAATAAGACCGATGGTTGCTGCTCAGCTTCAAAGCCGTCTACCACGAGCACAGAAGCTTCACACCAGAGGGTTGAAGCCGGACAGAAAAAAGGCCCTAAAAACCCTTCGGAAACGGCAACCATTAAAAGACCACCGTCGAGTCCACTTCAAAAGGATCCCGACAAGAGAACGAGGAAGATCTCACAAGCCGCGAGGGCGGAAGTCAGACAAGAAAGTAGAACACTGACCGACGAAGTCAACCTCGGAGAAGAGAGCTACGCTCAAGCTCTGATAAAGGACACGGAGACGGAGACGGTTGGGACAGGCCAAAAGAGTAAAAATCAAGGAAAACCTAAAGAAGGCCCAAAAGAAAAGAAAAAGAAGAAGAAGGAAAAAAAACGCGACCGACGGAGAGCTCGACCTGAAGCTATCCTAATAAAGCCGAAGGGAACGGAGAAATTCACCGATATTCTGAGGGAAATCCGAAGCAAAGCAAATCCAGACGACACCGAAACCATTGTCAAAAATGTTCGGCAAACAAAATCTGGACATGTGCTTTTGGAACTCGGAGCAAAAAGTAAAGACATAAAAGCCTTTGGTGAATCCCTGAAATCCATACTAGGAGATAAGGCAACGGTTCAAAACCTCGAACCGAAAGTGGCCATCGAAATTAGGGACCTGGACGAGCTGACAACTGTGGAGGAAGTCGAGGAAGCTATTAAAAAGAAACTCCCCGATGTTACAACAGATATCCAGGTTGCGATCACTGGTAAAAACAGAAGCTCGCTGAAGATAGCCATTGTCCAAATAAGCGCAAGAGCAGCCAACGATATGCTGAAGTCCCCCAAGATAAAAATTGGATGGGTTCAATGTCTAATCCGCAGACGAGTTGAAGTTAAAAGGTGCTTCAAATGCTTCGGATATGGCCATATACAATCGTCTTGTAACAGCATGGACAGAAAGGGCCAAGGACTCTGCATTAACTGTGGAGAGAAAGGACACAAAATGAAGGATTGCAATAATCCTCCAAAATGTTGCCTCTGTGCCGACCTGGAAAACAGACCATCCCTGAACCACGTGCCGGGCACAGGAAACTGCCAAGTGTTTAAGAAAGCACTTGAACAGGCGAAAAAAGCGTCCTCAAAATGACCATAATTCTCCAAGCGAATGTCCACAGGGGTCTTACCGCTGATAGCCTCCTGACAAAACTTGTTGTGGAATTGCGAGCAGAAATCGTCATCGTAAGCGAGCAATACCGTGATAAGGACGGACCAAACTGGATACCGGATCTGCTCAGAACTGCTGCTGTTTGGATCCCTGACACAAGAAAATTCCTCATTGAGAGAAAAGGGGCAGAAAGAGGTTTCGCATGGGTGAAAAGTGAAAGGCTGACAGTAGTTAGCATATACCTCACTCCTAACGAAAGAATTGAAGAGTTCCGTACAAAACTGGAAGATTTAGAAGATTTTCTAAATCAAACCGAAGGAGATATCCTAGTAGCTGGAGACTTCAACGCCAGAGGACAGATGTGGGGTATGCCAACTACAGACTCTCGAGGAAGGCAAATACTCGAGATGGCCGCGAGACGTGGACTATACGTAGCTAACGTAGGAGATACCCCCACCTTCAGGAGACCAGGACACAGAGGCACTATTCCAGATGTTACCTTTGCGACGGACAACGTATTTGCAAGAATAAAGAACTGGAGAGTAATCGAGGACTATACAGGAAGCGACCACCAGTATATCGTTTTTGACTTGGAGGATAACCAACGAGCCCTAAACCTACGTCACCAACCACGGGCTCCAAGGTGGAACTTAAACAGGCTTAACGTGGATATTTTTAAGGAAGTGATCGAGGAAGGGGCAGATGCTGTGCTACAAGTACAAGGACCTGCTGAAACCAAAGCTGAAGCCACGATGCAACTAATTCGGCTCGCCTGCGACTCCTCAATGCCCCGAACGAGTGGTGCCAACAGAAACAGAGATCCAGTGTACTGGTGGACAGAAGAGATAGCTGCGTTACGCCGGAGATGTTTACAACTTCGTCGAATAGTCACCAGGGGGAGAAGAAGAAACGCTGAACCTATGGAGGACGCCACAGCGGAGTTCAGAACCAAGAGATCCGAGCTCAAGAGGGCCATTAATTCGAGCAAGAGAGAGAGATGGGAGGATCTCCACCGTGATGTAAATAGCGACCTCTGGGGACTAGGCTATAAGATTGTTACGCGTAAACTCGGAGCTCAGATGACACCCCCTGTTCTTAGCGAAGAAAAAATGGAGCACATTGTTGAAACACTATTCCCAACTCACCCTGTCAGGGCACCTGACAACACACAGGTCCAAAGACAGGATATCCCACTTTTTAGTGAGGAAGAGTTGAGCATAGCTGTGCAGGCACTACAAAATAGAAAAGCCCCTGGTCCCGACGGAATCCCCACAGAAGTTCTGAAAGTGACTGCCCAAGCATGTCCCCAATTACTGCTGAACATGTTTAACAGCCTCCTCGAAGAAGGCATCTTCCCCAAGAGCTGGAAGAAACAACGGCTGGTGCTCATCAGCAAAGGAAAAGGAGACCTGGACTCCCCATCGGCATACAGACTCCCCATCGGCATACAGACCACTGTGCATGCTAGACACCGCGGGGAAACTCTTGGAAAAACTTCTGAAACCACGGCTTTCAGCGGCAGTACAAGCGTCGGGCGATCTATCAGAGAGACAGTACGGTTTCCGGAGAGGCCGCTCTACTATCGGAGCAATACAAGAAGTAGTGCACGCCACCCAAGTTGCCCAACAAAGAAACCACTACTCGAAAGAGATCGTCTTGCTGGCAACACTGGATGTACGAAATGCCTTCAACTCGGCCAGGTGGAGCGATATTCTACATGCGCTCGAATGGAGATTCCACGTTCCTGCCTACCTTCTACGGATGGTGAAAAACTACCTCAGGGATCGAGAGCTGATTTACGAAACTACAGAAGGCCCACGAAGGAAGGAAGTCACATCTGGCGCAGCGCAGGGATCAATCTTAGGACCAGACCTGTGGAACATCTCCTATGATGATATCCTACGCATGGAGATGCCTGATGATGCTTTCCTGGTTGGCTACGCTGACGACATCGCCGCGGTGATTATGGCACGAGACACCGATAGCGCGCAAAGAAAGCTGAACCAGGTCATGCGACGAACAAATTCATGGACTCAGCCTAGCCACGGAAAAAACAGAGATAGTTCTTCTGACGAGGAAGAGGATTCCCACACAAATCGACTTCCAAATTGGGACCGAAGTGATAAGAAGCAGCGCGGCAGTGAAGTACTTGGGATTGAATCTCGACACAAAGCTAACATACTGGCAACAAATAAAGACAGCAGCGGAAAGAGCTTCAAAAACTACCACATCACTGAGCAGACTGATGGCGAACGTGGGGGGACCAACGGCCAGTAAGCGAAGGCTACTGATGGCGACAACTCACTCCATCCTTCTGTACGGCAGCGAAATATGGGCGGATGCACTTAAACAGGAGAAGTACCGTAAACAGATGGCGGCAGTGCAAAGATGCGGAGCTTTACGTGTGGCAAGCTCCTATCGAACGGTGTCGGAACCAGCTGTTCTTGTAATCGCTGGAGTGACACCTATTGATCTCCTAGCGACAGAGAGGAAGTACGTCCACGACAAAAAGGAGGAAATGGGAGTGGAAGCGGCATCCGAAGAGGCTAAGCAGCTGACGATACAGAAGTGGCAAGAGCGTTGGTGCTAACAAAGCAGAGGACGATGGATGGCGAGGCTAATCAGAAATGTGGCTGAGTGGAAGGACCGGAAACACGGTGAGGTCAACTATTACGTCACCCAGTTACTTACCGGACACGGATACTTCAACGCCTTTCTCCACAGGATCGGCAAAACGAGTAGTCCAGCCTGCCAGTACGGGGACTCTCAAGAAGACGACGCACAACATACTTTCTTCGCCTGCAGAAGATGGGCAACACAAAGAGAAGAACTGGAGAGAAACATTGGCACCATCACTCCAGAGAATATAGTCGAAAAGATGCTAACCAGCCAACATAATTGGAATGTGATCTGTACATACACCAACCAGATCCTCAGAACCAAGAAAAGGGAAGAAGAACAGTTCCGCGTTCCTAACCTACCCTAACCTATTAATCTGCTAACCCAACCAGATCTAACCTAACCAACTTAAACTAACGTAACCTAACTTCACCTAAAAAAACTAACTTAAACTAATGTTACCTAACTAATCTAACCTTATCCTAACCTAACCTACCTAACCTAACCCATCCTTACCTAGGAACGAAGAAAAGAGGGGAGATCCCGCTAGAATACGTGAGCC